>OY757057.1:0-622916 GCA_963582015.1 Xanthorhoe designata | reverse complement strand
GGTTTATCATGTTGCACATGTTAGGCCTACAGGGTGTCTTCCTTACAAAAAACAGGAATTTTAGTTGCACTTGATGGCCACCAAACTCTGTTTTCGCTATTCCTCCTAAACTATACAAAATTAAACTATTACATAGGTATTAATTTATTTATTTATTTTACAAAACCCACAGCCCTTAGAATAATACAGTAGTAGTTTCTTACAATTAATCTTACAGCCAATAACGGGTTTACATTCTATGGACAGAAAATTTAGAACGACGACAGACAAAAAAGCTTATGATAGGTTTCACAAACTGTACATTCAGTTTTTTAAAATTCCTTTGTTCAACGTAATAATAAAATAAAATAGGCGGCGGCGCTAGTTTCATAATACAGGCACCATAAGTAACTTACTTGTGTTATGGTAATACTTTAGGACATGGCCTGTGGACGCGCTAAGTCGCGAAGAGTGGAAGAAGGGGAAGGAAGGCCTTTGCTTGCCCTGCAGTGGGACGATTATGGCTGAATAAGTAAGTAAGTAAGTAAGTAAGTTCGTATGAGCAAGTGGCCAACTATAATAATAATAATATGGTAACCAGATGACTGATATATACTACTTATATACCTACATTTTTTTTTGTAAATACATAAGTACATAATACCTATAGATAGAAAAACATTCAGACCCGGAACAAATATCTGCAGAACATGCAAACATTTGTCCCGCGGCGGGGATCGAACCCGCAACCTCCGCGTCTCAGCCTTCGCCCACTGCGCCACAGAGGTCGTCAAAAAATATAGGTTAATAAAAGTACCTATAGGTTAAGAAAAAAAAGTTGGCCATACGAACGAACGAACGAACGAAGGAAAAAAAAAGGTCATGCAGATGATCATCACGGTCAGAATATGACGGAGATCGCTTCTTTCTTGAAACGTTTTCCGTGAGTAATAGTCGCTGAGGATGCAGTAGATATGCAAATAGAAGGAATATTCTCGGTTTAAAGCTAAGGGGCCTTACTCCGGATCAACGAAAACGAAGTTTCGTGACAATTTTCGGGGTCAGCTTATGTTGGTGGATACTGAATTCGTAATAGATCACCAACATAATTGAAACCTGAAAATTGTCACGAATCGTTTTCGTTGATTTCGATGAAGTTTTTGCGACATCAGAATTGACACCATTATGTTAATACCTAATAGGTTAGTTCGTATCCGGGCCGGATACGGGAGCCGGAGGCCGGATCTAGCCGGATTACTTGCTAATTGCACCGGAGAGGATTAGTGGGAAATCTCTACATAAAACTGTAACACGTCGATGTCTGTACATCAGAGATATTAATGAAAAAATAATATTTTTTATTAAAACATCAAAAAGCAAAAAAAAAAAGACGTGTGGCACTCGGAGACTGCCGCGGTAAAGCTATTGCATAGCATTATTTCGGAGTGGGGGGTGTTAGGTTATTTTCGTTACGGAATTTCTGGATTCGGTCTCCACGCTCAAGGCCCGCGATAGAAGCTATGCAATAGCTTAAAAATGTTTTTAAATGTTTGTCTGTCTGGATGAGGCACTACAAGAAAAGTCCATTGTATTGATTTCGAACACACGACCTTCGGAACAAAAGCCAACACCCACTTCGCCAACAGCTCCCAAATATACATAAATCACCCTTAAGGCTCAGAGACAAGAATTTACGACGAGAAGCATTGACAGGTTGTAGCCCTGTCTACCTACTTCGTGAAAAAGATTTCGCCTTTGTAACTAAATAGAAATTTACAGGAATTTATCGCGTAATTGACGACCTCTGTGGCGCAGTGGGCGAAAGCCTGCCTGAGACGCGGAGGTTGCGGGTTCGATCCCCGCCGCGGGACAAATGTTTGCATGTTCTGCAGATATTTGTTCCGGGTCTGGTTGTTTTTCTATGTACTTATAATATGTGTGTTTACAAAAAAAATGTATCTATGTAGTTATATCAGTCATCTGGTTACCATAACACAAGCATTCAATTGCTTAGCTTGGGACTAGATGACGCTGTGTGGAATGTCCAAGGATATTTATATTTATTTATTTAATTACGCCATGTTTCGGCTCGCTCCATCTTTTTCGTTGAAAATAAACATTCATACTTGTATTACCCAAAACGTCTATACAAATCCTCTATCAATGGACCATTGGATTGTCCACACTCCTGCGCTTTTGGTTTATCAGTCAGTTTTTGCGTCTATCAGTCAGTCGTGATTTATTTAAATTGAGGCGATTTTGAAATGAAATATGATCACGACTGTATCCCGGGAGCGGTAGACATTTCTTTCAGATCATTAGAAAAATTTAGATCCTTTTGAAGATGTCTAAGGGGGTAGTCAGAGGTATGTCCAAATACATACATTGGTCCCAAGTTGAAGCCAATGGTGTGTGGTGTCGGCATCATGTTTAACTCCAATAGGATACATTCATAAATCGCTTGCCGAAATGTTTTGAGGATCTGATGTACTTATGTAATGTACCTAAAGTGTGCAGGAACTCTCTTCAAATTAAAAGAAAAATTAAAATGAAATATGATCGAAAAATTTATATGCGCTTTAACACGAGCTTATAACGGTGAAGAAGAACATCGTGAGGAAACCAGTTAGCTCTCTAATAGCGTCGATGGGCTTGCAACCTGTCACGTATGGAAAGTTAGCTTCTGCAAGATGTGGGCATGTACCAAATATGTAGGTATTTGGACATACCTCTGACTACCCCCTTAGACATCTTCGAATAGATCTAAAAATTGCCTAATGATCTGAAAGAAAGGTCTACCGCTCCCGGGATACAGTCGTGATCATATTTCATTTCATTTCATTTGATCACTAAACTAATCTGACAGCACTAAAAATGTTGCCGTCCCTTTCATAACGATCGAAATAAAAAGGATGGGTATGGGGGGTATGGGGATAGGGTGCGCTACGAGGCATTCCTCGTAGCGCACCCAGATGAACCGCACCTAAGTACTTCCACATAGCGCACCCGTTTTGGTGCGTTTCATTCAGTAGGTGTATTATAGTGCTGTCAAATTTAGCGACATCCCAGTTGACAGGTTAATTTGATAATTTAAGACGGTTTAGTAAAAAATAAAAGAGAAGGTCGCTGTCATGTCGTATCAAGAAGTAAAAGAGATCGCATTGGAAAGAAGCATATGGAGGAAATTGCATCATTACACCGACAAGAGCTGAGCTCTTAAGTTTTTATAATATAGTAAAAAATAAATTTTACAACTTCGTATCGGTTAAAAATCAAATGACATCAGAGTAGGACAAATAGGGCCACCGCTTGGTTCGCGTCTGAATAAATTATTTGAATTCCCAGCTAATGTATCGGAGCTTTGATAATAGCTGTTCCTTTGATACCCATTTATTACCATGATGAAATACTAAGGGCTTTGTTGGCATAGTGGGGTTGTGCTTCGACTATAATATTTGCTAAAGGTTGAAGATTTGAATTCATGATTTTGACATTCAAATCGGTTCAAGCAAAGTTAAGCAAACACACTAATCGCAAAAAAAAGTTTATTTGTGTGTAAATATGTAAGTGTGTTTGTCACTCTTTCATGCTCAAACGGCTGAACAGATTTGAATGAAATTTGATACCAGGATTGCTATTACCCTGAATTAAAAAATAGGCTACTTTTGATCCCGGTATTCCTATTAAAACGGGAGCTATTCGCCGCGGATAACACCGCGGGGCGCAGCTAGTGAAGCAATAAAATCAAGTGCCACAAGATTCGTTCCCGAAGCCATCGGGTCACTTTCATTGTTGGTCGCAGCAACGGCTCCCGCGGGTCCCGCCTCTCACATGTACTCGGCTGTTTTACCTACATCACTATATTTCCTTATTTCGACAGATGAATGACGAGATTTGATATAAATCTTAAGAGCTCAGCTCAGGGCTTTAAAAAGGCCGATTGAGCAATATCCTTTTCAAACCATTATTATGAGTTCTTAATTAAATCGTTTAATGGCCACCTAAGTACCTACTGGTACCGAATTTCATTCAAATCTGCCCAGCCGTTTGAGCGTGAAAGAGTAATTACATAGGTACTAAGGTACATACTTACACACAAAATTTCACCTTTATATTATTAGTGTGAAGTGTGATTTTCTCCCTTGTATCTGAATAAAGGCCCAACGCTAAAGTTTATAGAGCACCAATAAAGTTACCAGTTAATTCCTCCCCAGGAGACTGCTACATATAACAGAATAGATTGAATGGTCGCGCGGTTGACTACTAGACTATGTTGATTAAACATTACTTTACGAGTTAATCTTTAGGTTGTATGCGTCAAGCTAGCGGTTACGCCAATTTTAATTTATTATTACGTTCATCAAAGGAATTTAAAAAAACTGAATGTACAGTTTGTGAAACCTATCATAAGCTTTTTTTTAATACCTATAATGTAATAGTTGCGTCGATGGGCTTGCCACTTGTCACGTATGGAAAGTTAACTTCAGCAAAAAGTGGGCATGTACCAAATATTTATGTATTTGGACATACCCTGACTACCCCTTTAGACATCTTCAAAAAGATCTAAAAATTGCCTAATGATCTGAAAGAAATGTCTACCGCTCCCGGGATACAGTCGGGATAAAGTCGTTAAGCCATGACGGAGGCCTTAAGGCGGCCTAAAAACTCCGTCACCAGAGTTGGCCACTTGCTCATTCGAACTTACTTCTTACTTACTTATAAAATAAAATAGGCAGCGGCGCAAGTTTGACGCATACAGACCTTAACTACAGTAAGCGCAATATAAACTAGAAATTAGGAATTAGGAATATTTTTTTTATTTTTATTATTATTATTTTTCCTATTTATGCACGCACACCCACACTTTAAACTGCGTCTCTCTCTCCCTATTGGGGTTTGCTGGAAGAGAACTCTTTTTAGGGTTAAGCTCGCCTTTGCCATTACCTGTCTAGTTTTAAGCTCTTTTTATAAATGTTTATTTTGTGCAATAAAGTATAAATAAATAAGTATAAATAAACATGACCGAGCCGAAGTTAGGCCCTCAGGGCGGTCACACATTATTAACAGTCGTTATAGCGAGTATCAGATTAATATCTGATTTAAATGCAAACCCAAAAGCCGATTACAAAGCTATTTATATAATCCGATCCGAACAATCTTGAAACAGTATTTCCTTACCTCTAACTTTGATCTTAAGTTTATCCCTTTGAATAACTTAAACTTATCGAAATAAATAAGTCACAATCACAAGTGTCAATATATATTTTTTTTATCTAACCGACTCGAGGCACAGATTATATAATTGTTGGATGATATTAACACCAATAAGTAGTTTTAAGATTAGTGTCCATGAAAAGAACTAGATGGCACCACTAGCAATAATAGAACGCGCTATCGTTGCGTTCTGCCTCGCCAACCACTTGACGAGCCGGTGATTTATTTATAATTCATTTTTGAGTAATATATAAACCTTCAATATTTGTATGCGTTTTAATTACTCGCCATCCCCTTGGTATCCTCGTCCGATATTGTTCATGGTCCTTCGAGAGCCGGATTTGAAAGGATACAAGGAGTGGCAGGAACCTTTTTTTGTGTGGTTTGTTGAGAAAACAAACAGACCACAGCCCCGCGCGCGCCCGGAAAAAGTAGTGGATCGCTACTGGGTGCCTATACCGGATTGTCTGCCGAGTCGACGCCGATGTTACGTTGACGTTTGCGGTAGCACAATCGGAGAAGCTTACCCTGGTGGAAGAATCCTGGACGGAGTGCTGCGGAGGAGGAGAGCGCCAAGTGTGCGCAGGAAATAACCGATTGCTGACTGAAAAGGAGTCGTCAGCTCGTATAATATAAAAGTGAAGTGAGTCTGGACAAACTGTGAGTACATTGGAAAATTGTGGAACATAGAAAGTAGTTCTAGAAGTTTGTTTAGACTTAGAATAATTTTAAGAAATTGGTTGAGACGGGGAACCTATGCCCAATTTTTGATTTTTTTTATCAAAAGACTTGTAAAATTTCCAATATTTTTAAATTTTTATTTATAGACCTTTTTATTGTAAAGAATAAAGATGGAGGAAAAACTTGTAGTGCAAACTGACAATTATAATAATTTGGGTAAAGCTAGACGAAATTTCAAAAAATCTCCTAAAGAGAGAATAACTGAAGCTTATGTTGAAGTGCGCTTAGAATCGCTAGAACAGCTATGGCTATCTTTCTTAAAGACTCACCAACATTTGCTGGAAACCTATGGTGTTAAAATTATGGCACATGATTATATCAAACGCGATATTTATGACCAGGCTGAAGAGATTTACATAGAGTACAAAACCGAGTTGAAAACTATTTTAAATAATTTTGACAAATCATCTCGAGCGGAAACTTCAGTCGGGGGGGGATACGCACCTTCAGTGTCAAAGTTTGTGCTGCCAAAAATCAAAATACCAAAGTTTTCCGGAAAATATGAAGAATGGGTTACATTTAGAGATTTGTTTTCGTCACTAGTTCAAAACAATGATAACTTAGATAATGTTCAGAAAATGCACTACCTAAAAGCATATTTAACAGGAGAAGCTGAGCAGCTTCTTAGACAGATTCCAATAGCAGCAGATAATTACAATAAGTGCTGGAAATTGTTAATAGACCGATACGATAACAAACAATATTTATCAAATTGTATACTGAAAATGTTGTTCAGTCAAAAAAGTCTACTCTTTGAGTCGGCACAAGGTCTAAAGGATTTGATAGACACTGCATCTGAGTGCCTAAGTGCGTTGGTCAATGTAGGAGTTGATGTTTCAACTTGGGACATTATTGTGATACACATACTGACTTTCAAGTTGGACGATGAGACTCGAAAGCAATGGGAGTTTCATGTTACTGGAAGTATTGCATCAAATACTTTACCGACTTTCGAGCAATTTAGCAGTTTTATAACAAATAGATTTCGGGCTCTAGAATTTGTAGGACAAAAATCTAGTACAGAAGTCGTTGATAAAACTAGATCAGTGCATGCTTCACTGCCTGCAACCAGCTACCATTGTGCCTACTGTTCTGAAAATCATAAGATATTTATGTGCAAACTATTTCAAGCTCAGGACAGTGACAATCGTCGACAATTTGTGCTTGAGAACGGAATTTGTTTCAACTGCTTGGGAACAAATCACTCTGCAAAGGCTTGTAAACTTGCAATTAAATGTAGGATTTGTAGACGTCGTCATAATACCTTGCTGCATCCGAGGACTCAAAGCAAAGAAAAGTTAATGGCCGCTATGAAACCTGAAGACGAGGAGGAAGAACAAGCGGAGGAGCCAGAGGAAGAATCCACTGAAGAAATACAAGTAAATACAGCTTGTGTGCAAAACAAACCTGTATTACTAGCAACGGCATTGGTGAATGCTGAAGCAACAAATGGATCATACCAAACGGTAAGGGCCCTACTCGACCAGGGATCGCAAGCCTCATTCGTGACTGAAGCGGTAGTTCAGCTTTTACAGCTTAAAAAGACGCCAGCTCGAGGCACAATATCTGGAGTAGGTGGGGGAAAGACGGTCCAATCTAAATATGTCGTGGACATAAACCTAACATCTAAAGTGGAGCCTTATGAAATAATACATGTTAAAGCTCATGTGTTGTCTACCATCACATCCGTCCATCCAGGAAAACAAGACCAAGATGTACCGTGGCTCAAATCAGCTGACTTTTGTTTAGCGGATCCCGAATATTATACCCCTAATGAAGTAGATATTTTATTAGGCGCTGATATATATTGTCAGATCATAAAAGAAGGAATTCGTAGAGATCCAAGCAGACTGTTAGTAGCTCAAGCAACGTCATTTGGTTGGATAGTGTCTGGAATTGTAGGAAACAAAAACGTATCTGATGAGTCTATGATTATAATGCACAACACTTTTACAGATGAAACCAACGATCTGAAAGAATTTTGGGAACTAGAAGCTGAAACGGTTTATAAAGAAAAGAAAACTCTAACAGACCAAAAATGTGTGACAACAGATTCCTGTATAGAAGAGTTGCACACTGGCTGTCGTAATTTGGAGAAGAGCATCGAAGTTTACAAGCAAACAAATGAAGACATTGATGATAATGATGAATTGTTGAAGAATCAACATAATTACAATAATATGTACATAAAACTAGAAATTAAAATGGATTCAATAATTACCATTCCTAGACTTAACTGGAGCCGAAGTGATGACTTTTACCACTACAGGGTGATTCCGCGTAAGCTAGATGGAACTGTAAATAGAGGATATATTTTATTAGATATTGCGAGATTTGTAGAACCACTTGTTTGGATAGCACATCTTACTGTTGAAGGAAACTTAAGAATTCAAAAACTATGGCCAGCAGGAGGGTCATGGGATGAGGTAGTTCCAGATAATTCATTAAAAGAACGAATAACTTACCGCAAAAGCCGGAAGAAATTAGAACTAGTGAACATTCCTCGTTATATACACTGGCAGCGACACGCTCGTAAAGTCGACCAAGTCCACGGTGGGCAGAGAAATATCTGTAAGCCTTGCTACAAATGCACCAAGATCCTTCTGGTACGTTGGCAACTCACACAGATATTGCTACTGGACTTTTGGTGTAATTGGCATCGAGACTACGTTCACCAGTTACAAGACGATACAAGTGGAGATATAAAAACAAGGTTGTGATATTGGTTTTAAGGAGTATGAGTAGATTTTTGATAGGTATATTGTAGACAAACCTTCCGATGCCCACAACGTAACGAGCAGTTACTCTATACTTACACAAAAACTCATTAAACGTCCAACTTCAAAGTTCGTAGTGTTTCCAGTCTGTGACTGAGAAATAACATAGCCAGGCAGGATATTCCAATAATTTTAGAAACGTTTAATGTAACATATTTTTTTGGAAATTAGGATTTATTATGATTGTTATTGCTGAAGATTGTTGATTTATTTGTGTTTAGATTAGGTGTTTCTATAGGTTATTAGTTATGCATCCTGTTATAGTTATGAGGTTGTTTTATGTAATGTGTTTGTATCTTGTTTCGTTGGTTTTATAAGTTTGTTTATGATAATGGTAATGTTTTTGTTGTTGTTTTTATGCAAGTTGTTATAATACATTAAGTTTATTTTGTTGTTTTAATCTTAGAGTGAAGAACAATATGCAAATGGCTCATATTGTTCTTGGTGGGCAGTATGTTGGATGATATTAACACCAATAAGTAGTTTTAAGATTAGTGTCCATGAAAAGAACTAGATGGCACCACTAGCAATAATAGAACGCGCTATCGTTGCGTTCTGCCTCGCCAACCACTTGACGAGCCGGTGATTTATTTATAATTCATTTTTGAGTAATATACAAACCATCAAATATTGTATGTGTTTTAATTACTCGCCATCCCTTTGGTATCCTCGTCCGATATTGTTCAATAATTCACTAGCTCGAGGTGCCTTTTTTTTCAAATATCTTTATCAGATGCCCAATTTTTGATTTTATTTTTAAATTATTAGGAAAACTTACAGCTAGACAAAGAAAATAGGAAAAAGAAATAACTTAACATGCACCTATTTTGTAGGTACAGGTTTGCTGAAGGCCAATTAAAAGTTTCCACTTGTAGACAACTTAGAGCACTTAACTGTGCTCTAAGCAGAAAATAGATACAAAAAAAAAGGAGGTAGACGACATAATACATAAAAAATAAAAACCAAACCAAAAAATTTAACGCAGTAGGTACATAAAAATAATGGTAAAAAATTGACTTACACCAATCACAAAACGTAGGCATACTAATCATTATCAAAGAAACGATCACTTAATAATCGCTTGAGCGTATGTATAGAAGTATTAAATATTTTCAATGGTATTACAGTGGAACATAGAACCCCCTCCTTTTTTGAAGTCGGTAAATCTCTAATAACTCCAGAACTTATACATCGCTGATCCACGTGCGTGTGTGCTTATGAAAAGTATCCTATGTGCTATTCCAGTTATATATTCCAAGTTTCAGTCAAAATTTCAGTAATTGCGTGAAAGAGTAACAAACATTATCCATACAAACTTATATATAATGGTGTCAATTCAGATGTTGCCAAAACTAAATTAAACTAATTTGACAGCACTAAAAATGTTGACGTCCCTTTTAAAACAATCGAAATAAAAAGGTTGGCATCAATTTTATTTTTGCTGTTAAAGTACTTAGTTTAGTTAAGTTTTGCGACATTGACACCAATATTAGTGGGTTTAGTAAGATGTACTACCTATGTTTAGGGTCAGTAATTTTTTGCGTGAATTAGTAACATACCTACATATCCATATACTATAGGTTAGTACTTACTCATATAGGTAGGTACTTAATATTAGTGGGTTTAGTAAGATGTTTAGGGTCGAAAGCCAAGCCACCACTACGCCAATACAGCAAAGCAACCTCGCTAACAGTTCGTTAGTCTAACGAACCGCAGGTTGTATCAGAAAGGTTTACTCTGGTACTTGACCTGTGCTAGAGAGGGGAAGACTGTCTGATTTATGGGTGTTATCGCGTCACGTAACAAGAGCGCTGGCTGTCAAACTGCTCCGTGGTCGCTGATTGGTGGAGAGGTGTCGCGGCGCACTTCATACCATTGATTTAGCGAGTGCTATTGGTTCGTCAGCGAGTGAACACAGGCGCGAACATACCCCCGCTACTTCCCCGACTAAGCTCTTTTTACATGGCAAGACCTATACATTTTATTTATTAACTATAATGATTTTGAGTTGTTCTGTCACGTTGTAGGTACCTAGTAAATTTTTGTAAATAAAGAATTTAAATTTGTACATTTTTTATTCGTTCGTTCGTATGAGCAAGTGGCCAACTCTGGTGACGGAGTTTTTAGGCCGCCTAAAGGCCTAAAGGCTTAATGACTTTAATTTAGCCGGGACCGACACATTAACGTGCCCTCCGGAAACGCTCAGATAATGCCACTTGCGGTCACCTATCCAAGTAGTGACCGCTCAGAACGTTGCTTAACGATCTATCAAGAATGTTTATAGCAACCTACGCCACGAGCGCTTCAGGAAGGAATATAGTAACTTTTACTTACTTTACTCGTTCGATTGGCTCTCAACTGGAATAATGCAGCTTAAAATCGAGAATCAAGCTCATACGAACTTACCTATTTACTTTTACCCCATTCCTATCTCGCGATTCAAACATGTAGTCGTTTAATGGAAGTTTTTCAATACGGAACCCAAGTGTTTGCGCGCCGCCTCGCGCTTGCTAATGAGAAACCGACGGTAACATTTTCTTTGACAAAGTTTAGCATTTTTCTGTGATGTTTTGAAAAATGAAATGAAAATATGATCACGACTGTATCCCAGGGAGCGGTAGACATTTCTTTCAGATCTTTCAGGCAATTGTTTAGATAATTTTGAAGATGTCTAAGGGTAGTCAGAGGTATGTCCAAATACTTGGTACATGCCCACATCTTGCAGAAGGTTACTTTCCATACGTGATAGTTTGCAAGCCCATCGACGCTATTAGAGAGCTAAACTGGTTTCCTCACGATGTTTTCCTTCACCGTTAAAAGGTCGTGATAAGCATAGCTGGGCACCGTTAATCAAATGGTTAACTTCGTTAATCGATAATCCGTTACAAAAAAAGTTAGCTTCGTTAAACGTTAAAGCGTTACATTTCAGAAGAATTAACGCAAGTTAACGTTAATCGTTAATCCGTTAATATGTGTAAAATTGCATCTTTATATCGTTGCGTTAAGTGTTAGAAACTGACCGGTTAGTGATATTTCGTGAAAAAATAATAAGTATTTTTCTCGAATAACTGGCACACTAAATTCGGAAAACAAACAAATTTTGATAGAAAGAAAATGACAAATGAAAAATCTTACTAAAAGTTTTAAGGTTTCGACGGGATTCGAAACCGCGAGATAAAAGCGATCATCCTTAAGCCGGGCTGCCTTACCACTCGGACACGAAGCCCTTGACGTTGAAGACGAAACTATCAGTAAGATGATATTTCGGTTAAAGCACCGAAACCTAAGTGTGGTTTAACATTATAATTAATTATATAAACTATAGAAAGAAAATGTCGGTTTGACTTTGAATTGAAACTATCAATCAAATTAGCATCTCTACATTCTTCAACAATCAAAGCAGCCGGGAAAACCGGAAGGAAATAGATGAAAAAAAAGTACAGATTAAAAAAAATCGAAAACGATAAGGCTACGCCGGGCACGTCGGTGGGTCGGGTACCCGACTCGAGGCTAATGCCCTGTTTAGAATATAGTTGAATACAATTTTTAGTTTCATCTGTCTGGGTCTTTTCGCAGTTTTCTTTCTCACTCACACGCGCCGGCAAAATATATCTAGTTTAGTTTTTGTTTCACTCGCTACCACGCGCCGCCCGGCATTTGTCGGTGCCGTGCGGTAACTATTAGGCATTGGATTAACGATTAACGGACTTCTCGCATATTAACGGAAGTTAACGTGTCCGTTAACATTTTTGAAAGTTAACTTAAAAGTTAATCCGTTAATCTAAATGTTAACTTCGTTAATTAACGATTAACGGATTAACGAGTTAATGCCCAGCTATGGTGATAAGGCATATAAATTGTTCGATGCGAAAAGTTTTGAAATATTAGATAGGTACCTACTTACCTAATAGGTAATGAGGTCTAACGGTGAAAATAGTGCTGAAGTTAGTAAGTTGCAATACTATTCTTTTTAAGCCATTCTTTTTATTTCGATCGTTATGAAAAACATTTTTAGTGCTGTTAAATTAGTTTAGTTTAGTTTCGGCGACATCATCATCTAAGTATACTAATATTATAAAGAGGTAATGTTGGTTTGTTTGTATGTTTGGGGTAATCTTCGAAACTACTCATCCGATATCAAAAATTATTTCACCAATTTGTAGCTTAGACTTTCCGAATGAACATAGGCTATATTTTATCAAGGTAGGTACCACGTGAGCGAAGCCACGGGCAAGTTAGCTAGTGTTACTATAAAGTTTTTGACATATTGTTTCGATTTCATTATAATGAAAAATCTCACTAAAAGTGTATACTTCGGGATTCGAACCCGCGTGATACAAGCGATCACCCTTTAGCCGGGTTGCCACCACTTGGCCATGAAGCCACAATTTTACGAAAAAAGTTAATATGTTTGCTACAATAGCATGATTTAATGAGCGTAATAAATTATTCGATAGGTATAGGTTGCGCGTTTTACAACCCTGAGCTTAAATCATCGATGTATTCAACGGAAAGTATGATTTATAGTCTGTTGTAAGAATAAAACCTAATAAATATGTTTTTAAGGTTATATTTTGACAGTCAACAATCATTACAATAGTAGCAATTCGGAGTGTCGCAAAAACTAAACTTAACTAAAATAAAAATGTTGCCGTCCCTTTCATAGCGATGGGAATAAAAAGGATGGCATTAATTTTAGTTAGTTTAGTTTAGCTTTTGCGACACTCCGAATTGCCACTATTATCCCACTAATATTATAAAGGTGAAAGTTAGTGTGTGTGTATGTAAGTAAGTGTGTTTGTTACTCTTTCACGCTCAAACGGGATTTGAATGAAAATTGGTAGGTACCAAAATTGCTTATACCCTGGATTAAAGAATAGACTACTTTTGATCCCGGTATTCCACGGGAACGGGAACTATTCACCGCGGGTAACACCGCGAGCGCTAGTAATAAAATAATTAAGTTATAAAATTCAAAACATTTAGCTTAGCAGGGATTGAACCCGCGACCTCTGTCCCAGGCTAATTCATTTCTCTTGATTCCTATTACGAAAATTGCAATTTGTAACGAGTTACGAAAACATTTTGTTTAGCAAAGCTCATTTCGAAAGTTTTGGGTTGCCCGACTGGGAGCATAAAGAAGGTTAATGATTTCAAGTGATGGAAATCGGCATCGCTGGTCGAGCGAGTATTTTCAACCAGTGCTTTGAATTGTCTAAAACTATTTCATTTCATTTCATTTATTCACAAACAATTTCACAATCGTATTTGAATGTTATCTTATAAACTAAAAGCAAATAAAATGGACTAATAACAATAATAAGCATAATATAAAACAATTAAAAATTTTGCAAACACTAGTAATAATAATAAAAAAAAAGAAACATACTACACAGCACTACCGCACAAAATAAATAAAATCACTATTAAAATGTCACAATATCATGCAGGTACAGGTATAAGTAAAATAAATCAGAATGTCAATGTCAATTAAAATATCAGAATAAAAACAAAATATCACTGTTTAGGACTTATCTGCTACTAAACTCTAACTAATCAAATTCTTTGTTGTATAGGTAATGTAAATTCGCATTGACCGACTGGAAACATTTTTCTTTGTTTTTTTCCTTTTATTATTTTTCTATCATACTTCATCATAACTATAATATTATAAAGAGGTAAAGTTGGTTTGTTTGTTTGTTTGTATGTTTGGGGTAATCTCCGAAACTTCTTATCCGATTTCAAAAATTCTTTCACCAATTTGTAACTTAGACTTTCCGAATGAACATAGGCTATATTTTATCAAGGTACCACGTGAGCGAAGCCATGGGCAAGTTAGCTAGTATACTTATAAAGAGGTAAAGTTGGTTTGTTTGTATATTTGGAGTAATCTCCGAAACTACTCATCCGATTTCAAAAAATCTTTCACCGATGTGTAGCATGGACTTTCTGAATGAAAATAGGCTAGGTGTGTATTATATAATCTGTGTCTAGGTATATTTTATTAAGGTAGGTACCTACCACGTGAGCGAAGCCGCGGGCTAATAAGCTAATATTCAACAAATTTTGTGTTTTTCGTTCTTTTTCTTTCCAATAAAAACATTACTCGCTATAATAAAAACAAAACTCTAGAAGATAAAAATAGGTACCAACGCTTTGCCAAGAACATTATAACCTACCTACATGCCTATGTGTGTAGGTAAACCAAATAACATTTAGCCAAAGAAGTTTGTTTCGTGATAAATGGCTCTCACTAATGTGAGACCGAACATAGTAGGTGAAGAAACAGTAGGGGAACTAACGAATAATCATTTATTTAAAATTCAAATTCTTTATTTACAAAAATTAACTACCTACAACATGACAGAACAATTCCAAATCATTATCATTACGAAAACATCTCTGTCTATAAGGTACGGTGGACATTCTCTCAAACGTTTTAGGTTCAAATCACACCGAAACAGCGAAGCGGCTGCAGTTTCAGTGTCATTTAATTTTAAACTTTATCTTCATTTATTACATAATAATAATAAAATAATAATAATAATAAAAGCGTTTATTTCTTGTCACATAAAAAACTTAAAAACATTTACAAAAAACTTAAAATAAATTGCTACAAAGAAAAAGGTCGTCAACATAACGTAGGTCGTGTTAACCTAATACATAGTATCGCTTGAAAAACAACGCAAGCGACCACAAGAGACACCGGGAGCACTATTCAAAGTGCTTTAATATGCATGCATTACAATAATCCCACCCAGGTACTAAGTGGTCCAAAATTTTTAGGATCTGATGAGGATCTTCAGAGTTATAAACAGAAATACACCGAGAGTGCAAAGAAATACTCTCTTCTTACGAAATTTAAGTTGAAGTTGATACAACGTGATTCATAATTGGTATGTTATCTCGAAAAGGGGTCATTCACCTCACCAGTGTGAACAACATTTGTTCTACGACTTTTTGAATTTCGATGTTTTTATTTAAAGAAATGACTAGCAAAGTTTCCTTCAGAAATAAACACAGAGCAACCCTATAGGTAATAATCAGCTGATCCATGAACTTTGCCGGTGACTTAAAGAAATACTCTCTTACGAAATTGAAGTTGGTAATTTTTAATTTAGCCACTTGCTAACAAATAAATAATTATCTTGCTGTTTATTTTACTATGCCATGAGTGAAATATGATCGAAGTTGTAGTGACGCGGGGCGAAACGTTATTAATTTGTGCCGCGCGCTTCCTGGCGAGCGATTAGTTGCCTTTGACATAATGTCTAATTATTGCTCACTGCACACATTTTCAACAAACTCTACTCATGATAGATAGACTTGTTTATTGACACACTTACAGCACAGATAGGTAAGAAAATAGGTAAGTACACAAAACAGGAGGCAGAATACATAACAAACAGGTAGGTAGGCACCCAGGTAACTAGACACCTTTGGTTAAACACAGCTGTAGAGTTATAGGAACTAACTCTACTCAGCATTTCTGTAGAGTTATAGGTCGCGCCACGTAAAAAGAGCTTGGTCGGGGAAGTAGCGGGGGTATGTTCGCGCCTGTGTTCACTCGCTGACGAACCAATAGCACTCGCTAAATCAATGGTATGAAGTGAAAAAATGTATCTATATGTAGGTTTGAAGGTACTTAGTAGGTTTAATATGTCATCTGGTTACCATAACATAAGTATAAAATTGCTTAGCTCGGGACTAGATGGCGCTGTGTGGAATGTCAAAATTGATTTATTATTGTTATTTATTACTCTGTCCCGACAATATTTCAACAATATTTCATAGCCCTTCAGCTCAGGGCAAGGGGTCCACGAAATAATTTCACATTTAATTAATAAATTAAGTAATTAAAATGTTACAATCGTTCACAGCTGCAACCGACTTACTAAATTCATTGAATAACACTTCAAATCTTAACTAACAGGTCAAGCTTTATTATTCTTTATTATACCTAGTGGCAATTCGGAGTACCTATCGCTAAAATAATACTAGTACCTACTTAACTAACCAAAAATGTTGCCGTCCCTTTCATAGCGATGGGAATAAAAAGGATGGCATTCATTTTAGTTAGTTTAGTGTATTATTTTATCTGTGGTTTAGTTTAGCTTTTGCGACACTCCGAATTGCCACTATTACCTAGGTATAAGGTTTAGATGACCTCTGTGGCGCAGTGGGTGAACTCCGAAGATCCTCAACAGATCCACACATTTTTTATCGGCAAACATTCAAAATTTATATATTAAATAAAAATATATAATACACAGTGGAACATAGAACCTCCTTTTTATTTTGAAGTTGGTTAAAATTAAATACAGGAACCCTACCGCAATAATAGCGTCCCGAATTTACCAAACTGTTTCCAAGCAAGTTTAAAATGTTTAATTAACGCCATCTATGCTTACTTGTCGCACTAATTGAAAAGTGACATCTAGCGTCGGGTGGCGCAAACACATCAACTTATGGTAACATACAAGCTTTTTCGTTCAAAACATAAAATATAGATGGCGTTGACTTGTAAAAGAATAGTTAACATTTACTTACCTTGGGGCGGGTTGAATCTCTTCTGAATGTAGTCCAGTATCTTCTCTGTGAAGCTGCGGTGCTTCCTCTCATGCTTCTCTTCTGTCGTCTGTAGACAAACATTTAATTTTTATTGTGTAACTTGTCTCGAGTAAGTATCAAAGTTGTAAGTATCAAAAGCAAAAATCAAATCGCGAAAATAACTGTCAAATAGGTACAGAACAAGTTACACAATCAGGGCTGGCTTGTGTGCTCCACTCTGTTTAAATGAAAAATAAGTATCAAAATAATGTAAAAAGTTTATTTTTAACCGACTTCAAAAAAGGAGGAGATTCTATGTTCCACTGTTTTTTTATGTTTTCTTCTGTTACAAAATTCACGGATTATTTCGTCAATAGTGAAGTGGACCTATTTTGAAAATGTAAATGTTGCCACTGGTAAGGTTATTCTTGACAGTTCGTTATTTCTTCAAAAGCCTACGAACGAACATAGCTTAGCTTTTGAAAAGCGATTGAAACAGCGGACCACAGCTAGTGCATGGTATAGATCGCGCCACGTAAAAAGAGCTTGGTCGGGGAAGTGGCGGGGGTATGTTTGCGCCTGTGCTTACTCGCTGACGAACCAATAGCACTCGCTTAATCAATGGTATGAAGTGCGCCTCGACACCTCTCCACCAATCATCGACCACGGAGCAGTTTGACAGCCAGCGCTCTTTTTATGTGGCGCGACCTTTAATTCTATTTTATTAGGTCACGTTGTAACGACACAGATCACCGCTATCGCAATGCACACACATGTGCGCAAAACGTGGTTGGAGGACAGAAAGCACGTTAGGGGTATAAAATATCCTCCTTAATGACGACCTCTGTAGCGTAGTGGAATGCCCGCCTGAGACGCTGAAGTTGCGGATTCAACCCTCGCCGCAGGACTAATTTGTATGTTCTGCAGATATTTGTTCCGAGTTTTTCTATCTATAATACATAGGTTATTATGTATCTATGTACCTACCTATTTACAAAAATAAAGGTAGTCTATGTAATCCATCAGTCATCAGTCTGGTTACCATAACACAAGCTTGCTTAGCTTGGGACTAAAATTAAATGACGACCGGCAAAAGCACCCCGGGGTGTTTGGTACCTTTTACAGAAAATTAAAATTAAAATTTTTAATTTAATTTTAATTTTTAATTTTTAATTATGACTTTTTAAGTTTTAGGTAATCGCAGATCCGCGGATTCAGATCCTCCATTCCTCGAAATTCCACCGCACAGTTCGAAGCCGTTATTTGACAGGTTAAGTGCAATGTCCAAGGATATTTATTTATCATTTATTTTATTTATTTATGTGTTATGGTAGCCAGACTATGCTGCCTAACACATAATATTTCACCTGCATTTTGTTTGTATGACCACGAGGGGCCTTTAAATCAGTCGCGGTATCGGCCAGCGCTTGTCGGACGTAAATCGAGCGAAGTTATTTATCGTTTGCGGCTTTTACAGAGAATCGCTGAAACTGCACGGAAATAACTAAAAAATATTTGAAAAGTATTTATGTTGGACAAAAGCTTTGTAAACTATAAAAAAAATTACTTTGAAAAGCATGATGCGTTGAAAGAATAAATAATAAATAAATAAATCCTTGGACATTCCACACGGCGTCATCTAGTCCCAAGCTAAGCAATGTAACCAGATGACTGATAAACTACATAGATACCTACATTTTTTTTTGTAAATATAATTACCTATAGGTACATAGAAAACACCCAGACACGAAACAAATATTTGCAGATCATGCAAACATTTGTCCGGGGATCGAACCCGCAACCTCAGCGTCTCAGGCGGGCTTTCGCCCACTGCGCCACAGAGGTCGTCAAAAAAATCATTCAAAGACCTCAAGGATCACTTCAGTTTCGTCTTACACGCTAGGTGATTCTAATGCCTGTTCCAACGCGACTCTACACCAGGGAGAGAGACAGACAAGAACCTGTTGGTGTGGGCCTAGCTTTCATTATTTCTTTAATTTCGGCCGTAAATCGATATTCGATACAAACGCGCAGTGATGCCGCGTTTGGAAAACGTGGTCTGCCGCCCTAACAGCTGTCAAGAAAACGTGTAAGTATATCAAGGGTCCTGTAGGTACCTACACCATCAATTTGCGTTATTCCACTTCGAGACGCGATCGCCTCATTAGCTCTAACAGGTACACTCAGCTTAGTAATAATATAACAATACATATATAATATAACCTAATCACGACTGTATTCACAAGATATGGTAGACATAGTTCTTTCTATTACGTTACTTTTTATTCCTTTGAAGATGTGGGGGTAGTCAGAGGTAAGTATGTCTAAAAATTATTATTTCGTAACTGGTTACAAAACAATGATTTTTTTCCACATTCATAACCAGTTACGAACGTGGAGTTAACGTTCTGAGCGGTCACAACTTGGATGGGTGACCGCAAGTGTCATTATCAGGTGAGCGCTTCCGTGCTTCGGTCGGAGGTACGTTAAATTGTTGGTCCCGGCTTTTAAAGTCGTTAAGCCATGACGGAGGCCTTTAATAATAATCTTCCTGGCCGTTTTCGGCTACAGAGACATTAGTGTGGCAATTCGGAGTGTCGCAAAAGCTAAACTAAACTAACTAAAATTAATGCCATTCTTTTTATTTCCATCGCTATGAAAGGGACGGCAACATTTTTAATTAGTTAAGTTTAGCTTTTGCGATAGGTACCTACTCCGAATTGCCACTATTGGCTAAGTAATTAGGCGGCCTAAAAACTTCATCACCAGAGTTGGCCACTTGCACATGCGAACGAACGAATGTTTTTAAATTCAAATGCTAGAGTAATAATTGAAAAAAATAAGAGCCAAAGGGTTTACTATTTACATTCGGAACCCTAAATCCACAAAAATGACACTTAAACGTATATTTACGAAGATTATTGCCTATCAATTTAGGAAGGTGAGTGTACGCGTGCGTTTTACGAGCGGGAAATTGCTCGAGTGACCATTTTGTAGAGCTTGTAAGTTATTCCTTGGTTATACTTATACCAAAGACGACTAATATCTAGAAGACAGACAAAAGCCATACACAAAATCGTAACCCTGATCCCGCAGTACCAGATAGCCTGGAAACTTTAAAACATCAATTTTATCCAAGAAATTTCAATACTTAGTACCTACTTAGTACCTAGGTAGCAACAATATTCAATATAAAAATTTTTTTAGGTAATTTTAACTAGAAAGTAATTGAAATTTCTTGGATAAAATGGATGTTTTAAAGTTTCCAGGCTATCTGGTACGGGTTCGATTTTGTGTACCTATGGCCTTTGTCTGTCTTCTAGATATTAATCGATTTGGTATAACCAAAGACGATGAGGTCTAAAATAATATTTGGTTACCTATAGGTACGTTATACCAAGGACGATATAGATAGGGTATCGTCCTTGAAGGCTTGGTGAACTATGGTGGGCTGGTCGCCAACTCTGATCTACACCACCAAGGCTTCCGTCATGGCATGGCCAGATTGACCAGTAAGCTATAATAATATATGAGCTCGTTACTGGTGTTATGACTACCTAGTTTGACTGGCTTCCCACTGAAGCTTGACTATTTAGTAGATTTAAGGGATCGTTTATAAAAATGAACTGATTCTTTCCCTGGTGTAGAGTCGCGTTGGAACAGGCATTAGAATCATATACATTACAACGGAGTTGAAGTGAACCTTGAGGTCCTACTTACCAAAATAAACGTTTTTTTCTTTGTTTCTTTCGAACTCTGATTCGCACTTTGCCATAAGGTGAATTTTTTTTAATTCGTTCTTGACCTCGTAGGTATCACCTATTTCCCTTGTGATGTTTTGAATCTTCTAAATAAAGTGGTAGGTACCTACTAATAGTAGAGCATTCATTTATAAATACCTAGGTACTTATAGTCAACCTAGGACTGAACCTTTAATTATTATTAAAAACTAACATCTGGTTCAAGCACAATTTATTTTAATTCGAAAACCAGCAACTAGCGCCCATTCAAGTGAGCATAAAATGTTAAGTATTGGAGTGTTGCCAGCGAAGGACGCATAATGCGACATCTGGCAGAAATCGCGTGGAGTTTGCACTAGGGACGGGCGAGTTATAATGATTACGTGAATCTAAATCCTATTCTACCTTATCCATCCTCACAAACTGCTCATTTATTATATTTAGTAGGATGGTGTAATTAAAGTAGGTAGGTACTTGTTTACCTACATAAAAAAACAAATTGAATCTCCTAGTGAAATGTTAAGCTAAGTAGGTAATAAACCTAATGTACCTAAGTTTAAGTAGTTAGAACAAAAGTGTTTTTAATCGTCGATTACGAAACTAGGTTTATCCAAAAGAAATTAAATATTGTTGTTTTTAGTCATGTCCTTCACGCGTCGATGGGCTTGCAACCTGACACGTATTGAATGCATCTGCAAAATGTGGGCATGTGTACCAAATACGTATTTGGGCATACCTCTGACTACCCCATAGACATCTTCAAAAGATCTAACGTGACTAAAAAGATCTGCAAAAGCATTTTGTCTACCGGTGGTGTGGTAGCCATTGAACCACCAAAAGTTTAGAAAGCTGTAGTTTTTTTTTCTGTAACATATTTACAATACTTTTTAGCCCATGACTTAGGAAATTTCAATGACTTTGAAATTGCATTTGTATTTTTAGCTTTTAGCTGATAAATACTTGGCAAAAAGACTTTAAAAAAAAAGAGGGAAATGGCTCATTGTGTACTCCTAGGGGGACACAATGAACTGGGGGGTGGGTAGTCAGTAAACCATGTGGTACACAATAAATCGTTGTTCTACCATTAATGATTTAAGCCTAGAAGGATGTTACATTATAAAGGTAATTGTGTTTTTTATTAATTATTTATTTCAATCAAGATGTTTTTTAGCATTTACTTCTGGCTTATGGCTTTAGCTCTGGCGTATTTATCGTTATTAAATGATCTATTTATTACCTATCTAATATTTCTTATATTATGATCTTCTATCATTTTAAGATCATTAATCTAACATTTCTTATATCATAAAAATTATCTTAAGTGATATCTCCAAAGTTATAGTGTGACCAGAAGAAATAGGGTTTTTTTATATAAAATTGTTAAAGTAGTACGCGATTAACCATGGTTCATTGAGTGCTAAAAAAAAACGTTTCACTGTGTACCATACCCCTATTAAAATATTTAAAAAAATTCTACAGTTATCAGGAACGCGATTGGATAACAAGCATAAATCTAAACCATGCTAATTAATCTGTTCTTTAGATAAAAACAACACATCAGTTCCTAGGACTTTAACAAATTGAGTAAAGAGAAAAATATACTGACATTTTTTCCTTACTTTTTGCACTTGAAAACAGAAGTTTACTCATAGCTCACTCGGTTCGGGCGACAGTTCGCCGGCGACTAGACGTGACAGGTTAGCATCAGAAGGCGGTTCAAACGTGTATTAATGTATAAGCTGGCAACGTCACGTTATGGCTGTAGGCCCTGTGGTTCACTGAGTACACTTGATTCACTGGCTACCACACCACCCTACCTTGGGAATACATTCGTGATCATTATTTCATTTCATTTTTTAATACAATCTACACGAAAGTTTAATTTTCATAAACACACCATATTTGTTTTAAAGCAATAAAAACTAATGCTTTCCCGCGGGAGATTTAAAATGTTTGAATTTCATTCGTTTGACGCGTCGCCACAATTCCCGCCATGTCTCTGGGGCATTGTTTCGTTCCAAATTTGAAAGCAGGCCGGATATTGCATCGGAAATGTAAACCTCCTTTTCAAATATACTTTTTAAATTAGGATGAATGGGAGCTTCATGTTTTTCATAACATGAATGAATTTTTTAATTCAATTTTAGAAAAATGGCAACTACCTACCTACCTACATTTTTTTTTAAACTGCGTTATTATGTCAACTGCGTCTTTTTCTCAACTACAAATTGTCATAAGTACACGTAATTTTGTCAACTTGGTCAAGTTTCGACTCTACGTAAATTTGCCAACGTCATTTGTCAACTTCGTCAACCACGCACGCTATTTAGTCAACAAAGTCATTTTGTCAACAACGACAATATGTTAACTACGTCATTTTGTCAACGATAATTTGTCAACTAGGTAAGTACGTCATTTTAACAATTTCGTCATTTTGTCATCTACGTCATTAATTATCTCTATGCGCGGCGTTTGCGTAGGTATACTCGCGATGACTGCCCATCCTAAAAAGATAGTGTGCGCCGACCACGGGCTCGTAAGCAGTAAAATGAGTTACTTTCCTATAATATTAGTAAGTAGTTCGAAGTTTCTTCAAACCGAAAGATCTTCAAGTCAAGGTAGATCTCCATAAATCAAACTTGTAACAAGGACCGGGAATAAGTAAATCAAGTTGAGCAAGTTAAAATTAAATATTAGTGAGTTGTCTAAGTTTGTGCGTAAGGGCCCTTTGGTCCTGAGAGGACCCTCTGAGATGAGACGTGACGCGACCTGATTATAGAGCAAAGAGATTTAGGGACAAAATTATAAACTAACTCCATTGAAGTAGGGTATGTAGTGGGTAATTATAAATAAATAAATAAATATCCTTGGACATTCCACACAGCGTCATCTAGTCCCAAGCTAAGCAATTAAATGCTTGTGTTATGGTAACCAGATGACTGATACACTACATAGATACATATTTTTTTGTAAATAAATACATACATATTTACCTACATAGAAAACACCCAGACACGAAACAAATATTTGCAGATCATGCAAACATTTGTCCCGCAGCGGTGTAGTACCTACCTACCTACATAATTAATAACAGTGTCAGGAGGCGATCTTAGCTTGAGATCGAGATGGCGCAGCTGGGCCCTTACTCTGCAAAACGAAAAACGAAGTTTCGTGACAATTTTCGGGGTCACCTTATGTTGGTGGATACTGAATTCGTAATAGTTCACCAACATAATTAGAACCCGAAAATTGTCACGAAACTTCGTTTTTCGTTTTGCAGAGTAGACGCCCTGATTGTGTAACTTGTCTCGGATTGTATCCAAGTTGTATCAAAGCAAAAATCGAAAAACTGTCAAATATGACAGTTATTATGTAAGTTACTTCCCTACTAGGTAATTTACCTAATCAGCGTTAAATCTTTTTGGTAGGTACCTACCAGAATTGCTTATACCCTGGATTAAAAAATAGACTACTTTTGATCCCGGTATTCTTACGGGATTAACTATTTACCGCGGTTAACATCGCGGGGCGCAGCTAGTTAATAGGTAAAGGTAAGTCTCATCGTAATCATGCACATAACAACTAAATTGTGACCGCTCAGAACGTCACTAAAGTAGGTGAAGAAAGGGGTTATTCCGTGCTTCGGAGCGAAGCACGGAATAACCCCTTTCCTATGAATAAAAAGACAACATTTTATAAAACATAAGTATGCAAACGGGTATTTATATCACGAATTTTAACTTTAATATTCGCCCGACGTTTTATACCTAATGTGTTCTGATCGCGAAAGTTTATAAAAAATATTAAAAGGCAACATTTTGTATGTAGGTATTTTATTTCCAATTCTCTAAGGGGTCGTTCACACTAAAGTACACTGGAGTTGCACTTGAATAACTGTAAACCGCGGGAAAACTTAATACCTAAAGTTATTTTGTTTGTTGCGGCGAATAGTTTTGATACTTGAAACTCACAGAATGGTTTGCTTCTCAAATAATAATAATTATTAAGTACCTATAATAATTGTTAGAGAAAGAAATAAATGATTGATTGATTGATTAGGTAATTTAGCGGCAATCTAGCACGGTCAATGACACCGACGCACATAGGATCAACTGCTGCTAACTTCATCGGAGGTAACTCCCAGTGCGGACCTTGTTAAAAGCCCAGCCCGTTTCTCGAACGCACATCATCTTCAAAATTAACTTATCAATGGTCGAATCTTTTTTTTTCGGACGGACTTTTTTGTTAGATTGTCTTTCGGACCTTTATAACTTCACTGGGCTTTTGCGAATGCAGAAGGCCTCTACACCGGTGCAGAAAGCCTCTACGCCCCTGTATGGTCAAATCACTTGACAATGTCGAACTTGCTCCTAATTTGACACTTGTTTAGTTAATTTCCAAGATGATTTGCGTTCGGGAAAGCGGCTGTTAGGCTTTTAACAAGGTCCCTGCCGCTAATTCAATAATTAAGTCAGTCAATTTTCTCTTTCTATATTAAGAAAATGTATATATTTATTTAAAGGGGAGATCTTTACCCAGCAGTGGGACATGATAGGATGAAATAAAATTTATTTAACAGATTTCAATCGTCAGAAGAATAGTCTTCTTGAGGAACAAAAGCGTAGGTACCTATACAGTGAGGTGACATACGCTATTGTTCCGAGTTGACTTGAAACAACTGTAAAACCGCGGGAAAACATGATAGAAGATTATTTATTTGTTGCAAGGGATGAATGATTTTGATACTTGCGTCTTATTAAAGTTAAGATATTCTCACCTGTTCTTTCGGCGGTGAAGGCCGGGGCTTGTTAGACCCGCCCTTCTGGCAACCGCCTTGCTTCTGACCTGCCATCACTCCGTACATGTTCACACTATCGTTTTTAGCTATTTTAAATAGCGGTCGGATATTCACTGAGTTTTAATTTTACTGAAAATTACTTCTATATTTTACCAAGGCCACGTGAACGAAGCCGCAGGCGAGGATGCTACTCACTTATAAATTTGGCTTTATCACAATTTTGATAGTGTTGTGTGCTTGCTGGTGTCACTTAATAAGGAAGATAGAGATAGTCACTGAGATAATTATTTTAAAACATTAAAAGGGCTGAAAATGGCCTCTCAATTATAAAATTTTCTGGAATTAATACTATATTAAAGGGAACATTAAACTTCAAATTAGTGAGTGAGTATCGCTTGTATCGATATTTCATCATCGGTTCGAATCCCGTCATAATAGAAAATGTTGATAATATTATTCATTTTCAATCTTCAAATAATCTTAAATGCCTCTTATTTCAAGATCTAAAATAATATCTTTACTGCTTATACTATGCAGTCGAGATCAGTGTCATTTAATTTTAAATTGCAAAGTATCAAAACTGTTCGTGCCAAAACAAAGATAAAATGGTGCTGTAAAGTTATGATCTTCTGTTTCAGATACACTCGTAATAAAATCATGTTTCATTGCATTCGATAAACGAAAACATACATAGAAATTATGGTTATTCCCTCTAGTTCAATTTTCATATTTGAACTACTAGTATTCTTATATCTGTGTTTGAACGAAAATAAATCAATATTTATTGAACGAAATTGACTGAATCCAACGAGATGGACAGATGATTTGATTTTTTCGACACATCATGCGCCATAATCACGGACAACTGCCCCCTGATTGTGTAACTTGTTTCACATTGTATCCAAGTTGTATCAAAGCAAAAATCACAGTAAATCGCAAAAACAACTGTCAAATATGACAGTAATTATGTAAGTTACTTACAAATTTACTTAATCAGCGTTAAATCTGACAGTTATTTTCGCGATTTACTGTGATTTTTGCTTTGATACAACTTGGATACAATGTGAAACAAGTTACACAATCAGGGGGCAGATGTTTTAGAGAGAAAATTAGTCTACACTCTTCCTCAGTTTTTATTTAACCACAGAATAAAAATTAATACTTTTACAGCCGATTTCTCGAACGCAGACATCTCTAAAATCAAATTATCATGGTCAAATCATTTGACCATCAAATCACATGACAAGTGTGTCAAATTAGGAACAAATTCGACATTGGTGGCTATTCGGGATGTCGCCAAAACTAAACTAAACTAATTTGACAGCACTAAAATTGATGCCATCCTCTTTATTTTGATCGCTATGACATCGTTATGATTGTTATGAAGGGAGGGCAACATTTTTAGTGCCCTCAAATTAGTTTAGTTTAGTATTGGTGACAACCCGAATAGCCACCATTGTCACGTTATTTGACCATTGTTAGTTAATTTTTTAGATGATCTGCGTTCGAGAAACCAACTGTAGGTAGGTACCTACCTAAGTATTTGAACTTAGCAGATTGTTTGTGTAGGTACCTACTTAAAATCTGACTCTGCAATTTGTTGTAATTTTTACAAATATGTACCTACCTAGGTAAGTAGGTAGGTACTATAAACTACGCCCAAGATGTCACAACACCCAGACCATGCAGAATTAACCGCAGCAGGAATCGAACCCATCCTACTCACAGGGTAACACTTTACCCTACCTACCTACCTATAAACACAATGTCATCATCATCCATCACAGCGAGAACAAATAAATAAACTAAATTGCTTTGTTCAAATAAAAATTATGTTAACGATTCCTTTGTCTCCAGAAAAAGTTGAAATTAAAAAGTCTGAGTAATATTTTGTTTTTTAATGTTGCAGCTCTTTTCTGTTAAATTGTATGTACCTACTTAAAAACTTTAAAATGTCAATGTCACTTCGTAAGTTTTCACTTTCCCGCGCTTGGCGCAATGGCGTCACGGAGACGCGTCTGTAAACACTGAGCCTGCGTATTGTACCTACATTGCAGCATCCT
This sequence comes from Xanthorhoe designata, assembly GCA_963582015.1. NCBI lineage: Eukaryota > Metazoa > Arthropoda > Insecta > Lepidoptera > Geometridae > Xanthorhoe > Xanthorhoe designata. Next base: position 595,054 of record OY757057.1, on the reverse strand, counting down.
GCCTGCAACCCTCACTTTACACCCCATTTCTACCCTCCCACTCAATTCTCACCCCTATTCCTACAATATAAAATCTACTGAAATTTTGCGAACCGCAAAACAATTTTGCTCTGCTATATTATAGTACGCACAATGTCGTTTATTATAATTTAAACTTTATGTTGTAGTAAATAAGGATGTTTGCTTATTTAACGGTGGTAATATACATTTTGCAGGACATAAGTTATATTTTAGACAGGATTAAGTTTACACTTCAGTAAGTTGGAACTATCTACTCAACTTACCGATAAGATTACCTACCTAGGGCTATAATTAGGCCTATAAAAGAGGTACCTACACCACGTAGTGTTTTTATTCTCTTTGCCTACACCTACACTAGTGGCGATTCTGAGTGTCGCAAAAGCTAAACTAAGCTAACTAAAATTGTTGCCGTCCCTTTCATAGCGATGGGAATAAAAAGGATGGCAATAGTTTTAGTTAGGTTAGTTTAGCTTTTGCGACACTCCGAATTGCCCCCACTACAGACCTGCCTAACTTAAGTAGGTATACCAACTTAAAACAATGTTTATAGTAGTAACCTATGTACCTACCTTACTAGATACCTACGAGACGCATTTTTTTTAAATATAATGTCGTCCTTACCTTTGACGGACAATAAGTAGGTAAAAGTTATTTCGTATTGTACCTACATAAGGTGCAAAGTAGCTTTTATTTCACCACTAGCTGCTCCCCGCGGCTTCCCACGCGTTGGACCCGAACAAGCAATAGGTCCTTTCCCAAGATCTAGACTGGTATCTCTGTACCAAATTACATAAAAATCGGTTCAATTGTTTAGGCGTGAAAACGTAACAAACAGAGTTAATTTCACATTTATAATAAATTGATTAAAATTTGATTACCTCTGTGGCGCAGTGGATGAAGGCCCGCCCGCCTGATATGCAGTGCGGGTTCGATCTACGCCGCGGGACCAAGCAATTACCTATTATTTACCTGTATGTAGGTAAGTTTATGTACTTAGTAGGTACCTACCTAACAATAATAATTGGCTTAGGTACCTACTTACCAACCTCTAACAGAGAAATACTACCTTACCTACCTACAATAAAATCTAAAGTCTAAACCAAACTTAAACCAATAATCTGATAGCAAACTGGCACAATTATAATTTATCACTTGCAATAGTTAGTTGAGGTATTTGAACCCACAAGATAGATCGGAATTTCATCCTAGTTTAAGTTATTTTCACTGTAAATCAACATTGCGAGCCGTGTTGGCCGAGTGGAATAAACCTTGACTTTCGATCCGAAGGTCGTGTGTTCGAACCCAGACGATTGTAGTTTTTTGATATGCACACTAAACGGTGAGGTGAAAGAAAACATTGTGAGGAAACCCGCGGCTAGTCAGCCCCGCACGTATTGAGCATCATTGCCTTTCCTGTGGATATGTCCGGCAGCTGAGAGGATTTTTTAGGTGCTGGGCAGGGTAAGCCTATTCTATCTTAACTTATCCACTGTGGCAATTCGGATATTCGCAAAAGCTAAACTAAACTAACTAAAATTAATGCCATCCTTTTTATTCCCATCGCTATGAAAGAGACGGCAACATTTTTAGTTAGGTAAGTTTAGCTTTTGCGATACTCAGAATTGCCACAATTCCCAGCCCAGGCACCCACAGTCGCGTTAGAAAAAATTTAAATAGGTACGATCACGAATTCACGACTGTATTCCCAAGGAGCGGTAGACAATTCTTTCAGACCTTTTTAGGCCTTTTTTAGATAATTTTAAGATGTCTAATGGGGTAGTCAGAGGTATTCCAAATACACGTTACCTACGTCCAAATACCTACACGTTACATTTGGTACAAGCCCACATCTTGACATGTGAAATAACGTAGTGTTTATGTTTACTTTCTTTGTGATGTGAAAATTACACCACCCGAACCGAAGTTTCTATCACAAAAAATAGTAGCAACGCAACGAGAACAAAATTCACGATCAATGCGCCATCTAGTAACGGGTAGCGAGAGTTTCTGAAAATAAATGTGTCACAGAACGTTACTAGATGGCGCATTGATCGTAAAGTTTGTTCTCGTTGCGTTGCTACTATTTTTTGTGTTCTAATCTTCGGCCGACACAATTGGCCAATTATTTTAAATCTACTTTTAACAAATGTCAGTGTCACAAAAGTCATAAAAATTATGTCTTTTACAGTACAGACTATTACATTTGAGATTACATTTCATGTATTTCCTAGTTGATCACGCAGTATTATTTCCTTCTAAATAACAAGGACAACACTGTCAATGTCAACTGTCAAATCAAGCAAGACAAGACAAACAAAAAAGAGTACTTTTATTATGTTAACAGGCAAAGGATCGTTTTCAAAAATTGCGTTCAGGCGAGATTTAATATACCTACATACAAGAGATTAAATTTTTATTTACAGAAACTAAACTACTACATATTTACATAACTGTACAAAATACAATTAGAACCAGTTGAGCCACCTAAGGATCGTTACAAACGATCTATAGGTAGCTCAACTGATCCAAACCACTGCCAGACGGAAGCGTGCCCAAGACACTGGCAGCATTGCCGCGCTGGATTGCAATGCTGATCTTTTGAGCCAAATAAGTGCCAGCCCTCGGATCACGCGTCGCTTCGACCAGACGCCCCGATAGAATTTTGAAAACGCGATGGGCCCCGGTACCCCACGGACCCAGGGTCTCAACCCCAAAAGGTTCAAATATGTAAACCCTATCTAGATTTACATACTTGCGCCTCTTAAGATTCTCAGCCGAGTCTGCCGCCGCGCCAGGCTTAACTGATGTCCCCGGAAGATGTGAATGCGCAAGGGTGTCGACGCAAGTTGCATCCCACACCAAAGGCCTTCCCCTCTCCCAAGGGACGAGAGTCATACCGTCGGGGCGCTTGCCGTCGTCACGCATCAGACCGCTCGGTTCCAGAACGGCTGGTACATTGGCGCCGACAAGCGCTCGACGGATGATATCGTTAAGACTGGCATGACGGCAGATCCGACCGGCGGCCCTGGTGCACGACAATCCGTGGTGACCAAGCTGTTCGACCGCCGTACCGCACTGACAGAGGTGAGGGGCGCAGCACGGCGCACCCAACCGTAGGCACACTGCAACACGGAAGCTAGCGGGATCCATCAGTGTCTAAATTTTTGGAGGGAAGTGCTTGCAACCACAAACCTGACTCCCAATTTGAGACGGCTAAGAGACGGGCACGATCTGCGGAGCTAGAACACGTCTGTAGGAGACAATTCCGTGTCAACTCACACAGAGGCCCGTCCCATTGCCGTTGAGACGAAAGGGATGAGGGGGGAGCGGTACCGGGGCAAGCACTGTGCCAAGCGTTCAGAGCGTCGTCTTGGAAAGAAATTTGAAGACTACTTCCAGGAAGAGCCGAAATAGATTGAGATAAAATTTGGTTGATTAAATTTGAATTACTATAAATTGACGACAAAAACGCTGGTAATGATACACTGGAAATTTTTCTTATACCTAAGCCTCCCAATCTGACAGGTAGGGAGGCCTGCGACCATGCCCTGTCATCCAAATAAATATTCAAAACCGACGACAGTGTATCTTTTAGAATGTTGTCCAAACCTTCCACCAGTTCGCTGTGTTTCCACAGTTGACAACATCTTAAAGCATACGTGAATTTTGGAACAAAAAGACAAAATTTAATAATTGTAAAAGCCATATGACGGTTAATTTTGAGCAATCTGTCTGAAGTTCTGTTAAAATTTTGAATTTTCTCATCTATAAAGTCTGAAAAAGATTCGTCAAAGATGGGTGAACCGAGGAGGCGAAGTGAACTTTTATCTACAACGGTAATGTTAGAAGCCAAACTGTTAAATTTACCAATGACATAATTTTTATCTAAACATGTGTCTGAAACATAAAGTTCGCACTTCGAAAAATTTAGTTCTAAACCTATTTTTTGAAATTCATCAATAATAATTTGGAGAGGGGGGTAAAGGGAAGCAAGGATCTGTGAGGTAGATTTGTTGCGAGTTTACATCACAGAGCTTTGCTACCAATTCCGTATCACACCTCCAAGTGGTGCCCCCTGGTAACTGTGGTGAGAAGTACAATAGTAAGTAATACTATTGTACTTCTTATCACAGGCCAACGTGATCGGGAGAAAAACTCGCCAAGACGCACTAGCCAGCGTGGCGTTTTAAGGCTAACTCCTCTTCGCTTATGATTAAAGCCAACAAGCCCCGGCCCTCAGTCCCCAGCAGCCCCGCTATTCCTGACTCTGGCAGCGGTCACGGTTCCGGCGGGGCAGAGGGTGCTAAGAATCGCTGGAAGAAGCCCAGCTGCCAACACACAACGACCCTGACCCTGGCGTGTTACAACGCCAGGACGTTACGCACGGACGAACGATTACTAGAATTATTAAACGAATTGGAATCTGTCAAATGGAACATTGTTGGTCTCTCGGAAATTAGAAGAAAAGGGGAAGATTTAGTTAAGATGACTTCTGGGGATCTTTTCTACTATAGAGGTCATGAAGACTCCACTTACGGAGGTGTAGGATTCTTGGTGCATAGTAGCTTTGCTTCATCAGTTCAAACTTTTAAAAGCATATCTCCTAGAGTTTGTTTTGCCATCATTAAACTCAACAAGCGCTACTCACTAAAAATTGTTCAGGTGTATGCACCAACGTCAGACCATCCAGACGATGAAGTAGAAGAGTTTTACGAGGATGTGGAAAAAGCTCTTACTGAGTCTTCTTGCCATTATAGCACCATCATAGGTGATTTCAACTCAAAAATAGGTTCTCCATTAGTAAATGAAAAGTACATCGGAAATTTTGGACTTGGACAGAGGAATAACCGTGGACAAATCCTCGTCAACTTTCTTGAACAGCATAAACTATATGCTATGAACACATTCTTCCAAAAAAGACCTTCAAGGAAGTGGACTTGGGTAACTCCAAGTGGCAAATATAAAAACGAAGTGGATTACATCACCTGTTCTCACAGACAAGTTGTCACAGATGTCTCTGTCCTTGCACGTTTTAAAACTGGGAGTGACCATAGGATGGTCAGGGCAACATTTAAATTTAACCTTAAGAAAGAAAGGACCAAATTGACCTGCACTCAGCAGAGGTACGAAAAACCAGAGATTGCTCTCCTTCAAGACAAATTCCGAGAGGACCTACAGAATCAGTTTGAAGGGCTTGATGAGAAGAATTTTGATGTTGATCAAATCAACCAATTATTATGTAACGCAATCTCCGAAACTACTAAAAATCATATAGGCAAAGCAAGACTAAATGTAAACAAATTTTCTTATGAAACTCTAAATTTAATAGAAAAGAGAAGAGAAATGAGGCAGAATACAGAAACAGACCACAAATTAATATTGGATGTAAATAAAAAGGTACATAGATTAATAAGGAGAGATTTAAGAAAATTTAACACGAACATTATAATTAAAACCATTGAAAGATATAAAGGTCCAAAAGTATTTCAAAGAAAAATAAAAACTGGTTCAAAACAACTGATTAAACTTACAGATTATAGGAATGGTAGTTTAGTGACAGATAGGGATAAAATGTTAAAAGTGGTGGAAAGTTTTTGCAGTGACCTATACGCAACTCAAGTTGATGATGCTCAGACGCAGGATTTCGAGCAAAGGGCTCCAACTGATCCAACTGGAGATTTTGAAGACCTTCCTTCAATATTACCACAAGAAATAGAGCACGTGCTCAAACAAATGAAGAGTGAAAAATCTCCAGGTGAAGATGGGATCACAATTGAGATTCTTCGTGCTGGAGGACAAGCAGTTGTGGATGTGCTAGTAACACTATTTAATAAAGTTCTTTTTGAAAGCCGCACACCTGAACTCTGGAAGAATGCGCTTGTCACTATAATTCACAAAAAAGGTGATACATCTAAGTTAGGAAATTATAGGCCTATTAGTTTACTGTCCCAACTCTACAAGGTGTTCGCTAAAGTCATCTGTAATCGTCTCACGCGCTTGCTTGACGACTATCAACCCGTCGAACAGGCTGGTTTCCGTAGTGGTTACTCCACCATAGATCACATACATACTGTCAAGCAGTTGATGGAGAAGAGTCAGGAGTACAACCGGCCCCTATGCATGGCGTTTGTCGATTACGAAAAAGCTTTCGACAGCATAGAGCATTGGGCTGTGTTTAACTCACTCCGTCGCTGCAATATTGACAGTCGCTACGTGAACCTGCTACGGGAACTATATGCCTCAGCTACCATGCAAGTACGATTACACAGTCTAACTAACCCTATATCCATCAAGAGGGGGGTGAGACAGGGAGACACCATATCACCCAAGCTCTTTACGGCTGTCTTGGAGGATATCGTAAAAACGCTTGCATGGGACAATTTAGGAATTAAGATAAATGGTGTTTTTCTGTCTCATCTTAGATTCGCAGATGACTTGGTATTATTCGCTGAGAATCTGGATAATCTTCAACAGATGTTAAGAGATTTGAACGGAGCATCTCAGAAGGTCGGCTTAAAGATGAACATGACCAAAACAAAAGTTATGTCAAACATTTCCGGGCCCTCGATTTCTAATATTACTATTGGAAACGAGAACTTGGAGATGGTTGATTCATATGTGTACCTTGGTCATGTTCTATCTTTTGGGAAGGAATTGCAGACCAAGGAGATATCCAGGCGAATTCAATTGGGATGGGCAGCATTTAGCAGATTAGATGATATTTTGAAATCGTCCTCTATACCGCAGTGTCTAAAGACCCGTCTTTATAACCAATGTGTTCTGCCCACGATGACTTATGGAGCCGAGACATGGACGCTCACGAAGGAGACTGTGTACCGAATGCGAGTAGCACAAAGGGCCATGGAGCGTGCCATGCTCGGCATTACACTTCTAGATCGAGTTCCCAATATCGAAATTCGCAAGCTAACGAAAGTCTTCGACGTAAGTAAGCGAATATTGGGGCTCAAGTGGAGTTGGGCAGGACACTTGGCCAGACGAGGTGACGACAGGTGGAGTAGAGTGATTACCGAGTGGTGCCCCCGGGAGGGTTATAGAAAAGTAGGTCGTCCGCCCGCTCGATGGGTCGACGACATTGTCAAATCAGCAGGTCGTACATGGTTTAGACTGGCACAGAATAGGGGAGGTTGGCACAAGCGAAGAGAGGCCTATGCCCAGCAGTGGGATGAGACGGGCTGCACGTGATGATGATGATGATGAATTTGGAGATCGCCAAAAACCGTGTCTACATCTCCTCCTAAAGTTCCGTCATCCAAGTACCAAATATTGAGTTTGGATTGGAGACGTTGAATTATTGGATGGATAGCAAGGCTAAATATGGCCGGCAAAAAAGAAAAAAAAAGAGTAGTACAAATAGCTGCGTGCGGCCGTGCGAAGCGTATCGGGCGGGCGGTGGTTTGGTTTGGTTGTTGAATATCGAAACGAAAATGTTACCCAAAAATATTTCTTGTTTCAAGGACATGACGGTGAAGTAATATATCTCAGCATATACAGCGGGCATTTTCATACAAGCTTTCTCTCAAAGAGCTGGTGATTTTAGAAAACACGTAACATTGAGTTGAAGACAAACAAATATGTCGCGACACACGGACCCCGTGTGTCGCGTATGTCTTGGTGGGGGAAGAATGGACACTGTTGACGACGAAATACTGCTACGGCTGTACGAGAGATTAACTAGTGCTAAGGTATGTTTTTTAATTCGTACTATTCCTATGATGAATGAATTAAGACTGCAAATTCGGAACGTTTCGGAAAGTTTATTGATTGTACGATGTACGATGTAGGTACCTACGATGCGTAAGTTAGTATTTTACTTCAGCATATATTTAATGCATTTTATTTATTAGCAATAAAATGACTATTATCATGATTGTATTTCCATGGTGTGGTTCTCAAATTCTTACAGATCTTAGTAAGTACTTAGATCTTTATTTCATCAACAAAAAAATCTTTGTTTCTGATTAAGCTGTAGTCGGTTCACGAATTCGAGTCCTATAAGGTAAACAAACTAATGTCATTAGATTTAAATGACATTAAATTTATAATAAAACCTATAAATTCCGAGTGAAGTAAACAATTTTACATTATATTAAGACGAAATTAGAAAAAAATTAAGACTTCTTGTTCTGGTATCCCCTTTGTTTAACTTTTTGGACTCGAATTTGTGAACCGTCTATAGGTACTTACATGCTTATTCGTAAGTAGGTATACAAACCAATGTGTATGTCAGTGCATAGTCAATAATCTCAAAATAAATATCTTTGCCATTGCCAACACAAAAAAACACCTAACTTTATACATATTCCAGTTACACACAAGCGATGGCCGCCCTAGCACTCTATGTTATATCTGCTCCTCGCTGCTGCAGCGATGCCGTCGGTTCACAGACCTCGCACACAGATCCGAGAAGTTCTTGAACGATCTACTACTTAACAATCAGAGAGTAAGTACCTACCTTTAGTATACAGGTGATGCAACATTTTGAGACCTTATGGGTACCTTTTCTGTTGTTGTTTTGATGTTTTTTTTTATCAACCTATCATGTCCCACTGCTGGACAAAGGTCTCCCCTTTCTCCCTCCACACATCCCGGTCCATTCTTGTTTCCGGCCATGTAGGGTCAAACGCATCCAGGTCATCTCGCCATCTTTTTCTGGGTCTGCCGCGTCTTTGTTGCCCGCTTGGCACCCAATGTGTAACGAGATTGGCCCAACATCCTGTTTTGATGTTAGACAATTAAAATAAACTAAATCCTTTTTTATCTGATTTATAGGGAACTTTTAGTCATGTATCGACTTTGTCAGTTGCATTTTATAAAAACAAGTTCCTAAAAGCAATACTTTCTCACTACCTACTTACAATAGAAAAGGTAGCTACTATTAATAAGGTTTTTTTTTTCCACACCCTGTATAACTAATTTGCAGCTGCCTGCTACATAATAGGAAATGGAGAAAGTATGAATGATATTTGTACAGTTGTTCTCAAGTAAATTGCTTAAAGAATGATTGGTTTGTTATAGATTTTTGTCTCAATAAAAACATTCAAACATTGTTCTTTAGTTTTATATTTTTGTATTACGGCGGTGTGTTAATCGGTGCATTCATCGAAATATCATCTTACTGATAGTTTAGTCATCAGCGTCATAGGCTTCGTGGCCGAGAGGTCAATAGCAACCCGGCTAAAGGGTGATCGCTTGTATCACGCGGATTCGAATCCCGTCGAAGTCATAAACTTTTAGTAATTTTCATGTAAGTATATTTATTGTTCTTTTACAGATAACTCATGAAGCAATATCAATGCTTAAGATTGGACCGTCCCACAACTTATCAACTACAACACTCGATAACATCACCTACGACGGGTATTCCGATACACAGATCCTAGAAGTATCTGTCAAACAAGAATCAAATGACGACACCAAAATAGAGCGAAACTCACTCAACGACGACTTTGACAGCGAAGATACAACCCCTATTAAGAAGGAAGAGGTCTTTACAACAAACGAGTTATACTACAACTGCGAGGAATGCGAAATAAAGTTCATGTCAAAGCGACAGTTATCCGCACATCTCAGAATACACAACTACGATACATACTGCAAGAAATGCAACAAGCTATTCTCGAACACGAGCAGTTTAAAAGGCCACATGAGCATACACACAGGAGAAAGACCGTTTGCTTGCCATATCTGCAGCAGAACTTTTAGGAAGAAACCGTACTTAACTAGCCATATTCGAATGCACAAAGAGAAGCCATTTTTTTGCACTTTAAATAATTGCAACGCTGCGTTTGCTCACCCTGACAGTTTAAACAAGCATATGCAGATACATACTAGGGAAAACCCTTTTGTATGCAATCGCTGTAACAAGACTTTTGCGTACAAAAGTGCTCTGACCCGCCATGTTAGAATACACACGGGGATCAAACCGTTTGTGTGCACGGAATGTGATATGACTTTTGCTGTGCAAAGTAGTTTAACTAAACATATGAGAATACATACAGGTATAAAAATATTATGATACCCTTATCCCACTTGGAGTCACATAAAAAAACTCAGGTCTTTTCTTTACTAGATGTTTTATTTATACAGAGTCAGGAGGCTTTGCCTACACTTGAGCACACTGTAGTGCCTGGGACATTGTTGAGATGGAGGCTTGTAGCACCTAAACCATCCTCTCAGTCGGTCATATCCACAGGAAAGACAATGCTCAATACGTGTGGGGCTGACTGGCCGCGGGTTTCCTCAGCGACGTTTTCCTTCACCGTTTAAAGCTTGTGTTAAAGTGCATATAAATTTTTCGAGGCGAAAAGTCCATTGATGCACGGCCGGATTCGAACCCACGACCTCGGATAGAAAGTCGAAGTACTTATCCACTTGGCCAACATGGTTTTTTAGGCATCACATAGCTTCAATATAAATATCCTTGGACGTTCCACACAGCGTCATCTATCCCAATAGTCTATGCCAATTTCCTTTCAGCCGTCATCTCACCAATCATCATAGATGAACTGCTCCCCGCGGCTTCCCACGCGTGAGATCCGAACGAAATGTAGCCTATGTCCTTCCTCAAGGTCTAATCTATCTCAGTACTAAACTTCATCAAAATCGGTTCAGTGGTTTAGGCGTGAAAGTGTAACAGACAGTGTTACTTTCATATTTATAACATTTTAGTAGGGATAATTATATAAAAATAAAAAATATATATTTTAGTAAAAAAATATCTACAAAAATTCTTAGAAGTAAAATGTAACAAATAACTAGGGTGTATAATGGGCGGCCTTATCGCCGATCTCTTCCAGGCAACCTTTGGACGGACAGGACATATAAAAGATGATATTTTCAGGTGTGAAACCCTACGCTTGCGATAAATGTGACGCCGCGTTCAACCACGCGGGAAATTTAAAACGACATATGCATACACATAATGAGGAAAAACCATTTGGCTGTGAAAGGTACATAACATAAAATAAATAAATAAAATAAGCCTTTATTGCTGTTTGTTACTTAACTTATTTTTTCTAAATAGAAGTAAAAAAAACTATATTAACTAATGCCTAATTCTCGAAAAATGTATATGCGCTTTAACACGAGCTTTTAACGATGAAGGAAAACATCGTGAGGAAACCAGTTAGCTCTCTAATAGCGTCGATGGGCTTGCAACCTGTCACGTATGGATAGTTAACTTCTGCAAGATGTGGGCATGTACCAAATATTTATTTGGACATACCTCTGACTACCTTAGTATCTTCAAAAGGATCTAAAAATTGCATTAAGATCTGAAAGAAATGTCTACCGCTCCCGGGATACAGTCGAGATCATAATTCATTTCATTTTCATTTCATAAGTAAATATTGTCTATTCCAAAGGTGTGACAAAAGGTTTACCGATGAAGATGGTTTAAGAGAACATGCAAGAGTGCACACGGGGGAGAAACCGCATGCTTGCGACAAATGTGATATGAAGTTCGCGTTCAGTAGCACCTTGACGAAGCATATGCAGACCCATGAGGAGAAACCAGTCGCCAAGGATCCTCCGAGCCAGCCGACTAGGTAAATATATGAAAATAAATTGCCCGCGGCTTCGCTCACGTGGTACCTACCTTGATAAAATATAGCCTATGTTCATTCGGAACGTCTAAGCTACAAATTGGTGAAAGAATTTTTGAAATCGGATAAGTAGTTTCGGAGATTACCCCAAACATACAAACAAACTTTACCTCTTTATAATATTAGTATAGATAAGTATAGATAAATTATATTATAAATGAAAATGTTTACTGATACTTTCAATTCTGGCATTAGGGGTCCGGCTTAAGGACGTTCGCTTGTATCCCCGCGGATTCGAATCCCGCCGTAATCGAAACTTTTAGTAAGATTTTTCATTTCTAAATGAAGTAGTAAATATGCAGTTGCTTAGTTTCTATAAATAAATGATAATGAAAAATATACGTTTCTGGACATACCTCTGACTTTTTTGATGTTTGTCAGGGCCCGCGTCCGACCCACGTGTCAGGTCTGCAAGAAGCAGCTCACCTCCAACTCTCATCTCATCATCCACATGCGCTCGCACACCGGGGAGCGACCCTACCCGTGCGGGGTCTGCCACCAGACCTTCAGGACCAAGACCATACTCAAAGGTACATCATCTCAGCCGTATAACACTTATGTCTCCCTCATAGATGTCCAGTTGCTGTTGGTTGGAAGCTTAAGGTGCCTCTTTAGACTATAGGTGAAACTAGCGCCACCGCCGATTTTATTTCATAGCTTATGATAGGTTTCACAAACTGTACATTCAGTTTTTTAAAATTCCCTCGTTCAACGTAATAATAAAATAAAATCGGCGGTGGCGCCAGTTTCACCCATACAGGCACCTTAAGCGTCAGTGCAGACTCCGAATACAAGCCTTGACAATACTGTATAGTATTATTGTATAGTTATTAGACAAAAATTCCGACAAAACCGGAAACGAGGCGCGATCGCGCACGTAGCCTTGAAGAATATAAATGAAATCTACACTCCTATGTCTCGGATATAGACGCTTAAGGTGACCGTATCTGTCTCCGAATACGGGCCTAAATCTCGGCCATTTCGTATATTCTAGGCCACATGCGCGTGCACACCGGCGAGAAGGTCGCGTCGTGCGAGATATGCGGCATGTCGTTCACGCAGACCGGCTCGCTCGGCAAGCACATGCGGCTGCACACCGGCGAGCTGTACGCCTGCCATCTCTGCGGGAAGGGCTACAAGCAGAGCGGCCAGCTCACCGCGCATATACGGAACTTCCACGAGGGGATTAAACGGTTCTCTTGTGACATCTGTAATGCTAGGTGAGTGTTATTGTAATGCTAGGTGAGTGTAAGTGGGATTTAGAGGGAAAAATAGTAGATTATGGAACTAGGGCTTAAAGTAGTGTATTATGTCCCGGGCGTTATGTTGACAATATCTGTAATGTTAGGTGAGTGTAATTAAGAGGGAAAAATGATTAAACGGTTCTCTTGCGATATCTGTAATGCTAGGTGAGTGGGATTTAGGGGAGGGTTCATATCTGACGGAACATGCGTCGCGTATTATACGCCAGAAAAGACAAATGTATAGAAAAACACTTGACCGTTCACACTCAACCGATGATACGTCAGTACGCTCGGCGTATTTTACGTCAGATATGAACCTTCCCTTAGGGGGAAAAATAGTAAATTATGCAACAAGGGCTTAAAGTAATGTATTATGTCCCGGGCGCTATGTTGAACCCCGAGTACAAGGTTCAAGATCGCCCAAGACAAATACATTTAAGCCCGCGATGCATACTCTCTACTTTTTATACTTTCTGCGAGGCAATTGAAACCAATGACTGTTATAAAGATTAACGTCCGGTTTCAATATTAAACTTACGAATGATCGTAGATTGATCGCCATAGCAACTTTGTTTAGACAACAAAAAATGTAGGACACTTTTTGACAGATAACAATATTACTATGCAGACAGATCCACGGTTATTAGTTAGTTGAATATTGCAACCCGGCATTAGCAAGCTTCGCCACGAGCGCTTCGAAAGTATATATTGACTAGTTTGCGTGGTGCATGGTTATTTTCCATGTGTCTGACAGGTAGTGTTGCCCTTTTAAAATTTTGAGAATCCATAGGAGATCTTAAATATTTTATAAACCGCTATGGGAACCCCTAAATCAGTATGAAAACCCTTTACTAAAGCATTAAGAAAAAAAAAATCCCATGTCGTCGGCCCTGAGTTACGCTTCACCCACTCGACCTTCGTTACGCTACGGGGGTCGGCGGCTCGCTTCGCTCGCCACCTCCCCCCTGTAATAATATATTCGCAGGTTCACGGCGCGCGGGCACCTCCGCAACCACATGAACGCCCACGCCGGCATCAAGCCGTACGCCTGCCTCAAGTGCGGTAACAGGTTCGCGACCCGGACCGTGCTCAGGCGACACATCAAGAACTCTTGCAAGTGATGCGGAGAGGACACTACTTGTGACGTTGGACCTTAACTATCACAGTGACAGTTGACAGTTATAATAATAACACACGGGAAATTATCGTCGATTTAGATACCGACAATGTTTCGATTATTCCGGAGAATCTTCATCTGGGTATGAGTGTGCTATTATAATGTCTAATACAACTCACGATAGTTTTGAAAGTGAAACAGTTGACAGTTGTACAGAATTGTAGAGTCAGCTATTGGAATGAAATGGCATGTTTAGGCTGTCTGTCCAATGATTCGGAGCTAGCGGAGTGGCAAGCTAGGACCCGCCACCACCTAGCTATAGCTTTTGCAAGGGAGCCACAATAGATTATAGATGAAAAATCTTATTAAAAGTTTATGACTTCGACGGGATTCGAACCCGCGTGAAGCGATCACCTGTGGCGATTAAAATAAATCCGCAGTTTGTTTGTCCTCGAATGTTAAGGGGGGTCCGGACCCCCCCCCTCCCCTATATATGTATACGCCCATGCCCGCCACTATATTATTAACCGACCCACCTACAACAATGAGGTTTTCAATTCAGTCACATTAAATCTTGCTCTGAAAAGGCGCGGCGTCGCGGGCACTGAACGCGTCAATCGAAATGTATATTTATGTGTATAATAGTTTTAATTAATTACATAATTGCAATATTAGACAGGATTTTAATTATAAGCCCGCGTAGTATTATATTATCTGTACACCCTTAAATATAAAAAAAGAATCTCTCTATCTCTTTGTCCCGCCATAACTTAAGGCTCAACTCACACCAAAAGAGCATCGAAGAGCAGCGAAGCGGAGCGCAGTTTCAGTGTCATACGAATTACAATCTTTTTTTTATTACTATAATACTTATTATCGCAGAGAAGGCGCGCGTATTGGAATTCGCCGGGATTCTCGCGCGGGCATCCTCGCGACTCGTTCGAGTTTCTCATGCGATAATAAGTATTATAGTAATGAAAATAAGGTTGAATTCGTATGACACTGAAACTGCGCTCCACTTCGCTGCTCTTCGATGCTCTTTTGGTGTGAGTTGAGCCGTATTTTACGATCAGTAGTCTCATTCATTAAACTCACTTCGAACCTCGCTAAGCTGAATCAGCAGTGAGATTCAAATTTCGTATTCTGTAGAACTCGATGGCGCCTGTGACGAGTGTGAAAGAAATGAGACGAATCTAAATTAAGTAGATCCCTACCGAATAAATTACAAAATAGTAATTATGAATACCTAGTGTGTTAATTAGTCATAGATTATTCCTTATTAAATACGCTATTATTTATTATAAATCTGTCTTTTAATTGTCTACTGGATAAACCCCTTCATATTGGACTAAAACGAAAAGAGATAGCTATATGTTTGTTATTCTTTTACCGATTTGGCTGACACTTGGAATACTAGTAATGACCTGGAATAACATATAGGCTACTTTTTATACAGGTACCACATGGTCGAAGCCGCGGTCAAGAAATCTAGTTAATCATACAAATAAAATAATGAATTGTAATATTAGTTTTATTCAAAAACTATCTATGTACAATACTTAAGTAGGTATTAAGTTACAAAAAAATGTTCTCTTTAAACTTATAGGTAGGCACATTAAGTAGGTATAGGTATGCATTTTAAATTCACACTTTACACAAAATATATTTTATTCTATTAGTCTATGGATTGTGAGTTTGCTTACTGTAGTCAGATATTTCACAGTATTTCTTTCTGTACTTAATAATAAAAAAAAACTATAAAATACACTTTACTTTGACATTTTAGTCGGGTTTGTTCGAAAACTAACTCTAGTTAGCCGTTCTCTAGAACGGCTTGGCCGATTTTCATGAAGTTTGGAATGGAGGTAGCTGATACCCTGGATTAACTTAGACTTTTCACCCGACTACCTAAAAAGGGTATCTATTAAACTGCGGAAATCCGCGACGTAGTATCTCAATAGTGGCAATTCTGAGTGTCACAAAAGCTGAACTAAGCTAACTAAAATTGTTGCCGTCCCTTTCATAGCGATGGGAATAAAAAGGACGGCAATAGTTTTAGTTAGGTTAGTTTAGCTTTTTGCTGACAACATAGGTACATTACTATGACAACATAGGTACATTTTTATTTCTTTCTTGTCGCGAAAAAGACATTAATATTTGTCGCCATGACGATTAAATTAATAATTCGTTCAAATCTGTTGTTTTTGCGATTTACTGTCATGTTGTCGTGTTAATGATCCTATTCCATCTCAACAATGTCCCAGGCACTACAGTGTCCTCAAATGTAGGCAAAGCCTCCTGACTCTGTATAAATCATCTAGTAAAGATGTAAAGGCGTAAGTTTTTAATGATAAGTACAGTAAGTAAAAAAGTGTTTTTTTTAAGCTATCGCATAGCTTCTATCGCGGGTCTTGAGCGTGGAGACCGAATCCAGAAATTCCGTAACGAAAATAACCTAACACCCCCCACTCCGAAAAAAACCCATGCAATAGCTTTACCGCGGCAGTCTCCGAGTGCCACACGTCTTTTTTTTCTTGATAGCGATTAGTTGCGTTTCGCGACAAGTTAGACAATCGCTCTGCAGATTCCAGATCTCAAATATCAAAATTGAACTCATCGTCCGATATGTTATCCAAATCTAACGATCTCATAGCAGGGTCCTGTTTTTTGATCAGCTCATCGATGTAATGATTTCTACTTTTCTGACTCTCATTTACTTTCCTATCATTCTCAGTCATACTCTGATCTTTGTCATTCTTCTGCTCATTCTCACTGGTATTCTGATAAAAACCTGGTGCTCTTTGATCATTCTCAGTGATTCTCTGATCGCAATCATTTATTCTGTGATCATTTTCACTGACTCCCTGATCATTGTCATTAATTCTTTGATCAGTCTCACTTCTCTGACCGTCATCACTGTCTCTCTGTATATTCTCACTGATTCTCTGACCGTCACCGTCTCTCTGTACATTCTCACAGATTTTCTGATCACTAATTTGATTATGCTCTCCGATTTGCTCATCGAGTTCTGCCATCAGCTTCCTATCGTCTTCACTAAGATCATTGACATTGAATTTATCTTGATTGTCGACGCCATTTTTGCTTGGCCTTGAATCACTGTTCGGATCGCTTTTAACTTCTGAATCACAAACTTTTTCGGTATCTGCAAGGATTTTGTTTGTGATTTCGTCGATTTTAGAGAAGTTTTCATTGTTCTCTGATTTGTATAAAGATGTATCATTCTCATTATTGCTATCTTTATTTTCGTCAAATTCCATCTCTTCCTGTTCCTCATGATAATTTAATTCGTTAGCATTTTTAGAAATTTCAATGCTATCTACATTATCATTTTTTGAACTAATATCATCTGTTGGACTATTTTCCGTTCTTTCTAATTCTTTATTATTTTCAATTTCTACATTACTTTGTTCATTTTCTGTGCGTGTAATTTCATCTGTTCTATCAGCTAAACTATAGGTAATATTATCATGTTTTAAACTATCTTCTAGATTATCATTACTTGTAACGTTACTATGATTTTCACTTACCGTACAAATATCATTATTCAAATGGTCAGTATTATCATGATTTGAAATTTCACTTACATTACCATCACTAACATTACCTATATTACTTTCTTTCTCTCTCTCTACAACCGATTCTTTCTCTTTCACACTTTCAGCTTCTAAGGCATCAAAACCTTCAGTGTATTCAGTGTCTCTAGACGAATTTATATTTTTATCTTCACCATTCTCACGAATAACACAATTTACTTGTGTCTCTTTAGTTTCATCAGCATCATCTTCCATTGCTTCAGCAGTATCTTTCTTATCATCAGAATAATCATCTTCAGTATTAGAATCGACATCTTTTACACTTGATTCAAAATTAGCATCTTTTTTATTAAGAATACTATAAGATTCATCATATTTAGTTTTAGAATCGACATCATTCTCACTTGATTCACAATTAGTATCCTTTTTATTAAGAATACTATAAGATTCATCATCCTTAGTTTTAGAATCGACATCATTCTCACTTGATTCACAAGTAGCATCTTTATTAAGTATGCTATCAGATCCACAACTTGTCTGCGTATCATCGTTCGCTAAATGATCAATAATATTATCGATTTTTGCCGATATAGTATCTTCGTTCTCTAGATGATCAATAATACTATCGATCTTCGCCGATATATCTTCAAACTCCGGTTCATCTTTAAGTTTCTTAGCTTGTATGATTCGTAGACAGAGGGCGCTGAGCGTGTCTACTTTACTAGTGAACTCCTGCTTGATACTTTCGTCTATAGCGACCATGGGGGGTTCGGTTTTGATGCGCGCGCGCAAGTACGGGTAGTGGCGTGAAGGGTCAAGCCCGTAGTTCTGTAAAAAGAAAAAAGTTATAGCTGATTTCTTTAACAGCCAATCTCAATAACCTATCTATCTTTGGTTTTGCTTACTATCAGTAGCTGTTTGACGTTTTTTGTATGGAAGAAATGTCAAATATCTACCCGCAGTAAGCAAAACCAAAGATAGATAGGTTATTGAGACTAGCCGTAAGAAAACATTGTAAAAATTACATACCAAAATAATTATGCAAGGAAATCAATTTATATTGAATTAATATAAATAAACATAGAAGAATTAAGAATGTCACGAGAGTGAAAGAGGTGTGTCAGGATCGTAATCGCAATTTTTCTAGACCTGGAACACCTGGAAATACTATTGCTCTGGGATAGGGCTTCGCAGTACAGCGGGGCTCCCGAGGCCAGCAAGGGGTCGCAGCGAGCTATGACCTGCATCGTAAATCTAGTATAGACCTGGAACACCTGGAAGTGCTACAGACCTGGGGTAGGGCTCCGCAGTACAGCGGGGCTCCCGAGGCCAGCAGGGGGTCGCAGCGAGCTATGACCTGCATCGTAAGTAAATCTAGCCTAGACCTGGAACACCTGGAAGTGCTACAGACCTGGGGTAGGGCTCCGCAGTACAGCGGGGCTCCCGAGCTTAGCAGGGGGTCGCAGCGAGCTATGACCTGCATCGTAAGTAAATCTAGCCTAGACCTGGAACACCTGGAAGTGCTACAGACCTGGGGTAGGGCTCCGCAGTACAGCGGGGCTCCCGAGCTTAGCAGGGGGTCGCAGCGAGCTATGACCTGCATCGTAAGTAAATCTAGCCTAGACCTGGAACACCTGGAAGTGCTACAGACCTGGGGTAGGGCTCCGCAGTACAGCGGGGCCCCCGAGCTTAGCAGGGGGTCGCAGCGAGCTATGACCTGCATCGTAAGTAAATCTAGCCTAGACCTGGAACACCTGGAAGTGCTACAGACCTGGGGTAGGGCTCCGCAGTACAGCGGGGCTCCCGAGCTTAGCAGGGGGTCGCAGCGAGCTATGACCTGCATCGTAAGTAAATCTAGCCTAGACCTGGAACACCTGGAAGTGCTACAGACCTGGGGTAGGGCTCCGCAGTACAGCGACGCTCCCGAGGCCAGCAGGGGGTCGCAGCGAGCTATGACCTGAATCCTAAATCTAGTCTAGACCTGGAACACCTGGAAGTGCTACAGACCTGGGGTAGGGCTCCGCAGTACAGCGGGGCTCCCGAGGCCAGTAGGGGGTCGCAGCGAGCTATGACCACCTGCATCGGAAGTAGACCTGCTCTTAGACCTTCGGGATCCTTCGTATCACCTGGAAATTATGTTTATATGAGACAAAGAAGTTGATATCTATTTGAGGTATTTTTTTTTGTTTTCAATCAAAAATTTAATTTTAAAGTCGCTTTAATCTAGAGGTTGGTTTGTTTGTATGTTTGGGGTAATCTCCGAAACTACTCATCCGATTTCAAAAATTCTTACACCGATGTGTAGCATGGACTTTCCGAATGAACATAGGCTATATTTTATCAAGGTACAACGCGAGCGAAGCCGCGGGCGAGTAAGCTAGTAATATACATTGATAACACCGTGTGTACCTTTGTCCTTATTATGCGTACACGTGCTTTCGTGCTTCATAAGATTCTTCAGGAGAGCGTAGCTGCGCTTGCATTTCACGCATTTACCTGGAGAAATAAACATAAAAATAACGATGGGTTCGATTCCCGCTAAGGGACAAATGTTTGCATTATCTGCAAGTATTTGTCTCGAGTCTGGGTGTTTTCTATGTATAATATGTATGTATTTACAGAAACAAATGTATCTTTGTATATCAGTCATCTGGTTACCATAACACAAGCATTAAGTTGCTTAGCTTGGGACTAGATGACGCCGTGTGGAATGTCCAAGGATATTTATATTTATTTATTTATTTATAACAACACCTGGATGAACGTGATTGCTAAAACTATGAATAAATAAATAAACATCGTGAGGAAACCAGTTAGCTCTCTAATAGCGTCGATGGGCTTGCAACCTGTCACGTATGGAAAGTTAACTTCTGCAAAAAGTGAGAAAGTTTCTGAAAAAGGCAGTCCGGCTTAAGGACGATCGCTTGCATCATCGCGGGTTCAAACCCCGCCAAAATAGAAAGATTTAGTAAGATTTTTCATGCATTTTTCAATTCTGAGCGGTCACCACATGGATAGGTGACTGCAAGTGGCATTATCAGCTGAGCGCTTCCGTGCTTCGGAGGGCACGTTAAATTGTCGGTCCCGGCTTTTAAAGTCGTTAAGCCATGACGGAGGCCTTTAGGCGGCCTAAAAACTCCGTCACCAGAGTTGGCCACTTGCTCATACGAACTTACTTAGGTACTATCTAGTTGAAAGGGGTCATGTCGAGGGTCTATATTATTGACCGATGAGTAATAAATCGAGTCTGACCTCCAGGCCTGCCGTCTGCGCCGGCGCAGCGGTGCTGCTCCAGCAGCCTAGTGGTGGGGAAGGCGCGCCAGCACGTCGGACAGGCCGCGTCCGGCACCTCCCACTCCGAGAGACACTGACCTTCACCAAAGTGACTGAAACAAAATAAACAGACATATCATATAGTTTTTAAATAGAAATTTACAGGATTTTATCGCGTAATTTACCTTTTATTATTTCCCGACGTTTCGGCTGTGTTACAACAACCGTGGTCGCGAGCGAGTTCGCCCGCGACCACGGTTGTTGTAACACAGCCGAAACGTCGGGAAATAATAAAAGGTAAATTACGCGATAAAATCCTGTAAATTTCTATTTAAAAGTATGAATTGTGATCGCGAAAGTTTAAGAAAGACTATATCATATAGTATTATATGCGGGTTCGATCCCCGCTGCGGGACAAATGTTTGCATGTTCTGTAGATATTTGTTCCGGGTCTGGATGTTTTTCTATCTATAGTATGTATGTATTTACAAAAAAAAATGTATCTATGTAGTATATCAGTCATCTGGTTACCATAACACAAGCATTGAGTTGCTTAGCTTGGGACTAGATGACGCCGTGTGGAATGTCCAAGGATATTTATATATTTATTTATTTATTTATTTATTTATTTATTTATTTATATATTTTTATAGTGTTAAACCACTCTTAGGTATTTCATCAGAAAATGAAAAATCTTACGAAAAGTTACGACTTCGACGGGATTCGAACCCGCGTGATTCAAGCGATCATCTAATTCCTTTAGAATACCTGTAGATGGCGCTAATCGTTGGAAACTTGATGCGCCGAATATTGTACTACGAGACTATGGACTGCATTTTTGTCATGTTTTACATGAGCATTAACACAAGCAAACGGTAAGTAAGTAAGTTCGTATGAGCAAGTGGCCAATTCTGGTGACGGAGTTTTTAGGCTGCCTCAAGGCCTCCGTCATGGCTTAACGACTTTAAAAGCCGGGACCGACAATTTAACGTGCCCTCCGAAGCACGGAAGCGCTCAGATATAAATGCCACTAGCGGTCATCCAAGTAGTGACCGCTCAGAACGTTGCTTAACTTCGACGATCTATCGAGAACGTCTTAGCAAGCTTCGCCACGAGCGCTTCAAGCAAACGGTGAAGGAAAACATCGTGAGGAAACATTCCGAGGTAACACATAAAAAAGATACGACTCCTTTTTTTTTAAATAAAAATACATTGAAACATAGAACCTCCCCCTTTCTTGAGGTCGGTTAAAGCAATAAACCGTGAAGATTAAAGAAATTATATTCCTCACTCACTCTTCATATTCCTGTTGCAGTTTGAAGTATCCGTAGCATCGCGTGCATTTGTATGGAACGTTCTGCGCCCGGTGATTCTTGTGATGGGCGACCGCTTCCTCCGTCGTCGGGAACCACAGCTCGCAGGCGTTGCAGGCGTTTCTTATTAAAAAACAAACTAATATCATGATGTATTTAATATTAATTAGAGGAATTAGGTAAAATAGAAAGACTCGTTGTACCACAGAATCATAGAGAAGAGATTTATTCTATTTGTTATACCATAGACTCCATAGAGTATGGACATCGACATTTATAGATAAAACAATCATGGTAGGCGGGAAATTTAAATATTAATACAACACTCCTGCCAAATTCAAGCCTTCCATGTTACATTACCTACTTAAGACTAAATTCAGATACAATAGAGATAACTATTTAATTCAGTTGACATTTACACATCGTAATAAGATAACATTCCAACTTTATTTCGCAGATATTGAAATTTATTTTTAGGTAAAGCCTTAGTTAAAATATCGGCAAATTGATCATTAGTTGAAACATATTTCAGATCAATAATTTTTGCATAATATTTTTCTTTTATGAAAT
The DNA here is from genome assembly GCA_963582015.1 of Xanthorhoe designata. Lineage (NCBI taxonomy): Eukaryota > Metazoa > Arthropoda > Insecta > Lepidoptera > Geometridae > Xanthorhoe > Xanthorhoe designata. The sequence goes on along the minus strand of OY757057.1, from coordinate 572,338 downwards.
GATATTTTGTATCTATATGTTTACACCTTTTGTGAAAGTTAATATTTTTTATAACACTGATAGCACTTTGATTGTCTATATTAATACACACTGATTGTTGATCAAATTCACCCAAATCACATAGTAGCTGCTTTATCCAGATTGCCTCTTTGGTAGCAGCACAAGCTGCCATAAATTCAGCTTCTGTTGTTGATAAGGCAACAGTGTGTTGTCGTTGACTAGACCATGTCACAGCAGCTCCATTTTTAATAAAGACATATCCAGTAGTCGAGCGTCTGGTTGTGACATCACCAGCATAGTCAGCATCACTATAGCCAGTCAACTCTGATAGTTCCAATGATGGTAAGTAACATATGCCATAATTGATGGTATCTTTGAGATATTTAAAAATCTTCTTGACTGCTGTCCAGTGAGTGACATTGTAATTATTTAAGAATCTACTCACCAAGCTTACAGCGTACATTATGTCTGGCCGACTTACTATGGCGACATGCATCAGAGAACCAACTGCTTCTCGGTAAGGAAGATTCTTGTCAGGTTGGTGCTCACTTTTCTCCAGCTTTGAATGTGGATCAACTGGAACACTGACAGTCGGTGAGAATGTTTCTTTATAGTCTATACCTTTAGCCTGCGCATACCCCTTTGCACATAGTCTGGACTTGAAGCGAGGACCCGTTGGTTGATCTTTGACTCTAAAAACCCATTTAGAGCCGATGACATTTGTATTTTCTGGTTTGTTTACCAATATCCATGTTCCATTTCTTCTATGGGCTTCAAGTTCCTCTTCAATAGACTTTTTCCATTCTTCAGTATTTCCAGAACTGATAGCTTCTTTGTATGTTTCAGGGACTTGCTCATGCAACAAACATTCATCATAACATAGATAAGTTTGTTCTTTAGTTTTATTTCTTGGTCTCAATGTCACATTGCTTTGAGAAGGAGTATCAATCTTGACATCTGGTAAGTAATCATCTGAATCTGAGTTATTTTTAACAGTATTATATGAACTATCTGAGTTGTAAGATTCTTCTTTGCTTTCTTCGTTTGATTCATTTGACATTGAATATTCTTCTTTATTTTTACAATGTATATCTAATGTTTTATTTTCTGTTTCAGATAATTCCAGAGCAGCATAGTTCCTTTTCACTGTTGATTCGAGGAAAACTGCATCCCTGCTCTTTATAATAGTTCTAGTATTCGGTTTTATGAACCTGTAACCTTTTGTGTTTTCGCAGTAACCAATAAAAATCATCTTTTCTGCTTTTGGATCCCACTTTTTGCGTTTTACTTTCGGCAAGTGGACCATAGCTTCACACCCGAACACTTTCATGTGACTGACATTGGGTTTATGACCAAACCACAGTTCTTCAGGAGTTTTGAATGATAATGATCTAGTTGGAGATCTATTTATGATGTATGCAGCAGTTTTTATAGCTTCAGCCCAGAAAAACTTTGCTAATCCAGCATTCAGGATCATACATCTTGCTCTCTCAACTATAGTCCTATTAAGCCTCTCTGCAGCTCCATTTTGCTCTGGAGTATAGGGCGTTGACGTCTGATGTCTTATTCCAGCACTTATTAGAAAGTCAGAGAAAGGTTTATTGACATATTCCAGGCCATTGTCAGTACGAATACATTTGATTTTACATTCAGTTTGATTTTCAACCTCTGTCTTGAATTCTTTAAATTTTGACAACACTTCAGTTTTGTTGTTCAAAATGTACACAAATACCTTTTTAGAATAATCATCCAGAAATGACAGAAAGTATTTGGCTCCGCCTAATGACTGCGTTTCCATCGGGCCACACAGGTCAGAATGCACCAGTTCCAATTGCTTTGAGGAATGTGACACTTGACTCTTGAAGGATAATCTTGTTTGTTTGCCCTCTTGACATGTTATACAAGTCATATTGTTAATATGTTGTTTATCAGATAACGTAAGTCCTTCAGTATTTTCTTTCAATTTCTTCAGAGTTTCAAAATTTAAATGACCCATCCGTTGGTGCCATAAAAATATATCATCTTGTTTAACATCAGACATGTATGCATAATCAGTATTTATGTTTAGCCGGTACATGTTGTTAATTTTAGTTGCTGTTGCTACAATATTATTTTGACGATTCAGTATAACACAGCCTTTATAATCAAATTTAACTTGTCCTCCATTTTCAGTAATTTGATGTACAGATATTAAATTCACTGCAAGTTCTGGAACATACAAGACACCTCTGAATAAGATTTTGTTTGTCTTATTTTCTCCATTCAATGTATCCAGGGTCACATCACCAGAGCTACTTACTTGAAGTGTTTTATTGTTCGCAACTTTGATTTGTTCTATAGGTGGTGAGTGTTCATTTTCAAGAAGATTGTGTTGTCTTGTCATGTGCATGGTTGCCCCAGAATCAATGTACCAAGCAGAGCTGTTGTTGTCAGAAGGAATGACAAACGCAGCAGCATAAGAACTATTTGATTTAGCAACCTTTTCTTTGGGTTTGAACCTGCATTCTGGACTCTTGTGTCCATATTTGTTGCACTGAAAACATCTAGGTCCTTTGTTGAACTTCTTTTTCACATTTCTGGTTTGAAATCCAGGAGCAGATGTAAAAGCAGAGTTATTGTTTTCAGATTTCACTTCTTGGAGCAGCTTAGATTTAACAGAGTCAGCACTTATTTCCATCCCAGAGCTTTCAATAGCAAGGATCATCGGTTTATAATGTTCAGGTAACCCGGAGAGCAAAAGAGTTCCGAGCCACTCATCATCAACTTTGAATCCTATATTTCGGAGTTTGTGTGCTGTTGACATTATCTTGCTCACGTATTCTTCTATGTTTTGGCAACCGGAGAGTGCAGTTGTACAGAGATCACGAAGTAGACCAACTCTGCGTGTAAGCCCGGAGTCGTCGAAGGCACGAGACAGATTGTCCCATACCTCCTTTGCTGTTTCTGCCTCTTGGATGTGTACGTAGTTGATACTATCGACGAGCAAGATTATTTTGGATCTCGCTTTTGTGTCCTTTTTTTTGTCGATCGGTTCATCGTCTGAGTTCTCGATGCATTCCCAAAGGTCTTCGTGTTGTAGATACGTTTTGACAGCAAACCGCCAGGTGTTGTAGTTTTCGCGGCCTGTTAGTTTTTCAATCAGAACCAGAGGATTGCTGGAAGCCATGGCGTTTGTTTTCACGACTACTTGACGATTTGTAAAACAGAACCACGTTGCTTTTTGGTTATGGCGGATGACACTTTTTCACTTTGCCGGCACGAAACTGTTCATACGAATGTTTATCAATGTGATGAACTTTGCAAATACTTTTCTTTATTACTTTGGCTTACTGGGCGCATAACCTGATGTATTTAATATTAATTAGAGGAATTAGGTAAAATAGAAAGACTCGTTGTACCACAGAATCATAGAGAAGAGATTTATTCTATTTGTTATACCATAGACTCCATAGAGTATGGACATCGACATTTATAGATAAAACAATCATGGTAGGCGGGAAATTTAAATATTAATACAACATATCACACTAAAATTTTAAAGGTGAAAGTTTATTGTGTGTGTGTAAGTATGTAATTGTGTTTGTTACTCTTTCACGCTCAAACGGCTGGACGGATTTCAATGAAATTTGGTACCAGGATAGCTTATATCCTGGATTAACACATAGGCTTCTTATGATCCCGGTATTCCCACGGAAACTATTCACCGCGAGGCGCAGCTAGTGGGCTACATATTATCATATTTACTTAGAACTGGTAAAAGAATATACTTACTTATGACTTGTAAAAGCAGGGATATGCTTAAACAGCTGATGGTGGAACAGTCCCCCACTGGTCTTTGTCTGAACGTTGCATATCAGGCAGGTGAACACAACCGGCGATGCCTTCACTTTCGGCTTAGAGTTATTAGCGTGCAGTTTAGAGTTCACTTTAGGTAACGCTTTAGAGGGCGGTGATTTAGAGGTAATTTTTGGTGGTGGAGGTGACTTTCTGATGTTTTTCAACGGCTTGGGCTGAGGTTTTGGTGTTTTTGGCGGCTCCTTTTGGACTTTCAATGGCTCCTTTTGAATTTTTGACTTGCTAACTGGGATCTTAAGTGGCTCTGGTATTGATCTGAAAAGGGAAGATATTTTTAAATTACAAATGAATTAATTAATGAAAATTCTATATTGCACCTTAATTTCTAATACATAAATACAATCAGTGATAGAACTACGAGCCATGTACAATGGGCGGCCTTATCGCTAAGAAGCAATCTCTTCCAGGCAACCTTTGGAGAGTAATATGGCGACCCCTGTGGCGCAGTGGGCGAAAGCCCGCCTGAGACGCGGGGGGTTGCGTGTTCGATCCCCGCTGCGGGACAAATGTTTGCATGTTCTGCAGATATTTGTTCCGGGTCTGAAAAACATCCACGTCTAAATCCCTAGTTTAAAACCTTGTACTATACCTACTTTCTTACCGGTAAATATATATAAATAAAAATCCTTGGACATTCCACACAGCGTCATCTAGTTCCAAGCTAAGCAACTTAATGCTTGTGTTATGGTAACCAGATGACTGATATACTAAACTAGGTTTTTGTAAATACATACATATTATACATAGAAAACACCCAGACACGAAACAAATATTTGCAGATCATGCAAACATTTGTCCCGCAGCGGGGATCGAACCCGCAACCTCTGCGTCTCAGGCGGGCTTTCGCCCACTGCGCCACAGAGGTCGTTAGATATAAATTATTAATTAAAGTCCATATATTAATATTTCTTACTTTGTTTTCTTGGCAGGAGGCGGCGTCTCTATTTGTGTTGTTTCTCTTGAACGTTTCAATTTCTTTTCTAATAGTACAAGCATATCTGCCGCCTGCGGAAAGAAATATAAATACACTGGCTCCTCCCCGCGGCTTCCCACGCGTGGGACCCAAACAAAATGTAGCCTATGTCCTTTCCCAAGGTCTGATCTATCTCTGTACTGAATTTCATTAAAATCGGTTCAGTGGTTTAGGCGTGAAAGCGTAACAGACAAGAGTTACTTTCACATTTATAATATTAGTAGGGATTGGTATAATATACAATAGATATATCTCCCTATGCATATTGGTTCAGTAAACCTACTTAAGCTAAAATGGATGTTAAATCTGTTGCTATCTCTTTTCATTGACATGAGAGTAACAAGAAAAGAACATTCTTTAAACCTATTTTAAATTGACAAATCTTAATCAATATGACCAATAATAGATTATAGTACATACGGGTGTGAGCACAGGTTCAAGTGACTGTCTAGTAGCCCTCCGGGGCTCCGTAGGCTTCTGAGGCTCCGTAAGCCTCCGGGGCTCTGGTCTAGGGCTAGGCTTCGCCCGAGACAACACGGTCCAGCGGGGCTCAGAGGAATCCCGGGACACCGGGGCGCTCACGGGGACGGGGGACGGCCGGGACTCAGTCTGTGGATTACAGAACAAAATCAATAAAAACAAAAGCGATGATAAGGTTTAAAATAATCTTTGATAATAATAACATCCATTATTATAATGACGACCTCTGTGGCACAGTGGGTTTGCGCCCGCCTGAGACGCAGAGGTTGCGGGTTCGATCCCCGCTGCGGGACAAATGTTTGTACTATCTGCAAATATGAGTCTGGGTGTTTTCTATATTATATAAATATACCTTCATTTAAGAGATGATTTCAATATTTTTATTGGAAACAGCCATTTTACTTTTGATATTTCATAATATGAAGACTATGTTTCATGTAAATTTACAACCTTAATTTTGTAATATGAAATCATATTTCTGTCAGTTTTCTGTAAAATTTGGTGATAAAGATAAAGATTTATTTATTTGTTCTGAATATGGTTATGTCACAAGCATGTTAGGTTCATCAAATAGTTCTGCATATTCAGTCATTGTTATGACATACAAATAGTTAGGTAAGTACCTACATTGTAATTAAAATTCAATTCACAATCATTGGTCATTCAGTATTATGAGTCATTAATCCACCAATTATATGTGAAATAGAGGAATGTGTGATTTGTAAAACTTGTGTTCGTATCATGCAATACCAAATGCCTGCAGTGCCTACTCACGTTCTTAAATATACAAATTTCTATATTAAGCGCGCTAGATCACAATTACAAATGCTTATTCTAAGATTATTAACTCGGTTTAGTCATTAATCAATACTTCAAAAATAGCAACAATACCCACTTGAAGCTTCCAAAGAGCTGTTCGAAGAGAACTGATAAACACACTTGTAACATATGTATTTACGAAAAAATAATATTTATAGTAGTATATCAGCCATCTGGCCTTGCTGCCCTAGCCATGTTACATTTTACAATCGCTTTAGAATAGAAACAAACAAAAAATGTATAGGAATTGACTTTTGATGACGAAAACTCGAGCGATCAGAAAGAGAGAAAGAAAAAATCATTTATTCTTGTAGGACCTCAAGGATCACTTAAGTTTCGTTTTACATGCTAGGTGATTCTAATGCCTGTTCCAACGCGACTCCCTACACCAGGGAAAGAATCTGGCAAGAACCTGGTGGTGTGGGCCTAGCTTTTTTTTTAAAGCGATCCCTTAACAATCTAAAATAATCTAAATAGTCAAGCTTTAGTGGGAAGCCAGTCGAACAAAGTAAGGCATGTCAAAGAAATTAAAAAACACAGAACACAGGACAGAAATGTCAAATCAAAGGTGTAGCGATGATAGAAAGAGAATAGTTACGAAACATTTGCCACTTGTCTACGCGCCCTGGATTGTAAACTGTACTTAACTTACCTAATTACTGTCATATTTGACAGTTGTTTTCGCGATTTACTGTGATTTTTGCTTTGATACAACATGGATACAATCCGAGACAAGTTACACAATCAGCTGGTTACCATAACACAAGCATTGAATTGCTTAGCTTGGGACTAGATGACGCCGTGTGGAATTTCCAAGCATATTTATTAACGCGCAGCTAGGTAAGGGATTAAAAGGTGATATTATACCTTAATCTTGACTTCCACCGTCTCCTTCTTAACCTTGGTCTTTTTGCTCCTATTCTTATTACGAATTTCGGCGTCCGAGTCAATAAACACAGGCTCTGTGACACCCAGAATACAGTTCTCACTATCAGCCTGGAAGAATATAAATTAATAGGTATCCAGGCCTTTGCCCAATAAGAATTCAGTGCATATACCGTAACTTAAAAATAAATAATTATGACAAAACTATGCAAATGTAAAAAAGTACTGGAATAAATGGGCTATATTATTATTGTTTTATTATTATTATTAGGTATCGAGGGGGAGACGTGTGTGTGACCCGGTGGGACAAGGGGTGGAAGGGGTCCAAGTTTTGTGACTATTAATGAAAAACTTTAAAAAATTATATCCTTTTTTTAATATTAGATGTAAATTCAAACTCAAAATGTATTTATTCTGTACAATAAATAAATAAATAAAATAAACGTGACTCCCTACACCAGGGAGAGTCAGGCAAGAACCTGGTGGTGTGGGCCTAGCTTTTTTTGAGCGGTCCAATCTTAATACTTAAAATATACTGAGTTGGAGCATGTTTAATCTGTGTAAAATTGGGAAACATGTGACGTCACACTAGGGAGGGGAGAGTTTTACAAATGTGACAAAGAGGAGGGGGGTCAAAAACTCATGAAATTGGTGTGACATACTTAATGAAGGTTAGTTCGTATGAGCAAGTGGGCCAACTCTGGTGACGGAGTTTTTAGGTCTTTAGGTGTGACATTATGAATAGCCCCTTACCGAGTCCCGAGTGGGTGTCTGCAGCGGCAGGCCCAGTCTCTGCCGAGTCCGTTTGTTGTTCTGCTTGCACATGTCAAGGAATAGGTAGAAGTCATTGACCTTGTCAACACACAACTCACAGATTAGCGGAGGCATTCTGTCTGTGTGATTCACCTGGAATTTAAATATTTTAATGTGTAAATTGTGACATCTCTGGTTAATAATGATAAAACTGAGGAGTTGTTTGATGTCACTCTGACTTTATCTATAGTAATCTATACTAATATTACAAAGAGGTAATGTTGGTTTGTTTGTTTACATGTTTGGGGTAATCTTCGAAACTACTCATCCGATTTCAAAAATTCTTTCACCAATATGTAGCTTAGACTTTTGGAATGAACATAGGCTATATTTTATCAAGGTAGGTACCACGTGAGCGAAGCCACGGGAAAGTTAGCTAGTTAGTTATAAAGTCATATCTTTGCAAATGAACAGACAGAAGTGGCAATTCGGAGTATCGCAAAAGCTAAACTTAACTAACCAAAAATGTTGCCGTCCCTTTCATAGCGATGGGAATAAAAAGGGTGGCATTAATTTTAGTTAGTTTACTTTAGACACTCCGAATTGCCACTAGAATCAATCTACAGACTTTTTTTAACCTAGTTTGTGAACAAAAGAAAAAAATCATTTATTTTGGTAGGACCTTTAGATCATGTTCGTCTTACATGCTAGGTGATTCTAATGCCTGTTCTAACGCAACTCCCTACACCAGGGAGAGAGACAGGCAAAAACCTGGTGGTGTGGGCCTAGCTTTTGATTGATAGTACAACCAAACTTTGAGCAGAAAGGCTAAACTATCGTAGTTTACAAACATGTTACTAATTCTTGACCATCGCATTTTATACTTCAATGAAAGCAAATTATGGGGGGATTTGTTTGACAACAATTTTATTTTGTTTAACAAACGTGAAATGAAAGAGAAGAGATTACCTACGGCTATGTAGGATTGTCATGTCATGTCAGGGTTTCAATTTACATGAAGATGTTAGAAAATCACCTCAATTTGAACGCATTCCTTTATTTTTTGCCTCAATTCAATTCCGTCTCCATCCAATTCCACGACATTCTGAATTATAGGCATCTTGTAACCGGCGCCTGCTCCACACAGCCGACAAGCTCTGTAAATCTCGTAAATAGTCTGCTTTTCATCTTTTGGATTGAGTACGCGATCCATTGTAAACTTTTCATCTAGTTTTCGTATCAAATCAAATACGACGCAAGACAAGACGACACGACAGCTTTCTTTTCTCGTCTCGCTCGCCGCTTGATAAAAGCCACAGATTGAATTGAAAATCATTATCTTTGCAATTGACACTGAATTTTTTTTTTTAAATAGTTTTAAAATGTGTTGGCCAATTGTGTCGGCCAAAGTTTAGATACAAGAAAAGGTGGCAACGAGAACAGCCTTTACTTTACGATCAATGCGCCATCTAGTAACAAGTAGCTATATTAACTGAAACGTAAAGTTTCTTGTATCAAGGAGTACTAATGAAAATATTATGGAAAGTGAAGAGCTTAAGAATTCGGTGACGTGGCTCGGCAAAGTCAATCCGCCGCGCGTTCCAAAGAGTTGTCATAGCTATTTTGCAAGAAATTTGGTTGTCTCCCGTAGTCCCAAAAATTATGACTGAAAATTGTTTTTATTCTTCACACAGTGTTGTTTTTCTGTTACTAGACCATATAAGCTATGTTTCTAACAGAAGGAAACTTAAAATATTCTAGTGTTTAATACTAAATAAATATAAAGAAAACATGTCTTCTATGATGTAAAAATATGCAAAATGCGATTCGGTTTAATTTCACTTTAGCTAAGTATTTTGAAAAAAGCTTTTGGCAGAGACCTAGATAAATGCTATCCTAATACGAATAATACCATACTATGCTGAAGATATGCACAAATTTCAAATGGTTATGGTATTACGTTTGTATGGGGCACTCGTACAGCTCCGAAGCCTTAATGATGAAAATTAAATAAGTTTGGATGTCTTCAGGAGATCTATCTATAGAACGCAACAACTGTACAATGTGTTATTTATATTATGCGTATAGAGATTAGAGAACTTCAAGTAAAAAAATTTTGTGAACCAGTCTAAAACGTAATACGATTATGCTGTGTTGAAACATAGTACCTAAATGTATTTTCAATTTTCCGCATCATAAAAATTTAATATCAATAAACTTAATACCTAGCCAAGTTCTTCAAAAGCTAAGTTCCAATCTGACAACCAATGTTGCACATTTTGTTATTACTTTTCTATTTCGAGATGGGACTGTGTTTATGGCCGAAAGGCATAGTCCACTATGCTATCAATAGTAAAGATTATGGTGAGTTTTGTAAAACCGAAACCTAACTATGTTTAATAGTATTACAGTTGGAGTTAACAGCATAGGTAGGTAGGTACCTAGTTGTTAGTGGTAGGTAGGTAGAATGTTTTTCTCTAGATTTTAGGGATTAATTATTGAAAGCTTGAGGAAGATCGGTTTGAGCAATGCGAGTGCAATTCCGTTCTGATTTTTTTTTCATTCGATGAGATGAGATATAGGTAAGTACCAACCTACCTAACCCATCGGGGTAGAATAGACCCACAGAATACAGATAGGGTAGATAGAACCCTTTCAAGGCAAGATATCTTTCAAGTTGAGCTATCTTTCGAGCTAACGACCCATCGACGAAATGAAGGTACCGTCGAGGTAGAGACATCGATGTATTGAACATCGAGATATCGATAGGTAGGTACTTACCCTACCTATGAAACCTGTAAGGTTGTAAGCTATTAGTGGCAATTCGCAGTACCTATCGCAAAAGCTAAACTTAACTAACTAAAAATGTTGCCGTCCCTTTCATAGCGATGGGAATAAAAAGGATGGCATTAATTTTAGTTTAGCTTTTGCGACACTCCGATTTGCCACTATTATTCGAATTAGCCTTAATTTCCAGACCTGCACTCGCAAGACATAATCACCAGCGCTCTAGCTGGCATAGAGAAGGAGATCTGCGTGAAGTTCTTCAGCACCCCCCCTAACTTCTCCGCGACGTCACACAATAAGATCCTGTACATCAACAACCCGCAGAAGAGGAAGACTTGCCCCCCGGACCACTATAACTACACTGGGAGTGTTGTTGTGAGTTCAAACAACCACATAATTGGTATCCATTCAGATGTCGCAAAAACTAAACTACCTAATTTGACAGCACTAAAAATGTTGCCGTCCCATTCATAGCGATGGGAATAAAAAGGATGGCATTAATTTTAGTTAGTTTAGTTTAGTTTCTGCGACATCTGAACTGACACCATTATTGAAGCGTTTGTTTACGCTGAGATATCTTGACATAATGTTAACGCGTTCAGTGCCAATGATGCTCGAGGAATTCACGTAGGTACCTAACTTTTGTTTTTCAGGACATGCCGATTGGCTATAAATGCTTGACCAGTAAAGATATCTCCAGGGTTATCGTAGACATACTCCGGGCCAGCATAGAACAATCACCAGGTATGGAGAATCTATAAAATATTCGATATTATTTAGTCATAGCTCGATATTTTTAATCTGTAGGTTTATACAAACAAAAAAAAACTTGAAAGTTCCTGGACTTGACATTGGTCATTGGGACTTGACGTCTTAGTGCTGCCATCTAGTGCACGTCATATTAGAAACCAAGATTCTTATGCTCGTGAATGAGAAGTTTGTTAGTGACATTTTGAAAAAAAATTGAAAATAAAAAAGGATATTTTAATATCTTAGTTACTGAGAAGTTAAATTTGGACCTTAAAGTTGTTCACACTACTAAGACGATAGGCTACCTAGGTACATAAAATACTCAGTAAAGAAAGTATCCCAAATCTAAGTTGTCTTATGTGGATCTCGTGTAACATGGAATGATTTTTATAGCCAGAAGATTATTGCAGGAGCTTTCGAATTGAGCAAGCAACCATGTTTTTGGGTGTGGATTTTTGAATGTGTTCGTTAAATTAACAGAATAATTAATTGAACTTTTGTGGTAGGTTAGGTAATGGATAATAAGACTTAATAATTTATGATACCGTAACCAATTATTGTGTTGCAGCTTCGGCCGTGAATAGCTACGATCTGGTCAAAAAGTTTCAAGAGATGGTAAGATGATGATAAAACTCTCCGCTTTAATATAGTATTAGCATAGATTTATTCAATGTACCTCTATACACAAACATAGTTATAGTAAATGTGTTTGACAGGACGAAGACCCCACTAGCAACACACTCCTTACCCCTCGCGATCGTAACTACATAAACTTGCACTACCACCGCGAATGTGGACCGCAGCCCGAGCTCAGCGCGCGGCGGACCGTAGACATCGACGCGCGACTGTCGGAGGACAACGAGGGGTATTATAATGACAAGCTGTGGCCGCTGGGGATGGTTATATACGGCGTTGATGAGAAATTGCGTGAGTAACTGCGAGAGTTCTGGGTCTACTAGGCCAGTCAAATAGTTTATTTCCAAGTCAAGACGCTCTCACATCATCAATTTTATTTAAAGGTACTTACTCAACCCTAAGCATTCATATTTCCCCACCTAAACTATCTTATGTAGGTACTATAATACATTTATTGTTGCGATTGACTAGCTACACACACAACACACTTTAGCATTCAGCTTTTCGAACGCAAACCAAAAACCTCGTTTATCTAGAACCTTTATTGATACAAAAGACAAAGCAAAAAGCTCATCCACAGTGCAAAACCCAGAGCATCGCGTCAGACTACTCCAGCTAGAGCAGGCCATGGCGACGGTGGAGCTGGCTTCGTGCGTGGTGTTCCAGCAGCTGCAACAAGACGGCGTGCTGCGCGCGCGCAGCTTACTCTGGTTCGCGGAGCAAGGCCTGGACTCGCCCGCACTAGGGTTCGTGCAGGGGAATCAGGTGAATAGTGAATTTTCAAAAAGATGCTCTTAGAATTCCTAAAATACGGGAAACCAGCTAGTTTTCTTATAACAACGATGAGCTTGCAAACCTGTGATGTGTGGAATGCTAACTTTTGCATAACTGAGGATACAAGGTTGTTGCCCATGTGAAGTCCTACACTCGAAGGTTGATCTGTGAAACTCTCACCAGCTACAATACCTGTGAGTGACTACTCCAATGAATGCTGGCTGAGTTTGTAATGTTCTTATTCGATGAGTTCTTCGTTACCAAGAAAATTTTACTAATTTTCACAAAGAGACCTTAAATATTTTTCTGTAATATCTACTGTCAGATTTTCTCTTATGTACCTACTGTATAATAATAAGTTTATTTATAACTCTTGTGTTGCAGACGATATCCCTGTCAAGCATGACTTCAGGCGCGCCGGGCCACTCGGCGCACACGCTCAACCAACTTCTGCGCGCGCTCGGCCTGCCCATGGAGTCTAACAGCCACGACCGCGACTATTATGTCAATGTCAACTGGAGCAACGTTATCAAAGGTAACTCAATATAACTCATCACTGTCTAAACGGTAGGTAGATAGCCGTGTAGACCGATTGGTTTTGAACCCACAGCTTTAGACATCTTCTACCGCACCTTAGAAATACAGTTATTATATTCATGTGTTTTGCAGGCAAAGAACACTATGTGGAGAAAATGCCTCGCGAGGCGCGAGTCCTGCCCGCGCTCGGCTACGACTTTGACAGCGTCACGCATGCGCCCGCCAACTACATGTGTCGTGACTGCAGCCGCGGGCAGGCCACCATTCAACCCGCGCAGGTGAGTTCAAATTACTATTGAGAAATGAATTTAAGAATACTCAAATATAGAAGAAGTAGGTAGGTTAAATTTCTTAGTCATTATGCAATTACGCAGTAGGTTAGGTAGCCGCCTATTAATTAAGTGAAAATCGATGCATTCATTACGCTCTAGCTGCACCCGGCGTGGCATTTTTTTTTCAAATTAAAACGATTGTCGAACACTTTCTAATAGTCTAAATATAAAAGAAAAGGTAAGCTACCTTATAGGCTAAAATGTTGCCTCAGCCTGTAAAAATTAAAGTATGTTTAGCAGTTGTTTGCTTTAATTTCTTACCGCACATTAATATACAAGATATCTGGTACAGGAACAGCTCTGGCAGCGAACATTATCCATGGGGCGCAGCTCCGTGCTGTCCGCCGCAGACTCTGCGAGGCTACGCGCACTGTACCACTCCGCCTGCCGGGACCGATATCGCGCGCATTCTACAAGATGACGCTGACATTTGATAACACAATGGCAACCTTGTTTTATTTCTCTCAAAAACCCTTACCTACTCTTCTAAAAGCGCTAGTAAGTAGTGCTAGGCATATTAAACTAAACTAAAAAATGAATTATGAATGATAAACTCAAACAATAAAAAAAATATTGGGTTCTTCAAAATTGGGTTGTAAGATTCCACCTGAACAGACATAGTTACTTAGGTACATACAGTGAAAGATTATTATTAGAACATGACTTCCACTCTGACCAATTGGTTGTGCAGAATGACACCGTTAACTAAAACACTAAAAACCCAATGTAAAAAAATGCTAGTTTCTAGGTTTTGAAATTGTTCAGCCGAAGATAAGAGATTTAGTTCAGTTCATGATGTTAAGATTTCATGATGTCTTTGATGACTCTTTAGACCTTCGAATAACATTACAGAACTTAAATCTAAAGCGCTATTCTACTGAGATCAATTAAATTATAACAACAAACAAAAAAAAGAAAATATCTAGCTAGAGGCTCTGCACACGCTCAATCACTGGGTCAACATGCACTGGGTTTGTAGCAAGCCTAGCATAGCAAACAAATGAAGCTCATCCAAAGACGTTTTACCCGTTATAAAAACGTTTTTGAGCCCATCACCATGCTCTTTGTCCATCACTAACAGGTTTTGCTTTTGTATTCTGTGGAGTAGTGTTTGATTGTTTCATTCTTCTTCTGTGGTTTCATTTATATAATCTATGGTTAGCTTTGCTTGCTAAATGCAGGCAACTCAGGCAAGCAAGCAAAGCAAAGCAAGCAAGCAAGGTCGGTCATTCATTGTTGTGTTGTTCGTTCGCGTGTCTATTTTATTTTCCGAAACGTAAAAGTGTCTCCCAGTGTACCAACAATTTTGTGAAGTTGTGTTCTTATTCACTGGACCATTTCCAGGAATATCGGCGTGTTCTTTCTCGTAAGTTAGCCAAATAATATTACTAATGTAATGTTAGCAATAGCAACAGCCGACCAATTTTTGGTGGCTAACCGTCTTTGTAAATTCAAATATAAAATTAGCACAAATATAGCGCTACAGGCATATTGTCTCACGCTAAAGAACTCAGAATTTTTACCTAATGATGAACGATACACTTTATTTGGAAGGTTTTCTTTAGATATTTAATTTTTGAGCGTAAACAAACAATATAACCTCTACGATCAGCTCTTTCCTATTCGGTCGTATTATCCGTCATCAAACTGAAACATTTAAAATTTGCTGTGAATTTCAACTCCCGCTGCGCAAAATCTGTAGTTTT
This sequence comes from Xanthorhoe designata, assembly GCA_963582015.1. Classification (NCBI taxonomy): domain Eukaryota; kingdom Metazoa; phylum Arthropoda; class Insecta; order Lepidoptera; family Geometridae; genus Xanthorhoe; species Xanthorhoe designata. The sequence goes on along the minus strand of OY757057.1, from coordinate 557,051 downwards.
ATCTTCGTCATTGATTTCGCTGTAGGTAAGTGATTTACTTTGGTATCGAGGACCAAAAACATATTGTTTATATTTTTTGTAAGAGGTTATATCCCAATTTTTAAATCCTACCTTACATGCTATAAAAAAGTTTTTGTGTCGCAGCAAAGCAAACTAACATTCACGTACGTAGTGTCAGGTGTTAGAATAGAATAGGATAGAAAAATATTTATTTACATTCACTCACTCACATTACAGTACAGGTACAATTATTGATATTACTACTATACTAATATTATAAACGCAAAAGTTTGTAAGTATGGATGGATGGATGTTTGTTACTCTTTCACGCGAGAACTACTGAACGGATTTGTCTTAAACTCGGAATATACATAATGACCGGCAATAACACAGGCTACTTTTAATCCCGGTATTCCCACGGAACGGGAACTACGAATGGAGGGATTTGTTTTTGACCACGGGTAGCACCGAGGGGCGCAGCTAGTATGTAGTAAAATGATGTTATAAAAAACATGCTTCCGGCATATCGGAAGTGATAATAAAAGTGTAAGAAACTCTATTTTATTGGATAGTTTATAAAGTAAAAACCCCTGTGCTGAATTTTGGTGATAAATAACCTTTCTAACTTCTCTAGCTTTATAACAAAGCTAGGCCCACACCACCAGGTTCTTGCTTGTCGCTCTCCCTGGTGTAGGGAGTCGCGTTGGAACAGGCATTAGAATCACCTAGCAAAATAAATTATATAATGGGGGCAATTCGGAGCGTCGCAAAAGCTAAACTAAACTAACTAAAATTATTGCCATCCTTTTTATTCCCATCGCTATGAAAGGGACGGCAAAAATTTTAGTTAGCTTAGTTTAGCTTTTGCGACACTCAGAATTGCTACTTATATCTTTCTTTCTAATTTAAAGCAGTAAAATACCTATTCAAAAGATTATCTATGACTCATACTTTCAGAAATTTGTCTTTATTAATATCGAGTGAAAAACAGCAAAAAAAAACAACTTTTGTTGTATGGGAGCCAATAAATGCCCCTTAATCAATATATCCTACTAATATTATAAAGGTGAAAGTTTGTTCCCCTCTCTCTCTCTCTCTCTCTCTCTCTCTCTCTCTCTCTTTCACGCTCAAACAGCTGGACGGATTTGAATGAAATTTGGTAACAGAATTGCTTATACCCCTGGATTAAAAATTCAATAGAATAGAATAGAAAAAGTTTTTATTTTCCATCAACATAAACATGGGTAACATACAAATGAAAATTATATTTAAATTATATTATTGGCTACTTTTGATCTCGGTATTCCCACGGGAAAGGGAACTATTAACCAATAATAATCACGATGTTACCCACGGTTGCGGATAACACCGCGTGGAGCAGCTAGTGTATTATAAATGTCAATAAATGATGGTATTACAACGGGTAGACACTTGAAATATTCACAGCATGCTTTGGAACCCTCTGTGCGCGTGTCCGACTCGCACTTGGCTGATTTTATGTCTTGTTTCAGATGACACCATGTTGAAGCGCCTTTGACACGTAAATACAGCAGAAATAGAACTGAAATTTACAAAGGACCTGATACAACCTCAAGATGTTCCAAAAACCAGCATTCGGAGCTAACACCTCATTCGGTAAGTTATTTAATTTTACTCACCAATAATTCTCACCATCTCCAAAGTACTCCCATTGTCCACACAACTAGCGTACCTTTTAACCTAGTTCTAGTTTAGTTTTGACGACCTCTGTGGCGCAGTGGGCGAAAGCCTGCCTGAGACGCGGAGGTTGCGGGTTCGATCCCCGCCGCGGGACAAATGTTTGCATGTTCTGCAGATATTTGTTCCGGGTCTGGTTGTTTTTCTATGTATAATATGTATGTATTTACAAAAAAAAAATGTATCTATGTAGTATATCAGTCATCTGGTTACCATAACACAAGCATTCAATTGCTTAGCTTGGGACTAGATGACGCTGTGTGGAATGTCCAAGGATATTTATTTATTTATTTATTTAGTTTTAGTAAATGGTCGTCTGGAAGAAATCGCTATCTGCGATAAGACCGCCAATTTGTAATCAACAGCATTTAAACTTTATATATTTTACATTTTGTTACTACTACCACTTATGTTGTATTGCAATAAAGCTTTTTTCATTTCATTTCACAACGTATCAGCTTAGGGTCGTAAGACCGATTGCAGATAAAATAAAGAAAAAAAAAAATCCAAAGTTTTAAATAAACTATCAGTCAGTTAAAAAGATGATTCTAAGAACTAGAGCAAGCTGTAAAGTTTCAAATTTCAATACATTTTGTAAGTCGTTAAGCCATGACGGAGGCTTTTAGGCGGCCTAAAAACTCCGTCACCAGAGTTCGCCACTTGCTCATACGAACGAACGAACGAATACATCTTGTTGTATTGAAATTCGTGTTAAATGTGTACTTGGACTTGCCTCTGTCTACGCCATTTATCAACAAATCCTGTTTGTTTACAATTTCCTCATTCAACATGGTATTGAAATTCACAGTACAGTTTTGATTACGTCACGATAATAAACATGCAAACACGATTCGAACAACAATAAGCCTTATATCCAGCGTGTAAAGTCCAATTTGTATACATGTCTACGTAGGACGTAGTATTTTACTGCTGTTCAATAACGATCCTTCTGACAACGCAATACAGGTCATGTTGCGTTGAATGTTAATTTTGGAAGTGACTTCACATTTTCCTTGTACTACGTTCACGATTTGCTTTGGTCAGTCTGTCTATGACACTCGCCGTTGGAACTCTTATTCATCGAATATACTAATCGGCATAATATTAACGTTGATTTATGATAGATTTGTGACTTAAAGATTAATAGGTACGAGTTTTTATGTATCTGAAATATACTGTGCTAGTGTCGAAAAAACTAATTCCAAGGACTGGATGTTTATAAAACACAGTGAACTGTTTACAGACAAAGTTGATTGTGATTTACGACTTATACCTATTACGAGTTACCTGTTTTGAATACTGCGATAAAAGTATCGTTCACAATCAAAATAATCATCGATAATACTGCGAGAGGTATCGACACAGCAAAACAATCATCTTCACCATGTCTCAATTGGGAATCTTAAGCTCTTTCGACCACAACACAAACACATGGAAAACCTACAAAAGTCGCTTAACCCAGTGGTTTATAGCCAATGATCTTGACGTGCCAGAAAAAGCCGCAAAAAGACGCGCTGTTTTGCTCAGCTCGCTTGCTGACAAGACTTACAAGCTAGCTTCTGACCTGGCCTTGCCTAAAGACCTCCAGGAGACGCCATACGAGGATATCATAAAGATTTTAGACGATCACTTCACACCGAAGAGAACTGGATTCACAGATCGCCACAAATTTTATTCCGCTGTCCAAAACGAAGGAGAGAGTTACGCGCAATGGGCGCTGCGGCTTCGGGGTCTCTCTGAGAACTGTGGGTTTAGTGACGTCGAAGAGGCCTTAAGAGACCGTTTTGTGATGGGGTCTGCGCCGGGCCCGGCCCGGGATAAACTCTTTGAGCAGGATATGGAGAAGCTGTCGCTTGCAGATGGCGTCGAATTGGCGGATAGCGTTCGTTGCGCGCACGATGCCAGCAAGGAGTCCAACAGCGAATCTAAAGAGAAAGTCACCGGATTTGGCTTGGAGAAATTCAATTATAAAGGTTTTTAACTTATGCTATGAATGTGGTGATGGAGAGGACCTGGGACGTAACCATAGACACGTTAGAATTCTACAATAGATTTAGAATAGAAACGTAAAAATGTGGATTGATTTTCGACAAGAACTCGAGGGATCAGAATTGTCAAATTAGAAAGCGATGATACAAAGAAATAGAAACGAAACGTTTATTAATAATATGGCTAATTGGTTACGGGATCAGGTGACATTTTCAGCAAGTTGACTTGGAAAATGCAGTGGATTGAATCGAGCCTTACTCTACAAATCGATATATCGAATACTACTTGTATTGATACAACTAATATAAGCTGAGGTCGAAACATTTTACCAACATAAGCTGGACTACGAAATGTGGCATGATCGTATAGCTTCAAGTTTATGATATACCTTTTCAACCCTTTAGGGGTGGAATTAAGAAAAATCCCGTCTTAGTGCGCAGTTTTGTTTTAAAAGGAAGCTACCTTCCAAATTTCAGCTTCATAGCTTCAGCGGTTTGGTCTGTGCGTTGATTCCAGAAAAATGCTTATTTTTTTAAATATGTATATTGATTGATTATCTATGTATAGATAAGAAAGTGCATTGATAATGTCTTCATGACTCGCCACTTAGCACCACTTGTATCGCTAATCTTTAGATTGAATAAACGATCTGAAATTATTGGTGTTTTTTTGTCCTGCACTGACGTTTTTACGACAAAATTTTGTTCAATCAAGAAGCCTATGTACTATGAACTATCACTATGCCTGAACGTGTTTAATGATGGAAAACTGATAATTCTATTCAAAATTTTCAAATCAAAATTTTTGGAGTGCTGCTAACTCAGCCACATAATTCTATGATGTCAGCTCAAAAGTTATTAAATAAATTAAGTCTTATGCCTTTATTCATAAAGATTTGTCAATTGTTAAGGATTATAGTAATGAAAATAAAGTTTAAATTCATATGACACTGAAACTGCGCTCCGCTTCGCTGCTCTTCGCCGCTCTTTTGGTGTGAGTTGAGCCTTAAGGTGGCCCTTCCCGGTGCGTCTATCATCGACGCGGGCATAGCTGAAAAGCTTGTTGTTTCATCCAGCGCAGTGCTAGAAAAAGAAGCAAAGCGAAAAAAGAGAGATAGCTCCTCAGCGCTCGGCATTCAGTAGGTACTTTCGCCGCTCACTCGCTCACTCGAAAAATAGTGTGCGGAAATTTCATAAAAAGTGTTCCAGGAAATACGTGTTTTTCAGTAAGCCTTACAAGTTTGTAAAATAAATATTAATCATTTAGAATCTCCATAAGATTTGCAAGGTTTCTATGACAATATTTTCTTTACTTTTACAATTTATGAGTACATTATGAACGGCCAAAGTTCAGCTAAAATTTATGCTAAAAGCAGGTTTTTGGAAGCTTATACTGAATTTGTTTCTCAAAATTTTGATTTTTAGTTTCTATAGAAACCTAGATATAGTGCACAAGATACCTTTTAGTCCAAAAGTTTAAAAGAAAGGTCTGTTACAACGGCATAATCACGTACGAGCGTTTGTATGAAAAGTGAGCCGGGTTGACCGCTCTTAATAGATAGTTCCTAATTTAAATTCTTGGCTACTTCGGCAACATTTAAATTAAATTAAGCATAATAGGTATGAGAATAATCTTTAATCTTATGCCCTATTTGAATGATGTTCAAAGTGGTCGAATGATATCGTCAGCCTAGTCCGACGGTATCATTAGCGTGGTCCGATGATATAGTTAACGTAGTGTGACGATATCGTCAGCGTGGTACGGCGATATCGTCAGCGTGGTCGAACTAGTGTGACGTGACGATATCGTCTAAATGGTGTGACGATATCGTCACCGTGGTACGGCGATATCGTCAGCGTGGTCGAACTAGTGTGAAGATATCGTCTAAATGGTGTGACGATATCGTCAGCGTGGTACGGCGATATCGTCAGCGTGGTCGAACGATTTCGCCGGCGTAGACAGAAGGCACTGGGTGAAGCGAAACCAAGAGGACTGGGGGTCTATCACGAGTTAACCATAGTATTGGATACTGTCCTCGTTAGCGAGTCAAGTATCACAAATGTATGAAAATCCAGTGCAGCGCCTCCCCCGGTAACTTGCATGAACTAAAAATTCCATACATTTAGAATACTTGACACGTGAGCGAGAATAGTTAACTATACCACTCGAAAACTGATGATAGGCCTCCTGATAGTGCTGGCATACTGGCATGTCGGAGAGGAGGCGTACATCACATAACTGGGTGGATAACGCTGTGGATGTATAATGCATACATACATACATAAAATCACGCCTCTTTCCCATGGGGGTAGGCAGAGAGCACGGATCTCTACTTGCTACGATCCTGACACACCTTTCGCCTCATTCACTCTCATTACATTCTTCATACACGCTCTCACACTACTTTTTTTTTTTAACTGCCCATTATATTTAGAAGATGTATAATGGGTAGTTTAAAAAGTAGTGTGAGGCATTATAGGAGTATTTTCAAATAAACTTATAAATTAAAAAATATACAAAAAGCCAACAAACCTCTGTGGCGAGTGGATGAAGGCACGCCTGAAACAAAGGTTCCGGGTTCGATCCCTGCTGCAGTACAATTTTTTGTAAGATCAGCAAATGTTTCTCCGAGTTTGTTTTTTGTTGGGTCTGGATGTTTTTCTATCGATAGTATGTATGTATTTACAAAAAAAAAAAGTATCTAAGTATTATATCAGTCATCTGGTTACCATAACACAAGCATTAATTTTCTTAGCTTGGGAGTAGATGACGCTGTGTGGAATGTCCTAGGATATTTATTTATTTATTATTTATTCAGGTATGTCGTCGACTTTCGGCAGTCCGGCGGCATCAACCAGCTCCCCGTTCGGGGGCTTCAAGCCGGCGGCCTCGGGCACGTTCGGGGCTCCGCCGGCGTTCGGGGCCGGGACCTCGGCGCAGCCCGCGCCAGCTGGAGGTAAGACCGCCAGGAGTTTTAAACGGTTTTAAAGTTTAGCTGTAAATATTCAGGCCTTTACCTTTTATTTTTAGAATTATACAGCACTAGCTTACTCGCCCGCGGCTTCGCTCGCGTAGTACCTACCTTGATAAAATAATATAGCCTATGTTCATTCGGAAAGTCTTCTTTACATCGGCGAAATATTGTTTGCAATCGGATCAGTAGTTTCGAAGATTACCGCAAACATACAAACAAACAAACCGACTTTACCTCTTTATAATATTAGTATATAGATTTAGGGGGCATTCTTAGCCTACACTTAACGGACACTAGTGCCTGGGACATTGTTGAGATGGAGGCTTGTAGCAGCTAAACCATCCTCTCAGCTGTCGGACATATCCACAGGAGACAATGCTCAATTCGTGTGAGGCTGACTGACCGCGGGTTTCCTCACGATGTTTTCCTTCATCGTTTAAAGCTCCTTTTTAAAGTGCATATAAATTTTTCGACACGAAAAGTCCATTGATGCCGGATTCGATCCCAATACCTTCGTATCGAAAGTCAAAGTACCTGATAAAACAATTTTTTTAATAAAGGTAAATAGCGATAAATACCCGTAAATATATGTTTTATTACTATCCACTTGACCAACAGCAGACGGACCAAAATGCTGACCGAGTGGTGGCCTAGACAAGGACACCGTAAAGGGGACGTCCACCGGCTCGATGGGTAGATGACATCCGCAAAACACTAAGACTAGCGCAGGATAGAGGCGAATGGCATTCACGAAGGGAGGCCTATGCCCAGCAGTGGGTTAAAAGTGGCTAATGATGATGATGATGACTTGACCAACACGGGGTTTTTCTTAATTCGTGGCTATAAAACAGAGTGAACGTTATATTTTCCCTATGTAGGACTATTCGGTGCTACGAACACCTCAGGCGGACTGTTCGGCGCGACCGCGACCCCGGCTGCCGCGCCGGCATTCGGCGCCACCAACACGGGGTTCGGGTTCGGTGCCAACAACGCGGGCACCGGCGGCCTCTTCAACACGAGCAGCGGCGGGGGACTCTTCCAGCCGCAGCAGAACAATGCTGGCTTCGGGGCTAAGCCTGCAGGTATAAAACCCGTTGTCCTATTGCAGGCTTCTTCACGAATCTCTGTCTTGGGCCACAGTGGATCGGTCCCTCTACTCTACAAATATATGTGTCTGGGTGTTTTTTATGTATAATATGTATGTATTTACAATAAAAAATGTATCTATGTAGTATATCAGTCATCTGGTTACCATAACACAAGCATTAAAATAGCTTAGCTTGGGACTAGATGACGCCGTGTGGAATGTCCAAGGATATTTATTTATTTATATCTCCCGGTCACAACTTGGATTGGTGACCGCAAGTGGCATTATTAGCTGAGCGCTTCCGTGCTTCGGGCACGTTAAATTGTCGGTCCCGGCTTTTAAAGTCATTAAGCCAGGACGGAGGCCTTAAACTTATTGGTTATTTTGTGTCTTAAAACCAGCGCTGCATCTTACCTACTGAGACAGGGACCTAATTTGACCCCACGCAACACATACATTTTTTATTATTATTCTTGTCTGTTTTATGTACAGTCAGCGTCAAATTGATATGAGCGTCTAGAGTAGTCAAAATGATCTGAAAAACATAAAAGCAATTTGATATACGCAGTTGGAATCATCATTGTTGCAAGCACGTGCTGTACTGTGCTTACCTGTATATTTTTTGTATTCTTTGTTATATATAGCCTTACGTGTTCTTGGAGCAAAAAAATGTATTTTCTTTCTTTCTTACCTGTTATAATCGTGCTAAATAAACATGCGGTTCGTTTAATTAATTACATTAATAAGAAAGATGTTGATACATTTGCCCTCCTTGCCGAAACTCATGGAGGTAGCACAGTTTATTCTAGAAAAGTATGTACCTTGATTATTGTTAATTTAATCATTATCTATTTATTGTTAGGCTAGCTTATGATGTTAAGTTAAGTCCTTATTGGGGGCAATTCGGAGTGTCGCAAAAGCTAAACTAAACTAACTAAAACAATTGCCATCCTTTTTATTCCCATCGCTATGAAAGGGACGGCAACAATTTTAGTTAGCTTAGTTCGTTCGTTCGTTCGTATGAGCAAGTGGCCAACTCTGGTGACGGAGTTTTTAGGCCTGTTTAGCTTTTGCGATACTCAGAATTGCCACTATTGCTTTGGTTTCGTACTGTTATGGTGTTGTAATTGTTTCTAATAAGGAAATAATTATTCTACGCTAGGTTTCGGTTTCGGCGCGAGCAACGCTCAGAGCAACACAAGCGGTCTCTTCGGCAGCGCCCAGCCGACCAGCACCGGCCTCTTCGGGCAGCAGAGCAACACGATGGGCGGCGGGGGACTCTTCGCTAACAACACCGGTCTGTTACTGATAGCTCCCTGATTGTGTAACTACACCCCTGATTGTCTAACTTGTCGCGGATTGTATCCAAGTTGTATCAAAGAAAAAATCACATTAAATCGCGAAAAACTCTTTTGAAACATCATTTTGTTAGCTATCACACTCTGTTGATATCATAACCAATATGTAACCTTGTGCATGGAAATTATGGAAAAAAAACTCAACATTTTTTTTAGTAAAATGTATAATTTAGCCAATTGTAATGTTTTTCATTATAAATCAAAAATCTTACTAAAAGTTGACGGCTCCGGCAGGATTCGAACCTGCGTGGCCTAGTGGTCAAGCAGCTCGGCTTAAGAGCGATCGCTTGTATCTACGCAGGTTCGAATCCTGCCGGAGCCGTTTAACTTTTAAAAAGATTTTTCATTTATAATAAAATATCCAATACCTAAGTGTGGTTTAACACAGTAAAATAATAAATTAACTATACATAGTTGTAATGTATTTATTTTTGATTATAGTGTTAAACCACACTTAGGTATTTCATTTTTAAATGAAAAATCTTACTGAAAGTTTTACGACTTCGGCAGGATTCGAACCCGCGAGATACAAGCGATCACCCTTAAGCCGGGCTGCCTTACTCGGCCACGAAGTCCTTATCGCCGAATTCATTTGTAATGTATTTGTTGTTATTTGAAGCGGGTGGGTTCGGTCAGCCGGCGGCGGGCGGCACGGGACACGTCAAGTACAGCCCACTGGTGGGCACGGACGTCGTGGTGAAGGGCGGCGCGAGTCAGAACATCAACATTAAACATCACTGCATCACTTGTATGAAGGTGATTCCGTCGTTCGTATGAGCAAGTGGCCAACTCTGGTGACGGAGTTTTCAGGCCGCCTAAAGGCCTCCGTCATGGCTTAACGACTTTAAAAGCCGGGACCGATGTTATGTTTGATTGTTGAATTTGTTGAAATTTGTTGAATGATTGAAGGAGATGTAGAGGTTGCGGGTTCGATCCCCGCCGCGAGACAAATGTTCGTATGTTCTACAGATATTTATTCTGGTTGTTTTTCTATGTAATTAAGTATGTACAAAAAAAATATATAAGTAAAGTAGTATAATCAGTCATCTGGTTACCATAACACAAGCAGTGAGTTGCTTAGCTTGGGACTAGATGACGCCGTGTGGAATGTCCAAGGATATTTATTTATTATTATTATTTGTTCCGGAGTAAAGGCATTGAGATGTATTAAAGAGTCACAAGTCATAGCTGACAACACTCAAAAAATGTCCGAGCAAATTCAATGTTCTACAATGACATTTGAATGTAGACGTTATGTCGTTTGTTTTAATGTTCAATGTCGCTTGTACGCAGGAGTACGAGGGCAAGTCGTTGGAGGAGCTGCGGCTGGAGGACTACGCGGCGGGGAGGAAGGGCGCCGCGCAAGCGCCCTTCGGGTTCGCGCAGACGGATAATAAGCCGCTGTTCGGAGCCAGTGAGTAGCTTTATATCACTTTGTTGAGCCAGTGAGTGGCAGTAATGAGCTAGTGAGTAGCTTTATAGCACTTTGTTGAGCCAGTGAGTTGCAGTAATGAGCTTGTAGGTGGCACTAATGAGCCAGTGAGTAGCACTAATGAGCCAGTGAGTGGCATTAATGAGCTAGTGAGTAGCACTAATGAGCCAGTAAGTAGCATTAATGAGCCAGTGAGTGGCACTAATGAGCTAGTGAGTAGCACTAATGAGCCAGTAAGTAGCATTAATGAGCCAGTGAGTGGCACTAATGAGCTAGTGAGTAGCACTAATGAGCCAGTAAGTAGCATTAATGAGTCAGTGAGTGGCACTAATGAGCCAGTGAGTAGCACTAATGAGCCAGTGAGTAGCATTAATGAGCCTGTGGGTAGCATTAATGAGCCAGTTAGTGGCAGTAATGAGCCAGAGAGTAGCACTAATGAGCCAGTGAGTAGCACTAATGAGCCAGTGAGTAGCATTAATGAGCCTGTGGGTAGCATTAATGAGCCAGTTAGTGGCAGTAATGAGCCAGAGAGTAGCACTAATGAGCCAGTGAGTAGCAGAACTGAGCCAGTGAGTAGCATTGACGAGTCAGTGAGTAGCACTATATTTAATTTAATATTTTTTTTGCATTTATAATGGATTTATATATTTGTTTGTAATGTGTTATAGATACATTCGGTGCGCCGGCCACGAGCAGCGCGCCCGGCGTGTTCGGCGGCAACATGGCCGCGCCACAAGCCGGCTTCCCACAGCCCGGTCAGTACCTATCACACTATCCTACTGATCTACTATAAATAAATAATAAATATTAAATATATAATAAATATTCTTGGACACTCCACACAGCGTCATCTAGTCCCAAGCTAAGCAACTTAATGCTTGTGTTATGGTAACCAGATGACTGATATACTACTTAGATACATGTTTTTTTTGTAAATGCATACATATTATAGATAGAAAAACATCCAGACCCGGAACAAATATCTGTAGAACATACAAACATTTGTCCCGCGGCGGGGATCGAACCCGCAACCTCTGCGTCTCAGGCGGGCCTTCACCCAACTGCGCCACAGAGGTCGTCAAAACTATCCTACTGATGACTATCATACTGATCAAGTTTATAAATATGGATGGATGAATGTTTTGTACTCTTTCACGCGAGAACTATTATTATTAATGATTATTAAATAGTGCTGTGCATGCCTGTAATGGGTACACATTATTATAGTATTTTTATATGAATGTTTTTTTCAATGTGTAATTATGTGTACTGTTGGCGTTGCCGTAATAAATAAATAAATGAAAACTACTGAAAGTAATTCAAATTTCTTGGACAAAATTGATGTTTTACAAGTTTCCAGGCTATCTGGTTACGATTTTGTGTATGGCCTTTGTCTGTCTTCTTGGTATTCATCGTCCTTGGTATATATATATTTATATCTATATATATATCTCAGGTACATTCTCATTCGGCGGCGCGCCGCAGACCAGCGCGAACTCGACGAGTTTGTTCGGAGCGCAGAAGCCTGCCTTCGGCGCCGCTAACACTACTGGTACGTTTCACTTGGTTTCACTATGTTATATAATACAACGTGATTCATAATTGGTATGTTATCCCGGAAGGGGAATTTTGTGACCATGAAAATGAACAGTTCAAAATCTTGTGAATTCCAATTTTCATTTTTTCATACAAAAACTGTTTTGTTAAATCTTTTGACAAAAAGTTTGAATATTTTCGTCGCCCGCCCCCCTCGTGCGTCACACGGGCCACTGGCCAGTGGTTAGGGTCACCGGCAAAGTTCAGGGATCAGCTGATTATGATAGGGTTGCTCTGTGTTTATTTCTGAAGGAAACTTTGCTAGTCATTTCTTCAATGAAAGACATCGAAATTCAAAAAGTCGTAGAACAAAATGTTGTTAACACTGATGAGGTGAATGACGCCTTTTCGGGATAACATACCAATTATGAATCACGTTGTTTAACTAAAATAAAAATCAATATCAGTAATTAGTAATGATAATAATTCTACGAATAGGTACTGGATTGTTCGGCGCGGCTGCGTCCACCCAAGCGTCCACCTTCGGCACAAACACGTCCACCTTCGGCTTCGGCTCCAATATGCAGAATCAGGTAACTACATTACATTTTATTTCGTCGCTTCATTCTTCATTTATAAAACAAGGTATATATAACTTCCAATTAAGCGTACTCATATAATATCGATCGAACTTCACTTTGTAAGTTCGTTTGATCATATATTATAATAGCACACGGGAAATTACATTACATGTCAATAAACTCGGGCCTTATCTTTCAACTGGGTGATTTGTACAGCGTCAGGAGGAAATCTTTTACCTATTCTTTACACTTAACAGGACACTGTAGTGCCGTTTGTCTTAGGCTCAACTCACACCAAAAGAGCATCGAAGAGCAGCGAAGCGGAGCGCAGTTTCAGTGTCATATGAATTTCAACTTTATTTTCATTACTATAATACTTATTATCGCATGAGAAGCTAGAACGAGTCGCGCGGATGCCCGCGGCGCCGCGGGATTTCCGGCGAATTCAAACACGAGCGCCTTCTCTGCGATAATAAGTATTATAGTAATAAAAATAAAGTTAAAATTCATATGACACTGAAACTGCGCTCCGCTTCGCTGCTCTTCGATGCTCTTTTGGTGTGAGTTGAGCCTTAAACTTATGTATTATTTCAGAGCACGGGCGGTTTGTTCGGCGCTAAGCCGGCGGCGACGGGGTTCGGCGCCGCGCCCGCCAGCTCGGGCTTCGGCAGCTTCGGCGCCGGGGGGTTGTTTGGGGCAAAGCCGACGCAAACACAAGCCCCCACTTTCGGGGCCGCGCAACCTGGTAATTTTTTTTTTTCAACCTACATTGTCCCACTGCTGGGCCTCTCTCTCCAACCATCTCTGTCCTTTGAGACCTCACACCAATCTCTCTCAAAAGCGTTTTTTTTTTCGCTTTTGAAAATAAATAAAAAAAAACTTTATTTCCCATCTATTTACATAAACACTGACAATGAACACAACTTAAAAATAAAAATGAATGATGCATGTCAAAAGACCGAGAAAGATGGAAACAATTAAGCGTTTTGGTGTTCACGCCAAAACGCTCGCAAGTGTCATGCTTTAGCACAAAATGTGTTTTTAAAAGCCCAACTTTGGTCTAATAAATGTTAGGCCTACACCCAGCAGTGGGTTGACACAGGCTGAGAATGATGATTGACACCATTATTAAATTGTATCGCCAGGAGTGGGGTCGATGGCGGGTGGGTTCGGCACGAACACGTCAGCCTCCGGTGGATTGTTCGGCGCGGCCTCTGCGTTCAAGCCCGCCGCCACGCAGCCCAGCTTCGGCTTCGGCGCGCCGCAGCCATCGCTCGGTATCTATACATCTACTATTGGCTGTAGGGTCATAGCTCGCGCCAGGTAACAAGAGCTCTGCTCAAACTGCTCCGTGGTCGCTGATTGGTGGAGAGGTGTTGCGGCGCACTTCATACCATTGATTTAGCGAGTGCTATTGGTTCGTCAGCGAGTGAACACAGGCGCAAACATACCCCCGCTACTTCCCCGACCAAGCTCTTGATTGTGTAACTTGTCTCGGATTGTATCCAAGTTGTATCAAAGCAAAAATCACAGTAAATCGCGAAAACAACTGTCAAATATGACAGTAATTAAGTAAGTTACTTATAATTTACTTAATCAGCCTTTAATCTGACAGTTATTTTTGCGATTTACTGTGATTTTTGCTTTGATACAACTTGGATACAATCCGAGACAACACAATCAGGGGGCTGATTAGGAACAGAAATGCAAGTTTTTTCTTTTATTTGATTGCTTCGTCAACTTAACAATGTGTGTTTGTTAATTTTGTATGAATGGTGCAGGTTTGAATCCCGGTCTGGGCGCGAATGCGTTCGGTCAGAGCAAGCCGGCCGCGGGCTTCGGCGCGCTCGGGGGCGGCATGTTCGCGCAACAACCCAACAACACCTTCAGAACTGGTATCTATACAACGTGATTCATAATTGGTATGTTATCCCGAAAAGGGGTCACACCTCATCAGCGTGAACAACATTTGTTCTACGACTTTTTGAATTTCTATGTTTTTCATTGAAGAAATGACTAGCAAAGTTTCCTTTAGAAATAAACACAGAGCAACCCTATCATAATCAGCTGATCCATGAACTTTGCCGGTGACCCTAACCACTGGCCATTTTTTGTCTGCCTTGTGTGTTCATACCTACTTACCTATTGTACCAATTTTCAATCTGTGCTAGTAGGAAAGGTAGTGACAAACTTAGGGTTTTGTCAAAAGAACCCTTAGTTAGTAGGTAGGTTAAAAGTCAAATTTTCAGTTTTTCATACAAAAACTTTTTTGTTAAAAAAAAGTTTTTATATGAAAAACTGAATTTTTTTGTTAAAAAAAAGTTTTTATATGAAAAACTGAAAATTTGAATTTTCAAGATTTGCACCTACACAACTGTTCATTTTCATGGTCACAAAATCCCCCTTCCGGGATAACATACCAATTATGAATCACATCACACTTCCTACTTGTTAGAAATACAATGTGATGTGTAATGGCAACACTAGTGTTCCAATAGTTTTGTTTAATCCGGTTGTTAGGTTTAATTTAAGAAATAATAATTGTACTTTTGGTTACTACTGTCAAAAGTATTGAGAGTAGTAACCAAAAGTACAATTGGCTGTTCTCGACCAAACTCTGTTTTCGCTACTCTTCCTAAACTATTACAGAGGTATTAAAAAGCTTCGATTCTCCGGAAGAATCGAAACATTGTCGGTATCTAGATTGACGATAATTTTACGTGAGTAATTTCTTTATTCTATATTCGTTATTGTTCACAAGAAAAAATACAATTAAAAAAAACTAAATTAAAAGGCATGTACTAAGGCGAGCTTAACCCTAACTAGAGTTTTCTTCCGTGTGCTATTATAATATTATTCTCTATTTAGAAGCGCTCGTGGTGAAGCTTGCTAAGACGTTCTTGATAGATCGTCGAAGTTAAGCAACGTTCTGAGCGGTCACAACTTGGATGGGTGACCGCAAGTGGCATTTATATCTGAGCGCTTCCGTGTTTCGGAGGGCACGTTAAATTGTCGGTCCCGGCTTTTAAAAGTCGTTAAGCCATGACGGAGGCCTTAAGGCGGCCTAAAAACTCCGTCACCAGAGTTGGCCACTTGCTCATACGAACTTACTTTACTTTCTCTATTTTTTTCTCAAATAATGATTGATATGCAGGGTTGGACAGTGGGCTGGGCGGGGGTATGTTCGGGAACAACTCCTCGCTGGGCAGCTCGCTGGGCATGGCCATGGGGAACACCACCAATATGGCCAAGTAAGTATTACCAACCACGATATACAGTTATGCAAATATGTAGTAGTTTAGTTTCTGTAAATAAATGACGATATCATTGAGATGTATTATAGAGCCACAATCAGACAAATAAAATGTTAACGCCAAAACTCGGCGCACGCTACGTAGTGCGCACAGTTTTTCTTTTTTGCGTACAAGCGACATTGAACATTTAAACAAACGACATAACGTCTACATTCAAATGTCAAATGTCATTGTAGAACATTGAATTTGCACGCACATTTTTTAAGTGTTGTCAGCTATTAGATTGTGAGTCTTTAATACATCTCAATGGACGATATAGATAAAAGGACTGCCCATCTAATACTTCAAAGCGTGATTCTAAAATTAGTTATTGAAATGCATGATAGGTGGCGCTAGGAGCTTCCTTTCATAAAATTGAATAAATTGAACATTCCTTACCACCTTTCAACCCTTACGTAAGGGTTGAAAGGTGGTAAGGAATATAAGTCATCTGGTTACCATAACACAAGCATTAAATTGCTTATCTTGGGACTAGATGACGCTGTGTGGAATGTCCAAGGATATATTATATAGTTTTGGCTCGGACATTTGATTTGTGATTGTGTCTCTATAGATAGTACCTCAATGTATAATGTTGTAGTTTGTCGGGCGCGTCTGCCGCGGGCAATGTGCACCAACAGATCCTGGCGCTGGCGGCGCGGCCCTACGGGGACTCCCCGCTCTTCAAGGACCTCTTGCCGGACTCCTGTAAATATTAACAATAACAATAAACGTGTGCTTAGTTAATAAAATATTATATGTATGTTAGTCTGTAAGGTATTTATTATATGGGCCTTAGATTAAGTATTTAACATCTTGTTACTTATCTATAGTTGCCTGAAAAGAAGATTATATTATTATATATATGTATACATGTGTGTAGGTATATAAACGATACATACAATAGTTTTCGATTACTTCATATTTATAATACATGGACACGGGGTCTTATCGCGTTATTCTATCCTACTATCCTACTCCTACTAATATATAAAGATGAAAGTTTGTGTGTGTGTGTAAGTACGTAAGTGTGTTTGATACTCTTTCACGCTCAAACGGCTGGAGGGATTCAAAGTTATTAGTATTATTGATGATATTCCCCAGCGACAACAGCAGAGGACGTGTTGAAGCCGACCAACCCGGCCGCCCAGGCGGCGCTACTAGCGCGCGCCGGCGGCCCCTACCGCGTCACCTCCCCGCCCGCCCTGAGGCTCGAGCTCAGGCCGCGCGCGCAGACACATGATAAGGTACATTACACAACCCGGCCGCCCAGGCGGCGCTACTAGCGCGCGCCGGCGGCCCCTACCGCGTCACCTCCCCGCCCGCCCTGAGGCTCGAGCTCAGGCCGCGCGCGCAGACACATGATAAGGTACATTACACAACCCGGCCGCCCAGGCGGCGCTACTAGCGCGCGCCGGCGGCTCCTACCGCGTCACCTCCCCGCCCGCCCTGAGGCTCGAGCTCAGGCCGCGCGCGCAGACACATGATAAGGTACATTACACAACCCGGCCGCCCAGGCGGCGCTACTAGCGCGCGCCGGCGGCTCCTACCGCGTCACCTCCCCGCCCGCCCTGAGGCTCGAGCTCAGGCCGCGCGCGCAGACACATGATAAGGTACATTACACAACCCGGCCGCCCAGGCGGCGCTACTAGCGCGCGCCGGCGGCTCCTACCGCGTCACCTCCCCGCCCGCCCTGAGGCTCGAGCTCAGGCCGCGCGCGCAGACACATGATAAGGTACATTACACAACCCGGCCGCCCAGGCGGCGCTACTAGCGCGCGCCGGCGGCTCCTACCGCGTCACCTCCCCGCCCGCCCTGAGGCTCGAGCTCAGGCCGCGCGCGCAGACACATGATAAGGTACATTACACAACCCGGCCGCCCAGGCGGCGCTACTAGCGCGCGCCGGCGGCTCCTACCGCGTCACCTCCCCGCCCGCCCTGAGGCTCGAGCTCAGGCCGCGCGCGCAGACACATGATAAGGTACATTACACAACCCGGCCGCCCAGGCGGCGCTACTAGCGCGCGCCGGCGGCTCCTACCGCGTCACCTCCCCGCCCGCCCTGAGGCTCGAGCTCAGGCCGCGCGCGCAGACACATGATAAGGTACATTACACAACCCGGCCGCCCAGGCGGCGCTACTAGCGCGCGCCGGCGGCTCCTACCGCGTCACCTCCCCGCCCGCCCTGAGGCTCGAGCTCAGGCCGCGCGCGCAGACACATGATAAGGTACATTACACAACCCGGCCGCCCAGGCGGCGCTACTAGCGCGCGCCGGCGGCTCCTACCGCGTCACCTCCCCGCCCGCCCTGAGGCTCGAGCTCAGGCCGCGCGCGCAGACACATGATAAGGTACATTACACAACCCGGCCGCCCAGGCGGCGCTACTAGCGCGCGCCGGCGGCTCCTACCGCGTCACCTCCCCGCCCGCCCTGAGGCTCGAGCTCAGGCCGCGCGCGCAGACACATGATAAGGTACATTACACAACCCGGCCGCCCAGGCGGCGCTACTAGCGCGCGCCGGCGGCTCCTACCGCGTCACCTCCCCGCCCGCCCTGAGGCTCGAGCTCAGGCCGCGCGCGCAGACACATGATAAGGTACATTACACAACCCGGCCGCCCAGGCGGCGCTACTAGCGCGCGCCGGCGGCCCCTACCGCGTCACCTCCCCGCCCGCCCTGAGGCTCGAGCTCAGGCCGCGCGCGCAGACACATGATAAGGTACATTACACAACCCGGCCGCCCAGGCGGCGCTACTAGCGCGCGCCGGCGGCCCCTACCGCGTCACCTCCCCGCCCGCCCTGAGGCTCGAGCTCAGGCCGCGCGCGCAGACACATGATAAGGTACATTACACAACCCGGCCGCCCAGGCGGCGCTACTAGCGCGCGCCGGCGGCTCCTACCGCGTCACCTCCCCGCCCGCCCTGAGGCTCGAGCTCAGGCCGCGCGCGCAGACACATGATAAGGTACATTACACAACCCGGCCGCCCAGGCGGCGCTACTAGCGCGCGCCGGCGGCTCCTACCGCGTCACCTCCCCGCCCGCCCTGAGGCTCGAGCTCAGGCCGCGCGCGCAGACACATGATAAGGTACATTACACAACCCGGCCGCCCAGGCGGCGCTACTAGCGCGCGCCGGCGGCTCCTACCGCGTCACCTCCCCGCCCGCCCTGAGGCTCGAGCTCAGGCCGCGCGCGCAGACACATGATAAGGTACATTACACAACCCGGCCGCCCAGGCGGCGCTACTAGCGCGCGCCGGCGGCTCCTACCGCGTCACCTCCCCGCCCGCCCTGAGGCTCGAGCTCAGGCCGCGCGCGCAGACACATGATAAGGTACATTACACAACCCGGCCGCCCAGGCGGCGCTACTAGCGCGCGCCGGCGGCCCCTACCGCGTCACCTCCCCGCCCGCCCTGAGGCTCGAGCTCAGGCCGCGCGCGCAGACACATGATAAGGTACATTACACAACCCGGCCGCCCAGGCGGCGCTACTAGCGCGCGCCGGCGGCTCCTACCGCGTCACCTCCCCGCCCGCCCTGAGGCTCGAGCTCAGGCCGCGCGCGCAGACACATGATAAGGTACATTACACAACCCGGCCGCCCAGGCGGCGCTACTAGCGCGCGCCGGCGGCTCCTACCGCGTCACCTCCCCGCCCGCCCTGAGGCTCGAGCTCAGGCCGCGCGCGCAGACACATGATAAGGTACATTACACAACCCGGCCGCCCAGGCGGCGCTACTAGCGCGCGCCGGCGGCTCCTACCGCGTCACCTCCCCGCCCGCCCTGAGGCTCGAGCTCAGGCCGCGCGCGCAGACACATGATAAGGTACATTACACAACCCGGCCGCCCAGGCGGCGCTACTAGCGCGCGCCGGCGGCTCCTACCGCGTCACCTCCCCGCCCGCCCTGAGGCTCGAGCTCAGGCCGCGCGCGCAGACACATGATAAGGTACATTACACAACCCGGCCGCCCAGGCGGCGCTACTAGCGCGCGCCGGCGGCCCCTACCGCGTCACCTCCCCGCCCGCCCTGAGGCTCGAGCTCAGGCCGCGCGCGCAGACACATGATAAGGTACATTACACAACCCGGCCGCCCAGGCGGCGCTACTAGCGCGCGCCGGCGGCTCCTACCGCGTCACCTCCCCGCCCGCCCTGAGGCTCGAGCTCAGGCCGCGCGCGCAGACACATGATAAGGTACATTACACAACCCGGCCGCCCAGGCGGCGCTACTAGCGCGCGCCGGCGGCTCCTACCGCGTCACCTCCCCGCCCGCCCTGAGGCTCGAGCTCAGGCCGCGCGCGCAGACACATGATAAGGTACATTACACAACCCGGCCGCCCAGGCGGCGCTACTAGCGCGCGCCGGCGGCTCCTACCGCGTCACCTCCCCGCCCGCCCTGAGGCTCGAGCTCAGGCCGCGCGCGCAGACACATGATAAGGTACATTACACAACCCGGCCGCCCAGGCGGCGCTACTAGCGCGCGCCGGCGGCCCCTACCGCGTCACCTCCCCGCCCGCCCTGAGGCTCGAGCTCAGGCCGCGCGCGCAGACACATGATAAGGTACATTACACAACCCGGCCGCCCAGGCGGCGCTACTAGCGCGCGCCGGCGGCTCCTACCGCGTCACCTCCCCGCCCGCCCTGAGGCTCGAGCTCAGGCCGCGCGCGCAGACACATGATAAGGTACATTACACAACCCGGCCGCCCAGGCGGCGCTACTAGCGCGCGCCGGCGGCTCCTACCGCGTCACCTCCCCGCCCGCCCTGAGGCTCGAGCTCAGGCCGCGCGCGCAGACACATGATAAGGTACATTACACAACCCGGCCGCCCAGGCGGCGCTACTAGCGCGCGCCGGCGGCCCCTACCGCGTCACCTCCCCGCCCGCCCTGAGGCTCGAGCTCAGGCCGCGCGCGCAGACACATGATAAGGTACATTACACAACCCGGCCGCCCAGGCGGCGCTACTAGCGCGCGCCGGCGGCTCCTACCGCGTCACCTCCCCGCCCGCCCTGAGGCTCGAGCTCAGGCCGCGCGCGCAGACACATGATAAGGTTATTTACATCAATTAATAGTCTACTGGGTGTAAAAAGACTACTACCGAAAACTGATGGGTTGCAATCAGACCTAATTAGAGGAAAAAAAAAAGTTTTTTAAGCTATTGCATAACATTTCTGTAACGAAAATAACCTAACACCCCCCACTCCGAAAAAATGCTATGCAATAGCTTTACCGCGGCAGTCTCCGTGTGCCACACGTCTTTTTTTTTTACCTAAGCTCTTTTCTATGTTTTTTTAGTTACATACACAACGTACAACATAATAAGACCATGGGGGCAATTCGGAGTGTCGCAAAAGCTAAACTAACCTAACTAAAACTATTGCCATCCTTTTTATTCCCATCGCTATGAAAGGGACGGCAACAATTTTAGTTAGCTTAGTTTAGCTTTTGCGACACTCAGAATCGCCACTCATATCCACCTAATTAGATAGTTTAATAAAGGAAATAAACAAGTAAACTAAAGAAACAGCAATGTAAAACCCTAGCATATTACGCTCGTACGACAGCGAACAGCTGATCTCGCCCGCGGCCATTTTTCAGACAATATATTTTTCTTTAGAGAGCTTTTGGGGTGCTGTACCACCCTGTTTCGTTTCGACGTTCGACGTTTTAGACGTCTTTTTACACCCTGTATACTCCTTCTGAAAAAAATACCTTTCAAATGGTGCAAGAATTGTTGAATTCTGACTGCTAGTTCCTGAGATATAACGCTTCGAAGCTGAGTGGAAGGAAAGTTGCTAAGAATTAGTTTGTCAAGTCAAAACTAGATGGCGTGACTAAAGATCGCGCTAGTCGCGCCATCTGTCTATCTATTTGGTACTTGTTCACATTTTTCAAAAGTTGCTAACTATTTATTTCTTTCTCAGAAATCCCTGTTCGAAGGATTGGAAGAGTCAGACGCGAGTCTAGAAGACAAGCTGAGCTTGAAGCCGAGTCGGAAGCGACTCGTGCTACGCAGGCGCGACTCAGATCCGGAACCAGACGACTCGTATGAAGCGATTGACGCGGCTGCCCGCGCGATTAGGTAAGGCGTGCCGTACCATGACCGTGCTATGACCGAGCTATGACCGGTGTACGAACGTGGAGGAAAAAATCTTTAAAAAATCTACCCGCAGTAAGCAAAACCAAAGATAGATAGATTATTGAGACTAGCCGTTAGAATACTTGACACGTGAGCGAGGATAGATTACTATACTGCACAAAAACTGCTGATAATATATTTTTTAATAATATTCAGTTTTATCATAGATTATATAATACACTGGTACAGATGCCGCATGTAGAACATTGAAAACAATCCTGAATTTGCGGGCAATTCGTCGGGCTATCCCGTTTTACCTGTGTTTCTGAGTCAGCGCCATCTAGCGTTCATAAAATGAAACGAAATAAATGAAATGTATGATTCTAGCATAATTTTGGTGTTTACATGAATTTCCAGAGACATTATTTCGAAATCGCAACACGTAACGCTATCTATTATTATTTTTTGGAACTGCAAGCGTTTTATAAGGAGACGGTACCCCATGGTTTTATCAATACAATGTTGACAGATTGCGAGAGGAGAAAGAGAAAGAGAGAGAGAGAGAGTTGAATGAGAACGAGCAGGACAAGGAGAACAGCGGAGAGAGACACGCGGAGGACGCGGAGAGACTCAAACGGAACATTGACTTCCCCACTAACAGTAAGTTATTATTACACGACCTCTGCGGCGTAGTGGGTGTGCGCCCGCCGAGACTATTTACATACATACATACATAAAATCACGACTCTTTCCCATGGGGGTAGGCAGAGAGCACGGATCTTCACTTGCTACGATCCTGACACACTTCTTTCGCCTCATTGACGACCTCTGTGGCGCGGTGGGCGAAGGCTCGCCTGAGACGCGGAGGTTGCGGGTTCGATCCCCGCCACGGGACAAATATTTGTATGTTCTACAGATTTTGTTCTGGGTCTGGATGTTTTTCTATCTTGCATATGTATATATTTACAATAAAAATTTAATATCAAAGTAGTATATCAGTCATCTGGTTACCATAACACAAGCATCAAGTTGCTTAGCTTGGGACTAGATGACGCCGTGTGGAATGTCCAAGGATATTTATTTATTACTATTTTATTTCGAACTGGTAAATTGACTAAATTGCATATGGCGCACTCTTAAGTAAGTTTCTCTACAGATTTGGATATGAGTTCCGAGCGTGAAGCCAGCTGGTTGAACAGCGCCAAGCGGTGCTGGGCCGGGAAGGAACCCGCTACCGAGGAGACGACGCCACGCATCTACCCCAACCTAGGTACATACTGGGGACGATTCACAACGTTTCTACTAAACTAGCGCTTGAAGCGCTCGTGGCGGAGCTTGCTAAGACGTTCTTGATAGATCGTCGAAGTTAAGCAACGTTCTGAGCAGTCACTACTTGGATGGGTGACCGTAAGTGGTATTATCAGCTGAGCGCTTCCGTGCTTCGGAGGGCACGTTAAATTGTCGGTCCCGGCTTTTAAAGTCGTTAGGCCATGACGGAGGCCTTAAGGCGGCCTGAAAACTCCGTCACCAGAGTTGGCCACTTACTCATACGAACTTACTTACTTTACTTATTACGTTGAATGGACCGAGATGCGTGGAGGGAGAAACAGGGAGACCTTCGCCCAGCAGTGGGACTGTGGGACATTATAGGTTGATTAAAAAAAACGTTGAACAAAGGAATTTAAAGAATTGATTGTTCGATTATTTAAATTCCTCAAACAATGAAAAATAATTTGATTTGAGTGGTTCATTTTGTTGCAGATAAAGATATTCAAAGCGATGTGTCCGAAAGGCGATCCAGTTGGTATGTATCTATTTATATGTATTTTTGATTCAGAAGCACATTTTATTAAAAAAATTATACAACCAATAGAAATCTTTAATAGCGTCGACGGGCTTGCAACCTGTCACGTATGGAAAGTTAACTGCTGCAAGATGTGTATACCAAATGTGTATTTGGACATACCTCTGACTATCCTCTTAGACATCTTTAGAAATAATCTTAAAATTGCATAAAAATCTGAAAGAAATGTCTACTATGTCTACTTAGAGCTCTCCTGCGACACAAGCTAGCCTATTGCTGAGACCAGTAATACCAAAGACGATTAATATCTAGAAGACAGACAAAGGCCATACACAAAATCGTAACCCGTACCAGATAGCCTCTAAACTTTAAAACATCAATTTATCCAAGAAATTTCAATTACTTTCTAGTTAAAATTACCTAAAATATTTTTTATATTGAATATTGTTGCTACCTACCACTAAGTATTGAAATTTCTTGGATAAAATTGATGTTTTAAAGTTTCCAGGCTATATGGTACTGGGGATCAGAGTTACGATTTTGTGTATGGCCTTTGTCTGTCTTCTAGGTAATATCTAGTTTGTAATTTTGTCTTATTTATTTCTGGCTTTTAAGGTCGTTAAGCCATGACGGAGGCCTTTAGGCGACCTAAAAACTCTATCACCAGAGTTGACTACTTGCTCATACGAACTTACTTGGTAAATAAATAATTGGTATTTATACCGCTCCCTGGGATACAGTTGTGATCATTTCTTTCTTCTTCTTTATTTTGGCTTCGCCGGCTTTTGCCACGCATTTAGCCACTACCATGTTTTGTTTCATTTGCCCACACTTCTGTACGTTCACGAACACTCAACAGTTAATAATCCACCATTAGTACACATTAACATTCGCTAAAACACAATGTTTTGGAAAATAAAACAAAAAGACAACATGGCATCTCAAACTCTCGCCAAAAAGTCGATCATTTCTTCTTTTATGAATGAACTACCCATAAACATTATTTATTTAACAAACAAAGAAACTCACAGGATTTCCTTTTATTTATTTAGTTGTTTAGGTTAAGAAGTGTAGATATTTTTGTTCCTGTGAATGAACTATTTGTCCTTAGGCTGACGACTAAGACGCTCCGCAAGCCGATATCGACCAACTTAGAATCAGCTGAGAACTCGGTGCGAGAGCTCGCGGTGAGGCCAAGAGATACCGCCGATACACTCTCTGGTAAGTACTTATATACTTGCAATGAGCAAGTTCGTAAGTTTAAATTAGGAAGGTAATGCTTAAACGATATTCGAAATTCAACCCCTGAAGAATGGGATTAAAAGTGGTTGTATAGAACTTTTTAATTAAAAAGCAAGAACGTCAAAATTTAAATTTCAACCCCTGTAGAAAGGGGGTTAAAGATCTTTTAAATTAAAAAAAACAATTATAAATAACCGTCTAGCTGTCTTGTTATCAAGCGTAATATAATTCAGAAAGCCAACGCAACACATCCTTCTCTACCCCTATTATTGCCCTCTACCCTACTACCCCACTACCCTACTGCCCCACTACCCTACTGCCCCACTACCACACTACTCCACTACCCTACTACCTCACTACCCTACTACCTCACTACTCCACTATCCTACTACCTCACTACCCTACTACCCCACTACCCTACTACCCCACTACCTCTCTACCCCACTACCTCACTACCCTACTACCTCACTACCCTACTACCCCACTACCTCACTACTCCACCATCCTACTACCCCACTACCTCACTACCCCACTACCTCACTACCCTACTACCCTCTCACTACCACACTACCCCACTCTACCCCACTACCCCCCCTCCCCAGATAGTGCGCTGCGTGTGTTCAGTTCCCTGCAGTGGAGCGAGCTCGCCTCCACCAGCGAGAACATTACGAGAGACATCAGCGGGATTTCTGGTTACTAGCTCTGTGGATTATTGTTTTAATAAACCTACTTTAAAACTTTTTATACTATCGCGACTTGAAAACATATTTAAAAAATATTAACGCGTTGCACAAACCGTTAATCCTGTCCAATGATCGCCATTATTAAATAAATAAATAAATATCCCTGGACATTCCACACGGCGTCATCTAGTCCCAAGCTAAGCAATTTAATGCTTGTGTTATGACTTATGGTAACCAGATGACTGATAAACTACATAGATACATTTTTTTTTTAGTAAATAGATACATACATATTATACATAGAAAACACCCAGACACGAAACAAATATTTGCAGATCATGCAAACATTTTATTATAGCCGAATTGTGCGTGAAGCGGTTGAAATTAAGAAGCATAAGAATTTTAACCGGGACAGTGGTTACAAATTGTCATCAACGTGGGATCCAGTCATCAAATTGTGTACGCATCGTAAAAAATCGTCTAACACATCGCCGGACACTGTCAGTGTGGTGTGTCGCAACCAGGGACTGAAACCCTTTCTGATTTTCGGTACCGGTTTGGTTGATTTCGGTTACCTCTACGGTTTACATAACCTTTACTGAGATAACCTTTTCAGTGAGTAGGTTAGCGCTAAATGTATTACCTTTTTATAAGTGTAACCATTACGGTTGTCCTTGATAGAAACAGCCGAAAAACAGAGAGAGATAAAAGATGCTAGAGTAGAAAGTGAAAGCGAGGCATCACAATGCTACGTTGCCGTTCCGCGGCACGTGTAATTTAGGTAATGTTTATTGGTTACCGGTATTTTGCAAACTGTATCAAATTTTACATTTTTTTTATTGGTTTTGGGTAATCTTAACAGGTTACCGGTATTTCTAAAAACAGTGGTACCCTAAAAATACCTGTATATAAAATACCGGTTTCAGTCCCTGGTCGCAACCCTAGTTTTACGATGTTTTCCTTCACCGTTTAAAGTGCATACTTGTTTTAATAGTATTTTATATTCCAGTATCGGATGAAGAGCCGGTGGCCGCTCGTGAGTCGCCGCCGCATCCGGCCGGAGTTAAGTGCACGCGCCCAGGATACTATACCATACCCACGCTGGAGGAGATGACCAGTGAGTACACTGCTTGTAGCTTTTATCATCATTGCAGCTTCTTTGAACTTCAAAGATTTCAAACGAAACTAAATGACAAGAAAGTGATTTTACTTAGGCGTGACGTCATGTCCTCTTTTACATAACATGGCGGAACGCTGTAATTTCTCATTATATTTTATCAAAATACATATTAATCTTGCTCTTATTATAAAAATAAATACGTTTCTCAGGATCAATTAATCATATTTAATTGGATAAATATAATTTATTTGATGTATGTTGTGTTACGCAGACTACATGTGTCCGGATGGATCATGCAAGGTCCCCCATCTAACTATCGGTCGCACCAACTACGGGAACGTGTACTTCGACTCGGAGGTGGACGTCGCTGGCCTGGACATCGATACATTAGGTACTAGTTGTCTTTTTTTTTAAATTTAGGTAGATACCTCATGTTACTAAAGCCCGTCACTTGAATATTTGTATAGAAAAAATATCGTAATATGCCTTGCTATAATATATATTATAGCTTGAAACTGTCAAAGATTTAAGCCGGGTTCCTGTATCCAACTAACAGATGTCCGTAGGTCGGTCGTCATAGCAACGTTGTTATCTGTCAAAAAGTTCCATACATTTTGTGTAGAATAAACAACGTTGCTATGACGACCGATCTACGGATAAATATATTTTACTAAATCCATTTTGCAGAAAATTTATCCAAAGTTACGCAATGCAAGTTAAAGCCCTTAATTACTATTAAATTATTAAATTTTCAGTGCATTTCCTGAACAAGGAAGTGATAGTATACCCTGAAGACTTGGACAAGCCGCCAGTGGGGCAGGGCCTTAACCGCCGCGCTGTCGTCACACTGGACCGCGTGTGGCCGAGGGATAAGACGGAGCGACGGCCCATCGACGACCCGGACAGGTAACGTGACGATCTGGACTTTTAGCGTTACGTTCTGGACTTTTAGCGTTACGTTCTGGACTGTTAGCATGACGTTCTGTACTGTTAGCGTGACGTTTTGGACTGGTGATGTGACGATCTGGACTGTTAATATGTTATTGTTATTGCTTGTAGATTCTACTATTTTTTTTCTACTGTTTGTCGATACGTCATATCAGTAATCTGGTTACCATAATTCATTCAGCGTTAAGTTCCTTAGCTTGGGACTAGATGGCGCTGTGTGTAATGTGCAAGGATATTATTATGTGCAGGTTACTGAAGATGGAGTACGAAGGCAAGCTCCGGCGTGTGTGCGACAAACACGACACCAAGTTCATAGAGTACCGACCTCAGACCGGCAGCTGGGTGTTCCGGGTGAGTTAGAATGAAATAGAAAGCATTTATTTGACGACCTCTGTGACGCAGTGGGCGAAGGTCCGCCTGAGACCCGGAGGTTGCGGGTTCAAATCCCGCCGCGAGACAAATGTTTGTATGTTCTGCAGATATTTGTTCCGGGTCTGGATGTTTTTCTATCTATACTATAGTATGTATGTATTTACAATAAAAAAGTATGTAGTATATCAGTCATCTGGTTACCATAACACAAGCATTTGCTTAGCTTAGGACTAGATGACGCCGTGTAAAGTGTCCAAGGATATTTATTTATTTTTATTTTTATTTATTTGACACATACACCATTGAGTTACTATACTAAAGATTCACAATCTAATAGCTGACAATTAAAAAAAATGTCCGAGCAAATTCAATGTTCTACAATGACATTTGACATTTAATTGTAGAGTAAACCATCCTCTCAGCTGTCGGTCAATGAGACAATGGTCGATATGGGGCTGACTAGCCGAGGGTTTCCTCACGATGTTTTCCTTCACCGTTTAAAGCTCGTGTTAAAGCGCATATAATTTTTTCGACACGAAAGTCCATTCATGCACGGCCGGAGTCGAACCCACGACCTTCGGATCGAAAGTCGAAATACATAATTATCCACTTGGCCAACACGGCATAATAATAATTTTACGTGAGTAATTTCCAGTGGCAATTCTGAGTGTCGCAAAAGCTAAACTAAGCTAACTAAAATTGTTGCCGTCCTTTTTATTCCCATCGCTATGAAAGGGACGGCAACAATTTTAGTTAGGTTAGTTTAGCTTTTGCGACACTCAGAATTGCCCCCTTAATAATGTGTTTTAATAACTTGAATGTATTATTTGTTGTAGGTGGAGCATTTCAGTAAGTACGGTCTCACGGACTCTGATGAAGAAGAGGATATCCCCGAGGTCCTGAAGAGGCAGCAGCTCACGCAGACCCTGCAGAAGACCGCGGCCACTAGCACCTGTGAGTATAAGCGCCCATTCGCACGAGAGCTAAAAAAGCGTTGCGTCAAAACTCGGCGTTGGCGCTTTTAAAAAAGCTTTCGTGCGAATATGGGCTTTAACGTCCAACGTCCAGCGCAGAAAATACAACACTGCTCGATAAAAAACCGTCGCGTGTAAAAAGCGCTGACGTGTGAACATATACTTGGGAATACATTTGTTCCATTTGAACGCTTTTTTAACGGACGTTAAAAAAGCTCTCGTGCGAATGAGGGCTAAGGCTCAACTCACACCAAAAGAGCAGCAAAGCGGAGCGCAGTTTCAGTGTCATACGAATTTCAACTTTATTCTCATTACTATAATACTTATTATCGCATGAGAAACTCGAACGAGTCGCGAGGATGCCCGCGGCGCCGCGGGAATCGAATTCGAATACGCGCGCCTTCTCTGCGATAATAAGTATTATAGTAATGAAAATAAAGTTGAAATTCGTATGACACTGAAACTGCGCTCCGCTTCGCTGCTCTTCGATGCTCTTTTGGTGTGAGTCAAAAATCTTACGAAAAGTTACGACTTCGACGGGATTCGAACCCGCGTGATTCAGGCGATCACCCTTTAGCCGGGTTGCCATCGAATTCGTAAGATTTTTCTTTTTCTAATGAAATACCTAAGTGTGATTTAACACTATGATAAAAATATATAAAAATTTTCATTATTTTGCAGTAACAAAGCCGCTGGTGGCCCCGTCTGGCCTCGGCGGCCTAGGGCTGTCCGGCGGAGGCCTAATCTCGTCCGAGGACAGCATATTCGCGATGCAGCAGAGCTCTATAAACCTGCTCAGCAGCGCTTCTAAAGGTAATCAAATTAATTTTGTTTAATTACATGAAGTTTCACCGAAGTGACTGGAAAAGTAAGTCGTTGAGCCATGACGGAGGCCTATAGGCGGCCTAAAAACTCCGTCACCAGAGTTGGCCACTTGCTCATACGAACTTACTTCTCTGACGACCTCTGTGGCGCAGTGGGCGAAGGCTCGCCTGAGACGCGGAGGTTGCGGGTTCGATCCCCGCTGCGGGACAAATGTTTGTATGTTCTGCAGATATTTGTTCCGGGTCTGGATGTTTTTCTATCTATAGTATGTATGTATTTACAAAGAAATGTATCTAAGTAGTTTATCAGTCATCTGGTTACCATAACACAAGCATTAAGTTGCTTAGCTTGGGACTAGATGACGCCGTGTGGAATGTGCAAGGATATTTATTTATTTTAATAAACTTGGTCTTATCCACACTCATTCTTGCCTATATAATAATATAAATGTTTTATCCCAAGCTTTCGAGATGGACACAACAGAAGAAAATATGGAATCACACAGTTTATACCAGGATAATAGAGGTGAGCGTTCATTTATCTTGCCTCTGACTACCCCCTTAGATGTTTCACGAATACAGTCGTAATAACAGTTTACACTGTGGCATGTTTGTACAATACTAGCTTACTTGCCCGTGGCTTCGCTCACGTGGTGCCTATCTTGATAAAATATAGCCTATGTTCATTAGGAAAGTCTAAGCTACAAATTGGTGAAAGAATTTTTGAAATCGGATGAGTAGTTTCGGAGATTACACCAAACACACAAACAAACCATCTTTACCTCTTTATAATCTATACTATTTATATACTAATATTATAAAGAGGTAAAGTTGGTTTGTTTGTTTGTTTGTATGTTTGGGGCAAAGACGATTAATATCTAGAAGACAGACAAAGGCCATACACAAAATCGTAACCCGATCCCGCAGTACCAGATAGCCTGAAAACTTTAAAACATCAATTTTATCCAAGAAATTTCAATACTTAGTAGTAGGTAGCAACAATATTCAATATTTAAACATTTTTAACTAGAAAGTAATTGAAATTTCTTGGATAAAATTGATGTTTTAGAGTTTTCAGGCTATTTTTTAGGGTTACGATTTTGTGTATGGCCTTTGTCTGTCTTCTAGATATTAATCGTCTTTGGTTTGGGGTAACCTCCGAAACTACTCATCCGATTTCAAAAATTCTTTCACCAATTTGTAGCTTAGACTTTCCGAATGAACATAGGCTATATTCTACCAAGATAGGCATCACGTGAGCGAAGCCAGTGTGGTATAATTGGTTGTGAAAAAATCATTTATTCTTGTAGGACCTAAGAAAAAAACTTTCTTTAAACCTATATTGACAAATCTTTGAGGTTACACAATTTAGATAGATAGGGGATAGCTTTTAAAAAAAGCTAGGCCCACACCACCAGGTTCTTGCCTGTCTTTCCCTGGTGTAGAGTCGCGTTGGAACAGGCATTAGAATCACCTAGCATGTAAGACTGAAGTGATCCTTGAGCTCCTACAAGAATAAATGATTAATTTAAATTTAAAAATATTTTTTAAGAGTCATCCCTTCTACGACATTCACGAATTTATGAGCTGTTCATTTTCCAATTAGCAAGTGGGGTCGTAGAAAGATATTGGTAAATTTATTGTAATTACAATTGCATGTTTTTAGTTATTATATTATATTTATTATTTAATTAAGCTTTGAAGATAATTGTGAAAATATGTAAAGTGACTTACCTATGTTATGTAATATAACTCTATGGTGGCATTTATATCTGAGCGCTTCCGTGCTTCGGAGGGCACGTTAAATTGTCGGTCCCGGCTTTTAAAGTCGTTAAGCCATGACGGAGGCCTTAAGGCGGCCTAAAAACTCCGTCAACAGAGATGGCCACTTGCTCATACCAAAGACGATTAATATCTAGAAGACAGACAAAGGCCATACACAAAATCGTAACCCTAAAAAATAGCCTGAAAACTCTAAAACATCAATTTTATCCAAGAAATTTCAATTACTTTCTAGTTAAAAATGTTTAAATATTGAATATTGTTGCTACCTACTACTAAGTATTGAAATTTCTTGGATAAAATTGATGTTTTAAAGTTTTCAGGCTATCTGGTACTGCGGGATCGGGTTACGATTTTGTGTATGGCCTTTGTCTGTCTTCTAGATATTAATCGTCTTTGCTCATACGAAGTACGTACGTATGGTGAATAAATGAATACTGAATACTGATTATTCTTTCTTTCTTTCTTTCTTGTGTGTTGCAGCGTTCAGTGTGAAGAGTCCCACTAGTGAGCTGGCCCGCCTGGAGCATCGGCAGAGTGCGCATGTGCAACTCATGAAGGCCTCGCTGTACGCAGAGCCAGGTGACGTACCACTGCATACACTACTTCATAACCATTGAGGTACAATCTATAGAGCCACGATCAGACAAATAAAATGTCCGCGCCAAAACTGACAGGAATTCAAGATGGCATGTTGTCTTTTTTGTTTTATTTTCCGAAATTTGTGTTTTGGCGAATGTTAATATGTAATAATGGTGGATTATTAACTGTTGAGTGTTCGTGAACGTACATAAGTGTAGGCAAATGAAACAAAACTGTATATCATTGCATTTCGAGTTCTCTCAAGAAGTCCATGTAAAAAGCTTCAGTAAAGAACCCACATCTTTACTGACGCTGACTTTGACTTTGACTTGACCTTGACTAAACTGAGTAAAAATTTAAACACATGCACTCAATGCAACACGGCGCACGCTACGTAGTGCGCCGAGTTTTACTTTTTTGCGTACAAGCGACATTGAACATTAGAACAAACCACTTAACGTCTACATTCAAATGTCAAATGTCATTGTAGAACATTGAATTTGCTGGGACATTTTTTGAGTGTTGACCGCTATTGTGATTGTGACTCTTTAGTATAGTAACTCGATGTTCATAACACATTACATTCATTACCATGGACCTAGTATAGCCGTGTTGGTCAAGTGGATTAGTACCTCGACTTTTGATCCGAAGGTCGTGGGTTCGAATCCGGCCGTGCATCAATGGACTTTTTGCATCAAAAAATGTATATGCTCTTTAACACGAGCTTATAACGGTGAAGGAAAACATCGTGAGGAAACCAGTTAGCTCTCTAATAGCGTCGATGGGCTTGCAACCTATCACGTATTATAATATGTACACGTACATATTATAGTTAACTTCTGCAAGATGTGGGCATGTACCAAGTATTTGGACATACCTCTGACTACCCTTAGACATCTTCAAAAGGATCTAAAATTTTTCTAAAAAGATCTGAAAGAAATGTCTACCGCTCCCGGGATACAGTCGTGATCATATTATTTATTCCACTTTAAAAACTATCGTGAGTTGTATTAGACATTATAATAGCACACGGGAAATTACTCACGTAAAATTATCGTCGATCTAGATACCGACAATGTTTCGATTCTTCCGGAGAATCTTCATCTGGGTATGAGTGTGGTCACTCCTCGCGGTCGCGTCTCACTTTTATTATATATATAAAAACTTAAGAGCTCAGCTCTTGTCGGTGTAATGATGCAATTTCCACCATTGCTTCTTTAAAACGCGATCTCTTTTACTTCTTGATACGACATGACAGCGACCTTCTCTTTTATCTGACTAATGTAATTAATTCTCGGTCTTCCCCTTGCTCGCCTTCCTTCCACTTTTCCTTCTATGATGTTCCTTATAAAGCTGTCATGTCGTATAATGACCAATCATTTTTCCTCTTCTGTTTTTGATGGTATTCATTAATAATATTTTCTCTTCAACCCTGTTTTAATTATTATTATAATATTATTTATTTATGTAGATATAGAAGACGACGTGTCGGTATCAACAGGCGACCAACTGGTGCCCCTGTCCGCGGCGAGCGAGGCCGAGCCCGCGGCGCACATGTCCAGACATGTCGAACAGGACAGCGGGGAGCGACCCGCCGTCCACACCACTGAAGGTATATATATAGGTCTTGCCCATTGAGATGTATTATAGAGCCACAATCAGACAAATAAAATGTTAACGCCAAAACTCTGCGCACACTACGTAGTGCGCAGAGTTTTACTTTTTTGCGTACAAGCGACATTGAACATTAAAACAAACGATATAACGTCTACATTCAAATGTCAAATGTCATTGTAGAACATTGAATTTGCTCGGACATTTTTTGAGTGTTGTCAGCTATTAGATTGTGACTCTTTAATACATCTCAATGGTCGCGCCACGTAAAAAGAGCTTGGTCGGACAAGTAACGGGGGTATGTTTGCGCCTGTGTTCACTCGCTGACGAACCAATAGCACTCGCTAAATCAATGGTATGAAGTGCGCCGCAACACCTCTCCACCAATCAGCGACCACGGACCAGTTAGACAGCCAGCGCTCTGTTTACGTGGCGCGAGTTATAACATGCTTTAACCTGTCTAAATAGAAGCGCTCGTGCCAAGCTCGCTACGACGTTCTTGATAGATCGTTGAACGTGCTTGTGTTAATGGTGCTTCGAAATATCATCTTACTGATAGTTTCGTCTTCGACGTCGTAGGCTTCGTGGCTGAGTGGTAAGGCAGCCCGGCTTAAGGGTGATCGCTTGTATCTCGCGGGTTCGAATCCCCTCGAAGCCGTAACAATAAGTGGGTTTTATATTTATAGATTGTTAAAGTTAAGCAACGTTCTGAGCGGTCGCTACTTGGATCACCGCAAGTGGCATTAACAGCTGAGCGCTTCCGTGCTTCGGAGGGCGCGTTAAATTGTCGGTCCCGGCTTTTAAAGTCGTTAAGCCATGACGGAGGCCTTTTAGGCGGCTTAAAAACTCCGTCACCAGAGTTGGCCACTTGCTCATACGAACTAACTAATGCTATCATAAAAATATAAACGTGTTTTTTCTGTTTTTTGTTTGTAATTGTCTGATGGATGTTATATAAATAGTACGGAGCCCTCAGTGCGCGGTCCGACTCGCACTTGGCGGATTTTAATATATAGTTTTGGTTTTAGAAGTGCAAATGCAGCCGCTCATTGTCCAACCACACACTATAGTGTTGAAATACCACAGGAAGATACCTCCCTTCAAACACACCATCGCAGGTTTGTACTTGAAAGAAAGAAAGAAAGAAAGAAAGAAAGAAAGAAAGAAAGAAAGAAAGAAAAATCATTTATTCTTGTAGGACCTCAAGGATCACTTAAGTTTCGTTTTACATGCTAGGTGATTCTAATGCCTTGAAGTAATCATACTTTTCAATTGAACTAACAGGATTTTTTACAATTTAAAAGTAATCATACTTTAAAAGTTATTCCACCAGGATTTTTACGCGATAAAATCTTGTTAGTCCACAGTAGGGGCAATTCGGAGTGTCGCAAAAGCTAAACTAAACTAACTAAAATTAATGCCATCCTTTTTATTCCCAACGCTATGAAAGGGACGGCAACATTTTTAGTTAGTTAAGTTTAGCTTTTGCGATACTCCGAATTGCCACAAATGTTAGTTCAATTTAAAAGTATGATTACTTCGACAGGATTTTATCGCGTAAAAATCCTGTCGAAGTAATCATACTTTTAAATTGAACTAACAGGATTTTTTACAATGATTTTTTTACAATTTAAAAGTTATCATACTTTTAAATTGAACTAACACTGTGAACTAACAGGATTTTTACGCGATAAAATCCTAATTTACGTAGTTTTACGTGATGTGCGTACCTGCAAATATTTATCTCGAGCCTGGGTGTTTTCTATGTATAATGTATGTATTTATAAAAAATTTATCTATGTAGTCATCTGGTCACCATAACGCATTAAGTTGCTTAGCTTGGAACTAGATGGCGCTGTATGGAATGTACAAGAATCCTACTATCCTACTAATATTATAAAGGTGAAAGTTTGTGTGTGTAAGTGTGTTTGTTACTCTTTCACGCTCAAACTACTGAACGGATTTGGCTGGAACTTGGAATATACATAGTTTATGACCGGGAATAACACATGGGCTAATTTTTATTCCAGTATTCATACGGGAACGGAAACTACCGCGGGTAACACCGCGAGGCGCAGCTAGTATTTATATGTTTTCAGGGATATTTATTTATTTATATCTTTCCTTTCTCTGACTGATCAACAAAAGTCCAAACTCGGGGTTTGCCAGCGGGCGATGGAGCGCAGTATTCTAGGAGTCAAACTCCTAGACCGTATACGTAATACTGTATTGCGCTCCAAAACGCGAATCGCGGATGTCGGGCAGCAAGCGGGTAGACTAAAATGGGATTGGGCAGGTCACGTCAGCCGCATGTCGGATACGTTGTGGGCTAAGGCCACTACCGAGTGGACGCCTCCTAACAAAAAACGACCTCGCGGCAGACCACGCCGTAGATGGAAAGACGAGTTAGATGCCCATCTAAAGGATTGGTCCACAGTGGCCCAAAACAGGGATGAATGGAGAGAAGGAAGGGAGGCCTTTGCCCTGCAGTGGGACATTACAGGCTCATAACATATATGAGTAGCTCAGTTGCAAAACTGGCTAGTTAAGTAAAACCAATAACTGAGAAAAACGCAAAAAACTCTCATTCTTTGTTTATGGTTTTTTCTGTTGCGTTATTGACTTAATCGGGTAGAATAGTATATAGGTATTAGGTTAGAAATAATAAGAGGTTGATTTTTCTTACATATTTTTATTAAAAAAGGATAGAAAAGTCTAAGTAACCACTTTTGCAAGTGAACTAGCAAACTAGTCAGTATTGCACCTGTAATTAATCAACATAGCAACTTTTGCAACGTTTTAATGCTACAATCTAAAATTCACCATCTTTCTTACAGCTTTGTAATCACATTTTCATTCAATTCATAAGCCATGTCCACATCTACGAACCGCGCCTGCAATGCAACACGAATTTTGCATTACATTGCCGGCTTTCTGGCACATCTACGAAGCGAGCCTGCAATGAAATGCAAAATTTCGTGTTGCATTGCAGGCGCGTTGCGTAGATGTGGACGCGCCATTTCACACTAAATTCTTAATTCTGCAACCTCTTCCATAACAGTGTTCTCGTCATCAGTTTCTTCTTGAAGACTGGTCTCGTTGCTGGCAGCGACACTCATTGAAGATGAGGCAGTTGGTAGATCTTCTTCATTAGCATTGTTGCTGCCAGGGTATAGAATGATAGGTAAATATTAGGAAGATACTGAAACGATCTAACGTATTGCAAAATAACAGCTATAGGTAGGTACGTACCTTTCGATTTTTGCTTTTTCTCTTTTCCAATTCGATTTGTCAGCTATTTTCTTTCTTCCTTTCCGTTCTTCCGCCAAAACAACTGCTTCTTCTCTAATCTCTTCCATTACAACACAGGAATCTCATAAATATTAAAAACTTTCAAATAAATCGCACCAACACAGAATTTGAAATACCAGCAAGTGAAAAAAAACGGTCTTAAATGAATGGATTTATTGATTTATTCATATCGACAACCAAACAAAAGCAAAAAGTGCGCCAATTGCAGATGTTAGAACGTAACATACCAACTTTTGCAAAAGTATTCAAAACGAGCAACTTTTGCAAGTGAAATGCTTGGTAAACTAGCAAGTTTTGCACGTACACTCATATTTTGATGCTAATTTGTACGTAAACTAATCACTTTAGAAGGTTTATTTCAATTCGGTCATTTAGCCTTAAAGACGATCTATTGACTTCTGTCACTTACTCATATCCGGTAAAAAATTGATATAGCAACTTTTGCAACTGGGCTACTCATATGTTTCCAGGTCGCCTAGGCGCAGCTTGTATCGCCGACATGTCAGTCTCCCGCGCGAGACACAGCCGAGTGGGATTCGGGCCGAGCGGGACTCTCGTGTTTGCCTCAACGCACGATACTATAGCAGACTTGCCTCCCAGTAAGTTAACGATTAATTCAAAGCTTTGTAGATGACCTCCGTGGCGCGGTGGGCGAAGGCTCGCTTGAGACGCGAGAGGTGAGTGTTCAAATCCACCATAATGTTAGTGTTTTTGGATGTTCTACAGAAATATTGTATTGTTTCTGGGCGATTTTCTGATAAATTGTTAGGTCGTATACAGAAAGAAAGCTTGATACTTATAAGCGCTTACCGGCGCTTGTCAACGCTGGTCCGTTCTACACAAAGGAAGCATGTTGAAGCAGAACAAGCAAAATGTCGGACTCATCGATGATTTGGCATTTTTTAAATGGCAGCGCCCAGCGCTGACCAGCGCGTGTTGAAGCTTGTCGGAACTTGTCGGCATCGTTCAGTGCTTATCGGCGCGCGTTCATAAGCTGGTAAGCGCTTATAAATTTCCAGCTTTATTTCTGTATACGGACTGAGGTTTACATAAAAGCTCGGCATCAAAAGGGAGTAGATTCTAGAAAGTTCTACAAGATTCAAGACTGTTTCAAAGTACCTACATGTTTTCTATACATTAAGTACTCGTTTCTAGAACATTCGAAGATTTTCTTATTCTACAAGTGTTCTTGAGGTTTCTATTCTAGAATGTTCCTTAGGGACCATCTCCACGGGCGAGTGTATCGCGACGATTCCGTCCTATCATCGGGTAATTTACACTGTAAGGCGATTAAAATAAGAATTAAATTTGCTTGTCAATGTCAGTCGTAGTATCGTCGCGATGAAAACGCCGTGTGGAGACACGTCCATAGAGAGTGTATAGAAATAAGTGGCACGACGATAATATCGCTGCGATTCTCACGCTCGTGGAGACGGTCCCTTAGGGATCGCCTCCACGGGCGAAGAGTATCGCGACGATTCCGTCCTATCATCGGGTAGCTTACACGTATTGTAATAATTAAATTTGCTTGCGGTAATCTCCTAAACTACTCATTCGATTTCAAAAATTCTTTCACCGATGTGCAGCATGGACTTTCCGAATGAACATAGGCTATATTTTATCAAGGTAGGTGCCACGCGAGCGAAGCTGCGGGCGAGTAAGCTAGTATAATACTAATGATGTTTACGCAGATGCAGAGCTGAATGACATGGCTAAGTACGTGTCGGGCCGTGGCGAGGATGATTGGTCGGAGCCGGTGGTGGCCCGACTCGCGCTTGGCCGCTCACACTCGCGGTATAATGTACAGGTAAGTTTTCACAATACCTTCTATATCTATACTAATATTTTAAAGAGGTAATGCTGGTTTGTTTGTTTGTATGTTTGGGGTAATCTTCGAAACTACTCATCCGATTTCAAAAATTATTTTACTGCATGGACTTTCGGCATAAACATAGGCTATTCATCAAGGTAGTGGTGGCTTTTCTGGATGTCGCCAAAACTAAACTAAACTAATTGGCAAGCACTAAAACTGATGCCATCCTTTTTATTTCGATCCTCCTGAAAGGGACGGCAACATTTTTAGTGCTGTCAAATTGGTTTAGTTAAGTTTTGGCGACATCCAGAATAGCCCAATAAAGCTAGTTTTTAATAATTTTAATTTATATATGAACCTTAAAATGTGTGTTTGCCAGGAGGTCCTATCCCGGCACCTGGAGAGTCTATTCTCGTACTCGACATTCATCGACTCGCCCGCCTTCATGGACTCGCCCGCCTGTCCGCGTGTGGACTCGCCCGCCTGTCCGCGCCTGCAGCTGTTGGACTCGCCCCGCGAGAGATACGCGGCGCTCCACCAGATTATCAGGGACGCTGAAATGTACGCGGAGTTCACTCAGCCGGTATGTTAAACGATATTCAATATAAAAAAAGTTTTAGGTAATTTTAACTAGAAAGTAATTGATAAAATTCATGTTTTAAAAGTTTCCAGGCTATCTGGTGCTGCCATCTACTTTAAACTCCCGTTTTGGGCCATTTTCAGGGTTACGATTTTGTGTATGGCCTTTGTCTGTCTTCTAGATATTAATCGTCTTTAGTTATACGTACCCTTAATTCAACTGATGGCTTGATGTGATATCGCTGGTTAAATGCTAAGGTACCACAAATCAAAAATCGTGAAAATCGTTTTTATTACAAAAATGAGATTACAAATAGTTGTTTTATAGTTTGAGTAAAAGACATTTTTAATTTTCGCATTAAAAACTACCAAAAAACAGTTGTGTCTGTTTAGCATTTATACACTTTGGCACCAAATTTCAGAACTAAACAGCCATTTTTTCAGTTGTGGTGGAGTGATTGGCGGAAGCGCACTTAATTTGACTAAAATTTATATTCTAAAGTGCCATATTTCGGAATGTGGTACTATTGAATATAAATAA
Organism: Xanthorhoe designata; assembly: GCA_963582015.1. NCBI lineage: Eukaryota > Metazoa > Arthropoda > Insecta > Lepidoptera > Geometridae > Xanthorhoe > Xanthorhoe designata. The sequence goes on along the minus strand of OY757057.1, from coordinate 516,838 downwards.
AAGTCAAAAACAAATATTATTTTTGGGCAAAGGTACCACATTCCGAAATGTGGTACCTTTGCACAAGATTATTGTATCGATATTACGTTGTGTGTATGTTCAAAAGTATCATTTTTGAAATGCGTTTGTTTTGCACATAACTTTTACGTGAACTTAACTATAATTTTTTAAAGCAGTAAGTGCCTTTTTGAGATGCGTTTGTCTTGAACATAACTTTTATAAGAAATCAAAAATTATTTTTCAGGACGTAAGAATATTTTTTGAGATATGCTTATTTTTAATTTGCTTTAAACGGGTTTTTCATACAAAAATCACTGTTTTATTAATATTTTTCCCTGTAAGTAGGTACAACATTTTAAAAGTAATGTCAAACGTCTAATTTTAATGTCGAACAATAAAACTATTTTAATACAATAGCAGTAGGTAAGTACTTAATTACATTCTTTTATATTTTTAGATAGGTACCTATCTAAAAATATAAAAGAATGTAATCAACAACATAAAACCACACCTCTGTGTGTTTATTTATTTGTTTTATTAGCTTAAAATCTTATCCCTTTTTTTAACTAATAAAACAAATAAATGCTTTAAAAACCTCAAATACCTACACAAAATAAGTACCTATCTGTACGCTAAGATCAACAATAATAAGAGAGTAACCAACAACATACGCTATGCGAGTTATCATAAATCTTGAACCATCCGGTAAGAAATAATGTAAATAATGAGATCAACTTTTAAGTTGCTTCAAAACAATATTGAAATTACTTTATCTTTTTAATGGCATACTAACTATTTATCATTGGGTGTAACTTGCTTGCCTCTGTCTAGCGTTTGTGGACACTGAGAAAGCCTTTGATTCGGTCGAAACATGGGTGGTACTAGAGCCACATGGGCAAAGTCGATGGAGGAACTTAGTACGATGCTCCTTCGACCATTGATAAGGCCGTTACCTAGCCAAAATGTTAGTCACGTTAGTATGTTTATGGTTTTAGAAGCATTTATTTTGATAGGATATTATTTTTCGGTGTATATTCATTTAAAAAAGTGTATTTTTTAGAATGTTTATAAAACTTTGTTGTTCGTGTAACATTTAAATTGCATAATACTACTAGATTGTGATTCAAACCTTAAAAATAACTTGTTTTAGTTTAATAAACCTTATTTTTTAATGAAATATGGTCTTTTGGTGATATATTTTTTGTGTATATAATACATTTTTTTATATGCTAAAGTCACTTATCTGCTTTTATATGACGTTGGGTTAAAGTTACGAAGAAACTAAAAATGCACTTAAATTCTAATTAAAATTACGCGTCGATTGATAGGTAATACATAGATATAAAAATAAGACTTACTCAAAAAAATTAAAAAAACCTTATCGAAAACTTTGAATGGCCCTACTGAAAAAAGTTAAATTTTGAATTGTGGTAGTTTAGCATTTAACCAGCGATATGTGGCGCAGTGGGCGAAGGCCCGCTTGAGACGGCGAAGGTTGCGTGTTCAATCCCCGCCGTGATTGAAAGTTTTGTATGTTTCTGCGTGTTTTCTGTCTATACGGTGTCTGTATGTGTCAAAGAAAAAACTAGCGCCGTCGCCTGTTTATTTAATAAGTACTTTAATGCTGGGTTCCTATATCCAACAAACGGATGTCCGTAGGTCGGTCGTCATAGCAACGTTGTTTATTCAACACAAATTGTATGAGAGTTTTCGACAGATAACAACGTTGCTATGACGACCAACGTACGGCATGTGACGGCTGCGTTTCATCACTATGCTCGAAATCTCTGCTCCGCGATTTCGAGCATAGTGATTGGTCAATTCATGCACCGCTAAGCACCGCTAAGCACCGCTAAGCACCGCTAAGCACCGCTCCGCACAGCTCCGCGTCAATGGAAACGCAGCCTCAGGCTAGATATCCTTGTGTCAAATGTCGATATTAATTGATTGTGTTTTCTATGTATAATAATGTATGTATTTACAAAAAAAATGTATCTATGTAGTTTATCAGTCATCCGGTTACCATAACACAAGCATTAAATTGCTTAGCTTGGGACTAGATGACGCCGTGTGAAATGTCCAAGGATATTTATTTATTATTTATTTATTTTATTTCCAGTTCGGCGTGTCGGGCGCGTATTGTCTGGAGGTGTGGAAGCTCTGCGACGCGCTCTGGGGCGCTGACTTGCAGAACAACGGTATGTCCTAGCCAGTGTGTATTCTGTCATCAGTAGCCGGCTTTTAAAGTCGTTAAGCCATGACGGAGGCTTTTGGGAGGCCTAAAAACTCCGTCACCAGAGTTGGCCACTTGCTCATACGAACTTACTTTTTTAGTAGCCGTGAATAATTCATTTTAATTAAATCATTTTAATTAAACAACTAATATTATAAAGAGGTAAAGTTGGCTTGTTTGTTTGTATGTTTGGGTAATCTCCGAAACTACTTTCACCGATATGTAGCATGGACTTACCGAACCCTTATTTAAACTAAAGAGGTAACCAATATACTTTATTTGAAAGTATATATTGTCTATACTTTATGATCTGAAAGAATGTCTACCGCTCCCTGGGATACAGTCGTGATCATATATCGAGTCTGGGTGTTTTCTATGTATACCTAATAATGTATGTATTTACAAAAAAAATGCATCTATGTAGATATCAGTCATCTGGTTACCATAACACAAGCATTAAGTTGCTTAGCTTGGGACTAGATGACGCTGTGTGGAAAGTCCAAGGATATTTTTTAATTATTTTTTTCATATTCATTTAATTAGTTTTATTTCGTGCAGGAGTCCCCGGCACCGACAACCAGAGTGTAGTGGACCGTCACCGGCGCCTGCTGGCCTGGCTGACGGCCGCCGTCTCCGAGCTGACGGACGCTGAGCTGGCGCGGCCGGCCGCGAGCGAGCCACAAGACGGTAACTTACACACCACCGGTTCGACGACCTCTGGCGCGGTGGGCGAAGACTCGCCTGAGACGCGGAGGTTGCGGGTTCGATTCCCGCCACGGGACAAATGTTTGTATGTTCTGCAGATATTTGTGCCGGGTCTGGTTGTTTTTCTATCTAAAATATGTATACGTATTCACTTTTATAATAAGAGTAAGATTAATATTTATTTTGATAAAATATAATTATAAATTACAGCATTCCGCCATGTTTTGTAATACAGCAATCAAAGCGCATGACGTCACGCCTAAGTAAAATCACTTTCTTGTCATTTAGTTTCGTTTGCAAACTTTGAACTTCCTACCTTGTCGTGACGTCACGCCTTAGTAAAAAGGCGAAGTGCGAGCGTTTTGGCGTCAAACACAAAATGTGTTTTTAAAAACTCAATTTTGGGCTAACCAATGTTTAATTTCGATGTGGGGTTTTTATACAAAGGAGACTTATTAATGTGTCATATGATGTGCTCTGGAGAAAGCTTGGAGACAGGGGTGTACCGGTTGAAGTCCTGAACCTTTTTAAGTTTTGGTATGCTAACCAAATTAATTTTGTAAGGTGGGCCAGTTCTCTTTCTGATGCTTACAGGTTGGAGAGCGGAGTAAGGCAAGGTGGCTTGACTTCTCCCAAGCTCTTTAATCTGTATGTTGACGAGCTCATCGTTGGGCTGAGCAGCATGCGTGTCGGCTGTCGGATGAATGGTGTTAGCATAAACAATATAAGCTATGCAGACGACATGGTGCTGCTCAGCCCAACGGCGGGAGGACTAGGGGCATTGCTTAGAGTATGTGAGGCATATGCGGCTAGGCATGGTCTAATTTATAATGCTAAAAAAACGGAATACATCGTGTTTAAGGCCGTCGGTAAAAGTCCTGATATAACACAGAGTATCACCCTTAACGGCTTGGACATCAATCGTGTCACCAAATTTAAATATCTAGGACACTTCCTTACTGACGACCTTAAAGACGATGTAGATATCGAAAGGGAGCGTAGGGCTCTAGCGATCAGAGGTAATATGCTGACCCGCAGATTCTCTCGTTGTACTGACCAGGTCAAAGTAACGCTTTTTAAAGCTTACTGTCAGAGTTTCTATACGGGGAGTTTGTGGGTTCGGCATACCAAAAGATCGCTAGATGTCTTACGCGTCCAATATAATAATATCTTCAGGATGATGTTGGGGTTGCCAAGATTCTGCAGCGCATCAGGGATGTTCGCTCATTACCACACAGACGGCTTTCACGCCATCATGCGCAAAAAAACTGTATCCCTGATGAGCAGAGTTCGAAACAGCCACAACAGCATCCTGAAGACTGTTGCGGAGAATTGTATATCTCCTATATGGAAAGCCTTTGTGCAGAGGGTGATTAGTGAAGGAAATCTAGTCCTCCACTAATCATCTTTTACACGTTGGTACCTACTTACACTTTGGTTTAATTAATGAAATTAATATGGACTTTAATTGTCTGAAATAAAATATTTTTATTTTTATTTTATTTATTTATTAATTGACGACCTCTGTGGCGCAGTGGGCGAAGGCCCGCCTAAGACGCGGAGGTTGCGGGTTCGATTCCCGCCACGGGACAAATGTTTGTATGTTCTACAGATATTTGTTCCGGGTCTGGATGTTTTTCTATCTATAATATGTATATATTTACAAAAAAAAAATGTATCTAAGTAGTATATCAGTCATCTGGTTACCATAACACAAGCATTAAGTTGCTTAGCTTGGGACTAGATGACGCCGTGTGGAATGTCCAAGGATATTTATTTATTTAATGATATTTATTAATATGGTTTTGATGAGTTTTCCATTCAAACGATGAGTCACCTCCTTGTCTGCCCCTTGTGCCCTACCAACTGCACTAGGGAGGACCTTATAAACGCTACATCCGATGGAGTAAAGGTAGCGATCTTTTACTCGAATACCGTTTAATTTGTTTTACCCATTGAAACGCAAGAAGAAGAAGAAGAATATGGTTTTTCAAAATGAGTCATCATGCCACTTGTCTATAACATAGTGTTTGTATGTCAGAGGGCGACGGTCACAGTGGACGGGTGTGGACGCTGCTGCTGGGCGGGCGGCTGCTGGAGGCCTGTCGCCTCGCGCGGACTCAGGGAGACCTCAACATGGCCGCGCTCATCGCTCAAGCTGCCGGTCAGTACACCACTCTATACCACTGTACCATCGAGGTAGTATTAAAGAGTCACAATCTAATAGCTGACAACACTCAAAAAATGTGCGTGCAAATTCAATGTTCGACAATGACATTTGACATTTGAATGTAGACGTTATGTCGTTTGTTTTAATGTTCAATGTCGCTTGTACGCAAAAAAGTAAAACTCGGCGCACTACGTAGCGTGCGCCGAGTTTTGGCGTTTACATTTTATTTGTCTGATTGTGGCTCTATAATACTACCTCGATGCACTGTACTCAAGCTGTGGGGCGTGTCGCCTTACGCCTGGAGAAGTAGAAGATAAAATAGTAAGAAATAGAGCGCTATATATTCCTTTCTCAGTCACACAAAAACAAAGAAGAATATTATATAACATTCTTGTGAGTAAAAGAGACAAAGCATTAGATCTTTTGTCCCTCATCGCGTGTCGCTTGTATGTCCGGAAACTTGATGCTCCGAATGTTGTACTACGAGACTATGGATTCATTGCAATTTTTGTCCCTCTCGGCCATTGAGATGTACACAATCAGACAAATAAAATGTAAACGCCAAAACTCTGCGCACACTACGTAGTGCGCAGAGTTTTTCTTTTTTGCGTACAAGCGACATTGAACATTAAAATCAAACGACATAGCGTCTACATTCAAATGTCAAATGTCATTGTAGAACATTATATTTGCTCGCATATTTTTTTGAGTGTTGTCAGCTATTAGATTGTGACTCTTTAATACATCTCAATGCTCTCGGCGGCATTCGCTGTTCGTCCAGGTACTATACTAGGTCCATGGTTATTTCATTTTTATTAAACACCTCTCCCCCCCCTCCCCCTCAGGTGATCCATCGTTCCGCTCCCTGCTGTCTCGTCAGCTGACACTGTGGAGCGAGTGCGGCGCGGACTCGCTGGTGTCGTCCCACCGCCGCGCCGCGCTGCGGCTGATCGCCGGCGCCTCGCCCGGCCAGATGCTGTGCGAGGCCGACTGGAGACAGGCCCTGTATGCCACGGCTAGGTAATCAAAAATAAAAAACTTAGGCCTTTACATGTTTACTAGATGATTTATACAGAGTCAGGAGGCTTTGCCTACACTTGAGCACACTGTAGTGCCTGGGACGTTGTTGAGATGGAGGCTTGTAGCAGCTAAACCATCCTCTCAGCTGTCGGACATATCCACAGGAGAGACAATGTCTATACGTGTGGGGCTGACTAGCTAGGGTTTCCTCACGATGTTTTCCTTCACCGTTAAAAGCTCGTGTTAAAGTGCATATACATTTTTCGTCACGAAAAGTTAATAATGCACGACCGTATTCGAACTCACGACCTTCGGATCGAAAGTCGAAGTAAGTACTTATCCACTTGGCCAACAAGGCTAGGTAATATATCTTGAATAATTATAAGCTATCTTCCGTCTCTTGAGATACGGTCGTGATTATTATTTAATTTTCCAAATTGGTCAAGTTGACTTAAATTTTGTTTCCGACGAATTGAGGACCTTCTCTTTTGTAGTCGGCTAATAAAAGTCGTTACGGCTTCGACGGGATTCGAACCCGCGGTGATGCAAGCGATCGCCGTTTAGCCGGGCTGCCTTCATCATCTCGGCCACGAAGCCTATGACGCCGAAGATTAAACTATCAGTAACATGATTAACAAGAAAAAACATTATTTAAATCTTATAATAAACTGACAAATTTATGATTAAAACCAATATCTATAATAACCTCAATGTCTAGATACCTATGCCCGCAAGTACCGACTCTCGAGCAAGTGATCCGTCGCTACGAGGCGCAGTTCATCGACCCCGAGGGCACCGACCCCGGGGGCGATGACCCCGAGGTGGACCTCACCCGCGTGCCAGAGCGAGAGATGGGCATGCGTCTCCCTCTGCCGCCGTATGTCCGGGAATATGACGTCACCGTTACAGATGTAAGTATAACCAAAGACGATTAATATCTAGAAGACAGACAAAGGCCATACACAAAATCGTAACCCTGATCCCGCAGTACCAGATAGCCTGGAAACTTTAAAACATCAATTTTATCCAAGCAAAAACAAAATAATAGGCCTGGGTACTTTCGTGCGCGAGTGTACGCATGCGCAAACATACCCCCTCCACTTTCTCCCAGCGCTCTTTTTACGTGGCGCGGACTATAATATTGTGTTGGTTTCAGAACGCGCCTTGTCGCCGCGCGCTGGACCTGCGCTACTCGCTGGTGCGAGCTCGCGCACTGAACGCGCGCCCCCGCCTCGCCGCGCCAGAGTGCTCGCCCGACCCGCTTGATTATAGTCTGTGGTCAGTTACTATTACTCGTGACATCTCTGTTCAATCCCTAGGCTCAACTCACACCAAAAGAGCGGCGAAGAGCAGCGAAGCGGAGCGCGGTTTCAGTGTCATACGAATTTCAACTTTATTTTCATTACTATAATACTTATTATCGCAGAGAAGGCGCGCGTATTGGAATTCGCCGGAATTCCCGCGGCGCCGCGGGCGTCCTCGCGACTCGTTCGAGTTTCTCATGGAATAATAAGTATTATAATAATGAAAATAAAGTTGAAATTCGTATGACGCTGAAACTGCGCTCCGCTTCGCTGCTCTTCGCCGCTCTTTTAGTGTGAGTTGAGCCTTACTGTCTACTTTAACTGTTGGTTTTCCTAATAATAAATAAAATATGTAATGATATTGTACTGTAATGTTTGTTTTCCAGCTTCATCCTAGGCGTGTGGTTCGGTCACCCATCCGTGGAGAGTGTCGTCGGTGCCGCGGCGCAGCTGGAGGCGGCGGGCGCCTGGCATCGCGCGATACACGCGCTCTGCTATGTCACAGATGATAAGATGTAAGTATACACTATATTATATAGTTTGTGTGTGTGTAAGTATGTAAGTGTTTTTGTTACTCTTTCACGCTCAAACGGCTGGATGGATTCGAATGAAATTTGTTACCAGGATTGCTTATATCCTAGATTATATATATAGTTTAATATATTCTTATTGCTTCTATCTGTTACGTACATACTCATGTATCTACTCATATTGTATAACTTCATCGTTTTCACTATTAACCTGTCAACCGGCGGAACGACCCCGGGGTCGTTAGGTATAAAACACAAAATTCCGTTGACCGGCGGAACGACCCCGGGGTCGTTGCTCACCCAGGCCACTTGAATCCATATTTCGACCTAGATAGAGTTGTCTATTGTTTGGACATGTTGATTTCAGAGCCAAGCTAGATATATTTGTCAATGATACCAACATTGCAAAAACGAAGTAGCTTCATAAAAAATAAAATCCAACTCATTCATTCCAATGAAAGCAAGCAACGGACGGGAGTGTTTTCATTTGTGCAAATTGTGATTTATATTGGTAAGTGTCTACTTTTATTACAAAATGTGTGCTAATTCTCTTATTTAGTTCATTGTGCTGCTATCGATCACGTTAGATTTTCGAAATTCATTATAAAAATAGGTTTTTCAAGTCTTGAAAGTCGGCAACCTAAATTCAACTATTTTGAGTGTTTTACTAGCAACTGTTGTGAAAGATCAGTGAAAAGTTATGTAAATGTGTACATAGTAACTATTTATACAAGTCTAAACATGTTTTCAATGGAAAAACAAGGAAGAATTCAATACCAGTGACCATTATTGTTTACGTAACCACGCCCGTTCAGACGCCATTTTTTTTTTGAGCTTTATTGTTATGGTGCTTAGGTTCATAGTTGTATGCAGTGCCGCGCAAATTGCGTGTGCGCGACTTAGATGGTAAAAATAAAATCATGACAGCATGTTAGGCCTTTGTTTTTGTGCTTAGAGCATAGAAACAATATCCATAATTATAATACCTTTTACATAAACAAGCTAAGTGGTCTAGTTTTTTTTTCTATGAATTTTTAAGTTTTAGGTAATCGCAAATCCGCGGACTCACAGATTCCGCCATTCGTCGTGCGTGCAAGCACTTTTTTGACAGGTAGAAACCGTTCCTTGACAGGTTAATGCTAGTCTAGAATATAATCGCGAGAACCTTTAATTGGCTTCCTATAGCTAATACATTGTTATTCTGTTTTAAGAAAGCTGTTGGATCTCCAATAAATAAATAAATAAAATAAACACAGAGCAACCCTATCATAATCAGCTGATGCATGAACTTCGCCGGTGACCCTAACCACTGGCCAGTGGCCCGTGTGACGTACGAGGGAGACGGAAATATTTAAACATTTTTGTCAAAAGATTTAACAAAAAAGTTTTTGTATGATAAACTGAAAATTGGAATAACACAACTGTCCATTTTCATGGTCACAAAATCCAAAATCCCCCTTCCGGGATAACATACCAATTATGAATCACTTTGTATATCGGTTTGCAAGTACCTCTTCAAATAATTACTTTACTGTAATCTAGTTTATTAGAATATTTTACCCTAAGTTAACTAATTAATTTATTTATTACCTAAAAGTTTATATAAATTGCTTTTTCTGCCTGAGATACAGGTTCGCCTAGTTCAGGCACATTGTAAACCCTTACCTAATGCATATTTATATTATAATAAGTATTATAAAATAATAATTATTATTATTTTACATATTGTAACTTGTAGCACTAAGTTAATGAATAAATTTTATTTATTTATTTATTTATTTGTCCCCAGTCGTGCGGCTCAGATCCGCGCGGTGTTGTCCCGGCACGCGCCGGCCTCCGCTGATGATGATGACTCGCGCGCGAGGCTGGACCTCGTGAGGCGGCTGAGGATCCCGGACCGGTGGCTGCTGCTGGCCCAGGCTGACCGGGCCAAGTACGAGGTGAGGGGGTAGATGTATTCGTATTGTTTTGATCTCAAAATAGGTATTAATTGGTGAATGTAACCTTTATTTAGTTTATAGCAAGGTGTGTTGTCTATGTTATTAGTTAGTACCGGATGTCAATATAAAAATAAACTCTCTTCCGTTTTACACAGCATAATCGAGCACGTCGTTTTATTTCATAAAACTGTAAATATAACTAAATTATAATAATTCGGACATACCTCATTTTGCAGAAGTTAAAATTCCAAACGTGACAGGTTGCAAGCCCATCGACGCTACTAGAAAGCTTACTTTCCTCACGATGTTTTCCTTCACCGTTTAACTTTCATCGTTCATTTTTCGAAACCAGAAATCCATTGATGCATTGAAATAGAAATAGAAATAGTTTATTTGCATGAAATAATGGTAAGTACAAGTCATTGAGAGTTCACATATTTCACCATTAATATTGGTATGCAAATTTTGTAATTAATTAATTAAAATATTAGTCAAATTATATAATGGTAAAAAGAAAGCATATCACAAAATATTTTCAATCGTCAGTTACCTATTCAAAAATTCGTCGACATTGTAGGAGGCTCTGTCCAGTAGCCATAATTTTAGCTTTCTGATAAATTGCTTTATAGGCAAGTCTTTTATTTCATTGGGCACTGCGTTAAAAATTGTTCCACACATTGCAAGACAGTTTTTTTTATATAGAGCCGTTCTGGGCACTCTCGAGAGTACAATTCTGTCAGGATTTCTTACACTTCTATAATATAGGTCACGTGCTCTTCTAAACAAATTCGAATACAACTTGGATACAATCCAAGACAAGTGTACACAATCAGGGGTCCCGTAAATACGTTCCATCTCTAGAAAGGAGTAAAATGAAATGAAATAAATGAAATGAAATATGATCACGACTGTATCCCGGGAGCGGTAGACATTTGTATCAGATTATTAGGCAATTTTTAGATCTTTTTTGAAGATGTCACAAAGGAGTTTGGTAAAATGTGTGTTATTTACCGTCTTACTTAAAAACGCCTCTCAAAAGTTGAACACTTGTTCAACGATTGATCAGCTAAAATTCTTACCTATAAACGCATCTCAAAGTTGAGACATGCTCGAACACTCTCAAATAGTTAAACAACGTCGGGACCTTGTTTAAAAAGTTGAGAGAGCCTTGAGACGCAAAATGGCGAACATTTCAAACAGCTGATGTTTGTATTTGTTTGACATAACCTTAGGTAAAGTTGTTTCCTTTTTTTTGTTTTGTTTTTAGGTAAAGATAAGTTTGAGTACTCTCTCCTTGATCAGTGTTCAGTTGAGAGGCCGTTGAGAGCTGAATCAGCTTGGTTTTTTTTAAGTAAGACTGTTCGTTCGTTCGTATGAGTTAGTGGCCAACTCTGTTGACGGAGTTTTTAGACCGCCTAAAGGCCTCCGTCGTGGCTTAACGACTTTAAAAGCCTGTTAAGACTGGTCTGGTCGTACCAAAGATCCGCATGAACTATGGTAAAAAAATGTTCACCTTTGAAGGCGCATAGCTTTACAACCAGCTACCCGCACTGATAAAAAATGTTAGCTCGTTCAATGTATTCAAATCAAGACTACAACGACATGTTACTACAAATTTCTTTTAAAACGTATACCTACATATCTTGGTTTGAATGCTTTGAACGAGTACCCACTTAAGTATACTTAATCCTACTATCCTACTAATATTATAAAGGTGAAAGTTTGTGTGTGTGTGTGTAAGTATGTAAGTGTGTTTGTTACTCTTTCACGCTGAAACTACTGAACGGATTTGGCTGAAACTTGGAATATACATAGTTTATGACCGGGAATAACAAATAGGCTATTTTTTATTCCGGTATTCCCACGGGAACGGAAACTACCGCGGGTAACACCGCGAGGCGCAGCTAGTATTACTATAAAATTGATGTTACATAACTTCCGTGACTTTAGACGACTACTTTACTTACTTATAAACTTACTTATAGATTATTTTTCTCATGTAAGTGACAAATGTCTTTTTGAGAATATGTCTTTAAACATAGACTGTTAGTATATTATATGTGTGTGTGTATGTATGGTATGGTGTTGCAGCACCGTCCCCACATCGCCGCGACGCGCCTGGCGGCGGCGGGCAGATACAACGCGGCGCACGACATACTCGTCGACCAGCTGCTGCCCGACGCCGTGCTCTCTGGTAACCCATCTCACGTTTGTCTGTCTGTATATTATTATAAGCCTGACGTTTCCCACTGCAGGGCAAAGGCCTCCCTTCCCTCCCTCCACTGTGTTCTGTGCCTGTTGGAGCCGGTCTCTATTAAAGAAAGAAAAGAAAGAAAGAAAAATCATTTATTCTTGTAGGACCTCAAGGATCACTTAAGTATCGTTTTACATGCTAGGTGATTCTAATGCCTGTTCCAACGCGACTCCCTACACCTACCTACACCTACCCACTAAAGGAGTCGAGCTCATCTCGCCATCGCCGTCTGGGTCTACCACGTGGCCGTCGTTGTTGGGGCACCCATTCTGTTGTTATCTTTGCCCATAGTTGTATATACATTGTCTGTATATACTCTTTTTTAAATGAAAAATCTTACTAAAAGTTTTACGACTTCGGCAGGATTCGAACCCGCGAGATACGAGCGATCACCCTTAAGCCGGGCTGCCTTACCACTCGGCCACGAAGTCCTTGACGCCGATGACGAAACTATCAGTAAGATAGTTTCGTCATCGGCGTTATACTCTTATATACCACGGAGGTCGTTATACTCTTGACGACCTCCGTGGCGCAGTGGGCGAAAGCCCGCCTGAGACGCAGAGGTTGCGGGTTCGCTCCCCGCTGCGGGACAAATGTTTGCATGATCTGCAAATATTTGTTTCGTGTCTGGGTGTTTTCTATCTATAGTATGTATGTATTTACAAAAAAAAAGTTTCTATGTAGTATATCAGTCATCTGGTTACCATAACACAAGCATTAAATTTAGCTTGGGACTAGATGACGCCGTGTGGAATGTCCAAGGATATTTATTTATTATTATTATATAGTCTGTATGGTATGTATGTATGAAGCGCTCGTGGCGAAGCTCGCCAAGACGTTCTTGATAGATCATCGAAGTTAAGCAACGTTCTGAGCGGTCACTACTTGGATGGGTGATCAAGGTAGTTTGTAATTTCTTATATATGTATGTAGTAGTTGAGTATCTGTCAATGTATGTAATGTGAGTTGTATATTCCCAGACTCGGTGAGTGGTCTGTCCCCGCTGCTGGCGACGCTGAGCGCGGCTGCGCGCGCGCACGAGGTGGACGGCTGGGAACGAGGCGGCGCCGCGCTCGCGCACTACGCGCACGTGTGCGAACAGGTACGGACAGCTGTACCACTTATACAACGTGATTCATAATTGGTATGTTATCCCGGAAGGGGGATTTTGTGACCATGAAAATGAACAGTTGTGTAGGTGCAAATCTTGTGAATTCTAATTTTCAGTTTTTCATACAAAAACTTTTTTGTTAAATCTTTTGACAACCCTAAGTTTCTCAACACTGTATCTACCTTTCCTGCTAGGTTCGCACAGATTGAAAATTGGTACAATAGGTAAGTAGGTATGAAGATGAACACACAAGGCAGACAAAAAAGGTCATCGCCCCCGTTCACCCTCCCCCCCCCTCCCTCCCTCCTGGGCGACACTGAAAAACAGCGCCTGATCTCTGGATCTAGGCAAATAGGCTGAGTTGTTGCCGTTTCAGCTAATATTTTTTATTTTATTTCTTTTTTTAGTTTCAATTTAGTTTTTTTATCTCTGTTAGTTATCAAATTTTTAGCTGAATAAACTTATTTTCTTTCTTTCTTTTCAAAAGGGCCACTGGCCTTCTTATGTCTTTCTTATTATGTCTCCTTTGTATAAAAAAACCCCTTGGCTATTTGTACTATTTTTAAACGGTTCTATTTAGCTTGGTTCGTTTGTTTCATTGTATTTTTGTTTGCGTGTGTCAATTGATGTCCTCTGTATAAAGTTGCTTAGCTTGGGACTAGATGGCGCTGTGTGGAATGTCCTGATATTTATGAATGTATATTGTCCAGGTCCGCTCGTTGGTGTCGAGTGGTGGGTCGGCCGGTGGCGCGGCACTGGACGCGTTAAGGCCGGCCGTGGCCGCGGCATGCCGAGCGTTAGAACACCTGCCGCCTAAGTAAGTAACGTCTAGTGATAATCACACTAATATTATAAATGTGAATGTTTGTGTGTGTGTAAGTATGTTTGTTACTCTTACACGCTCAAAAAGCTGAACGGATTTGAATCAAATCAAATCAAATCAAATCAAAATGTATTTATTCAGTACGATCGTTTATAGACCACTTTGACATGTCACGTTCTTAAAACTAGGTGATTCTACTGCCTGTAATGAAATTGAATACCAAGATTGCTTATCATAATAGATCCAGAATTAATAGAATTTCATGCAATTATTCTGCTCGAAAAGTTTACTATTCTGATATGTGTGTTCAGTTCTGTTTTAATGTGTTTTAATCAGGAACTGTGCTGCCGCGGCCGCCCGTGCGGAGATGGGGGCCCGCCTGGTGCAGCTGGCGGCGGCGGGGGGGGGCAGCGGGGGCGCTGGGGGGGGCAGCGGGGGGGGGCGGGGGCAGTGGGGGGGCTGCGCGTGCGCTGCCCGCGTTGTTGCGCGCGCTGCGTCTGCCGCCAGACACGGTGGCGCCTGCTATGCTTCAGGTACTGTACTTATACTAATAGGATAAATCAGGGCATTATAGATGATAATAGTAGAGAGACAAGGCGGGTGTAAATGGGACATCTGGAAAGGGAAGACCTAGGCGAACATATTTGGACCAAATTGGTGACATTTTGGAGAAAGGCCAGGTCCGAAGTACCCTAAACCGGAGAGCGTGTATGAAGAATGTAATGAGAGTGAATGAGGTGAAAGAAGTGTGTCAGGATCGTAGCAAGTGGAGATCCGTGGTCTCTGCCTGCCCCCATGGGAAAGAGGCGTGATTTTATGTATGTATGTAATAGTAGATTTTTTTTGATAACTTACTATGTCCCACTGCTGGGCAAAGGTCTCCCTCAAAATCCTCGACTGATCTGTCTTTGGCGATCTTCCTCAAGATATTTTAAGGAATTAGACGGGTAACTCATTTTTTAAAAGAAATTTCAAAGTGACCTTTTAAGATTTTAGAAGAATTAACAAATTATACACAAAGTATTCAAAAACGAATATTTGAACAGAGATAAATCCGCGCAGCACGAAGTCAAGCAAAAGTTCTTTCACCGATGTGTAGCATGGACTTTCCGAATGAACATAGGCTATATTTTATCAAGGTACCACGCGAGCGAAGCCGCGGGCAAGTAAAAAAGTAAGCTATAAATGTTTATTGTGTATTTGTTGAACAGATGACCACGGAGCTGGCGGAGCAGGCAGCCGAGCTTTGCATCGAGCCCTCGCCCGTCTAGCGATCCGGGGATAGTCAACGCAATCTATAGATCGATTTGTAAAATCTCGCCTCACGTCCAGTTTTAATATCCTATCTGTGATTGCTAATTTTTTTTAAATGATAAAATAAACTTTATATATTGGTTTCAGCGAATTAGAAAGTAGTTGATCCTCCGAATTAGAAGTATCATAAGTTCATAACACAGTTTGCAAAATCACAGATAAATTATTAAAACTGGTCGATTGACTCGCCATTATGGAATTGGTTAATTAAATGTTGTAATTAATTGAATAGTTTAATTAATTGTAAAATCCACATCTCGGTATATTTCCATTTTAAAGTCAGTTGTTTATATTTTTGATAGAATATGTTTCGCTTTATTCAAAATAAACCAAAAAATAATTAAATAAATCTTCTTGGACACACAGCGCCATCTAGTCCCAAGCTAAGCAACGACAAATTTGATATTAGTGGCAATTTGGAGTGTCGCACTAATCGTTCTGCAGATGTGATCATATTTAATTATTTTTTCAAAATTATCAATTGACTTATTATTTTATTATTCGAACCACAATGGCTGGCCCAAGCGTTGGAGCAAGTCTTGGAGGTTAAAGGGAGACATTTGCCCAGCAGTGGGTTACAAAAAGGTTGATAAAAAAAAACTATTTACAATTCTTGACATAAATACTTGTTAATAGCGAAACATGTTTTAAATTAAGTTTCTTTTTCAATTAAATCAGTACAAATAGCTTAAATATCGAGATGTGGGTTGTTAAGTTCATTTTGTATCAAAATATAGTTTTAGGAATGCATATAATGTTATCTAGCTTAAATTAAACGCCTAAGTTAATTCAAACCATTAAATATAATGTATGAAAGAAAGAAGAAGAAAGAAAAATCATTTATTCTTGTAGGACCTCAAGGATCACTTAAGTATCGTTTTACATGCTAGGTGATTCTAATGCCTGTTCCAACGCGACTCCCTACACCAGGGAAAGAATCAGGCAAGAACCTGGTGGTGAGGGCCTAGCTTTTTTTTAAAAGCGATCCCTTAACAATCTAAAATAATCTAAATAGTCAAGCTTCAGTGGGAAGCCAGTCGAACAAAGTAAGGCATGTCAAAAAAAAGTAAAAGTAATTGTAAAGTTAACAAGATAACACCTCAACAAAATGTTGTCTGGCATCACACGCTACACTTGGCCGACTTAAGTGGTAGGTACCTACTTATCAAGGTAGTAAAGATATTGTATACCATCAACCGTCGAGGGGCAGAGCGACATCAGGCCACGTAATTTTATCATTAATAAAACCCTCAATGGAATAATACGCTTTCTCTACAAGAATATTCTTTATGTACGTTTTAAACCTTCGAGTCGGTAGGTTAGTTACGTTGATTGGGAGTTTATTGTAAAAACGTACAGTATTTCCCATAAAAGAACCGTTTACTTTTTCTAGTCTAAATTTAGGCACACATAGTTTATTTTTATTTCTAGTGTTAATTTTGTGCACATCATTTTTTTTCTTAAAGTTGTTTATATATTTGTGAGTGTGCAATAAGTTTACATAAATATATTGCGAAAAAACAGTAAGAATATTTATTTCTTTAAATCGCTCTCTTAAAGAGTCCCGACGTTTCATTTTGTAAATGGCACGGACAGCTCGCTTTTGTAAAACGAAAATAGTTTGAATATCTGCTGCCTTACCCCAAAGAAAAATACCATACGACATCACACTATGGAAGTAACTGAAATATACTAACTTAGCTGTTCCTTCGTCAGTAAGTTGCCTAATCGTACGCACTGCATAAGCCGCGGAGCTAAGCCTACCTGCAAGTGTTTCAATATGCGGACCCCACTGCACTTTGGAGTCAATTGTAAGACCTAAGAAAACAGTTGAATCAACAAGATTAAGTGCTTCCCCATTTAATTTAATTTTTGTATGTCTCTGAACCACGTTAGGCAAAGTGAATTTAATACATTTAGTTTTTTTGGCATTAAGTAAGAGGTTATTAGCAGTGAACCAGTTTGAGACTTGGGATAAAGAGGCATTAACATCATCATAATTATCTTTAGACCTATCAACTTTAAAAAGTAAAGATGTATCATCAGCAAAAAGAACAATGTCACACATGTCTTTTACAAAAGAAGGAAGGTCGTTTATGTACACTAGAAACAGAAAAGGGCCTAGTATCGAGCCCTGTGGCACACCCATATCAATAACTGACCCTGAGGACTTTTCACCTCCTACTTCAACTTTAAGGAGTCTCTCAGAAAGATAAGATCGAATCAGGTTAATAGCTTGGTTTACGACACCATAGTACTTTAATTTGGAGATTAAAGTCGCATGACACACGCAGTCGAACGCTTTCGACAGATCGCAGAAAACTCCGACTACGTCTTGTGAGTTCTCAAAGGCATCATAAATGTGCTTTAGAAGCAATGTACCTGCATCGGTTGTTGATCTACCTCTCGTAAATCCAAATTGGTGCTGGTGTAAAAGTCCGTTAAGATTAAAGTGAGAGAGCAGTTGATTAAGAATTAGTTTTTCAAAAATTTTACTTAACGCAGGCAGAATCGATATTGGTCTATAATTAGCGGGGTCAGTTTCATTACCAGATTTGAATAAAGGAATAACTTTACTCATCTTCATTAGATTGGGAAAAACTCCCTCGTCAACGCAATTGTTAAAGATATAAGCTAAACAAGGAGCAATATCACCAACAATAGTAGCTAATATCTTAGTCGAAATTCCCCATAAATCTTCAGTGTTTTTAATATTCAGTGTTTTAAATATTTTGACAATATTGTCTGCGTTAACATAACTAAATCTGAATTCATTATTACCCTGAGCAACACTGCATTCCAAAAGGCCGTATGCTATAGTGGCGGATGAATTTAATGACTGGGTCACCACATGTGGTATATTAGAGAAAAAATTATCAAAAGCGTGAGCGACCTCATCGCTTTTAGTTAATAAATGATCATTGACTTTTAGATTTATCTGTTTGTGGCCACGTTTTGTCTTACCAGTCTCATTGTTGATCAATTTCCAAGTGGCTTTAATTTTGTTAGGTGCTGTTTCAATTTTATTTTTTAAAAACATTGATTTTGCTACCTGACATACTTTTTTGAATGTTTTAGAATAATTCTTAATGTAAAGGTTATGTGAAGGATCGTGGAGCATTAGTTCCCTTGTAGAATACAGATCATAAAGTTTATTTCTACTTCTATAAAT
This sequence comes from Xanthorhoe designata, assembly GCA_963582015.1. NCBI lineage: Eukaryota > Metazoa > Arthropoda > Insecta > Lepidoptera > Geometridae > Xanthorhoe > Xanthorhoe designata. The sequence continues at coordinate 498,262 of OY757057.1, read as the reverse complement.
ACCAGGTGTTGCCCAGTCTGCAAAGCTTGCACTAGTTTTAGCTATACAAGTCTTTAATTTAAATATTTCCTTATGCTCCTCAGTAATTAAATTAGATAAACAGTTAAACAGCTCATTCGGGTCTTCTATACAAGGCAAAAGTGACATTTTAAGTTCTATGCAACCCTTAAACTTTGTAATACGACTCGCTGTGATAGGTCGGTAAGTGAATTTATGAGGTTCATTTAGTATGCAATTAGGAAATTTAACACTTTGACCATAATGATCTGATCCAAACTTTTTTATTAAGTTCTTACTAATTGGTTCACAACTACTAAAAATATTGTCTAGACATGTGGCTGTTGTTATAGTTACCCTAGTTGGTTCATTGAAAAGATGCGTCAGATTAAAACATTTGAACAAGTTAATGAACCTTTCAGACAGAGAATCTAAAATAATGTCTATATTAAAATCCCCGCAGATTATTAAAACTTTACTACTAGTAAAAATCTTAAGCAAAACTTCTTCCATAGTGGACTCAAACCGCCCGTAATCCGCGTCAGGTGGACGGTAAACACTCACTATGATATGTCGCTCTAGCTCAACGCACGACAGCTCAATAGTCCTCTCAATAGAGAGATTAACAACATCTTTACGTTCCTTGCATTTTAAATGATTTTTTACAATAATAAGAGAACCGCCTCTAGTGGCGTTCTTACGTTTGTATGAACTTACTATATTAAATTGTTCAAAATAAGGGAGCAACTGATTATCTACAATCCAGTGTTCAGTCACACACATAATGTCTACATTACATCCCTTTAAAAATAACTCAATGCTAGTAATTTGCTGGGGAGGCTTTGCATGTTCTGATGTACAACATGCAAAGTGCCTAGCTTACCCATTGTCGAAGCGGTCAGTTTAAATGCTGACCGGCAGTCCCTACTACATTAATAACCCTATTAGTACTACTACTAAATACAGGCTCGTCAGTTAAATATGTTATACTACTTATAACACCATCAAAAATATTATATGCTAACAATTTAGCAATTATCAATTTACTACAGCTACTATGGTACATTGTACCTCTACTTAAGCTAAAGTCACTAATAAAATTATTAGTGTCAAAATACAAAACGTCACTATGACGACATGTCAAGTTGTAAAGTAATAAATTGATTTTATATAGTCTCTGGTTTTCAAGTTCACTCAGAGACTTGGAGTAAGGGAAGGCACAAATGATTAATTTGCTCAACCCTAGATTTACCTTCTCTAACAAAATGTCAACAAGGTTTATTATGTCTAAACGTTTTATGTTACTACTGTCACCTAAATGCAACACCATAGTGGTATTGCTGTCAAGTGATGTATCAGACTTGATACATCTTGTAAATTGGTTTATGGGGGCATTTGGGAAACAATTATTTACTACAGTTTGATTTAATTTACTTCCAAGTAGTAGACCCATTCCCATCCCTATTCTATCTGAGTATATAACAGTCCTCCGGGTCTGTCGACAGAATGTAGGCTGTCTAACTGGGGACTGTGTGTCCTGCCTTTTCTGTACTACAGGTGCACAGGACAAAGTTGGTACCGATGGAGGTGTGATTTCCAAAGGCAAATTTTCACAAATGGGTGGATCTGTCTGAGAACTACTGTTACATACTTGTACATATATACTGTCATTATTTACTACATCTACAATGTTGTCCATTTTTTTAAGGCTATCTAATACTTCCTGTTCTGCTTTTTTAAATTTACATGTCATGTCATGTAGTGATCTTTCTAGACCTATAATTTTGTCAGTCAAGTGATCCAACTCTAAGGAGTTGCGGCCTATCAAGTTATAGCAGGAATTTAACTCCTGTTTCAAATTACACTTATCCTTACAAAGTTTCGCATGGTCAAATACTTTCCTATGTTTTTTTAACTTTTTTTCTGATTTTTTAATGAAATTATTTAATTTTACATACTTCCTAATTTTGTTGCTCCCTTTTATTACAGAATTATTTTTGTAGTTTGGTGTAGTGAGATCTAACATTGAAAGGTTAGGCACACTATTTTGAAGCTCAGTCTGCAAATCTAGACTGCTGAAATTGTTTGGTAATGGCACTTGTTTGGCTTCTAAATTGTCTATTTTCAATCTACACTCGGATAACTCTTGTTGTAAGTCCTTGTTCAGCTGCAGAGCCGCTTCATATGTGTCGTGGCAGTGGTCCACCGACTGCAGCGATGACTTCAGGTGTTCCATCTCTTCCAGTACATCTTCATATTTTGTATGAAGCTCGGCAAGTTGTTTCTTGAGAGTCTGATTCTGACCAAGGATCACCAGCATCTCGGACTCACTCTCCTCTTGCTCTTGTAGCAGCTGTCTTTGAATCTCCTTAGATTCCTTGAGCTCCGCTGTAGCCATCTTCAGTTTTGCTTCCAAATCGCATGCCTTCCGAGTCATAGTCATTTTGGTTGATCTGAAATGAACGTCCAGCAAGTGAGTATGGAGTAGAAGATTAAGGAAGGTGAGCAGATAGTAATTTAAGGAGAGAGTGAATAATTAGATGGAAATTGAGCTAGAGGTAGGCAGGTACAAGTTTTGGTAGAAAAATAAAATAAAAAAATAGGGGTGAATTAGTAACAATAGAAAACAAGAAGCAATAGCAATAGAACAATGTGGAAATGAAAATATAGGCTTGCTATTTCTAATTTCACAAATGTCAACTAATTAAGTAAGTTTTAAAAACTATACTTATTTCTCACTATGTAGGCAGGTAAGTTCTTATATTATTATTTCAATGTGATATTATACCTACTATGTAACTAAATAGATTACACAATAATTTAGGCCAATAGGAAACTTATTTACTTATTAAATTATATTACATTACCAGACAAACTTAAAGATTTACATCTGCTGGTTAGCAAACAGCTATAAGGTTTGGTAGACAAGCAGGAAAACAGAGATTGTTTGTGTTGGTTGTGTTATTGAGGATTGTAAAGTGTTACTGTAGTTTTATTGTGTGTGAGGCAAATGTTTAGTACATCAATTCAAGCTTCCACTAATTGTCAAGCTGAAAGAGTTGAAAACGGTGCCTGTGAAGTTATGGAAGTGACTCATCGATGCCGACCGTTGAGCGTGTGAAAATGTTGTGTTCAGTTCGTACTTACGTTAGTAGGTACCTAGTTGATGTTAAAAAGAACATAAATACTCCCCGGGTTTATCGAAGATTTCCAATTCGTCAGCTTATGAGCAGTATAGAAGCCCTATTCCGCTTCGTGCAGTGGATTTATCGTCGCGTTGCCGTTTTCAAGTCTTCAAATTGTTTAAATTGTAGTGTCCGTTGGATAAACTTTTCGAGTCGAGATAGTCGAATAATGCACACAAATTACACACTTATCACTTTGACTTATTTAAATCACAAAGTTACACGATTTTATACAGTCATTTATACGTTTTAAACATTAAAATTTAATTAAATAGTAAAATAAATCAGGAGCAGCTGATTTTTACGTCAGATCGCTAGTGTTGCCACAAGGCAAAAAAAAATGCCTCTGACTACCCCCTAAATAACTATAAAAAATCATTAAAAATGTTAACCGTGTTTGGAAATTGTCGTATTGTATCGCTGTAAACGCTCATTGTCTAGTCTGATGAAGTTGAGCTACGTTCGGCGCGGTCACCTATTGGATCCTAATGTAGCTAAATTCAGTGCTTCTAAATTAGACCCAAAACGATATCGTAATAATAATCGCAAGTTCAGCTTGTGTTGGTGGATACTGCATTTGAAACATTTACCAGCATAAGCTGAACTGCGATTATTGGCAAGATGTATCGGCAAAAGACATGATAGTTGTTTTTATTTTTTAGTGTTACCACACTTATATGTTTTATTATAAATGAAATTCTTACTGAAAGTATTGGTAAAGGCAGTCCGGCTTGAGGACCATCGCTTGTATGTATCGTTGCGCGTTCGCCGGAATCGATACTTTTAGTAAGATTTTTCATTTAAGTATAGTGTTAGATTAGTGGCAATTCGGATAGTCGCAAAAGCTAAACTAAACTAACTAAAATTAATGCCATCCTTTTTATTCCCATCGCTATGAAAGGGACGGCAACATTTTTGGTTAGTTAAGTTTAGCTTTTGCGATACTCCGAATTGCCAATTTTATGCGAAGTATTTCAAGTTTGTAGTGTGTATCACTGGTAATACCCCCTGAACGGATGAACCGGTTTTGATGCGGTTTTAATGAAGTGTAAATTGATCAATATTTTTTATAATCTTTTGTTTAATTGATTGAGGTTGATAAAGGTAGTATTTGTTAAGTTGCAAGTTTAGTTTATTTATGATTTAGTAATAATTAAATTGTTTTTTTAGCTTTGACGTTCCAAACTTGTATAAATAAATTTTGATAAGAAAATTGTTGTTTTAATTCTATTTTTCATTCAGGGCTGATTGGTGGGACGAAGCCGGTGATCGCGTTACGGGGACAACGGGAAAGAAATATAATGACTTCCCGCTGTCCCCGTCACGGTGACAAGGAATACGGGGGACAACGGGAATAGACGGATCGCAATGCTTGGAAGTTGATGGGGGAGACCTTTGCCCAGCAGTGGGACAGCATATGTTAAAAAAAACTATTTTTAACCGACTTCAGAAAAAGGAGGTTCTCAACTCGTCTGTATTTTTTTATTTATTTGTTACCTTAGAACTTTAGACTTATAGACTTTGAGAATTCTTTTTTTGTTTGAAAGCTGGGGCTGTCCCTGATATTTTAAGTGTCTGATGAGGATCTCCAAAGTTAACACTAAAACTAAAATGCCTATATATATTTTTTTTAATTTTGTCACTTGTTATAAATAATTATAATTAGCATTAGCATTTAATCATATAAAAAAAGGGATTTGAATGAAATTTGGTACCATGATAACATATCCTGGATTAACACATGGTTACTTTTGATCCCGGTATTCCCACAGGACGAGAACTGTTCACCGCGGGACGCAGCTAGTTCAAAATAAATAGTTCCTATCTTTCAGGACAGAGGTGTTGGAGGTAGACCAAAGAAAAGATGGATGGATTGTGTGAGGGATGACATGAGTGAGAAAGGAGTGAGTGCTGAGGAAACCTACCTAACATCGACGTCGGAAACCTACCTTCGGTGTCGAACCTACACCTAACACCGAGTTAACCGTCGGCGGTGAACTCGGGCTCAACGCCGGAAACGCATACGAGATGACGTCTGATAGAGGGAGATGGAAGAACACATGTGGCGAGCCCACGTATGGGATAAGGGCAGGAAGAAGAGATGCATTATAAAGGTTTTGGTGCATCGTATTTAGGGGAATGGAACAAAAAGTAACAGTAAGTTCGTATGAGCGAGTGGCCAACTCTGGTGACGGAGTTTTTAGGCCGCCTATAGGCCTCCGTCATGGCAATGGAAAATAAAATGTTTGTTATATACCAAAATCATTTATTTCGTTTTTCTTAAACAAACAACTGAGTACTAACACACATAAAAATGCTATGTTTGACTTACAATACTGTTTCTTAAATGGTCACTGGCGTTGAATTTTAAATTTATAGGTACATAGAAGAACAGGTACTGTCGGCCAAAAATGTGGTTTACCACCGGATACGGTGAGAAAAGAAAGAGCGCATCCTAAATTAAATAAAATAAAATAATGAAGACAATTTATTAATATCATCTCATAGTTTTCTTTAGTTGCCTAATAGTGGCAATTCGGAGTGTCGCAAAAGCTAAACTAAACTAACTAAAATTAATGCCATCCTTTTTATTCCCAACGCTATGAAAGGGACGGCAACATTTTTGGTTAGTTAAGTTTAGCTTTTGCGATACTCCGAATTGCCACTATTCATTCGTTAAACCGATTACAAGAATAAATCTTTCTAACAGCATAACAATGAGAAAGTTTATAAGACACATCCGGTATCGCAGGTTGGCAAAAGATTATTCTTAAAGCCTCCCAAATGACTGTACAAAACTTACATCTACGTTACAAATATTCACTTAATAGCTATTACCTAGCCTGCAATACATGTTCCGAGCCTACGCCAATGCGAGCAAAGGCGAGCGTAGGCAAATTGATGCAAAGACAAGTGTTACCGTACTCACGAGTGTACGCTCGCGACAAATGAACTCTACACGTCCGTCGGCGCTTGCCAGAGGCCTTACTCTGGATCAACGAAAACGAAGTTTCGTGACAATTTTCGGGTTCCAATTATGTTGGTGAACTGTTGAATTCAGTATCCACCAACATAAGCTGACCCCGAAAATTGACACGAAACTTCGTTTTCGTTGATCCCGAGTACGGCCTCTGGACTCGGCCAGTAGGCGAGTGATGACGAGCGATTGCAAGGCAAGGCATTGCTGTCCATACGATGGTATTGGCGTTCACTCGCCTACGCTCGGACAACATGTATTGCAGGCTTTACAGTTGATCGGAAAACAGCTAACTCCACCTCAATGTTTATAAGTTGGTTTCAATTTTATTTTTCAAGTACTTAATCAGTCTCATTCGCCATTAATCATTACTCGAGCTTACTTGAACATTCTCAAACCGTTCGTTCGCAAAGTAAATATCAATCTTAGGCGTTTTATTTCCGACCATAGGCTGGTATTCTTCCACCAAAACTTTGTCAAGACTAAATTCCCCTTCATGATGCTTCTTCATGTGGATATGGAGGGACAGGATCCGGAACTGGAGACGGCAGAGCTTGCACTCTATAAACTGCTTCGAGTCCAACGGCTTGTGTTTCAAAACGTGCTGATAAACCGACTTCTGATTGATGAAGTAAACGTTGCATTCTCCACATTTGTACAGTTTGATCGCTGATGTTTGCGATGGCTTCGATTCAGTTGGAGTTGTGGGCGTTTGCTCTCTTTCAGTCTCGGACTTGCGCAGTTCTTCGACGCACAGTTGCGTGGCACGGCTGTGGTGTCGGCACAGATGAGCGACCAACAGATCCGTTGGGAAGAGTAATCCGCATTTACTGCAATTCTCTTTAGATATCTCTGCGTTGTTATCACAGGAGTCTACGTGTTTTTGCGCGCTCCTCAAAGTTGTGTAGTGCAAGCCACATTCGCATTTGTATAACTTAGCCGTCCTCTCAGTATCTCCGCCAGAAATTCTATTGCTTTTTCTAGTTTTATTGTCAGTTATCAGATTGACCAGAGATTCAAAACATTCGACAGATGATCTGCGTTTCTTCGTTGTAGGTTCAGGATTTTCAGGTTCGAGCTTGTCGCGATGGCTTTGTTCAGGGAGTTTTGAATTCTGGTCGATGGCCGTCGGGGTCTGTTTTGCCGCTTCCTTGTTTTTCTTTATTTTCCGAGGTTTGTTATTGCGTCTCGGCTTGTTTTCCCCTTCCGGGATCGGTACAAAATCTTCAACTCGTATGTTCTTAGCTCTGAAGTCTCGTTGTTTCTTGTGCCTCGCGCGATGAGCGGTCGCCTGTCTGATGGTGAAGTTTTGTTGGCAAGTCTTGCAGTACACTATAAAGTGCTTCTTCGCGCACACGTGATAATCCCTATTAATATCCTTAAACAGGCACACGGTGCATTCCACGCATTTGTACAAAACGTACTTTTTATGTTTCACTTTTACATCCTGTTTCTGATTAGCTTTTGTCGCTTTTTTAATTTTTTTGACGAAACGGACGATTCTGAACTCGTCTTTTTTGATTCCTTTGTCGTGGAGCAGTTGGTGGTTGCTGAGCGATAGCGGACTATCAAACGCTAGGTCGCATTCTGTACATTTGTGTCTGTAGCGCTCGCAATCAACGCTCGCATGGTCTAAGATGGTGCTGCTGTCACAGCAGACGCGACACTCGCTACAACAGTAAACTGTGAATTCCGGAAGGCCGTTTTTAACCAGCACCATTTTCAAACTCCGCTCCGTTCCAAACAAACTCTTATCTAGAATCTGCCGCGTCTCTTTCTCGGGCAAACTAGCGAACATTCTAAACCACGACTCGTCTAGAAGCTCCTCTGGGGAGTACTTCAAGATTCTAAAATGCTTGCTGTTGATAGGCATTCTGGAATGCAACTCGCTGTGCTTTGCCCAGCAACTCTCATCGAACTTCAGGTTGCAGATGTAGCATTTGATGGTATTAGGCTGCGGAGACTTGGCGCTGTGAGCCTGACTGTGCTCCACGGCCGAGTCATACAGATCCGTTACGAGATCGCACCGGCTGCATTCGAACAGAATGTTCCAAATCGCATTAAGAGACTCGTACTTCATTATCAGCTCGGGAAGGATTGCTCGCGATGGCTTCTTCTTTGTCGAGAGCTGATGCAGCGGAAGATGTATTTCAAGCGTGTTATTTTCAAATTTCTCGCCACAAACCTCACAATTGTCATAGTCCTCCCCGCAAATGTGTGTTGAAATCATGATGTTATTTAGGAAGTGTATCTGACATTTATCGCAAGAAGGGAATTGAGGTATGGGTGGGACGATAGGCTTACGCGTTATGTAATCATAGAACGTAAAGTCATTTAGCGTCAGCTTATTCACTGAATGCAGTTTTAAGTGTGTGTGAAGCAACTTGCTGTACACACGTAAACCACAGAACTTGCATATCGAGGTGCAGCCTTTTCGTTTCGCGCATTTCCTCGTGACATGATTGTTGGTTCCTTTGTATGTTCTGTTAAAGAAGCACTTGCAGTAATCACAGTAAGCGAGTTTTCTTTTCTCCTTTTCAAACGTCAGCTTGTTTAGTATCTTCGGCTTGTCATCCGGTTCAGTCTTTATCGATTTGACTTGCTTCTCGAGAAGAAACTTGAAATTTTTGACCGTTTTATCACTTGTTTTAGTCACCGCTGGTTTCTTCTCGTTTATGACCGCGTAGTCGATCAGTATAAAATCCTTCCGTTTCAATTTCATTAGATTATGTTTTTGGGTATGTTCCAAGTATTTATGTCTTGGTATATTTATGTTACATTCCTTGCATTTTGCTGATAAAATTTTACCGCATTTCCCAAAGTGCAATTTAAGAAGAACGTACTCAAAGTACAAGTTGCACTTGAGGCATCTGCAAAGCGTTCTTTCGTAAGTATTTTTGGTAAACTTATAGATTTTGATTTTATTGCCGAGCTCGTGTTGTTTTTCGTGGTATTTCTTATCATTCCGTCGCATCTTCTTCTTGCAAACAGGGCACGACCACTTGTGGTTGTCTCCGCATTGTTTCGCGGTAAAATGCGAGTTGGCGGCGCAGCTCGATGAGAAATGCAGGCCACATTTCATGCATTGAAAGAGTGCCGACGTCTGAATTAGCTCGAAGGGCTTAGCTTTAACGCTTTTTTCTTTTTCAAAAGTTATTTTAGCTTTAGAGGTAACTTTGGTTACTTTGATTGGTATTCTTTTCAGCATAAACCTTCCAGCCACGAAATGTGGGTGGCGAGTTCTGTGTTTCCTCGCTAGACTGTAAGAATCGAACACATCTTTACAGACCATACACTTCCACTTATATTCGACTGGTTCACTTTTAACTTCAACACGATTTCGTTTAACATTTTGAGTCGCTTTCTCCTCCACCGGATACTGACGTTTCGTAGCTTTAGAAGTTATAGTAATAGGCTTCATTTTTGTGCTCAACATTTTCCTGAGCAAAGAATTGCCCGAGTTCTTTTTAGGTTTTAGTATAGTTCTAGGTTCTATTTTAATATGTATAGCGTTATGATTGATCAGGTCTGTCTGACTTGGAAATACAGCGTTGCAGACTTTACAAGGATATTTATTAGCGGGCAGTAACTCATACAAATGCTTTATTAGAGATGTATGATCTTTAAAACTAACATTGCAGTGATTGCAATAAGTTGAGTTTGAAATTTCTTTCGCGGTACTTTTCTTGGAGACGTTTTTGGCGTGCATGGGAGCTTTAGTTGTACTTTTAAGAGCTCTGTTGGTTATAGGGGCGAGTAACGAATGCGCGCTCATACGATGGGAATCCAGAGCGTTGGGTGTCGTGAACAAGGTTTGACAATCACTGCAATAGCTGGGACTTTCCCTAAGATGGACCCCCCAATCTTCCAAGAAAACCATTAAATTTTTTAAATTACTTTCGGTTTGAGGACTAGGCTTTGACCCTAAAATAATCTTATTGGTATAATGTATATCCTCCTCTGGTTGCTCGTCGCTAAATCTATCAGGCAGAATTTCTTCGTAATCAGATGAAATGTCAGATTCGAACACAATCTCTTCTTTAATACGAATCGGTTGAAAATCATCTTCGTAATCTTCATCAGCTTCATTTCTTTCATTTCCTTCATACTGTTCATTTGATTCAATCTCATCACCATTTAGATCAGGGCTTTCGTTTTCTAGAGCATTAACATCATTATCACCTTGATCACCTAATTGAAGATATACTTCAACTAACTCATCACCATTGTCTAAATCCATTGCTTCATCATTTTGTTGCTTTTCATCATCAATATCTTGACTAAGTCCATTTGTCACACATTCTTCTACATTTATTGTATTAACTGTCAATCCTTGTACATCGTCAATTCGTTTATTAGCTGCAAGAAACTGCGCTTCGTCTATAAATTCATTTTCTGTCTCTAGCTCATTGACTTTGTCTTGACTAGATTTATTATCATCTAAAGCATCTATGTTGTCATCTGACATTGTTTGAGTGTCAGTTCCTTCACTGTCAGATATAAGGACATGTTCTGGCTCGTTCTCTGTAGCAACTTCTGGCATTCCATTTGAAATATCTTCGGAGCTCTGTTCTTCCAGTTTGTGTGAATTTCTTACTATCAAGTGTGTTACTCCATCTTCGAGATTGTCTTCCTTCTCTAAATCTTCAATTTCATGTGCATCATCTAGGAATGTATCTGCAACAAACAAAATTTGTTTTGTTACAAGTGGCAAAATTAAAATTTTTACTAAACTGAGTTAAATTTCGTGAGAATAAAGCAATTTTCTGCACTATTGAGGTACTGCACTGAGTAGGTTCCGTAGCCTAGTGGTTAGGCAGCTCGGCTTAAGAGTGACCGCTTGTATCACGCGGGTTCAAATCCCGTCAAAGTCATAAATTTTTAGTAAGATTTTCCATTTACAATGAAATACCTAAGTGTGGTATACTAAAAAAATATATGAAAGAAAGAAAGAAAGAAAAAATCATTTATTCTAATAGGACCTCAAGAATCACATATCACTTATAAAATAAACATCTCTTGTGTTAAGCAGGGCTAACTGAGTTAAGTGAGACTCACCTCCGGCGGTGTGCACTTGGATCTGTATCTTGGAGAGGTCGGGGAACACCGCCTTCACCTGAGGGTGCTCCAGGATGTCATGCTCCTCTATCTCAATCTCATCATCCATTTTATTGGCTAGAAAAAAATTATAATAGTTACGTAAGTACGAAGTTCCTAGCGAACATTATACAGTACCTACATCATTGAATTATTTAGAGTTGTTGTTTGTCTATAATATACAAACTATTTAGGTAACCTTTGTTTATACTGTGCTTTCTTAAACTTTCGCGATCACAATTCATGCTTTTAAATTGAAATTTACAGGATTTTCACCCGTGACCACGGTTGTTGCAACACAGCCGAAACGTCGGGAAATAATAAAAGGTAAATTACGCGATAAAATCCTGTAAATTTCAATTTAAAAGTATACTTTGCTTGGTTGCATTACTCTCTGACTACACTGTATTGAATAAGAACATAGTACTGAGCAGGCCAGTATTTTACATTCAATTTAATTTTTATTGCATTTTTGTAATCCTTGATAGGTGAACCTTCGAACTATAAAAGTAATTAGCGAAAGCCTATACAGATGAAAAATTGACGGAAACATAAGGTAACAAACACGAAAGCCTAGCTTGAAAGAAAGTAGGTAGTTACTATCTTAAAACTCAAATGAGTCGAAAGCTAGCTGAGATGCACGTGCTACAATTTCGTAAAACCCTCAGGAAGCGAATAATGCAACCAAGCACTGTGCTGTGCTAGATTCAGTGTTTGCATGTTGATGTTGTAAACCATATTACATATACCTGGATCAAGGAGTTACCAATTGTGCAACTTCACGAGTAATGCATCAAACTAATAAAAAATACCAAAGTCAATTCATATTATGATTACTACGAGGCATAGAAAATTAAATAAAAAATAGAAACCGAAAACGAAATTTACAAAAATGAAGGAGCGAAAGTGAGTGAAGTGAGTGAATATGAATGAATGACAGTGACACTTGACAGTACTGAATAAATGAATGATACAGAGTACGTGTAAGATACTAGCATTAGTTGACGAAAAGATCTATTTTCTTCCTGCTTTTCGCTTCGCTTAGGCGAAATAGCATCAGCCATTCTTTCTTTTAGGACTTGTCTTGTCCATGGATGTACTACGGTCTGTCACAATTTACACAATTTGTATTTAGTACAAAACTAGAGATGGGCGTTTTCGTTATATTTTGACATCGATGCGTATCGTTACCAAGTAAGGCGCATCCGATGCCGGCATCGTTTTTTTAGGCATCGATTCGACTATGGAATTTGCTAAAGTTAGGTGCCGGCTGAAGTCTGCTTAAAGATACTCGGTAACGGTGCCATAATGATAACATTTGTTGCTATTTTCGTGTGTTTGTTTCTCTTTGTGTATGTTTTTTGAGTTGAATTTGTTATATTTTGTTATGTATGTTATGATTTAAGTGGCTTGCAAACGTTTTGGCTCTAGCTGTAAGTTTGTAAAGTGTTGAAATAAATAAATAAATAAATAAATAAATAAACTACTTCTACTCAAATACATATACCTACATATTTTTTACTAGTAGACGCCAGCGGCTTCGCTCGCGTGGAAGGTACTTACCTAAATAATAAATAACAAACTAATATTTTATGCACGATATATTCATTGTGAGATAACTATAATATGAATTTATGTCACAGAACATAAGTAATTAATTACGCATAAGCTACTTTACTACTTTAAAAAACGACTTCTTTACTACTACAAGAAAAATAATCAAGAATAAATGAGTAAAACTAATAATTCTTCATTAAATTTGATGTCGCTTCTAGTAATGTAATGTCAATGTCTCATAACACTTTCGCAAACGCAATCAATTCAATCAATCAACCACCGATCGTAACGAGAGTGAGAGAGCGAGCGATACGTTGTCGGTCGTCTTCGGTTTGTGGTGCCGGCGTGTTGCCGAGAGCCGATGCGATGCGAAGTCAGTCAAGTCAACTCACAACTGTCTCGCTCAGGTTTGCATCGGGTGTTGCGGGCATCCGTTTTTCGATATAATGGCATCCGTTGCCGGCATCGTGTACTAGCATCGTTGTTCAAAAACGTTTTTACAAAAACGACCATCTCTATACAAAACACAAAAATGCCTGAAATTGAGTAACCTGTTCCTGTTTTTATTTTTGGTTGGTTGGTTTGGAAAATCAATGCCCTATTATCATAATAAAAACTATAGAATAAACACTATTTCGTAGATTCAGCTGCTTTTTAGAGAGCTAATAGTCGTACGTATCGATTACGTGTGTTTTTTTCAGTTTTCATCAATAGTTCTGAAATCTTTGTTCTGAATATCAGAACAATGTCCTCTTTGATATGCCGAGTCTGCCTGACAGGCGATCTCAAAATGAATTATATCACAGACGCTGAACTTCTCAATATATTTCACAGTCTCACAAATGCTAGGGTAAGTTGAAAAATCACATCTGGCATATCATAAAGTACCTAACTTGAGTAACTTGTGCCATAAACATATCATTCTTATTGGCCAAAGACACTTCCTTTAAAATTGGCAATAAAGTACCTATTGTTTCAAACAATTACAGGCCGGCCCAGAGCATAGCATTAACTCAATGTGTTTCCTGTGTCATTCTCAACTTCTAAAATGTCGTAAATTCTCAGCGATGGCGCGCAAGTCAGCCAGTATACTCAGAGATATATTTGAAAAAGGATTTGAGGTAAGACCAAACCTTTCTTACTAATAATGCTTTTACAATTTTACATCTTTACCATATGATTTACCAGACTGGAGACAATCTGTGCACTTTACATGAAAATTAAGTAAATATATCCACACAGCGCCAAGCTAAGCAACTTAACTAAACTTAAGCTTACTAGACTTAAACTAACTTAACTTAAATCAGGCATGCGTTCACCCACTATGCCACTAAGGTCGTCAAAAATGGATACTTGCCCAGCGCGCCTAATTAAAAAAAAACCTTTTCAAAGCTAATTTATATGACTCTATTTTATTCCCTTACAGGTGTCCCTAGATACGCTCATGAAACTCAACATACAATCAATATCTCCATTATCAGTCAGCAATGAGCGTTCCATGCACACTGTGTCAGTCAACTATGACACTGACATCAAGCCAGATGTGTCGGTCAAGCTTGAAGTTTCCGACAATGAGGATACTCATGTTGATAATGACTCGATAATAGAACCACCGGTCAAAGTTGAAGTATATGTAGCAGATGATCCAGGTATGAGCTTGCTTTTAATATAAACTTTTGTAAACAACAAAAAACAACCATCGCACTGGCGACCTTTATGGCGCAGTGGGTGAAGGCTCGACTGAGACGCGAAGGTTGCGAGTTCGATCCCCGCCGCGCGACAAATGTTTGTATGTTTTACAGATATTTGTTGACACTGTTATGAATGTGCCAGGCAAAAATAATTCTTGGTTATTAAATAATATGAGACAAAATCCACTGCACTGTTCCCTATACCTTCAGGCAGCAAAGTGTTTCTTTAATATGATCATGTGGTTGTCGTCAAAGCTCTTAAGATATATTTAATCTTCTTAAAGTTGTTTAATACTTTGAATTATTATCAAGCCTATTCCATCTCAACAATGTCCCAGGCACTACAGTGTCCCGTTAAGTGTAGGCAAAGCCTCCTGACTCTGTATAAATAAATCATCTAGTAAAGATGTAAAGGTCAGGGTTTTTTTTTTAATTATGGCTAGCATTATAATATGTTATTTAATTTCAGATCTAATGAACAGCTGTGACACATGCAGTAAAAGCTTCAGCAGCACCAAGAAACTCGTCTCTCATTATAGAAAAAACCAAAAATGCCGACCCCAAGACAAAAATAAAAGTAAACCGCCCGAAGAGTTGTCTTGTGACACTTGTAACAAAAAGTTTAAATACAAATACAACTATGAGAGGCACAAGAGACTCCACGCTGCCGGGGCGAAGCCCTACACTTGTGATGTGTGTAATAAGACATTTGCAAGGAATAGCAATTTGAAACAACATGTTGTGATACATTCTTTGGCGAAGCCATCTTGTTCAATTTGCAATATATCTTTTACTTTGAAGAGGCATCTGAAGGAGCACATGAGGATACACGCCGGGAAGAAGTCGTATCCGTGCGATCAGTGTGATAAAACATTCACAAAGAATGTGTATCTTGAGGAACACAGGTACTTTGAAACTATAGTCGGTTCACGAATTTAAGTCCTAAAAGGTAACAAACAAATGTCATTTAAATTTAAATAATAAAATCTATAAATTCCGAGTGAAGTAAACAATTTTACATTATATTAAGACGAAATTAGAAAAAAATCTATAGAAGACTTCTTGTTCTGGTATCCCCTTTGTTTAACTTTTTGGACTCGAATTCGTGAACCGACTATAGGTAACTTGCCATACTTTGTCTTGCTTTTTTTCTTTAATTTGAAGAACAATAGCTGCATACAAGCTGTGACCTGACCTGCCCCCTGATTGTGTAACTTGTCTCGGATTGTATCAAAGCAAAAATCACAGTAAATTGCGAAAACAACGGTCAGATTTAACGCTGATTTCGTAAGTAACTTATGTGATATTTGATAGTTGTTTTCGCGATTTACTACGATTTTTGCTTTCATACAATCCGACAAGTTCCACAATCAGGGGGCTGACCAAAGCGTCGTGATCTGAAATTACCTATTATATATTATATTGTAGCATTAAACACGAATACATTTTTAGCGCACTAGAAAACCAGGAAATAGATAAATTATATATAGAATTAATTAAAAGCATTTACAACAAGAGCACTGCAAATTTAAAACTTACAACATATGGACCATCTTTCAATATTGACAAGGGTGTCAAGCAGGGTGACCCACTCTCTCCCAAACTTTTTACGAGCACTCTAGAAGAGATTTTTAGGAAACTGGCTTCTTCTTGGGTTCAGAAAGGTATTTTAGTTGGACAAAAGAGACTCACAAATCTTCGTTTCGCTGACGATATAGTTCTCTTTGCCCCATCAGCTCAAGAACTACAATCAATGCTCCAAGACCTGAGCACAGCAAGCCTTGAAGTTGGATTAGAAATGAATCGGTTAAAAACACAAATATTGACCAACAGCACCAAACGCAAGATCGAGGTGGACGGTCAAGATTTGCACTATGTCGATGAGTACACCTACTTGGGCCAGTTAGCTAGCTTCGAAAACAGGCAGGACAAAGAGATCGACCGCCGTGTCGAGAACGCCTGGAAGAGCTACTGGTCCATGAAAGCGCACATGAAGGGCAACCTTCCTCTGTCACTTAAGCGCAAACTCATCGACATGTGTATTCTGCCCGTCCTCACTTATGGTGCACAAACGTGGTCCTTAACCGATTCACAAAAATCCAAACTCAAGGTTTGCCAACGGGCAATGGAACGTAGCGTGCTTGGAGTCAAGCGAACTGACAAGATTCGCAATACCACGCTACGTTCAAAAACAGGTATTGCCGATGTAGGCAGGAAGTCAGCTAGGCTGAAATGGGATTGGGCAGGCCACGTAAGGAGAATGCACCCTGAGAGGTGGGCATCAATCGTCACTAAGTGGGAGCCTGAAGACGGGCGGCGACGCCGAGGAAGGCCCAAAAGGCGCTGGCGTGACGACATTGTTGCCTTCCAGGAGGAATGGTGGGAAGCGGCCGGTGATCGCAAGAAGTGGAAGGATATGGGGGAGACCTTTGCCCAGCAGTGGGACACACTATAGGTTTAAAAAAAAAAAAAAAAAAAAAAAAAAATATTATATTGTATACTATTCTGTACTTTTTTTTAGAGCCGTGTTAGCCAAGTGCGAAAGTAAAATGTATATGCGTATTTATTGTAAAGTCGTTAAGCCATGACGGAGGACTTTAGGCGGCCTGACTCCGTCACCAGAGTTCGCCACTTGCTCATACGACCGAACGAACCCCTGTATAATAATAATATAACCTTTATTATTTCCTTCATAACACATAGATAATTCAATTCAATTAGTTCACAACAAATTCGACTTAAAATAAGACTTAAAAAAATAAAAAAATAAATTAAATGATTTTAAGTTGGTATTATATAAAATTGCATGCTTTTTCCGTAGTATACCTAGAATAAATAAATTAAATGTGCGACTTAAATTATGTATTATTCAGGACCTCTCAACGAGTTAAGCCCTCCACCATTTTGCTTATAAAGAACCCCTGTATAACAATTTGCAAATTATTTCCAGCAAAATACACACAGGGGAGCGGCCGTTCGCGTGCGAGCAGTGCGACAAGGCGTTCTACCACAGAAAGTTGTTAAAAGCGCACAGCAGAATCCACGGAGGGAAGACATACGCTTGTGACAAATGCGACAAGGCATTCCCCTTGAGGATCCGACTTGTGAGGCACATGGTGATGCACGCCCCGGACAAACCTTTCACGTGCGATAGATGCGCGAAGACTTTTACTACGATCAGCAATCTCCACCAACATCTGCTCACGCACTCGGGGGCGAAGCCCCACGCCTGCGGTAGTTGTGAGAAGACGTTTGCGAGGAAGCAAGAGCTGAAGATGCATTCTAGGTAAATTAGCTATTTACATACTATTAATCAACACTGAAATACTGTATCAACCTTTATAGTTGCAAATAAATGAATTTTGATTTTGATTTTGATTTTGAACATTTTATCTCATCCCCACAATTTTTTTATTTATTTTTTTAACGTACATTGTCCTACTGCAGCTGTCCTTTATAATAACAGAACTGTACAAAATATAATCAGGACTAGTTGAGCCACCAAAACCACACATTGGCCTCAACTTGGTTCCAACATAGGAATGGCCAATGGCAATGCTCCATTTGTGTCGAATAACCCTAAACGGAGCATTGCCATTGGCCATTCTAATGTTGGAACCAAGTTGAAGCCAATGTGTGGTGCCCGCATGACACGTTCAGTCCCAAGCGTATTTGTCATCAAAGTAAACTGATATTATTATGCTTGTTTTAAAAGATGATGTTGAATTATTCAAGCCAGTGCGGAAGCGTGCCCAAGACACTGGCAGCATTGCCGCGCTGAATGGCAATGCTGATCCTTTGTATAACCATGTATTGATATCCAGGGTGCACACGGGGGAGAAGCCCTACGCCTGCGGCGACTGCGGAAAGACATTCTCACAGCGGAGCACCCTCAATGTACATCGCAGGATACACAGGTGAGGTGGTCCACCACTTTTCTTATTTTCGTAAAAAATGAGCCGGCGAATTTCGGACCGCCGCCATCACCGTCTCATAAAAATAACTTATGGAATCGTTCGTTCGTATGAGCAAAGACGATTAATATCAAGAAGACAGACAAAGGCCATACACAAAATCGTAACCCTGAAAATGGTCCAAAACGGGAGTTTAAAGTAGGTGGCAGCACCAGATAGCCTGGAAACTTTAAAACATCAATTTTATCCAAGAAATTTAAATTACTTTCTAGTTAAAATTACCTACATTTTTTTTTATATTTAAACTCTCGTTTTGGGCCATTTTCAGGGTTACGATTTTGTGTATGGCCTTTGTCCGTCTTCTAGATATTAATCGTCTTTGGTTGGATATAGGAACCCGGCATTGGCGCACATTTATATAAATGTTTGTTTATCTCCAGCGGCGAGCGTCCGTACGCGTGTGAGATCTGCGGCAAGACCTTCGGGGACAAGTACACGTTCCGCAAACACATGGTCCTGCACAGCGGAGCCCGGCCCTACGTCTGTCCGCAGTGCGGGAACGCTTATAGGTAGGTACATTATCATCATTCTCCTGCCCTTATCCCACAAGTGGGGTCTATCACTATAGATAAATAAATAAATATCCTTGGACATTTTTACACGGTGTCATCTCGTCTAGTGCTAAGCAACTTAGTAGTGGCAATTCGGAGTGTCGCAAAAGCTAAACTAACCTAACTAAAACTATTGCCATCCTTTTTATTCCCATCGCTATGAAAGGGACGGCAACAATTTTAGTTAGCTTAGTTTAGCTTTTGCGACACTCAGAATTGCCACTATTATCATCATTCTCCTGCCCTTATCCCACAAGTGGGGTCGGCACAACATGTTTTTCTCTTCCACTCTCCTCTATCACTATAGATAAATAAATAAATATCCTTGGACATTTTTACACGGCGTCATCTAGTCCCAAGCTAAGCAACTTAATGCTTGTGTTATGGTAACCAGATGACTGATATAATACTTAGATATTTTTTTTTGTAAATACATATTATAGATAGAAAAACACCCAGACCCGGAACAAATATCTGCAGATCATGCAAACATTTGCCTTACGGCTTAAGACAAATGTTTGCATGATCTGCAGATATTTGTTCCGGGTCTGGTTGTTTTTCTAAGTACTTATAATATACATGTCGTATGTATTTACAACAAAATATTATCTATGTACCTAGTACCTATATCAGTAATCTGGTAACCATAACACAAGCATCAAGTTGCTTAGCTTGGGACTAGATGACGCCGTGTGGAATGTCCAAGGATATCTATTTATTTATTCGTTTGTCGTCAGCTCCAGTTCAAGTCTGTACGTGCACCGGCGCAGCCACGGCGCGCCTGCGCGGCCCGTCGCCTGTCAGACCTGCAACAAGACATTCACTAACAACAGCCATCTTAAACGACACGTCAGGAATATACATATGCGCGCGCAAGTACGGCTAAAAGAGGACTATCCGACAGTTTCATAATAAATTATTGATAACCATAGTTGATTTTTATTTCTAAAACTATCTCATACAAGACTACTACTGGTGGCGATTCTGTGTAACACTGACTAGTTAAATTATTCCTAAATCCGAAAGCTCTTATTTCGTTCACGTTAAAGTTCAAAATAAAATAACAGACTGAGTGACATCTCTAAAATTACTATACCTTAGTAAAATTAAAGTGAATGTGGGTAGAATTGATCAAGACCATTTTTACTTCTGACTAAAACTAACCGCAAAGATGAAAAACAAGGTTATAAAACTACCTTGTTCTTCAAATGTTATTTTCAGTGCTATGCTAGATTGGTCTTTAGCATGAACGTAATAAAATCTTTCGGTTTTAGTCATAATTTAGCTAGTCAGTGTTGCAACAGAATCGCCACCACTACTTGTCTAATACAAGACCTCAGCTTACTTTGCAAGATCCAGCTCGGCCAGCCCCCTGATTGTGTTCGCTTGCCTCAGGGCCCTTACTCTGCAAAACGAAAAACGAAGTTTCGTGACAATTTTCGGGGTCAGCTTATGTTGGTGGATACTGAATTCGTAATAGTTCACCAACATAATTAGAACCCGAAAATTGTCACGAAACTTCGTTTTTCGTTTTGCAGAGTAAGGGCCCTGATTGTATCAATAAAGCGACCTCGCTTGCGTTTCAAGTTTCTCAAGCAATAGTATGTTATGAAGATAAAGTTTAAAATCATATGACACTAAAACTGCTCGCCGTTTCCCTGCCATGTCGGTGAGTTTTGAGCCCTAATTAAAGCTCAAAGTGGAGAATAACTATATTATTCAAAATACCCCTCTTTGATTTGGTCGTATCTGTATTCTGTGCTTTGGCTCCTTCAAGTTTTGCCAATCATCTTTTTTTAACAAAAAAACTTGCAGATAAACTTAACAAAAGTAGTCTAACAAATTCATGCTAGTGAACAATCGGAAGAATAGCATCTTCGACTCTTCGTTCGCTCTCACTCACTCAATTGCAAGTTTTACGAGATGCTGTCAAAAAAGTTTTGTTTACCTTTGTTCTTTATTTTACCGGCCAACTTTGTTCAGCAGATTTTCCGTGTAGCAAGTCGAGAATTGGAATCACTGTAATTTCTAGTTTTCTACTGCACTAATATAAAAATCTTCCTAGAAGAACATTGGACTTTGTAAATGGCGAGAACTAAAGCTTCTGTTGGCGCCAAAGGTAAGAAAACCAGCTGAATTTATTTTTATAATAATTTTGCTGTGTAGAAATATAGAACAGAACTCTCTAAATAAACTCTAAAAACTCTAAATTTGGATAAAAAAGCTAAGTTGATTATTAATCTTCTTGCTGAGATAATGATCGTTATAAATTATAATGAAATAATATGAATATTCATTTTTATCATGGTTTCAGTCTCCTCGGGAAAGAGCAACAAGGCGAGATGCAGCGCGGCGCCTCCGCCCAGTAGCACGGGAGGGTCAAGTGAGTGTTCATCATCACCTTCAGATCCATTAATTTATTTATTCAAGAAAATGTACTTCGTATTGGAAATTCATTATAATCCAAAAATAAGCTATGGTTCTAAGAAACATACAATTATATCCCTTTCATAACGATCGAAATAAAAAGAATGGCATCAATTTTAGTCTAGGAAGATGGATTAATAGATACATAGTATAATAGATAGTCCATGATTTTAGCGCTGAAAAAGTACCTAGTTTAGTTTAGTTTTTGCGACATAGAATTGACACCATTGTGTTCTTGTCTGATTATTTTCTTAGTCTTGGGTGTTGCATTGAAATAGGCAATAGAATCTAATCTCTCTCTACCCAGCAAGACTTGAGGTCCTACTGAAATCCTATTAATATTCTATAGTTGAAAGATTGTGTGTTTGTTACTCTTTGATGCTTAAACGGCTGGACGGTTTGAATGAAATTTGGTACCAGAACTTAAACCCAGGATCAAAAAATAGGCTACTTTTGATCCCGGTATTCCCACGGGAACGGGTAAATGATATTCCGTCCTTGTATTCGACAGGTGGCGCGGAGCGAGCGCGCGCGTCGGGCGGCAACGCGGTGTGTCCGCGGGAGACGCCGAAGTGGCAACGCGCCATCACCACATTCTTCGTGACGGGCGACAAGCGTAGCGCCGACACACGCGATGAAGCTGGTAACTTACCTACTCTCTTATGCGGGCACCACACAATCAAACTTGGTGGTTCCAAAGACGATTAATATCAAGAAGACAGACAAAGGCCATACACAAAATCGTAACCCTGAAAATGGCCCAAAACGGGAGTTTAAAGTAGGTGGCAGCACCAGATAGCCTGGAAACTTTAAAACATAAATGTTATTCAAGAAATTTAAATTACTTTCTAGTTAAAATTATGTACAATTTTTTTTATTTTTAATATATGGCCCAAACCATTTTCAGAGTTAGGATTTCGTGTAAGGCCTTTGTCTGTTCTTCTTGATATTTTATTTTATTTTATTAATCGTCTTTGGTGGTTCCAACATTGGCAACGAATAGATCCAATGGCAATGCTCAGTTCGTGTCCAATAACCGACCAAGATCGATCCCCACATTGGAACCAACACGTTCCAACACTCCCATGTGTGGTGCCTGCATTACACGAAGCTTGTTATACTTTTGATAGATCGTTGAAGTTAAGCAACATTCTCAACGGTCACAATTTGGATGGATGGCAAGATTGGCAAGTGGCATGAACAGCCTGAGCGCTTCGGTCGGGCCCACCTTTTAAAGTCGTTAAGCCATGACGGAGGCCTTAAGGCGGCCTAAAAACTCCGACACCAGAGTAGGCCACTTGCTCATACAATTTTCAGGGAAGATGAACATGATCTGTATTCTTATCCCCCCAGTGAAAAGAGCGATGTAATAAGTTTGTGCTGTCTGCCTGAGGCAATGTAGCTCATAAACGGATAAACCGAATTTGATGCAGTTTTATTTGTTTGAAAGCTAACATGATCGAGTTTGTTTGAGCTATAATTTAAGAGAATCTGTTCAGTACTTTGAAACTATTTTTTAGTTGAGGAATAAATCGGGGGTTATCATTTCCCTGTACAAAATAATATGGTCATACCTCTGACTACCCTCTTAGACATCTTCAAAAGATCGAATATGCCTAAAATATCTTTGTCTACCGCACATTGGGGATACAGCCGTGATCATGTTTAATTTTGTATCTTCGATTTTTTAATTAAGTATACTTTTTTAGGTAGCAGCTCGAAACCGAAAAACAAACGCAACATAATTGAATCTGACGATGAAGAAGTACCAAAGAATTCGGAGCTTGAAGAAAGCATCCATCTTGTACCTCTCTCCGGTGAAGACAGTCACAAAATTGAAGAATATTACCCCAAAAACGGGGAAAAAGGCAAGGGAGTGGGGAAAAAAACGAAAGGGAAGGAGAATGTTGAAAAAAATAACAAGAGAGATAGAGAAGAGAGCTTGGAAGAGAGTGTTAGTAAAAAAGTTAGGATTTAATACAATTATTTATTTCTGTGTTGTTCTTTTTTAATTATTCTGGTATTTTAAGTGTCGTGGCTATCAGACTACTATAGATGGTGGCTTGACTATGTTAACTGCAGCAGGAACGTCTTAGGCTCAACTCACACCAAAAGAGCAGCGAAGCGGAGCGCAGTTTCAGTGTCATACGCCGCGGGAGGCGGGATAAATATTTGACTTTATAGTCATCACAAAATAATAGGTCCGTTTAGACATAATTCTCGGACGCGTTTTTGACGTTACTGTCAAAAATATCATCAAGGTTATCTCACAATCATTAAGTTGCTAAGCTTGGGACTAGATGGCGCTGTGTGAGTGAATGTACAAAAAAATATTTTTAAATACCTTGCAAAATTACATACAGTATATAAATAAAATAATTGAGTCAGAATGTAAGCAAGCCACTATGTCGATGATCGCTAGATACATGAAATAAACTTAACTATTTATTTGTGAATATTTCTATGTTACTGGTTTGTTGTTGTGGACCAATAAAAAAATAGGTTTGTACAAGAATAATGTTTATTTATTTTTAATCAGTCTCCATGTATCTGAAACAAGAGGAATTTAACATTACAAACAATGTTGTACCACTTTTATAAGCGCATAGGCAAAATTCGTCTGCGCAGAAGATAACAAGTACAACCTGAATGCGAACGCCGTTGAATTATAGACTATAGTGCGTTGAGTTAAGCTTTCAGTCAACAAAAACAGGCTCATGCTATCTCGGATCTCGCTTATATGATACGTAGACAGTAAGTTATAAGTAGCTCGCAAATATTTAGGCTCAACTCACACCAAACGAGCAGCGAAGCGGAGCGCAGTTTCAATGTCATACGAATTTCAACTTTATTTTTATTACAATAATACTTATTATCGCAGAGAAGGCGCGCGTATTGGAATTCGCCGGAATTCCCGCGGCGCCGCGGACATCCTCGCGACTCGTTCGAGTTTCTCATGCGATAATAAGTATTATAATGATGAAAATAAAGTTTAAATTCGTATGACACTGAAATTGCGCTCCGCTTCGCTGCTCTTTTGGTGTGAGTTGAGCCTTAAGTTGCGTTTCATTATTCGGGCGCCTGTCGCTTAACTTTAAATATGGTTCTTTCAAGAAAGTATAAGCACTACACTAATGCTGGCACCATACATTGGAGTGTTAGGAACATGTTGGTTCCAAGTTTCAAACACCAATGTGAGGATCGATCTTGAACGTTTATTGGACACAAACGGATTGCCATTGGCCATTTTCGTAACCAATGGAACCAAGTTGAAGCCAATGTGTGGTGCACGCATAAGCAGTAAAAGTGGCAATTCTGGAGGTCGCCAAAACTTAACTAAACCAATTTGACAGCACTAAAATTGATGCCATCCTTTTTATTTCGATCGTTATGAAAGGGACGGCAACATTTTTAGTGCTGTCAAATTGGTTTAGTTAAGTTTTGGCGACATCCAGAATTGCCACTAATATCTACTTACCGCATCAGCTATGTCTGCCCAGTCCAGAGCTTTTACTAAGGGGTCATTCTTGGACGGTTTTTTATCCCAATTCCAGTATGTGAAGTCTTTGAAGCCACCAGCTACCTGAAATAAAATAAAATATCAATAAATGTATTTTCGGAAAGTAATTGAAAAAAGTGGAAAGAGATGGGGAGATCTTTGTATAGCAGTGCTACATTTATTAGATTTTTATTTTTAAGCTATTGCATAGCTTCTATCGCGGGCCTTGAGCGTGGAGACCGAATCCATGCTGCGATTTTCGATTTGATACAATCTAAACATAGTGTACACAATCAGGGGGCAGATGTATCCAATACAAACTTGAAATCTCCTATCAGTGTGTTCAGCTAAGGGTCTCTTGGCTTCTGTCAGCACAACTGCCCGGTATCCTGCTGGCATTGACTTACGAGTGCCTTCCAGCGGATACCCTCTGAAGGTTGCAGTGAGCTCTGAAATAGGTATTAGATTAGTGGAAGGTTGAGGCTCAACGGACCAGCATTGCCATTCAGCACAGTAATGCTGCCAGTGCCCATGCCAGCTCTGTGGGCGTATCATCAGTTTTCAAGTGGTATAGTTAACTATCCTTGCTACCGAGTCAAGTATTCTAAATGTATGGAATTTTTAGTTCTTGCATGTTACCAAGGGAGGCGCTGAATTTTCATATGTGATACTTGACTCGGTATCGAGGACAGTATCCAATACTACGGTAAACTGGTGATAGACCCTCTGTTGTGTTCTACGTAGGAGGGTCAGAGGACTCGAGCTGGAAGTACATCGAAAGAAAAGTAAGTAAGTTAGTATGAGCAAGTGGTCAACTCCTGTGACGGAGTTTTTTAGGCCGCCTTAAGGCCTTCGTCACGGCTTAATGACTTTAGAAAGAAAGAAAATATAATTTCTTTCAGTAGGACCTCAAGGATCACATAGGCCTAGAAGTTATTATGGTGATCCCCTAACAATTTAAATAGAGAAGTTCAAGTGGGGAGCCAGTCAAAGTGAAGCTTGACAAAAAAGTTTTAAGTGATTGTTTGTAAAAGTGCCTGTGTCATGAGTACCTACTTCTATCTTTACTAGATGATTTATACAGTCAGGAGGCAAACTTTGTCTAAGATTCAACAAGACACTAATGTCTGGGACATTGTTGAGATGGAAAAGGCTTGCCCAGCACCAAAACCATTCTCTCAGCTTGCCGGCCATATCCACAGGAAAGACAATGGTCAATACGTGAGGGGCTGAATTAGCTGCGGATCTCCTCACGATGTTTTCCTTCACCGGTTAGAACTCGCGTTACCTTCATAGGGAAAGTCGCTTTACATTGCACTCGGCGGCCAACACGGCATTGCGAAAAATATAACTGCAAGAGTAAATGTAGGTAAACGCTCAAACAAAACGTAATGAAGTAACGACAATACCTCCATCGTTCTCTTGTATGTAAGGGTTAAAGTATTTTTCTACATTCGCTGGCCCATCGTGCTCAACTTTACAAGGTACGTAATGCGCAGGCTGTTCAAATAACTGGTTATTAGTATTTTTCAAGTTATTTTCTACTTGTATCGACATTTTTTTTCAATGCAATGATTCAAATAAGGATACAAAATGCAAATAAAATAAATTACGAAGTGATGTGATGATGATGTTCTATGTTTGTAAATAAAGAATTTGATTGAATTGAATTTGAAGTCTTGCTTGCTTGTAAAGAGCATGTTGCTTGCTTGCTTTGTTTGTTTGCTTGATTTGCAAAGAGTTTTGTTTACGTTTGTTTATCGGTGTTTTTTCAAAAAAAAAAAAAAAAGGTGACCAAAGAGGTGTTTTTTTTTATTTTTAAATACCGGTCCAAAGACCAAAGTTTGGTCTTTGGACCGGTATTTTTTTTTCTAACCAAATTACGTTTTTTACTCAGAAGAAGGAAAGATATATCCCACAGATGAATTAATTAGGTTATCCCTAAGAAGAAGGATTAAAGCAATTGTCTGTAATACATCCATGGCGTCGCTGTCATTGCAAAAAGTCGTATGTAAAATAAGCTGGTTTTCAGGAGACACAAAAAACTGTTTTTTATTGAGTGTGGGCAATTATTCTGCTATGTTTAAATGTAAGAAACTTTAATTTTAAGTCTTCTATTTATATGCAAAGCTTTCATAACTAGATTCCAGCCAGAAAACGGTTTTCTGAAGCCATACGTCCTATTGATGGTTTTTTTTTTACAAAAATATCAAACATACGACATTTTGAGTTTAGTTACGACTTTTTGATTTAAAATTTCTAACATAGGATATTTTGATCTGGAAAACACGTCATTAGTTAAAATCACAATTTAATATATTTATAAAAAAAAACGACTTCTCAGGTAAGGTGCCTTTCTTTTATCAAAGTTTTATCATAGATCAACAAAAAAAATTGTCTATTTATTATTTAAGCTGACCAAATTCAATAAAAATATAAAAAAATAAGGTGAATATTATAAAAGTATTCTTCTTAACACAATGCAATCAAAATCAACTACAAAGAATCTAACAATAATTAGCAGGTAGGTATACGTAGGTACTTGCATCAATTTAGCCCTTAAACCAGTCTATTTAACATCATTCTAAGTTGATCTTCTAAAATCAACGTTGTAAGTAAAGTACCTAGGTATATAAAAGTTTTTTTATATTCTACTCAGGTAGGTAGGCATGTTCATTTTACGTCAGCTTAGCTACTTATAAGTACCTATACCTACAACTAATAGAAAAGAACAAAGTTCTTGGTACTAAGGTATTGCTTAAAAAAATATTTATAACGCTTGAAACATTCACAATAATTAACAGTCGAAAAAATAAGCCTAAGTTTTGATGTGGTGGCTATCCTTGACATTCATGAGGCAAGGAATCATAATAAGGATGGTAATTTTCGTGAATTAAAACCTTGGTCTTGCAGATCCTGTAACTTTCTGAGAGTTATTTTTTTTTTGAATTGTATAAGGTAATGGAGGTACCTACTACTGTAATGTTGGGATATGGCATTTTGTTTCTACGTGGTAACAAGGTCTAATCATCCATTGTACAACAATTTATTCAATAGTGCCATTTGTATTAAACTTCAAGCAGCGAATATCGGTGACAACGTTATCACCAGTTCGATTGCCAGGTCGTATAGGTACTTGAATAGTATTGTATCTTTGAGAAATCCCTAAAAAAGTTATGATTTAGACTGCGTACTTCATAGGGATTCGTTCTAGCCGATCGTATTATATCCACGTATTTAGCAGGCACGTTGTTGTCCTTGTTTTTCTTTTTTCTTTCGATCACACTATGTTCAGAATCTACTTCCATAAAAGGATGACCATGCTCCAAATATTTTTGCTCTATGACTAAATTTAATTCAACAGCACAATTCAAAATTGCATTAGCAACCGTTTAATTCCGATTTAGATAACAACAACCATCTGACCTTATGGTCCCGTACTGTAAGCTGTTCATAGGTTTATTGCATAGGTAATAGTTATAACTAATGGCGAGTTGAAATTTATTTGGCATTGAAATCAATTATTTATTTATTTATTTATTCAATTTAATATTTAATGTCTAAGTCTGATAGACTCTGCTCTGTAGATAGGTACGCTTTCAATATCGTTGTATCGATCCGGGATTTTGCCATCGCTCTCATGAGCAGGTCAGCTCCTCTGCTATATCTTTTAATTTTTGTTTAGTAGATGCCTGAAATAATTAGGTACCGTACGTTGATTACAATAGTACATAAACCACCATTTTTAATACAATTTTAACAGTACCCTGCTAAGAGAATGTATTGTCAAAAAGTCGTATAAGTCGTATAAAAACGCACAAAATAACTGACAATTTTAAAAAGTGGGTAGTCAAGAAGTCGTATGGATAACATAAGACATTTTGACTAATGCGTATGAAATACAACCTTTTGCCATACGTAATAAAGTCTTATATCGTAGAACACAACAGTCTATGATATTTTGTAGGTAGATGCATTACGTTCCATACTACGCATACAGCCAATAAAAAATAAACGAAAAAAAATACATACGACTTTTTGCAATGACAGCGACGATGGGTTATCCCATGGTTATCCAATTACTTTTATGTTTATTCTGTGGAAAACATGTCATACAGATTCATCATCATCAGCCCCTCTCATCCCACTGCTGGGCATAGGCCTCTCTTCGCTTTCGCCACTCGACCCTGTCTGTGCCAATCAAACCCATGTCCGACCTACAGTTTTAACTATGTCATCGACCCATCTTGCTGGCGGACGACCTACATTCCTGTACCCTTCTCTAGGCCACCATTCGGTAAGCACTCTGCTCCACCGGCACAGACTTCTAGGATGCTTGCTCCACCGGTCATTACCGCGCCTTGCTACGTGTCCTGCCAACTCCACTTGAGCCCCATTATTCGCTTGCTAACGTCGTCGGTCGTGTCAACGTGTCCGCTTGCGAATTTCCGAATTGGTGACATTTTATTTAATTGTGCACACGAGTAAAAATAGGATCGCAGTGAGAGGCGAGAGCCGCGATCGACCAACTCCTGGAGTTTTCCCGTACCAGCAGTGATTACTCAATTACCTACTCAATTATTTTATAATTAGTGATAATCTAGTTTACGATAAATATTTTGGCTCTTCCGAACTCTAAAGAGAGTGCATTCTGTTCAACCTAACACTCTATTACAATGCTCTTCGACTTGTAGTATAATTCCCGTAGTATTATTTTATTCTTTGTTTATATCTCTCAACTCCAAAATGTTAAAAAAATTAAACATTTTATTTAACTGGTAGCCAAAGTGGCAGCACTGGGTTGAGGAAATCAATCATGCATGGAATAAGTTCATTCATTCATCATTCATTCATTTCCTGTTTGGCTGGTTGTTTTGGTGTTGTTTGTTTGCTTTGCTTCGCTTTCTTTCTTTCCGCCGTTTTTTTCGCCGGGGATAGACGCGCGGCGGCGGCGCGGACGTTTATAGTGGGTCAGCAAATTAATATAATATTGTGGTCAGCAGGTCAGTGTAATAAATTATTCTCTTTTCTTGCTTTAAAAGTCTAAAATAAGGCAATAAACAACAAAACAAAGCCTACACATGGATAAAACTTGTAAAAAAAATTTCGCGCCAGATTCCAGAAACCATCATGGTAATTTTGTTTTGGATTACGCAGTACCTAGCTTACATAATAATGCCGGTGTGAAGTAAAAATAAAAAGCAACCAGTGATAAAACCTGCTTGGCTTATCCATCTTTTCTCGAATTACGGATTAAAAAAAAGAACGGGCTCTAAAAACTAGTCAAGTCAAGCAAAGCAAGATTGAAAAACAAAATGTCCGGTGTTGTGTGCTGCGTATGTTTCACCGGCGATCTCAGATTGGGCTGCATTGCTAATAAGCAACTTCTGAATATCTTCAATAAGCTAACAAATTATAAGGTAAGAACTGAAAGTAACAAAATATCCACCATTTTTATTTTCTAATTTTACGAAAATGTATTTAGGGTACTTATGCGAGCTGTCCCAGCCTCAGAATACAGAAAGAACCCAGCAAACTTTATGATCTGGAATCTGGATACTTATATTGAAACCAATTGATTTGACAGTTTTGTCATTGAGATAATAAAAGTATCAAGGGTTTCAGCGACCTCCATACCAAATTACAACAAAATCCGTCCTGCCGTTCTTGAGCTAACTTTGTTTTACATGATGTTGTCTTTGTTTACAGGTGTGGGGTGCCATGTGTGTAGTTTGTGAATGGCAGCTGCGGCGATGCGGGCGGTTTGCCAAAACAGCGCGTCGGTCACACCGTCTCCTTGCTGATATATCTCGACGCGGCTTGCAGGTAACTGGGATGACGAGGTGAGATGCTGCTCCTATTCTTAAGTCTTATGTTTTAAACTTTGGCAATAGACATACTTACTAAACTTAACATCTTTAAACTGATTTATACAGAGTCAGAAGGCAAGCTTTGCCTACACTTCCAACAGTCATGATGCTGCTTGGAGCAAATGCTGAGGGGTAGCCTTATTTTCTTGTCACTCGATTGTCAATAAGTATTTTTTATTTGTATGTTACCCTGGGTTGTATGTTACCCTGGTACATAAACATGGGTAACTTACCCATGTTAATGTTGTTGGAAAATAAAAACTTTTTCTATTCTACATAACGGGACACTAATGTGAGGATACCCGCGCCTAGTCAGCCTCACACGTATTGACCATTGTCTTTCCTGTGGATATGGCTGACTTAGCTGAGGATGGTTTAGGTGCTGGGCAAGCCGATTCCATCTCAACAATGTCCCCAGGCACTTAACATACATAGTACATGTTATACATTGAAAACATTCTAGACTTGAGACAAATATTTGCTGATCATACAAACATTAATTCAGATATGAGTTTTAGTTACTATGTAAGTAACTAAGTCAGTTGGTATGAGCAAGTGGCCAACTTTGAGGAGTTTTAGGGCATCCTAAAGGCTTCCGTCATGGCTTAGCCACTTTTAAAAGCCGGGACCGACAATTAAATGTGCCCCCTGATGCACGGAAACGCTCAGCTGCCACTTGCTTTACTTCAATCTATCAAGAACGTCTTAGTAAGCTTTGCCACAAGAGCTTCATTTTAGTTACACAAGTTTTAGTATCATTTCAATTTGAGAGTTTTACAATTTTCCTCTCTTCTTTGCTTGCATAGTACTAAGCGGAATAAAAAGTAGCTCATGTGTTATTTTAGGTCATAAACTGTTTTATTCCAAGTTTCAAACAAATCTATTCAGTAGTTTTTGTTCAAAAGAGTAACAAACATCCATTTGCATACTTTCGCGATTATTCTATTAGTAGGATTGATAACATTTAGGCATTTAGTAAAACAGTAATTTTGGTAAAAAGCTTTTATAGAATTTGTTCCAAACAAATTTCAATATTTTTTGTATGTTAGGATGCATCTTGACTAGCTTTAAACATAATTTTTTTAAAGATAAAGATAAAGACAAAGATTTATTTATTTGTTCTGAATATGGTTATGTCACAAGCACGTTAGGTAGGTACATTAAATAGTTCTGCATATTCAGTCATTGTTAAGGCATTTGTAAGGTTTAATTTTCCGAGAAAATGTCCATTGTACACTTACCAATTTAATGTCACACTTTACCTGAGTCTGCCCCTGATTTTGTAACTTGTATTGTATCAAAGCAAAAATTATAGTGAATAGCGAAAACAACGGTCAGGTTTAGTGCTGATTAGGTAAATTAGTAACTTTTAAATAAATAAATAAATATCCTTGGACATTCCACACAGCGTCAACTAGTCCCAAGCTAAGCAATTTAATGCTTGTGTTATGGTATTTACCTATTTACTGTCATATTTGACAGTCGTTTTTGCGATTACTGTGATTTTTGCTAAACCCTTTCTTTGCGATAATGTATTTATTTGATTTTATGGGTTACTAGCTGTTGCCCGCGGTAAATAGTTCTCGTTCCCGAAGGAATATCTAAATCAAAAGTAGCCTATTTTTTAATCTAGGGTATAAGCAACTCTGGAAACCAATTTCATTCAAATTCGTTCAGCCATTTGAGCGTGAAATAGTAACAAACACACTTACACACACACAAACTTTCACCTTTATAATATTAGTAGGATAGTAGGATTAGTAGGATAGTAGGATTAGTAGGATAGTAGGATTAGTAGGATAGTAGGATTAGTAGGATAGTAGGATTAGTAGGATAGTAGGATTAGTAGGATAGTAGGATTAGTAGGATAGTAGGATTAGTAGGATAGTAGGATTAGTAGGATAGTAGGATTAGTAGGATAGTAGGATTAGTAGGATAGTAGGATGTGTGGTGTTTGGAACAGGCATTAGATTAACCACTAGGTTATTCTCCTCTCACTAGAGAGGAAACTGAAATGATCCTTGAGGATTTTTCTTTCTTACTTCCAAAGTAAAGTGTATTTTTCTTGTTTAGGTGACACAGGAAACGCTATCCGAGTTGAAAATACAACCAATTGAAGTACTGTCTATAAGCGACAAGCGTTGCATGTACACTGTTGATATAGTTCACCCCGAAGAAGAGTGTAACATCAAAGATGAAGTTTCCATCAAAGTTGAAGCTGTAACCGAAGATACAGGCTTTACGGATATTAGAGACAGTGATAATGATAGTTTGATTATAGAAGATGAAGAAATAGACAAGGCTGTTGACAAATCCATTGAAGATGAACCAGTTAAGAACGTGGAGGTTAAACCGAAAAGGAAGAAAATAGCGAAGAAAAGAAAAGGTAGAAAGAAACCGCAAGAGTTTATATGTGAATTTTGCAAGAAAGTTTACAACAGGAAAAACGAATTGATTGTGCATCGACGGACGCATACCGGGGAACGCCCATTTACATGCGACAAGTGTCCCAAAGCATTCATCAGCACCAGCAATTTGAAATATCATCAAATTTCCCATATCCCTATCAGCGCTCGGCCAAGATTATACTCGTGCAATGAATGTGGCAACACTTTCTCCCACAAAATGCATCTAAGACTTCACCTCCAGATACACCAAGAGAAGAAATACACTTGCCATGTGTGCAGCAAATCGTTCGTGATGCCAACACGCCTGAAGAACCATATGCAAACGCATTCCAGCGAAAGAACGCATTCTTGTGATCGATGCGCCAAGAGTTTTAAAACTTTGGGTGTGTTGAAAGACCACATGTTGACTCACACGGGCACGAAGCCCCATTCTTGCGACGAATGCGACAAGACCTTTGCTAGGCGACACGAGTTGAGTTTGCACAAGCGAGTTCACACAGGGGAGAAGCCTTATTCGTGCCATGTTTGTGGGAAATCATTTTCGCAGTCTGGCTCGCTTCGCACACATATAATAACACACTCGGAGGACCGTCCGTTTCCTTGTGAGATTTGCGAGTCCAAGTTCAAGGATAAGTACACGTTGGCTAAGCATTTGTGGACGCATGCGGCGGGCCCGCCTTGTCCCTGTTCTGTTTGTGGGAAGGAATATTCTAGTCAAAGAAGTGCGGCTGCGCACGCGCGGTCTCATGCTATCAAAAGGACGCCTTGTGGTAAGTGCGGGAGAACGTTTACCAACGTCGCTCATTTGAAAAGGCATGAGCGGAATGTACGGTGTCGGGCTAGGGTGGTGGATGGGTGACCGCTAAATGTCGATTCAGATTTTTACTAAGGTAGTGGAAGGTGATCGCTAGTCTTGAGTTATGATTGAGATTATTAACGGCCGAAATTAATGTTCAATCCGATCGATTGTCGGATTGAATAGTAGTTTCGGCCGTTAGAGAGTTGTGAAGTGTGTTAGTCATGGAAATTGGATGGGTGACCGCTAGTCGTCTTGAATTCTGATTAAGATGACTTGAGTTGAGAAATGTATTAGATAGATGTTATGGATAGTGGATGGGTGACCTTCAGTCATCTGCTATTACATGTTTGTTGTTAGATATGTGTGGGTCGAATTTAACGCATTTGAGGAGACATGAGCGGAACGTACGGTACGCTAGGGTAGTGGATGGGTGACCAGGTTATGATTGAAATATATTTAAATCTTGTGACGGGAGTTTTTGAGCTGGTATAAAAAGTTCAATAGTGGATGGTGACCATCAGGCAGGCATTCTGAGATGACAGAGTGAGTTGTGAGGTTGTATTAGTCATGGATGGGTGACCGCTAGTCCAGAGTTGTGATACTTACGAAGTGTGTTAGAGAGTCATGGATAATGGATGGGTGTCTGTTAGAAGTAGATGTCTAAAATCATATCGATGTTTGTGATAGCATATGCGATTCTTAACATTCGCGATTAAAATTCATATTTTAGAAATTATAGTCTTTCTTACTGTGTCAAATTTCAAAACTTACATCTATCATTACTCATTTCATTATTTATCATATTTTAGGAACATGTACACATTGTACACGGGATTTTATAGTGTTATTTTACTTACAAAATCCCCTGTTAATGATTAATGAATGGTGTTGATAACCGCGGTAAGTAGATTGGTGACCGACAATTCAAATGAATCCTCAACCTTTCTGTGTATATTTTTCAAAGTTAATAATACAGTATTGTAGATTGTTAGAGGATAATCCGGCTCTTAAAATAAATCTGAGTACGACTGTATCCCAGGGAGCGGGAGACATTTCTATCAGATCTTTAGGCAATTTTTAGAACCTGTTGAAGATGTCTAATGCCCGGTTCGAACATAAATGACCGTAGATCGGTCGTCATGGCAACGTTGTTATCTGTCAAAAAGTCTCATACATTTTGTATTGTATAAACAACGTTTCTGAACAGGTTCTGAAAATTGCCTAAAGATTGATAGAAATGTCTACCGCTTGGGGGGGGGGGGGGAGTCTTAAGATATACCTTACAATAATCATCTTGAAAGTTCTTGGAATCTAGCATCTGTGACTCCCTCGAGTCACGGTTGACTGCATAATATACTTACTCTTTTTAAGTATTAAAGTGATCTGAAATAAAATTATGAAAAGTGGTGTTTGTTTTATTCAGAATTAAAAGAATTTATTTTAATTTTAATTTCAGCCTGTGTTTCCTCCCTTCCGTTTTAACCGACTTCAATAAAGGAGGAGGTTCCATGTTTCTTCCTATTATTTTTTTTTATGTTATGATTATTCCATCAATAGTGGACCAATTTTGAAAATTATTTTTTTGTTTGAAAAAGTATTTTGCCTACTCCCGAGGTACTCTGATCCTCAAAATTATTTAATTACAGTTTCATATTATTTTGAGGCTTTGACGAAGGATTCGGAGTTTAACAGGTTAGCTGTCCGATGAGGCACATGTGCCTCATGGGTGATTGCACTGGTACGTCCATGAGGCATATGTGCCTCATGTTAGCTGTCATTATTTACTACGAGGACGTGTACAAAGAAGATCGAAACTTGCTTCGGGACAGCTAACCTGTTAAACAGAAATGGACAAAAGTGCAGAAAATTGGTCAAAATTGAAGTCTGATTTCATATTGTTTGCATTTTGTTACTTCGTTGTATTTTGTTGTTTTTCTTTGTATTCGAACTTTGAAAAAACGAGCTACATAATATATTCTGATTATTGTTTCAAAAATGAAATATATTATGCGGCTTTAAATAAGTGTCTTGATTTTGGTTTTTCGTTGTTTTCTGAGCTTATATTTCAATTGACAAAAAATGGATCGTTCGTTCGTATGAGCAAATGGCCAACTCTGGTGACGAAGTTTTAGGCCGCCTAAAAGCATGGCTTAACGACTTATAAAGCCAGGGCCGACAATTTTTCGTGCCCTTCGAAGCACGGAAGCGCTCAGCTGAAAAAAAAAAAGTGTCATAGTAATGCAGTAATGCGCTACTGATTTCTTTTCGGCGAGAGTCTATGCATGCGGCGTATTTTACGTCGCGTTTATATCGATACAATCCCACTGGGGATCACACCCTCAACCTCTTGCGTCTCAGGCGAGCTTTCAGCCACTACGCTACGGAGGTCCTCAAATATTGATTCATCTTCAAGCCGGAGTGCTTTAATCAGTTCAGCCATGCATCCTATGACGTCGGCTCGAAAATGTTAGTAATATACGGTACAACTTGTTGACTTCTAACTTCTAAGACTGTTGTTTTGTCCAGACAGGGTCACCTAACTTATAGGAATACTTAAAAATTAAGAAAATGTTACGTGGCCCTTGGTTATGATTTCTTTTCGTCTTTTAATAAATTGTAAAACAAAATATGTTAAAAAAAAATTCTAGATACATGATAGGGGTCACTTAACAGAAAAATGTAAATGTTACGTGGCCCTTTGTGTTGGTTTATTTAGTCGTTTCATAAAAAAAGAGGCCATCATGATATACAGCCCGCCCATCGGCGGTCCCGGCAACTCGATTAAGTATCTTTGCCCGCCTTTCAGCGTTTTCGGCAAGAAGCTGTAGATTAGATTTCGACACGAACCGTTCGATATGTTCAGTTTATAGTACTGTACCGTGTGAAAAGCGTGTATTTGTGATGGGGAGGTTAATGGGGTGGTTGGGAAGTGGGGTGGTTTACTCAAGTCAAGGTGAAAATTCCCATCCACCCCATTGACTTGAGTAATGGGGTGGATGAGATTTTTTTCCCAACCACCCCCCATTGATGGGGAGGTTAATGGGGTGGTTGGGAATATATCGAAATTTGTGGCAAAATTGTGAGTTACTTTGGTTATATTACCTGAAACAACGAACTTATACCCGACCTGGAATGTGCACTGGTTGGGAATATATCGAAATTTGTGGCAAAATTGTGAGTTACATTGGTTATTACCTGAAACAAGGAACTTATACCCGACCTGGAATATGCACAGGCTGCCGATGCGCGGTCCGAGTGAGATAGCTTTGCGAGAGCCCTCTGTCCCTTTCATTAGGGTAACCAAACAATGTTGGTATTTAGGACATAATTAACATCCAAGTTACAGTTACGTTAACAAAATCATTTGATTTCATAAAATCATAATGCTTTATAGAGGATAAAATAAAATAAAACGCATGCAACGATTCATAAACATATATTTATTGGTATTAATGTACTTACAGTCATGGTCACACATTACTAAACAAAACAGTTTTATGCAACTTCGAATCAACTCGTCTAGACTCTGATTCGAGTTATTCGAATCAGCCTTCTCGACTCGCCCATCGCTATCTACGGTTGTATCTCGCCATCCGCAGATGCGGCTGGTAGGCCGGAGGGAGCCGTCTGCAAGAGTTAGCTAGTACCTGGGCATATCTATTGGTTTCTTAAACTATATGTTCCATGATTTGCCGATCCCATATTGCAATAAATGCTTCATAGGGATCGGCAAGCGGAACTCTCGTACCGACATCACTGTGGGAAAAAAATTCCCTCTCAGGCGGAATTGGAGAATCTGGAAAATTTGTCCACCTAAAATCATAAAAAGTGTGGGGCTCATGCGCAATAAGTTGGTCATCGGGGAGAGTTGGAGAGACCGGAGCAATAGGAATATCGACGACCTCGTCCTCTGGGGTATCTTGATTTATTTCAAACATTCTTGAAAAGCTCGGAATGTTAATATTATCGTCTTGGTCGTCTTCGTCGGAATCGGATCGGACTCACTTCCTGATTAAACAAAAAATATATATTCAGACTCCTTTTGTTATTTGTCTTGTCGTGGAAAATGTATCGGGCAAATCGCCAGAGGTAATCTTTCCAAATTTTTTTGTCGAAAGTCATTTAAACTAATTCTAATATTTTTTTCTGCTTTAATTTCACTTTGTGTTTTCTATATGTCATTAATATGGTAATATAATATAGCATTGATCATTGGTTACACATGTAACACGTGACCACCTCTTTCTTTCTAAGCACTGAAAATTACCCCGCCCGATACACTGGTATTTTTCCATATACCAGGTAATCTGCTGATTGGAGGGTCTCACTCATCCTTATTGATAATCAAGCCAAGTTTCTTAGCTCCTTCCTCGATCCCTTTGATCAGTTTGTCATTGTTCTGCCATATTCTCTGTAAAGCTTGGGACAACTCTTGATCATCCCTGCTTTTTTGGGTTATGTAATTAGTACAGACAACCTGATTATCACCTTGTGCCAATACCTTGACTAGTGTATTACTGTTCTTAAAAGCTCAATTAATTTCCAACAGATTGACTATACTCCATCCTTTCTGTCTCAGACCTTCCAACCCTCCCAGTTGTCCTTGCCAGCAATACAATTCTTCATCCTTGTTGTCTATTTGGACTCTTAGTCCATCTGGTGACCAGTCTTATTTTAGTTGTGAATTTCACAACTAAAATAATATGAATAAAACTCACAGCATATCACAGTCAGTAAATGATTCGTTGAGGACCACGTCGATAACCGGTGATATGGCCGGGGTGGAAGTAGTAGGGGGCACCCAGGTAGCAGTACTTAATCCTCGGCGAGCGACTTGGCGGCAGCGCCCGGTTCCACGCATTCCAGGGGATCTAAATATAGAAAGATGATAAAATATTTGCGAATATTGCGAAACCACGAATGACTTACGAAATACTTACAATTTAATCGCGGACAGAGCACACCGTCCACTTAGGTTAGGCCTGTAGGTAGGTGTATAGGTAAATTTTGGTCAATGATGAATTCTAAGCAAAAAAAAAAAATGTACATATTAAAAAATATCGGGTCAAGTGCCTTGGAGGCCCCGCCCGGAGACGTCTACGACGTCTTGTTGTTTTTAATAAAATTCTAAGATGAAACTGTTCACCTGTTAGGTGCGACCCAAAATAGACGCGCGACAAGTTCACCCCTCTTTTTGTGATGAATTTATTATTTGTAGTTTCCAAAATTTCCGTATTTTTTGTAGAGGGACGCTTTGAATGTATTATATATTTTTCATAAAAGTCCAGGTACGTCAAAGAATTAAATTCGTCGCCTACGGGGCGGTTATAATATGTTAACAGTTCCAAACCTGCTTGTTGCGCGGCTTCTACTTCAGTGCCTGGTTTAAAATAAACGTTTTGTTGATTGATTTTCTGAATGCACGTTTTACGTTTGGTTCGCGCGCGGTCACATCTAATTCTAACGTCCTCCAAGCAGCGTCGCTGCAGCCTATATATCGTTTAGTAACGTACTGTTCTATTTCATTATTTTTATGTTCTTCCGGAACAACAGCTACGCGCGATTCGTCTGGACCTTTAGTAATGTATTTAAATAAATATTTAACAACTGTGCGTTGCGACGACACTTCCAAGTTGATATGAGCATCGTATTTTAAAAGAAGACTTGAGTTGTACGGTACTACCCAAGTATCATTAACAATTACATCGGTACCGCGATATTTGATGGTAGCTTCATTTTTACTGTCCCTACACAAATTAATAAATCCTTTTTCATCAGAAAAAGTGGTGGCTGTCTCACGTTTTGGAAAAAATTTTGAACATTTACTTTTATCATTATCCCAACAAGGCAAATTGGTTCTATGGGAAAGACCGCAAGGACCGTGAATCATGTGATTCAAAACAGCTGTTCGTAATCTTCCATGTGCCTCTGATGCATTAGGAATGTCTGCTCTGACAAATTTATCTAAGTATATCTATATTTTGGACAGGCCCGCCACCTTCAACCCTAAAACAAATGTGAGCAGAGGCAAACCTCGCTTTTGAAATTCAATAACGTGCATCATGTTGTCAACATTTACCGAACCAGTTACCACTTCGGATATCTCTTAAAAGTTCGGTAAGCTTCAAATTAAAAACTCTAGCACACACAGAAGGATTTAAGTACATAGCTGCTTTGAGTGGAATCTTTAATTTCGGGCCACTTGGGATTGCAGGTAAACGTCAAGAAAAATGACGGATTACCTAATCTACTTACTATTGCATTCATCACTATACTTTCCTTTCATATATCGCGGCCCTTTTTTCATATGTAGACGTAGATTCAGTGTTGCTTTCTCTAGGCGAGTCTAAGCTAGATTCGGTGGCATTTTGTTCCACTCAGGAGTTGGTTATATAAATGATACTTTTTCAGATTCGTAGCGCTTTTGCGCGATTTTGATGCTTCTTTTGTTTTAGGTTTTAGGGCAAACGCAGCAGAAATGAACGAATGCTTGAGTCATTCCATACGCGAGTTAAAATATTGAAGACACTTACTTTGTTAAAAAAACAATTTATTTAATTAAATACAATTTATAAGATTTTACAGTAACTATACTAGTCTGTAGTATAAGGAGGAGTGAGCCACGATGCTTGGTGACTGCTGGTTATATACGATGTGGGATCAATGTGTGCGCCCCATGGCGTGCGGATGTTTAGACTTCTAATGAATTCCTCATTTGATACGTCTTCATCCGATACCTTGTTTATGGTATGGTTATCCAATATTTTAGATTGAGGAGTTGCTATGCCTTGACTCGCGCCCCGGCAGTCGCCTCTTTGGTGCTCAAAATGATTGCCGCGATTCCTAACACAAGCACGGGCCCGTCGTCTCACTTCAGTTGTAGTTATTTTCAACATCATCTCCAGCTTCATCGTTTCAAACGCTGAATTAATTCTTTGTTTTAATTCTTCTACTGTATTTATTTCTAAATTCGTGTATACCAGTTCCTTGGTTCGACCCCACACAAAAAAGTCCAACGGGGTCAGGTCTGGTGACCGAGCGGGCCAGGGGATGGATGGGCCCATCTCTACCGATCCAGCTGTGTGGGAAGCAATTGTTTAGGTGTTCCCTCACAATTAAAGTCCAACATTTTGTCAAAACTCCAAATAATTGTTTCCATTTAAATTATCTGGTAAGAAGTGAGGTCCAATTATGTTTCTGCCAATTACTCCAGCCCACACATTGACAGAGAATTTCCTCTGCGATAAAACTTGTTTTTTTCCAGTGTGGATTGCTGCCTTTGTCAGCCCATTGGTGAAGGTTGTGAAAATTTGTTATCCCTTCTCTAGAAAATTTGCTTTCATCCGTCCACAAAATTGATTTTAAAAACCATCCATCTTCAATGTCTCTGTTGAGAAGGAAGCGGCAGAATTGAATTCTCCTGTGGGGGATCTTGCTCTTCCAGACTAGACGTTGCATTGAGTGTACCTTTCGGCGTACTAGCAAACAAATGGAGAATATTACATCGCCCATTAAACACTTCTGTTCATTTCTCAGAAGACATTGTGAAAGCTTGTTGCATTTTGCACAACTTTATTCGCAAAAGGGATGGCTTCAATTTTCGGCACACTTTGAAAATAGTGGGACTCGAAAATATACAAAATACAGGCTGGCCAGTAGAAAATATACAAAATACAGGCTGGCCAGTAACACGAGCGTCTACGGCAAGAGATACGTTAAAAGATTATTTTATGAATGACTTCCAATCCATTCTGCTTTTCTGTATTGAGTACAGTACCAGGTAAAAAAAAATATCCCCACCCCTTTCTAACCCTTCCATTCCGCGGACTTTTTGACCTCCCCTCGTATACTACATTATTTGTTTTTTCTTCAATACCTACAATCGCAAGTATTCTCTTCATCATCTTCATGCTGGTTAAGGTTTTCAGTCTCCAGTAAATTCTTGTACCATCTAAATTCCTCATTAATCCTCCAGTTATCGCCAATTTGTTTTTCAACAAATTATCAACATCTTGTTTTTTTTAGCTACACTCAAACCCTTACAGGTTTTTTTTTAAAGTTCTGTTGGGTGACGTTTGCCCCTTTTTAACAGACATACTGGTCGGCGCTCTTCATCAGATTCATTTCTGAAGTTTTTATAGGTAGGTATTGACCAAATATTTAATTGTTGTTTCTACTCTTCTGCCAATCTTTTTAGTAACCAAATGTCTCTTTAAAACTACTCTCTTTATGTCTCTCATTCCATCCAATCCAATTTCTTATAATGTTCTTCTAAGTATTTAATATCTAGTGTTTTCCATCCTTCATCCAGTTTTTTAATTTCTCCATGGTTTTGATAAATTTCGTAAAACTCTTCCTTGTGAATAATCACTGGTTTTTTTCTTAAATCTTTTTCCACTCTACCAAACACGCGATCCGCTGGTAGAAAGCTATGGCCACGAACCGGGAAAGTAAGCTGAATCTCTTGTATGTTTTCTGGCGATTTATTAACAAGCCAGAATAATAAATAAGGCATGCACAACATGTGAGTTTTTATTTTTTACCCCCGCAGCCATCGCAGAACATTCTTACTTGGGATCTTCCCGCTAAATCTATTCCATTGAGATATTTCAAGAGTGCTGAGCCTTGAATAGAATACTTCAATTTCAATAGAACCTCGCCCAGAATCGTCTTCAGACCATACATAGAACTTAGGATTCTTTGAATCATAACCTTTTGGTAGTTTGAGAGCGGGAAATCCGTTAAAATACTCAATGTAAGAGTGGGTCTCAAGAAGCTTAGTGCGAAGATTTAATGTATTTCGCCATTTAGCAATCACTATTTCGTAGGGAAGGGAGAGGAAGAGCCTCGCAGCCAGTCTAAATCCTCATCTAGTAATGAACTTTCATCGACATTGCTTCCAT
The DNA here is from genome assembly GCA_963582015.1 of Xanthorhoe designata. Lineage (NCBI taxonomy): Eukaryota > Metazoa > Arthropoda > Insecta > Lepidoptera > Geometridae > Xanthorhoe > Xanthorhoe designata. Next base: position 455,327 of record OY757057.1, on the reverse strand, counting down.
CTTTGAATTCGTCAGGGAGAGGCCGGATACGACTTGATGTTTTGATTTTACAGCTGGATTTGCTGGAGCTACTACTACTGTCGCCGCTTTCACTGCTGCTACCCTTTCTTTTAAGACTTTCTGGAGTTAGGGACCTTTTGTGTGTAATAAGTCTGTTATGAATGAGCCCGCTTGCTTGTATGACTTTTCCACCGAGGATATGATAGGGCACGTAATATACTTCACTGCATTCCCCTTTGAATAATTCCAGAATTTCCTTCGTCCACTGCAGCCATACGTTTTTTCTTATTGTGTTGTTTATTTTGTCCAATTTTTGGAGTTCCTTTTGCACTATGAGTTTGACAATGATAGAGCGGTCATGGGTATTCAAATTTTCTCCATTTTTACTCTTATAGAGTAAAACTGGAGAAAATTCAGAAAATCAGTGTTGCCAGCTCACAGAAAAAAAAATCTTCAGCTAAATAAAAAAAAATCTCTAGATTTCTTCCTATTTTTACCTAAAAAAATGTCCAAAATTCACTAAAGAATTATTTTTATCAAGGGTTAAGTATTAAATAAAATTACAAGTTATTTGTTAAGAAACATAATTTTAATCGTAAGAATAATAATTATTAATCTTAGTGACAACTTAAAAAGCAACTTAAGAATGTAAAAAACAATTTTACTTATGATAAGTAAATCAAAACGTTAGGTTAGAAATCGTCATTAAATACTTCGTTTGGTATTTCTTCGTCATCTTGACACGGTGACGGGTCTACTGATGTAGACGGTTGAGATGGGTCAATTTTTGAGTATTTCAAATTTTTGCCAACAGCAGAGATCACATCGCTCGGGAGCTCATAGCTATAACAGGTTTTATTCATTATTTTTAATTGGTTTCTTATGAAGAGAATACTATTTAAAGTGTTTACAGCCATTTTGTTTCTTAGTTTATTTTTAACAATATTCATACCTAGCACTAAATGCTCTTTCCACTTCAGCATTTGAATGAGGAAGGGACATTGCTGATAAAGCGAGATCAGATAACTCTTTAAAAGTATTAATTCCTGCAGCATTTTTGTAATTTCGAACTTCCATCCAAAAGTCAATAACGTCACTTGTAGCTGTCCAATGCACAAAATTTACTCCATGCCACTGTTGTAGCAATTTGTCTATTATCTCGTCACTAAATCTTTGTTCTTTGGCTAGATCTGCTATTCGGTTGTCTTTGCCCTGACAAAGATTATCGTCCACGCTCAATAGACACATTTTTTTCAAAATTATATAATTAGAAGGAAGTCTCTGCTGAATTTCTTTCGCTAATTTCACTGTGAAATCAATGCAGCGTTTTCTGACAGCTTTAACGACATCATCGGTTAAAGAGGTCTTTTGTGCGTGAGTTTCAAAAAGATATCCTAAATACGGAACTGGATTTAAGTGGGCTTCTATTTTAATGGTTAAATAATCATTGTCAGTTGTTGCAGCCGACGGCATCAATACTCTACTGCAAACAGAACGAAGCAAAGTCATCAATGTATTTAGTAGGGCAACAGGATTCAGGTCATTTAGGATGCTCCTTAAAAAGTTCATGTAAAGTAAATTTTTCTCATCGGTATACATACATGGAATGAAGTTGGTCTGCTGTGTAACATTTATCTTTATGCAAAGAAAAAAGCAATTTTAGTTCTTCCCATTGAGACAGTATCCTAGTCACTGTTTCTTCAACGGAGAGCCACCGAGTATCACAAGAGCGTAATATTTTTAAAGGCTTCTCGCCACAATTTATAGTCTCATATATATCTTTGTACTCGTCATAGCGTTTAGGTGAATGTGAGAACCAATTATAAGTTTCTAAGAAACTCTATATTCATAATTGGTTTTGAAAATGGTAATAACATCCATGATGCTGTAACTTCGTCCTTCTAACATGTTCCTAAAATGAACTATTGCCATGTACCTCGCAAACCCAATTAAAATAGATCTCGTAGGGGTCACTCACCACTGTTGGGTTGGGGTGTCGGTGGAAATAAAATTAAGTCTTTCTACTGAATTACCTGTTGTAATGGTGTTTTTAAATATTCCCGCCTTTTAACGTGTTTCGGTTCACTACTTCATTATGGCTACGTATTTTAATCTTACTAAGTATGTCATCTGTCACGTTGTCAGTAGAACTCTTTTTTCTCTTTTTTTCGCACGCGGTAAGAGAGAAAATCAGATTGAGATTAACAGAAAGAGTGAAGACAAAGTAAAAAGATTGAGTGCGCCTTTTGAGGCTCTTTTTTCGCACGTTCATAAATTTTGTTAACCTGAACCTTTTAGCAAAACATATTCTGTTCAAATTGAAATAATTTTATATATAAATCTATTTCTATTCGGGTTCGAATCCTGGTCGAAGTCTGTAACATTTACAAAGATTTTTAATTTATGAAAAAAGGCCTGTTTAGGCCTACGCGGTATTTCGAAAATAACGCGCAGATATTTTCAATTAAGTTCCGCGGCGCGGTATTTTGATTCTCGCGTAGCGTAGGTCCTTATGTTAGTTAGAAAAAAGAATTGAATTTTGTTTGAATTATTATTATTTGAATTTAAATTTAATTTGCCTTTGAAGATTAGATAGAGGTAAACAGTTTCAGACTTATTCAGGAAGCTCTAAAAATATTTAAATTTGACTGTTATTATTAGAATTTACATTAGTTTATTTATAGGAGCTCCGGTATTACAACATTTTTCGCGTACGGTTTGCCATGTAAAACGCGATCTTCGTGAATTAAAATTTTAACATTTTCTTTTTTAGTGGCTCGACCTAACGCGACGTACAATTGCCTGTGGCTCAACATATCCGACCTGAGATCAACTCCTACACGACTTAAAGTTTGCCCTTGACTTTGTGAATAGTCATCGCGTAGGACAACTGTAAAGGAAATTGACGGCGGTACATTTCGAAGGGACTTTTCGGATCAATTTGAGTTTTAAAAGTTATACGCGGAATTAAATATTCGTCTGTACCCGATGATTTTTGAACTGTTATTAATCGCGGCGACCAATTCGTTACTATTACTTTGGTACCGTTTACCAATCTGTCGTTGAAACTAAGATTCCGCATGATCATGCAAATGCATTCGATTTTGAGCTTAAAGTCGTGCTTTGGAACGCCTCTTAGTTGCATTCGGTTAAGTGCATCTGGCCCTAAAAACAATTCGTCTGCATTTTCATCTTCGACTTTATCGATGGAGTAAAAATGCAGAATTTCTCCATCTAACCGATCGAGTATTAAGTCATTTATTTCTCGAACGGCATTATTTTCTGAAAATCGCCTATTTTCAGGAATGCCAGGCAAGGATTCCAATACTCCTTCTCGACTGGGTGTATTAATATGCTTTGCGGTGCGGCATGAGTATCCAAATATCAGTTGCATTTATTTCGGCCCACATATGCCTGAATATGTCAGCAGAGACAAGTCGTCTACACTGAATGAACGTAGGTCCAGCTTCCCCTAAAAAAGTTTCCTTCTGGCCAACAATCTTTTCAGAGTTGCTGGACCACTCGAAGTTCACCATGTCGGGATCGGAGACAAATAGCCTCAACGCTGAATCGTCCATCCTGTCCATATCGTTCAGCATACGGGTAAGGTTTGGTGGGAGATCCAACAGGTCTACAGCATCGCTCTGCGTGCTCACTTCATCCAACTCTTCTCCAATCCAATCTCCTGGGATGCCGATGATTTCAAAACTCTGCTATCCCGCGAGCACCCTATATGCTGGGGGTTTTTCACCGTTTAGCTTGAAGGTCATAAAACAGGTTATTTTTTCGGTTCAGGGCGAGGCCGTTTGACCCAAACCATGCGGGCCAGCGACGCAGTAGCGCTGGTCTCTTAACCCGTGGGCCCGGCGTCCGCGGCTTCTCTCCAGCGGCACCACCCGTAGCCTGGTCAGTGGCGGTACCGCCCCTAGCCTAAAGGTGCGACCGCGCTCGTTGCTGCTCCACCGGCTTACTATTGCAATTGCATCATTATATATTGTTTTCATATATCGCGGCCCCCACGTAAAAGAACTGGGCAAATAAACGCGACCGGGTACGAATCCCTCTCCCTGAATTGTTTCATCTAACTAAACGAAGTTTGACGCGCGATCATTTCAAATTCTTGAAGTGTAGCGGACCTAAGTGCACTATCAGAGTTGTGCTTTAGTAAACTTGTTAAACCTATGCTAAAAAGGTGCAAATAAATTTATCTTTATCTTTATCTTTATCTTATCTTATCTTAAAAAGCGAAGACGTTCTTCTATATTCGGCAGTGCATATCTACTAACCATTCTTCCGATAGTCTGCCTATATCGGAAAATCGTGACTCCGACATCAACAAGCAGCGAACGTATTTTGCTTGAGTTAATTTACTCCCGTTATTATTTACTTTGTTCGGGTACTAACCCGCTTTACCTTCGGAATAAAATAGTGGATATTGAAAGCTTTCATACAGTGGATTCATTATACCAACTGTGTGTGGTTTCTTGGCACCAATTTTCCACACTGCTATGCAATGAGGTATAAAATTTTCGCGCTCTGTACTAATTATGGCCGCGATTTTATTACCAACCGGTACATCTCCTAAAATGTTACCGTGGGTTGAGCGAGACGTTTGTTGAAATTTAATTAAGGCCTCATCGGAAGGTTCTCTTTAAAACATTCAATAACGTTCTGTAAAAAATTGGTTTGATTACCTGTCGTGTCGATCATGGTTCAAGTTTGCGGCTCTTTGTTCGCGTTCGTTTGAATCGCCAATGTACAATTCTAAGTTATTTAAGCTACCAGTGTAAGCTAAATCAAAACCTCTATGATAGGCTCGACATTAAATTTTAAGAAAAGATATTCCCGTTGGTTGTTGGGACCCGTGAGAAACGCCTAAGGCACTGAAGGCAAATAGATTATTATACGCTCGCGGCCTACTCAGAAACGACGCGTCGGAGTAAAAGTCCTCCGTCATCGGCATGAAATTTTGTATATTGTTGGCGCCCCATCCGCAACACCATTGAATTCGCGATTTTTCTTCTTCAAACAGACGCGCATTACAAGTTGAACACCTAAAAATGTCTGAAGAAAACAAGGACGGTTTTTTTAAAGAAAATAAATTTACTACGTCTAATTCAGCGTCCCTCTTTTGTGCAATGTTTTTAGATTGACGTAGCGGTACGTCAATATTACGGCTGTTTTTATTATATTTGTCAGAGGCTATTTGATTCATTTCGGAGTTCTGCTTGGTATAACGGCGTACAGAATCGCGATTAACTTCAGGATTTTCTTTTGTATATTCTTTTACCGCTTCAAGATTGATTTCGGGATTTTTTGTTGTATATTTTTTACGGCATCGCGATGAATTTCCGGATTTTCTATGGTATATTTTTTAACTGCATCGCGATTAATTTCTGGATTTTTCTTAGTATATTTTTTAACGGCATCGCGATTTATTTGTAAGTTTTTTTTTATTATATTTTTTAACCGCATCCAAATGAGCGTTTTCTTTGGTGCATTTCCTACCACGTTTTAGTTTTTTGGGTCGACCTCTCTTTGTTGACGTGACGCCACAGGGGTGTCAACTTTGTCTACGATCAGTTCCGAAAACATGTTTTGTAGAACGACAACTGGTTTTTCGATTACGTCTGTTGTCACAGCCACCGGTATTTGATTAAACGTGTTTATTTTTGTAGTATTGATTTTCGCGACTTTTGGATTTAGTGGTGTCTGCGACAACTGCGACAAGAAACGTTTCTACCACCGATCCTGGGGCAAAGCCAAGCAACGTAGATTGGGAATCGGACGATTGACTGTCTGTTGATGGGCATTCGAAGTCGGTTAATGACTCGATGGATGGTGACAATGCACATTCAGTTTGGAGTTCTGTTGGTACAGGTTTTGATTGAATTGACAGACTAACAAAGTCGTTAACGGACGCCTGGGTTAAATCTGAGTCGAGTTTTGTGAAAGATTCAAACCCATCAATAAAACCATCTAGGATGGTATTCGAAATTTGAGATGTTAATTCTACAATTTCATTGTCCGTTGTATCATGATTGATAACTCGGAGTCTGTGTAGGTAGTGAGTACTCACCTACACCTGTGTTTTGTTTCAACAGCAATCTGGCCAATTCGCGAATGGTATTACATTTAAACAAACGTGCTACTCCGTCGTATTGGGAAAATTTGTTAGAGTCATCTACGGAATGACTGTTAAATAAATAATATGCACCATCGAATCTCCAAAAATAAACTGTATAGCCTTGCCATGTAAATATCACGCTATCCGTCTCATCGTTGTGGTTTGCGTCGAAAACCCTGGATTCAATTAGGTTTGCGAGAGTTAGAATGCCGCTTTCATTTTGTTCAATTTGAGGAAATAATCCATTTATAATCCAATTGTCGCTCATTTTTTCAATTTTAGCTATATTGTTACCGACGATAATCTCCGTAGGCAATTCCTCGGGATTCAAAAATATTTCACCCCTCGGTAGAAATGATTTAAGTGACATATATAACGTGTCACCACTTTGAAGAATGACATCGATATCATGACAAGTCAGATTTCGATGTCTTAAAACTGACAATACTGACGCGCAAGCAGACATTGTCACGCATTGAGCGTTATTACCTTGCCGCTTTCATTTTGTTCAATTTGAGGAAATAATTCATTTATAATCCAATTGTCGCTCATATTTTCAATTTTAGCTATATTGTTACCGACGATAATCTCCGTAGGCAATTCCTCGGGATTCAAAAATATTTCACCCCTCGGTAGAAATGATTTAAGTGACATATATCACGTGTCACCACTTTGAAGAATGACATCGATATCATGACAAGTCAGATTTCGATGTCTTAAAACTGACAATACTGACGCGCAAGCTGACATTGTCACGCATTGAGCGTTATTACCTTAATATTGCATGTTAGAGATGATTCAGTCTAACGCGCATCAGAAATACATAACTATCTACTTATTACGGATCATGTATATGTAATGTAGTCCAATAAGCAGGTATTATTGCCCTACAAGAGATGGTGTAGATTATGTTTTGGTGTAAGTCGACTTTTTTCTCCCACTTGTAACAAAAGAACAAAAAATACAATTTCCCCCTTTCCTTCCAAAATGTTTTTTTGTTCTCATTGATTGGATTAATGAGTTACGGAGAGACAAAAACACGAATATCTAATAGATGACCTTCATCCTACTTTTATGTTTTGTTATTATACCGAGCGGCAACCGATTGTGTAAAAATTTCAACAATCTTCTTTTAATCATGATCATGAGCTACAGCCCTCTAACAAATAAATGGAGGGGCAGACGATCAGCAAATCAAATCAAATCAAAATGTATTTATTCAGTACTGTAGGGTCCTAACCACTAGACGATCACGGCCCGTAAAAGTCTAGTGATCAGTTTGAATAACCCTGCGTTGTGTATTGTAGTAACTCAGATTCTTTAAAGATTTCGAATTTTAATCCTATTAACCTGAATGAACTTTGTAGGTATATCAACCGCTTAGATACCTATCCTATCCAAATATACCTTCCTAGCACTTCCTACTTATTAAGCATGATTGAAATTATACTTTTATCTTAAATTCCTCAAAATTTATCTTACCTAATAAATAATTTGTAATTCTTAGTGCAAATTTTAACTTCTATAATCATCCCAGGTAGTCGAACAGACTCTCTACACGAGAAGCTACTATTCGAGCATACGGGGCCCCTCCGCCGCCCCATGCAGTGAAATCCGACTCCCTACGGGTCATTCTCCTCTACCATTAGGGATTTATTCAACCTAGGTATATTAGAGAATTGTTATTTAATTTTACCGTAGTAAAATATTCTAGTCTGTAAGTTCTATATTCAAAGGATAGGAATGGCATAATCTTTTCTATAATAATTATATATTTCCTCAAAATAATCTCCTCATTTGTGAAATCAATATCTAGTATTTTAATCTATTAGGTATGAATATAAATGGATATATTTAGTCTTAGACTTGCTTACGAAGAAGGGAATCTCATTCACTTTTCATAGTTTCAGATAATCCCAAGAGACATAGCTCTAAATAGCTGGTACCAACGACCATCTAAGATCAATATTTCCAAACTGAACTAATCTGTCAGTGAACTAAATCAATAATCTAGATTTTCTTCCACAAAAAGATTCAATCAAATCGAAGGAAATTCTTATATTACAATTATACTTTTATTTACTTTGATTAAAATATCAGGAATTTATTCTTGAGATCTTGAGAATTGGATAGATAAATACAAAATTAATCTTTGACCTAGATTACGTGAATGATCGCCTTAGACTCATTTTACATACAACCTCCTTAAAAACCAGAAATAATTTATTTTACAAAAGCTCCTCATGTAATAGAATGACAAATGTCAATGAATTGAACGTCGCCTACATATTCTTCCCTAGTCGATTTTATGTGTACCTATTTTTCTACCTATCTAACTGGGTGTGTATGAACCGAACTAGAAGTTTGATGAACTTCACATTTACATTTAAACGTGCATGAGTGATTCTTGGTGCAATGAATCACTTTCCTAGTTAATTCTAAGCTTTGGAGTTTGAGGTGGCGAGTCCCAAAGTTGTCTAAGCCCCTGATCCCTAAGGATACACACAGTAGCGCTTGGGATTGGGTAACTGTATCGACTGAATTATGCCAAATCCAGTTCATTGTTTTGGTCCTCTGCTACCCCCACAAAATACACTGAATCGTACTCCCGTCCTCGCTCGATCAGACATGAGCTCACAATCAATCAAAATTTTCTCTGTCCGTCACTTCTGTCTACTTGATTTTCGAATCTTGTAATTTGAAATAAAACCTAATTTACTTTTCTTAATAAATTTTTGGCCAGCAATATAAGAAGGTTGTAATACTATAATATTGCATGAAGGTTGTAATACCCCAAATTCAAAACTTTAATTTCCATTTTCGCCTGTCAGTCCTAATAATAAATCTAGTTTATTTTAAAAAAGGTTTTACTGTAGTTAGCAATATAATATTTCATGAAGGTTGTAATTCAAAACTTTTATTCTTATTTTTAGCGAATGTATGTTTGTAGTTAGTGATGGTGACGATGCCGCATATGTCAGTGTAGTGTAGATGTTGAAGTTGATGCCTGAGGGTACTGTTGTGTAAAATATCCCTGTGAATATTGCTTGCTGCGTACATTTGCCCATGTCCGCTTCAAAAATTATGTTATCAATAGTGTTTTTTACACCATGCTAAGGTGTGTGGATCGTATTTTCGTAACTCGTTGGCAATGTGTCTTCCAAAAGAATAATGTGGATCGAGAGTATCGTGGGTAGACTTTTGTAAACACTCCAGAGCTTCTGCAAGCATAATGTTTGCGGTATCTTCCTGCGGCTGTGGTTTCGGATTATTAAGTCTTTTTTACGTGTGGATGCTTGTGTAGATGTAGATGTCTCACTTGTGCGTTGTTCTTCTGTGATCTTGAGATCTTGACAAATGCCGCAAGCAACTTTACTTTGAGCAGAGGGAATTTGTCATCGAATGAGGTTTCGTTTCCTGCATGGAAGTCGGCAATTAGCTGAAACCAAAATACTGTGACAAGTATTCAATTTTCGTCCCAATTGGGTCCAATAAAATTATTGTAGTAAGGAAGTTTCAATTTTTTTTGCCTCTGTTCTTTGAAAACCATGACGTGTGTTCTATTACATATTTTTTTGAGAAAGAGCCGTACATCTCGGAATATCTATACTCCAGCAGGAGCACTGGATACATGTTAATGACGAGTTAGGTCAACCTGGTTCTTGGAGGCAAAAAGATCATTCTGAATTCTTTCCCTTACAAGTTTAAACCCGCAGAACTCCAAGAAATGCAATAGAATTCAGATCAAATTTTTCAAATTATTTTCTTCTAAACAGCCGGCCTAGCACGGACTGGGGATAAAATTTTTGTCCCCCGTTTATATCCACCTTCAAGGGATAAAATTATCTTCTCCACCCTCTATAGCATGGTAACAGAAGAGAGAATAAATTTATCTACGTTTGACATTTGCGGTGGAAACATATTTCCACCTCATAGCATGGACTCACTAGTAATTTTCTTTGTATGGCAACAATGACGGAGATAATGGTTTCTCCACAGTGGATAAGTTGTCTACCGCCGAGCCCGTGCTCGGAGAGTGGATAAAATGACAGCCAGGGAATAGATTTTTATCCTCTCCCCGTGGAAAGTTTTCCCCAGTCCATGCTAGGCGGGCTGGAGTATGTTTGTATAATTAACTACTTCATTATGTGCTAATGAAACTACCTATCTACTGTCTATATAGTTAGATATTCCATGTTCTCTTAATAAATGTTACATTATGGATAACTATTGATTTTTTTTTCCCGAACATTCATATATCCTCGAGGAATGTTTCCAAAAACTCCGTCACCAGAGTTGGCCACTTGCTCATACGAACGAACGAACGATCATAAAATACCCATATGGGTTTATAAACATCTTCGCTGCATCCAGATGATATTGAGCCTATTGAGGCCTTTTTTTTTCTTTAGATGTTGCCGAAATGTAGTCATTAAGGCCTCCTTCTTCTTCTTGAGTTCAGGAATAGAGATCTGCATTTCATTTGAAATCCTTACCCAGGCATCATGTACCTGAAATACAACACAGGTACCTAGTTTAAAATTTTTGAGTACCTACTTAAACTAGAAGTAGGAATTGAGCTGTAGGTACCAAATTTTAAAACGCCTGAACAGATCTTCATAATTAATTTAGGTACCTATCTATCTACCTATTACTAAAACTACTGGACCGAAAAAATTATTTTACCAATAGAAAGCTTACTTTTCAGGGAGTGACATGGGCTAGGCATTACCATACCATACCACATACAGCCTTAATTTGTCTCAAAATGAAAATAAAATTAAATTGATAATGACTCTGAAAGTAGCAAACTTTTTTAAATTACAAGCGGTATGGTAATTCATAGATTTTTTTGTATGCAAACGGAAATTTATTTACATTACCGTGCGGTAATACCGCGCGGTAATGTAGACGATAATTACCGTTTATATTGATGTACCGCGCGGCCATATGAACTAAGCCTAAATCTTGCGAAGGCTCGCGGTTTCTTTTCGTAAAAAGTAAGCCTGTTAGCGTGTCAGTGTGAAGTCTGTTTCATAAGTTCGTCTTCATCAAATTGATCGCAGAAAATGCTCAATATTTGACATGAATCGCCTTTTCTTATTTTGGAAATATGGCGCCAAAACTAGGGATGTGAAAAAAAATCGATTATTGAAAAAATCGATTATTAATCGATTTTTTTTAAGTAATAATCGATTTTAATACGCGATTTTTTTTTATAAATAATCGATTAATAATCGATTTTTTTTATAATCAATCATTCAATCAATATCGATTTTTTTACTGATTTTTTTTTTAAATCCTATCTAATTTTTTCCGTGGATATTCAAAAGCTCTAAAGGTTAGAAAATAATTATAATATTAACAGTCTTTTTGAAAAGTCTGTGTTTTGAAAATAAGTTTCGTTACATAGGTAGGTACGTACGTGCGTTGTTACATTGGTATGTAATACTGTTTATCTAATAAAATGTAATGGGATTCTTGCTTGACATTGTTTTTTAACGAAATTGCATCTACTGATAGAGGTTTTCTTTTTGATTATAAAAAAAAACATGGTTTCCAAGAACTCTGTAGATGGCGTTGAACTGACTACGTTACTAGGGTGTTAAATCGTACTAACCCGGGTAAGTACTAAGGCGGTCTAGCAGGCGCAGGCAGGTTATAACAGTAACAATAATAACAAAGATAAAACAACAAAAAGTAATTTCCCGTGTGCTATTATATTGTCTAATGCAACTCACGATAGTTCTATAAGTGAATAATTATTTTTGTTAATCTATGTGAAAAACATTTTAATTTGAACTAATTTGATTTCTTACTAACATTAATTTGTTATGATTATAATAGGCTTGCTGTTTCTGTTGTTTATTTTTAATTAAAAAAAAGTTATTTTTAAATAATTAATCTATTGATATAATATTTATGGCGTTTATTTTGAACTGAATTGACAAATTAGCAAAAAATCGATTATTAAAAAAAAATCGATTATTTTCTTAAGAAAAATCGATTTTTCATTAATCGATTTTTCATGTTTCAAAAAAAAATCGATTAATGAAAAATCGATTTTTTAGGTACAATGTCACATCCCTAGCCAAAACTCATCTGCTTTAATAAGCTTAGCTGATCCTCTTGAAATGGATGATTAGTGTTTTGTAGCGTTCTCCATTCCACAGATTTCGCGAAAGTAAAGGAAATTATGCCCTTCAGTCTAATTTGCAAATTTGAACAATTTTGATAGAAAATACGTAGATTCAGGGACTTAAGTTCGTAGGTTTTCAGGAAAGGCTTAAAATACGTAGATCTACGTAAAAAGACGTAGAGTTGGCAACGCTGCCAGGACGATCCATCCATATGATCAGTTGTATCTTCTAAAATTTTAAGACGTGTATCAATTTTTTTGCATTTATTTATAGGTAACTTTCTTCATCATAGTATTTGATATCTTTTCATTAGATATTATAATTCTAAGTTTTCCAATATTTTTTTGTACCACACACGAGTTCTCTTCCTCTCGATAGGATACATGGCCAACATCTGATCTTTTTTATCTACCCCACCCATCATGACATTGTAATCATGGATGAGTATCGGTTTTGTTACGCCATCGATAGAGGAGACGCCGCTCCCATGGTATGTTGAGATCGTCGCAACTCGGTTCTGGTCTCTCCATACCATAAGATCGACATCTCCCGAGGTAAATCCTGTAATTTGACCGGGGGATATATTGCATTTTGTCAGTTTGGTAAGGGATTCTGGGACAAACTGACGATTTGTCCTCAAAGTCCCAACACAATCAAATCCAACTGACTTCAACCGTCGGGCGAGTGCAGGGGAGTTGTAAAAGTTGTCCATCCATAGCGTGTGACCTTTATTCTCGAGACCATCTATAAGCTACAAGACTATGGCCGGCGTAGATGAAGTTAGTGTATCCAAATGCTGCTGAGGCAAACGCGTTTTTTTAAATGTGTGAACATTAAAACGCCATAATTAACCGGTCTGGGAATCACACAGTTCGTATGTTTTAATCCCAACTGCAGCGGCTATTAAGAAGATTTTTGTTCGGTATGAACTGGTTGATGTTCAGCCAACCCTTCCACTGCAGAAGGGATTCATCAAGCGCTATATTTTGGTGCAAGTTATATAGCGCTTGGAATTTGGCGTTCAGATGGTCTAGCAGCGGCTGCATTTTTAAAAGTTTCGCTTCAGAAGGTCCAAAATCTAGGTCAAAATCTAGTGCACCCATGGCTTCATTATTATTAAAATGGATGCATCGGCTCAAAAGCTGGAATCTTCTGAGAGCCATGTTTGTACTAAATGCAGGCGTATAGAATATGTCCCGATTTGTAGACCAATACTCTTCTATTTTGCTTTTAATAAGCACCCCCATGATTAAGAGGATGGCGAAATACGTGTAGAGTTCGTCTACGTTTGTATCTCGCCATCCGCAGATGCGGCTGGTAGGCCGGAGGGAGCCGTCTGCAATCATGAGTTGGGCTCAGTACCTGGGCACATCTATTGCTTTCTGAAACTATAATATGTTCCAAGATTTGCCGATCCCATATTGAAATAAATTCTTCATAGGGATCGGCAAGCGGAACAGACGTACCGACATCACAGTTGGAAATTTTTTCCATCCTCAATTCAGGCGGAATTGGAGAATCTGGAAAATTTGTCCACCTAAAATTATAAAAACTGAAAGAAAGAAAGAAGCTGCTGTGGGCGGTCTCATCGGGGTCATGGACTTGATTAGAGTGGTGGGCCTTGAGAGTTCCAATGTTTTGTTTGCTAGCGCTTCCATGATCATGGCGATGGTTCCTGAGAAACTGTTTAGCTGTTTGGTCAATGTTTCCTGATAGGAATGATCCATTTTTAATTGTTTTTTGATACCATGAGATGTTGTCTTGAGGTAATCCGTAATTTCGCCCAAGGTCGTCATATTTGTAGCTATAATTCTAGCGTTTTGTAATCCATATAATTGGTCTTCATTCCTGATAGACAGTAGAATAAGGAAGAAAAGCTGATTCTCGACGCCTCCACCAGACCAGAGGTCCTTTAATGGCCAGCCAATCAGGTCCGGATACCTTGATAATGTATTGGAACAGTCCGAATAATTCGTGTTTGTCTTCCAAATTATGTGCACTGGCCAATTTCATAATTTTCATATGGTCTTGTTGTAGATGTTGGTCCCAAGGATCTCGTTGTAGATGTAGCGTGTACCTACACCTACATTCATATTGTTCATAAGTTCAGACCTTTGTAAGCTCCCGAGTACAGAAAAAGCTTAACTTCAGTGTTTAGTCAACTGTCTTGGCAAACAGTCGCGTAGCTTAATTATTCGTAAGCTCAAGTATCTACCTACTCAGTCGTTCTACCTACTAACTGACTTTATATCGTAGTGACATGAACATTGTGTAATAAGCAAAGACAATACAGACATTTCCAAGTAGTTAACTAGCATTTAATTGTCAAGTTCTACTTTAATAGGCTAGTAGAAACATTTTTGTATATTGGAAATCGAAATTACTTTCATTATACTACAGTGGTATTTATCTGTACAATAATACAAGGTTTCAGGATATGTATTACATTATTTTATTCATCAGATTACAATTTTATTTAGAATTATTACATCTTTTATTTTAATACTTTATAGTATAGGATCCCGTCATACAACGACCTTCACCGAGCTGTTTATTTGATGAAACGTATTTTATATTTAATTTAATATGTCAATAAATATATTGCATATGGGTTGGCTAACAAATTTCAGTCCAGTACCTATATGCTTAATAAATAATTAAAAAAAAAAAAAAAACATTTCACCGGTATGTTTATTAGAGAAATTCTATACCAATCGAAGCCCATAGAATATGCAAATGTTGGGCTGCCTATTCTTTTCCGGTCACAACTCTCGGGCAGCCAGGTATAAACAGGTAAATAATATTAGCATTTTGCACCGGTCTGATTATTGAATCAAAATTAAATGAAAATAAAGATTATATCATTATGAATACGTTGGTATATGGTTGGCTGCGAAAAATCAGTCCCGAATTCCGGTTGTCGAATTTTGAAAAGTGAAATATTGCTGCGAGTGAATATGTGCGACTGAGAGGTCCCAACCAACCATCCCATGCGGTAGAAGAGGACACAGCATAGCAGCTGTTTAAAGCCCGCCCATTTGAAGAAAGAGAGTGCGCATGCTATTTGTTCTTGAAAATGAAAATGAAAAGGATAGCGATAGACTCGTATAGTACCTACTGTGTATCATACATAATGTATATGTGTAACATACATAATGAATAAAAATATAAGTAAAAGTACCTATAGGTACTTTATATCAACTTAAAAATAAAACAATATCGTCAGTGGAAAGGAAAAAATGCTAAAGCGCCAATTTGGCCAATATGAGTTATATATATCATTGGATTGGATTTTTTTTTCTGCGTCGATTAGTGCAGGTTTCAAAGCAATCGGACAACTTTTTTGGCGCTTTAGCATTTAGAAAAATTGAAGTGAACCATGGTTTTCCATTTCTTAAGCGACTAATAATCGATGTTTTTGAAACAGTAGTCGCATAAGCATTGAAATATTTTGGTATTTTACACATAAGAACTTTTGCCTTCCGACGTTTTTAAATTTTCGAGGACATAAGCATATTTCCTTTTTTGTACTTTGGGTTACATTGCCACGTTAGCAATTTGAATTTATTTTATTTTATTGTACTTTGTTTAGTAAGCAAATATTCTTGACTGTCGTTAAAAACTGTTTGTCGCATAAGCATGAAAATTTGCTTATGGTATGAATATAAAAGGCACTTAAGCAATTTTTGTATGACGTTTGCTACTATATTACTTTTAATTTTTCTCGAGAAAGGGTAATTGAAATTTGCTAACAGCTAATCGAATCTACTGATGTATAGTATTGTTAATAACACAATCAACTTAAAGTTGAAAAAAAAACAGTTAAACCATCTGATAATTAAGATTACATGCGACTTTGATAATAATAGTCGACAAATAATCTATGAGTATAACCTATGAGGTACCTAACCTAATTCAAAATTCTTAAAATAGATTCGAAGATTTTTTTTCTAAAAAAAGCCAACTTTCCATATAAAAATCAAATTGAATGCATTCCGAGAAGTGTAAAATGCTTCACAGGTTGCAGTAAAGAGGTGCATGGAAGTTCTTTTGAGAATACTGAAAGTAGTAACGAAAAGTCTGGTATTGAAACATCGATAAGTAGCAATATCAAGGGTAGGACTAGATAAAAATGTATCAAGCTGCCATAAAAAAGTAGTAGGTAAAAATAAATAAATCGACTACTCAAAACACTAATACTTAAGCCAGAAATGTTTAGATGCTGAGGACCCTGTTCATAACAGAAAATGTTTTAAAAACAGAATACCTTAATTATAGAAAAAGAAAAGAATCAATAAAGTTAAAGAAGAATGTACTTTATAAAAATACATTACTGAACAGGAAAACTAGTAACTGACGAACCCCAGCCGCAGTATTTTTTAGTTTCGGTGAAAAATGTATATGCGCATTAACACAAGCTCTAAACAGTGAAGGAGAACATCGTGAAGAAACCCGCGGCTTAGTTAGCCTAAAGGTATATGAGTTGGCTGCGTACGACACGCAGCAGCTGCAGACGACGTGTCGTCGCTTCATGTAAAATTTCATAGAAAAAGTACCTACAAGTTGACAGCCGACTTCATATTCGTATTTCTACATATTCGATACACCTTTACACATATTGCTCATGTCTTCCCCATGCAGGCCTGCCATAGAGAGGATGGTTTAGAGGTTAGCCTAAGTTAAAAGATGAAGTACTCAACAAATTTATGTCCCAGACACACATTGTCCTGTTTTTTTGACAGGCCAATAACCCGTTCATATAAAATAATTGTAGTAAGACCGAAAAAAATATGCTGATAGTAATAAACCAATGCCATAAGTAACTTTTATTTACATTTATTTTATAATAATGTGGATATTAGCAAATTTGTATATACTTTTTATACGAAAATGATTTGGATAAATGGTACTTAGCTTTTATTCTTCACTGCATGTCAGCTCATGAAGCATATGTTAGCAATTTTCCTTTACACAACTTTAATAATGTAAAGTACCTTAGCATTTTTACATTACTGATATTCTTAAATTTTCGGTAGATAAGCAACTTTTTCCTGACAAACTTTTAGCACACTTTTGCTTAAGCGACAGTGATTTCATGAACTAGAAGAGCTTTACAACTAGAAATGTTTTATTAAAATAGATACAATTTCAAAATTATTTATTGCATTTTAATAAACAAAATATATTAAAAAATAAAAGAGTTATGAATTTTTTTCAAAAAAAAAAAACTTTAAACTCGATTTCCCACAAACAGCACTTTGGCGCTTTAGCAGTTCTTCCTTTCCAGTGACGATATAATTTCCACATAATACATAAATACTTACCTACCTCGCCCACGAAGTCCTTATCACCGAAGACGAAACTATCAGTAAGATGATATTTCGGTTAAAGCACCGATGAGCGCCATCTACAGGTATTCTAGAGGTATTAGATATACCTGCTCATTGTCCGAAATTGCTTTCAGCTCAAATGACAACCATTGCTTATAATACAACAGTGCATACAGCAACTAAATACACACACACCTAGGGAATGGACACCGGTATTCGGTATTACCGAAAAACCGGTAATACCGAGTTATTTAAGGCACTTCGGAATACCGGTATTGAAATTGCAAATACCGGTAATTCGGTAATTTGAATTAACCGTTACATTATGTGAAGAAACTCATAAGGCGGTTCTAGATTAGTTACACAAATAATAAACTTCTTATTTTAAATTTATAATGATTGTAAAATTGATGGACAGTCTACGTTTTCGCTTCACCATGTCTTCAGGTGGTCACAAACCGACTTAAAATAAATAAACGAACCAATGCCCGTAGGATAGTGTTAGACTGTTTTTTTATTTAAATCTTTACTTTTATAAAAGTTTTAAAATCTCTATAAATAGATATTTTTAAACTGTAAATTAGTCAATGTGTACGAGCAAGCAGATAGACGGACGCGGGTGGCTTTGAGCAAGCAAGCCACCTATCTAATAGCGAGCATAGCGTCAGGGACATTATTTCTACATGCATAAAGTTCAAAACTGATTGGCGAAATTAACGACGAATGCACGTGCGAGTGCGTGCCTCTTTCTTTGCCACGCACATTTTTAATTGCATAGTGCACTCTCGCTCGGTGGGCCAGTTCTTTATCAATTGTTATTGTTACTACGCACGAGCACAGGGTGTATAGTAGTACCTAAGTACCAAAAATTCCCAATTAAAGTTTAAGTTGATTTAAAAGTATTGCTTTTTTTTAAGAACCTTTTTTTTATTACAATTTAGTTATACTTATTCAGTTTAAAATAATAAAACACGCAGAAGAAAATATATTTTTCAACTTTTTTAATATTTATAGTAAAATACCGAAAAATTACCGAAATACCGGGATACCGGTTTTAAAAATATTGATACCGAAAAATTACCGGTATTGTCAATACGTCCATTACCGCCATTCCCTACACACACCGTATGAATTGGTGTTTGGTAAACTATGTAATATACCAAGTAATATTTTAAGTAGAGTAGAACCGGTTTATAATTTTAATTCATATGCTGTAGAGCTTAAGTATAGATTACAAAAATCCCAAGAGGATGCTAGAAATAAATTAATCAAAACAAAAATTGATAGAAAGTTAAAATATGATTTAACTTTCAATTCAGTAAGTTATAAGTTGGGAGATTTAGTATTAATTAAAAAGGAAGATAGAGATAAAATGGATCCAATATATTCAGGACCTTATACAGTAATTGAAGATCAAGGTGTAAACGTCAAAATATTAGTCTCAGGAAAAGAAAAAATTGTACACAAAAAATCTAAGTCACTAATGTCATCGTCACACATTATATCGTCAAACACATTTTCTTCTATAAGTTCGGCAACGTCACACCGTTTCCAGGTGACGTGCCAGAACAAGCGACTCGTAGAGAGACGAAATTCCAGGAGGAAAACATCCCCCCCGGAATATAAGATGGACAGCTCTCTTTGAAAATGTTCCGCCAAGTCCCCGGCCGGATGGTCTTGACTCAATAACTTGTGGTCTTCGGGCGCGTCGAAACAGGCCAAGTAAAAAGGCTCCGCGTGGTCGTCTGTTTTTGACAGACATAAATAATTGCACATTGTGGTGCAAGGAAAATAAAGTGCAACGGGCACGAATTTCCTGGATTGTTGCGTCACCCATGGTTTTAAATTGAATGATAAATCAATCAAAATAATGAGATGATTTAAAGGGACAAGAAGCAATACGAAACCATCATAATCAGCAAATAGCGAAATAAGAAACTCCATCTTCCTAAACATTAAGATAATATTACTAGCAACTAAGCAAAATTTGTAACATCAGATAAAGATGATCATCTATTTGCATTAATAGTATTCTAAATGTTATTGTAACCTTTACAATTAGCATAACTAAACAAAAAGGGGAAAGGTGTAGTGTAGGTAGGTACTTGCATACCTATCATAAGACGTAACTCGATGACGAATAGAAAGATAAGAGAAATGAGTAGGTATTGATTTATTTAAATGTCAAAGATGTCCGACTGCAAGCATATCGGCTTACATAAACATGACCTTTATATTTCACTTTCAAAACTATAGTGAGTTGTATTAGACATTATAAAAGTACACGTTAAGTTGGAGTCAAACAATTTAGTGATGGCACTGTCTTCTTCACCATCCTCCATCTTACCAATATACCAAGACACCAGCTCTTTTTTACATATTAGCTTTTTTTATAGCTCTTTTATACAGTGTGAGACGCGACCGCGAGGAGTGACCACACTCATACCCAGATGAAGATTCTCCGGAAGAATCGAAACATTGTCGGTATCTAAATCGACGATAATTTTACGTGAGTAATTTCCCGTGTACTTTTATAATGTATGACCTTTATAGTTAAAATAAAAGAAATACCATTTAAATTGTTTTAGAGATAAAACTAGTACCTATATAAAGGCTTGTTTTACCTGAATAAATATATTAGTACAGAACCAACCTCAGTCGTATCTTTTACTCCTCTAACGAACCTCACTACATGTGTATTGTTTCTTTTATTTCATTATTCCTTAAATGGGTTATGAAAGCGTCACGTGCCTCCACTTTCGTTGGTTTCCAAGCTTTTTTTGTCTTTCTTTTGCCAGAAAAACTCACAGATGAACGAAGGAGCGGTATGGGTTGTGGTATGCCTTTAGATATCCGATGTATTGGCTTTGGACGAGGGAAGTTGGGCTTTTTGCCCTTGTGATGCTGCGATTGAGGCGGCGGCGGGTCACCATCCGCGCCGGTACGTGGTTCGCTTGTTAGTAATTGCCGGTGCGGGTAAGGTCTCGTACAGACCGTGGGTCTGGGCCGTCGCCTGACCGAAATGGCCATTAGCGTTTGGCTCCGCCGCTACAAGGAGGTGCTTGATCTGCTTGTCCACGTCGGAAATTGACTTAAATTCCTGTTTGACGAGGTGGACATAGCCAGCGGCGTCAGGATGGAAGACCTTCGCGGCCTCTTCGCTCACAAGCCCCATTTCTCCATCGATGATGAAGGAGTCTTTCCAAAGCGGATCGTTTGTTAAAGGTGTTTCCTTTGTAGATATGAACTTGGGTTGTGGTAAGGAGCGGTATGGCCATAAATGCCACTAAATTTGTTAAAGAAATAGAAAACAAATTGTCATAATGTGTGTGTCACTACTTAATCAACAAGATTTTAAACCTTTTGAAGAACCGTGAGAAACTCTTCCTTTTTGTAATAAAAAAAATACACTTACGATCGGCCAGCTCAGCAATTTCCGTATAAAAATTATCTTTGGTTTTTCTCTTGTTTAGCAATCCGATAATGTTTGTCTTTTGGTGTAAAACCAAAAGACAACAAACAAATAATAACTTTTTGGTGTGGTTTGGATGAGCAACTCGCCCCGAATTTAAATTGGAAACAACGTTTTGGGGCTCGTATCTCGTTTTATTCATGCGCCATAAATGCCGACGATCTCGTTGGCTGGATTTAATTAAACGATTTCTTGTCGGAAAATATGGCATGTGAAAAGTCGAAATCTCGGAAATCCTTTGCAAAGCGGACACGAGCCGGTTTGTGAGCACCGGACAAAATAATTTTGTTAGCTGGCTTTCTGCTCCATAGGACCATAGGTCAGTTCGACGCAGTGAATTTCTCACGGTTTGAACCGTAAAGTCAAGGTCTTCAGGGAAAGTTCGCGTCGGAGTTAATGGCTGTTGTTGTGGAAACCACACGGTTCAAGTTCAAATCCTCTCCATTGATTATTCTTGGGCGCGGTGAGCGCGCTTTGTCTGATGTGTTCTCCGTAAACGCACTCATCCAGCGCCCTACATTTATTTTGAATTTAGTGCGGGCCGCGCAGCTTATCGCGACGTGCGACGCGCCACGTCTCCGTAAATGAGGCCAATCCGACAATTGTGTGACGAAGCTCATGACGCCTTCGATGTAATCGGACATGTTACTGTAATTATTGTATTCCGCTCGGTGAAGTTGGCGAAGCAATAATACCTTTCTGTATAGTGTGCGAACGACGGGCGGAACGGACTACAAAACTAGTGTCTTGAATCACAGCCTCTTTTTTAAAATTAAATAAAAATAACAGCAAAGTTGGTTTATCCGAACATTAGGACGACGATGCCTTGCCTTCAATTTATTAGTTTGGTGTGTTTCTTTTGAACATTAAATTAAAATGGAATCCTTTAACCATTGCCTACAAAAATAACTATTTGCGTCTAACTCGGGTGACCTTGGAGACTCATCAACGATAGCTGGCTGACCATGCCTCTTGTATACAGACGGAAGGTAGAAGAGGCAAATTGGCAGTCATTCCGGCGATGTCATTTCCTTTAAGTACTACAGTCATTCTGGCGATGTATTAGCTTACATCGGGATTTGAAAAAAAAGTTTGTGTTTGAACGAAATAAATAAACAAGTTTCACTAACCTCTAACCATCTCCATATTAGCGTGTAATTTTTCTAACATCCACGCTCTCTGGCGCAAATTGGATCGTTTCTAGCTTCCTGCATTCTTCGAAATTGGTTCACTTTTTAGCAGCAAAAATCAATATCAAGCTGTGCTGCGCTTAACTTAGCTCAGTATTAAAAGTAATCAGCAGCTCGTAGTCGTTTATCTCGTCAAAAAGACAGTTGAATCCGATGAAGATGAAAGTGAAGAAGAATGTGGTCCAGTAATTTGGTATTCACAATTTCCGCCCACACATACACTAAGCCTGTGTTCGTAATTATGTGGTCTGTGGTCGTGCGGGTTTTCGTAACCATAGATGGTCATTTTGTGTGTTGAACTCACTATGCCATGTAGCCTCGTCAGTCCATAAAATTATAGCAATCATTCGATTTTTATTATCAACTACATATAAGCGCGGCTTTAAGTTTTCTTTGATTCAGGATTTTTTAAAATCTTTTTTTCAACTGACATAACATGAGAACATAAAACTATCTTCGTTATTCCCAACTCATTGTCTTCCAGAATGTTGTGAATGTTTTCGTTGCCCTTCAATGTGTGATGAGCATAAATGAAGCAGGCAGACAGCTCGACGCACGAATTTAAAATGTATCCAATGGCATCAAAATGTCAATCCCGCCGAAAATCTACTTGAGCGGTGTTGTTAGATATGACACGATATTTGATAACAATCTGGGGCCTTATTATTCAAAAATAAATCATTTTGTTTCTACTCCTCTTATGTTCCGTGGTAGGGAATTAAATGTATGTTGGCAGGGCTCTTTAGTAAACTGAGGCCGCTCCAACTTATCCCACTGGGATGAGTTGACTAAATCATTAATTTTATTATTTTTGTTTAGTCAACCGATCCCGCATCAAGAAAAAGATAGAATATTTCGTATTTTTTGAAAAATATGAACACACGTGCACAAAAATGTTGAGGGAAAAATTAAACACAATGGTTTGGTTAAACAGATATATTAAAAAAAACTCAGTCGTTTAATTACTGAATCTAAAAACTAAACAAAAGCACTTCATAAGAAGTATTCAAATTAAATTATTATTCTAACAGTATCGAAAAGTAAATATTAGTTAATAGCCATATAAACATTTAAGTTACTGACAATTTAAAGGTAAACATTAAGAGGAAGTACGACTAATTTTCTAATTACCTTTTCATTGTAATATTTGTTGCGTTAGTAAGTAAAATATCAATAAGTAAAACTTAAAAAGCTACAAATCAGTCTTTTCATGAATATTTGCTTAGGACTAGTCGAAATCACAGGCGTTTGATTAAACATCGATATAGGTAAATTAGGCTCCGTAAAAGCTAAAATTAAAATTACAGTCATTAACAATTTAGATAAATGAAACTAGTTTAATTTAACATTTTTTCCTCATGGAAAAATCTGTTTTTGAGGTACACACTTAAAAATAATTTAAAATCTAAGTTTTTCTAGGCAATGCCCTACCGTGATTTGGCCGTTGAGCGTTTTATTTATTGAAATGTCAATTTTTTTCTTTTTTTCGATAGTTTGAGGTAATCTTTTTGAAATTCTAAGGTCGGTGGGTTTTTTCAACAAGGAAGAAAAGAGATTAATGTCTTTACTTAAGCCCACTAAAAGTTGAGCAATATTTGGTCTATTTTTTATATATTTTTGTATGTGCCCGTTCCACGATTCCACGACATTATTAGTTTTTTGCATTTGTTGGTATGTACACCAAGTGTTTACGAGTGGTGAATTTTCCAGCCAAGTTTTGACGAAGTAGTCATTGAATTGGCTCTTTAGTAAACTGAGGCCGCTCCAACTTATCCCACTGGGATGAGTTGACTAAATCATTAATTTTATTATTTTTGTTTAGTCAACCGATCCCGCATCAAGAAAAAGATAGAATATTTCGTATTTTTTGAAAAATATGAACACACGTGCACAAAAATGTTGAGGGAAAAATTAAACACAATGGTTTGGTTAAACAGATATATTAAAAAAAACTCAGTCGTTTAATTACTGAATCTAAAAACTAAACAAAAGCACTTCATAAGAAGTATTCAAATTAAATTATTATTCTAACAGTATCGAAAAGTAAATATTAGTTAATAGCCATATAAACATTTAAGTTACTGACAATTTAAAGGTAAACATTAAGAGGAAGTACGACTAATTTTCTAATTACCTTTTCATTGTAATATTTGTTGCGTTAGTAAGTAAAATATCAATAAGTAAAACTTAAAAAGCTACAAATCAGTCTTTTCATGAATATTTGCTTAGGACTAGTCGAAATCACAGGCGTTTGATTAAACATCGATATAGGTAAATTAGGCTCCGTAAAAGCTAAAATTAAAATTACAGTCATTAACAATTTAGATAAATGAAACTAGTTTAATTTAACATTTTTTCCTCATGGAAAAATCTGTTTTTGAGGTACACACTTAAAAATAATTTAAAATCTAAGTTTTTCTAGGCAATGCCCTACCGTGATTTGGCCGTTGAGCGTTTTATTTATTGAAATGTCAATTTTTTTCTTTTTTTCGATAGTTTGAGGTAATCTTTTTGAAATTCTAAGGTCGGTGGGTTTTTTCAACAAGGAAGAAAAGAGATTAATGTCTTTACTTAAGCCCACTAAAAGTTGAGCAATATTTGGTCTATTTTTTATATATTTTTGTATGTGCCCGTTCCACGATTCCACGACATTATTAGTTTTTTGCATTTGTTGGTATGTACACCAAGTGTTTACGAGTGGTGAATTTTCCAGCCAAGTTTTGACGAAGTAGTCATTGAATTGCGTGACACATTTGCTTTCGGGAGCTTCTTCCATGATATAGAGCCATCCGTCATCAATTAACTCTGGTGGAAGGTGAGATAAGGCCGCACAAAGTTTGACATGATCTTTGCCAAGCTGTGTTTTGCATACACCTAGTGTCTTAGCTTTACGCCAGAGACAGCGCCTGAAGTGGAAGTAGCAGCCTGTTATTTTCACATTTGGGAAATGGCTTCGGATTGCTTGTATAGCTGCAACTTCAAAATCAACTGTTATGTCACTTGGATTCCACTGGGGTATTTGACTTCTTATTAGTTGAAATAACAGCTTGTATGTGGTCAATTTTTTGTCAGGTAGCAGGGCATATAAAACTGGAATTATATTTTGGTATTCTTCATTGCTTTCTAGCTCCGCATGAATCGTGTACAGTTGGTAGAATGGCTTTGGGCAAGTTTTGAATGTACCATCCATATAAAAATGTTTACATTTTCCCATGTATTCTTTTAGTTCATCGTCAGCAAATATCAATATACGGTTTTTATGTGCGTAGTCAGCAAATAGTATTTTTTGAAATTTTTGAGGCACTTCAACATCTTTCGCTTTTTTAAAAGTTACTTTGCTTGCTCCTATAGATTTATTTCTTTTCTTATAGAGTGTTTTCTGTACATTTTTTAAAGCCGGCAACTTCTTTATTATGTTTATACCACGATCTTCAAGGGGAGCCATATTTTCCTCAAATATTTTAGAGATTGGGTCAGATAAATTCTCCTGCACAGTCTTCCCGCACTTATCCATTTGTATTTTTATCTCAACTTCTGCTGTGTCCATAGGTTCATGAGAATGAGTTGTTTCGTGTTTTATTACATTAAAATCCCTGTTGGTTTTTATCGTTGCAAAACATGATTTCATTTTTGCGCACCTCCACAAGATTGCTCCATCAATATTTGTTCTTTTAATAACGTATTCATAGCCATGCCTTATTATCTTTTTGGAACCTCTTTGTGTAGTACTTATATACATAGATGGATTGCCGCGTGAAGTAGAAGGACTATCTTCATACATTTTGATGTTTCTAAGGGAAATAAAGATTATGCATTAAAATGTGTTTAGGTACTCAAAAAATTAAAACATTTGTTGAAAAATACTTTAATTTACAAAAAATACCAAGTAGGTCTAAGTAAACCTGTAAAGTTATATTTTTAGTCCATTAAATACCTACTTTTGATTTGAATAATGTCGGAATGTTTGCGGTTCTGTGAGCAGGATGTATACAGGGAAAACCAAAGCAAGCTACTAGTTGTATAATAAACATTGAAAAGTATATATCTATATATGTTATAAGTTCTTTAGATGTTGTTGCACTGTAAAGATAAATTTATTTTTAAGAAACAGTTTTTTACAAATACAAATCACTTGTATACATAATTGAGTGATAATATGATTTATTACTAACCTGTAAAGAGAAACAACATTAAAAGCTATTGCTTCAAATATTATTTATAATTTGAATGAAAATTATCTCCTTTACCACGTTGACGTTTCATTGTACAAAGTCAGAGATAATTTCTTTATGAATAAATTTCTACAGATAACATAGCGCAAACCTCGGAGGAAGAATCAAATGCATACTTATTTTGAGGTGCAAACAAAGTGCTGCCACCATAGACAATATTAAATGAAGAGATAAAAGTACTTTTGCGTGTGTCTATACAAATCATAAAATCTATTAGTGGGATCAGTTTACCAATTCAAAATATGCTTAGGTCGAATGATCCCGTTGGGATGAGTCCGAGCGGCCTCAGTTTACTAAAGAGCCGTTGGCAGCATGCTATTTAACGCATTCACCACTTCATGGATACAGCGACTCACACTTGGCTGGCTCCTATCAGCCAGCATTCTCACCGGCTTTTGGTAACTACCGGTGGCCAGAAAATTAAGAGTTAAGAGTATTTAAAAAACATAATATAATTTTCTACTAGTAAACTGTTGCGTCCTAGGTTTCAGTCAGTCGAACATGCAATTATATTTTTGTGTTTTTTTTATGGTAAGTACCTAATAACTGCATGCTTTGCTCAGTATCAAACTAATAAACTGCATTCATGAAGACAGATCCAAGTCAAAGATATCAGAAACAGGATTAGTCTGCACTTACTTTGACATGAGGTGTTATCGTATTAGATCTCTGTGGCCCAGGGTAGGGGTAGTAATACTGCTTCCGAGAACGTCGCATAACCACCAAAATTATTATTTGGTCACCCTATACCAGTGGTTCCCAATTAGTTTTTGCTGCGTACCCCTTCAAAAAAGACCTCAAACCTGCGTATGCACTATGCGTACCCCTTTATGTACCAATGATAAATAAAAAAAAAATTTTTTTTTTTATATTATTAATTTGAAGATAATAAATATTATTATCTTCAAATTACAGTACAATAGTGAAAATCAGAATAATGTGATGTATCGGAAGACACAAATGTGCACGTATTTCTTTGCACAGCTCATAAATATCTGGTTGTTGTCCTTCAGTCAGCTTCAGTCAGTCTTAAATCGTCTTCAAGTTGAAGTCTGTGACGATGTTTCGTTTTTAAGTTTGTCATGGCCGAAAATCCGCTTTCGCAAAGGTAGGTCGTGCAAGGTCGTGGTATAGGGCCCTATACCAATTACCAACACACAAACAACTTCGGATCCAATGCTAAGGGATCATCTCAAGTAAAGACTTATTACTAACTAAGATTTCTATATCCCATACTTTTAGTTTTCTGGCAAAATGATTTTTTTTTTACATTTTAAGGAATTGATCATAATAAAAAGTGTGAAGCAGCCGAGTCCCTTAACAGTTTATATTTGTGCGTTGTTGGCTATATTTGTGCGTAAATTTTATTTATTTATTTATTTATTATAACAAATAAAATTGTTGTGACAGTTTGACTTTTGACAATAGGTTTTTTTTTAAATTTTTATTTCAATTTAACGTGGAACCAAATTCATAATTAACTAAAAACTGTTTATGGTTTTGAACGAATGACGTTAAAATAAAAAAAACGCATTGTAGAATACCATGAAAAAACGGCTAAACAAGCCTTGTCACGTTATGTTCGTATTTTAAAACGGCGTGGGGTAATAAACGTCTCGAAGTCAAGATGTCAATGGGTAACATGGTATCAGTCTCAAAATGTACAATTTGATGGTGCCAAAATGCACTTATGGTCACATATTCATATGATAGAAGCCTAAGGTACCAAAACGTACTCATGCCCAAATATTGATATACGATAGATTGCGTTAACTACACTCGAGAGCAATGAATCCGGGTCACTCAAAGAATCCAAAAAATCTCGGAAAGTAAGAATGCTAGGTTAATGCAATAAATTGTATTTAATAGACAATTTAATACTCCTTAAATGAAAGTTAAAAAAATATGAGTCACCATACATTTTATTTACACAAAATTACATAAAGAAAAAAAACTGCTGATCTCTCCTTAAAACAAAAATAGGAAACATGAAATTTTTGAACTTTATGACGATTTTCTTGAATTTCAATACTTCGTATTACCTCCTCGTGCTTCCATTACTGCGTTTACGCGGTTTGGCATGCTGTACACCAAGTTCCTTATACGATTTTGGGGAATATTCTCCCATTCCTCTGTGAGAGCAATTTTGAGCTCAGGAAGCGTGATTGGGGGAGGGTTTCGTTGTTTTACGCATCTCCCTAGCTCGTCCCAAGCATGCTCGATCGGGTTGATATCCGGGCTGCGCGCTGGCCACTCCATACAAGTAATGTTCATCTCTTGAAGGTAGTCATTCACAATCCTACCTGTATGAGGTCGAGCATTGTCATGCATAAATATAGCATCCTCACCCAAATTGACCATAAATGGACCAACGTGTTCGTTGAGGATTTCTTCCACATATCTTACGCTAGTTAAAGAGCCGTTTTCTATGATCACCAGCTCTGTGCGACTTTCAGAGGAAATTCCGGCCCACACAAGTACAGACCCACCACCGTAGGCTACTTTTTCTTCGATGCATGCTTGCTTGAATCTTTCCCCTGGTCTTCTATACACTCTGTGTCTTCCATCGTGCTTGTAGAGCATAAATTTTGATTCGTCGGAGAACATAACTTTCGACCAATCTTCAATACTCCAATTTACGTGGTTCTGGGCATATCTTAGTCTTGAAATACGATGGCCACGCTCCAGTTTAGGGCCGTTTGCAGGTCTAAGGGGTTTTAAATTAGATTCAGCAAGCCGACGTCTTACTGTCCATGCACTTGGGTTACTTCCTCCGAGGCGTCGAAACTGATTTGTGAGTTCAGTTCCTGTGAGAAAGCGATTTCGAAGCATGGTGTTCACCAAGTATCGGTCTTCTCGTCCTGTGGTATACCTAGTTCTGCCCGTTCCTGGTCTGCGTAGGTTAGAACCAGTTTCTTCGTAACGTCGGAGAACTCTTTGTACTGTTGACAGCGACACACCGACAGTCCTGGCTGTATCGCGCTGACTCCGGCCGGTTTCCACCAATGTAAGTATTCTGGTGCATTCTTCAAGTGTAAGCGACATGATTTCAGCTTGAATAATGAATATTGAGCACTATCAACCTGGTTTATGTACCAACATAAATGACAGATTACAAACAAAAGCAAAAACAAATCCTGTAATTTCGTAGTTCCATCTTCGACAGTGTTCCCTTTTCAAATTTGATTTTTTTATGATATAACTTTACAATAACTAAGAAGTTTTAATACTTTCATTTAAGGAGTATTAAATTGTCTATTAAATACAATTTATTGCATTAACCTAGCATTCTTACTTTCCGAGATTTTTTGGATTCTTTGAGTGACCCGGATTCATTGCTCTCGAGTGTAGTTGGACTACGTTTTTTTTTTTGGTTTTATCGAACCACGAGGCCAGAGCCATATTATATAGTATGTACACATACTTAATATGGCTCTGGCCACGTATTAGTAAACCATTTTCCGCACCACCCGAGGAGGTATGGCTTTAGGCGCGTTTTTTTTAACGTGGGTGGTATCCCCATTAGGCCTAGTCAACCTCTAAACTACTTCTTTCATATATACATTATTTTTTATTTACAATATATATACAATACTAAACCAAACGCGCTGCTTCCCACACCGGCATGCCGGTGTGGGAAGCGAAAGTAGAGCGCCGCGGAACTTCATGGAACTACATGGAAAACACCTGCGCGGTATCTTGCTTGGCTTCCCATAGCGGCGGCGAATGTCGCGTAGGTTCGAACAGGCCATTACGTGATTACTTCGCGCGCGATACATTTCTTTACAGAAACTAAACTACCAAGTAATTATTCCAATATATTTCCTTACTTAATATTAATAAATAAACTGAATTAAATATTATGTTAGTGTTGGTGTGTTGCATTTTTTTTTGTTGCGTATTTTTTTACAATCTGGTGTCTTCATAATCAGAATTAAGCATCGTCGTCGAAATAGTAAAAGCGTTTCCATAGTTTCAATGTATGATTCGAAAGAATGTTTTGCAGTTCTGTGATCCATGCAACTTGAATTTGGAGTGCGTTAGAGTCCAGTGTGCGTTGTATCAGTGATATGGAATGCAAATTTGCAGAATAAGTTGTTACGGTGTCAATGAAGTTCCATCCAGATCTCATATTCTATGCCATAAAAACACAAGCTGATGACGCAAATAAAAATATGTTTGCTTGTGAAATAATCTAGTGGCCAGGTTTAGTGGATATTCTGGAGAAAGCGACGCCTGGAAAACGTTTTTAGATTTTTGTTTTTAAAACCTAAATTCAAAGCTATGGTTGTTAATAAGCTTGCAGGTTCAGTGGATATTCTGCAGTAAGCGACAGCTGGATAACGTTGTTACAATTTGTTAAAACCAGTTTTCGGATAATTCCATCAAGATGCTTCATTTGAATTTGCTTTTATGCGACAGATGTTTCATAATTGATGTCTTCTTTTTTTCTTAATTCAGAATCCAAGGATAATCATCAGAATGGAAGGAATGTAGTACATTTTTTTAAATAAAATAATCATATTGACCAGTTTTCACATTATTGTCGATAGACATTTCGCATAGAAATAGTTGAAAAGCGTTTTGATAATAAAAAAAAAAAATTGGCGAAGAATAAACATCAGTTAAGATGCAAAACATAGACATAGTATCTAAATTTATTCTATGAAGCAGAGACAGTTACTAAAAACTACGGTATAAACATTATGCTTGAAACAAACTGAGATAATTATTATTATAATAATTAATTAAAATGCTAAATCTTTTTTTACATTGAAATTTAAAAACGGGTTGAAACTGGTGTTAAGAGTTAGAAATAGAATAATATTAGTAACAGTTGAAATGAGAGTTCAAATGAATGAGTTTATTTAGGCTTCTTTCATGCGCAGCTTAGGAGTAAAAATAGAAGCGACGCGGCGACGATATAGTTTGATTAACAGTTAAAGACAAAGTAAAAAGAGAGTGCGCCTTTTGAGGCTCTTTTTTCGCACGCGGTAAGAGAGAAAATCAGATTGAGATTAACAGAAAGAGTGAAGACAAAGTAAAAAGATTAAGTGCTCCTTTTGAGGCTCTTTTTTCGCACGTTCATACATTTTGTTAACCCGAACCTTTTAGCAAAACATATGCTGTTCAAATTGAAATAATTTTATATATAAATCTATTTCTATTTGGGTTCGAATCCTGGTCGCAGTCAGTAACATTTACAAAGATTTTTGATTTATGAAAAAAGGCCTGTCCTACGCTACGCGGTATTTCAAAATAACACGCAGATATTTTCAATTAAGTTCCGCGGCGCGGTATTTTGATTTCCACGTAGGTCCTTATGTTAGTTAAAAAAAAGAATTGAATTTTGTTTGAATTATTATTATTTGAATTTAAATTTAATTTGCCTTTGAAGATTAGATAGAGGTAAACAGTTTCAGACTTATTCAGGAAGGTCTAAAAATATATTTAAACTTTACTGTAATTATTAGAATTTACATTAATTTATTAGGAGCTCCGGTATTACAACATTTTTCGCGTACGGTTTGCCATGTAAAACGCGATCTTCGTGAATTTTAATTTTAACATTTTCTTTTTTTGTGGCTCGACTAACGCGACGTACAGTTGCCTGTGGCTCAACATATCCGACCTAAGATCTACTCCAACCAACACGACTTAATGTTTGGCCTAGACTTTGTGAATAGTCATCGCGTAAGACAACTGTAAAGGAAATTGACGGCGGCACATTTCGAAAGGACTTTTCGGATCAATTTAAGTTTTAAAAGTTATACGCGGAATTAAGTATTCGTCTGTACCCGATGATTTTTGTACTGTTATTAATCTCGGCGACCAATTCGTTACTATTACCAAAGACGCTATTACTTTGGTGCCGTTTACCAATCCGTCGTTGAAACTAAGATTCCGCATGATCATACAAATGCATCCGATTTTGAGCTTAAGGTCGTGCTCTGGAACGCCTCTTGGTTGCATTCGGTTGAGTGCATCTGGTCCAAAAAAAAATTCGTCTGCATTTTCATTTTCGACTTTATCGATGGAGTAAAAATGCAGAACTTCTCCATCTAACCGATCGAGTCATTTATTTCTCGAACGGCGTCGTTCCGTGTGCATCAAATAGCTCTATGTACGTTGGCACAGGGTTCTACATTTAATAGTGGAAAAACAAAATCAATTAATACATCTAATTCAGAAACAATTTCAATACCATCTTAATCAACTAAATTTTGAATACTATTGCCAATAGGAAAAGGATTAGATGGTAATTTATTGGAGCCTAAATTTAATAAAAATTCCGCAAACTTTAAGTCATTCCTGCATCTTTGCGATGTAGCCAGGGAGAAAGTTTTTACATTTTGCCAGATGCGCGATGTTTTAACCGATGCATTGAGGATGTCGGAATTGGTTCTTGCATTTGTAATAACAGGCGGAATCTGCCTAAAATTTACCGCAAAGATGATAATTTTGCCCCCAAACATTTTATTATTACGCAGGAGATCACGCAACGACCTATCCAGCAAATGAATCAAAAATTTATGAGCCATTGGGGCTTCATCATAGATGATGACGTCCGCGTGTGATATTAATTCGGCTCTTTGAGTACCGTTTGTTATATACCAAAATCCACTATCGTCCACCAGATCGATAGACGACTTTTTAGTATTTAGCCGTGACGAGGTTGAGCATGAAGCCCACCTGCGTGAACTTTTCACTAGGATGAGGGACTATGGCGTCCTCATAAATACCGCTAAATGTGTTTTTGGTAAGTCAGAGGTAACATTTTTAGGCTACCACATCTCTCAACGCGGAACTAAACCTCTGGAAGGTAAAGTTTTGGCAATCAAAGAATTCCCTGTCCCCAAGACAGCCAAGCAGCTTAGAAGGTTCTTGGGTATGGTAAACTTTTATAGAAGGTTTATTCCCCAAGCAGCCAAAGTTCAAGCGCCCTTGAATGCTTTACTAACTGGCTCCATCAAAGCTTCGCAGCCTGTCGATATAAGTGGAGAATCGTTAAGAGCTTTCGAAGCATGTAAGGATAGCCTCTGTAATGCAGCATTACTGGCCCATCCTGACTCGAACGCTAAGTTAGGTTTAGTAACCGATGCTTCAGATTTTGCTATGGGTGGAGTTTTGAATCAGTTCAAAGATGGCAATTGGCAACCTCTAGCCTTTTTCTCACGCAAATTGAGCCCTACGCAACAGAAATATTCACCGTACGATAGAGAGCTCCTTGCTATCTATGAGAGTGTCAAATATTTCCGTCACTGGCTAGAAGCTTCAACTTTTACTATCTACACTGATCACAAGCCGCTGTGCTTTGCATTCCATGAAAGGAAGGCACACTGCAGCCCGCGTCAGTTTAGACACCTGGACTACATTTCACAGTTCTCGACTGATATTCAACACATCGCTGGAAAAGATAATGTTGTTGCTGACACGCTTTCCAGGGTCGATGAACTGCAAAGTCCGGTAGATCTAGAAGTTATTGCCAAAGCCCAAAACTCAGATCTCGAACTAGCCCAATTTCTGAAAGACGAGACTAGTTTGCGTATTCAAACACTGAGCATACCTGGAAGTCTTCATAAACTGTACTGCGATGTCAGCACAAAGACTCCCAGGCCTCTAGTTCCCAGGTCCTTACGCAAACAAGTTTTTGATAGTTTGCACTCGCTAAGCCATCCCGGCGCTAATGCCAGCGCAAAATTAGTGGCAGAACGCTTCGTCTGGCCGCTGATGAGGAAAGACTGTCGCGATTGGTCTAAGGCGTGTTTGGCTTGCCAGCGTTATGGGCGCGTGTGGTCACAATGAGTTACTGTGATACCTACTGCCTATTTATATTAACGAACAGAAGGTAAAGAAAATACTATGATCGGAGTTTCAGAGAAAGCTATGCTGTAATTCTTGATCGGTTCGAATTTGGTTTTAGCACTGAATAATTTACCCTTTACGTCTACAAAACTATAACCAATACCGGGATGAGTAGGGCTCAAGAAACCCAGCTCATATGCTGTGATGTTTGCACCGTTGCGGATTTTATTGACTACGTCATTACACTTGGTATTATAAAGTATCTCTAAGGTTTGCAGTTCCATAGATGCCATAGAGGAGGAGAGAGGATGGAGTGACACTTCTGTATTTGGCTTACAGGGTTTGACTGGGATATCTCTATCGAAGTTGAAACTAGATTTATCATGACGTGCTATAGAGAAGAATAGACCATTATCTAGTATTAGGTATCACAGTAACTCATTGTGACCACACGCGCCCATAACTGGTGACCCCGAACAGAACACCACCGAGAAAATGAGCACTGACAGTGGTGACACGACTCAGTCGCAACATTCGCCGAAGTCAAGATCCCGAGCTTCCAGGAAACGAGAGCACGTTTCCAGGGACCAGCCCGAAAATCCATCGGAGCTGTTTCGTGTTGGCATACGCATCCCACCTTTTTGGCCAGAAAAACCAACAATATGGTTCTCTCAAATTGAAGGTCAGTTTAGCTTGGCGCGGATCACAGACGATCTAACCAAATTTCACTACGTTCTTTCTCACTTGGATCGGCAGTACTCCGTGGAGGTTGAAGACGTTATCATCTCACCTCCAGTTTCTGGCAAATATGAGAAGTTGAAAAGTGAGCTCATCAAGCGCCTCTCTGTATCCAAGGAGAAGAAGGTGAAACAGTTGCTACAGTCTGAAGAGTTGGGTGATCGCAAACCTTCACAATTCCTGAGGCATCTGCAGCATTTGGCTGGCCCCACTGTACCTGAAGACTTTTTGAGGTCTATTTGGACGAGCCGACTACCAAATAATCTGCAGACCATCATCGCATCTCAGATGAGCCTTTCTCTGAGTGAACTTGCTGACTTGGCTGATCGTGTCCACGACATCGCGCCGGCATCCTTTCAAGTGGCAGCGACGTCCAGTTCCAGCGCGGATACGCCATTGGACATCATGGCTCGTCAGGTCACAGAGTTGACTAAACAAGTCAGCGCTCTCACCGCTGAAGTCCGTTCTCGTTCCCGTACCCGGAACCAAAGGCCATCAAGAAGTCGAGGAAATGGAGGACAAAGCCGTACACCTGCGAGGAGATCCATGTCCAACTACAGGAAGTTCCCTAGCTGTTGGTACCACTCCAGGTTTGGCGCTCAAGCTGACAAATGCATCCAGCCCTGCGACTTCAAATCGGGAAACGACAGGGGCAGTCGGTAATGGCGGCTGAAGATTGCCCTACTACAACTGGTCGTCTATTCGTCACAGATCGCAGATCGGCCGTCCAATTCTTGGTCGACACGGGTAGTGACTTGTGCGTCGTACCACGATCTGCGTTTCGACAGCGTGTGAAATCGGACTATCAACTGTGTGCAGCCAACGGTTCCTCCATAGACACTTACGGTTGGGTTGAAATGAATCTCAATTTAGGCCTCCGTAGGGATTTTGTGTGGCGTTTCATAGTCGCGGATGTCACGAAACCTATCATTGGTGTAGATTTTTTATCTCATTACAATCTTATTGTAGATATTCGTAACCAGCGCTCACTTGATTCGACCACTAATTTGTCAACCGTAGCTTCAATCATTAGTGACAGTGATTGCCTTATATACAGTGTAAAAGTCGTGACTGGAGATTCTAAGTTCCATAACCTGCTTTCTGAGTTTCCAGATTTAACACGACCAATGGGTATTCATCGCACAACTAAACATAACACAGTTCATCATATTCGCACCACGCCAGGCCCTCCAGTATCATGTACCCCTCGACGACTGGCACCAGACAAGTTGAAAATTGCTAGGTCAGAGTTCGAGGCAATGTTATCGAATGGGACTGCTCGTCCGTCGGAGAGCCCCTGGTCATCCCCGCTGCACCTCGTTCCTAAAAAGGATAAAGGTTGGCGGCCGTGCGGTGACTACCGTATGCTCAACGCTCGGACGATCCCAGATAAGTACCCCATACGTCATATACATGACTTTGCTCACAGTCTATCTGGTTGTAAGATTTTCTCCACCATCGACTTGGTAAAGGCTTACAACCAGATACCTATTTTCGAAGATGACATTCCGAAATGCGCATTAACTACGCCTTTTGGACTTTTTGAGTTTCCTTATATGACATTTGGCTTGCGCAACGCTGGACAGACGTTCCAGAGGTTTGTTGATGAGATGACTCGAGGTCTAGATTTTTGTTACCCTTATCTCGACGACTTTTTAGTATTTAGCCGTGACGAGGTTGAGCATGAAGCCCACCTGCGTGAACTTTTTACTAGGATGAGGGACTATGGCGTCCTCATAAATACCGCTAAATGTGTTTTTGGTAAGTCAGAGGTAACATTTTTAGGCTACCACATCTCTCAACGCGGAACTAAACCTCTGGAAGGTAAAGTTTTGGCAATCAAAGAATTTCCTGTCCCCAAGACAGCCAAGCAGCTTAGAAGGTTCTTGGGTATGGTAAACTTTTATAGAAGGTTTATTCCCCAAGCAGCCAAAGTTCAAGCGCCCTTGAATGCTTTGCTCACTGGCTCCATCAAAGCTTCGCAGCCTGTCGATATAAGTGGAGACTCGTTAAGAGCTTTCGAAGCATGTAAGGATAGCCTCTGTAATGCAGCATTACTGGCCCATCCTGACTCGAATGCTAAGTTAGGTTTAGTAACCGATGCTTCAGATTTTGCTATGGGTGGAGTTTTGAATCAGTTCAAAGATGGCAATTGGCAACCTCTAGCCTTTTTCTCACGCAAATTAAGCCCTACGCAACAGAAATATTCACCGTACGATAGAGAGCTCCTTGCTATCTACGAGAGTGTCAAATATTTCCGTCACTGGCTAGAAGCTTCAACTTTTACTATCTACACTGATCACAAGCCGCTGTGCTTTGCATTCCATGAAAGGAAGGCACACTGCAGCCCGCGTCAGTTTAGACACCTGGACTACATTTCACAGTTCTCGACTGATATTCAACACATCGCTGGAAAAGATAATGTTGTTGCTGACACGCTTTCCAGGGTCGATGAACTGCAAAGTCCATTAGATCTAGAAGTTATTGCCAAAGCCCAAAACTCAGATCTCGAACTAGCCCAATTTCTGAAAGACGAGACTAGTTTGCGTATTCAAACACTGAGCATACCTGGAAGTCTTCATAAACTGTACTGCGATGTCAGCACAAAGACTCCCAGGCCCCTAGTTCCCAGGTCCTTACGCAAACAAGTTTTTGATAGTTTGCACTCGCTAAGCCATCCCGGCGCTAATGCCAGCGCAAAATTAGTGGCAGAACGCTTCGTCTGGCCGCTGATGAGGAAAGACTGTCGCGATTGGTCTAAGGCGTGTTTGGCTTGCCAGCGCGCAAAGGTAAATCGACATGTATCTTCGCCTTTAGGCACACTCAATTTACCTAAAGCGCGATTCAAATACGTCCACCTCGATCTGATCGGACCGTTACCTCCAGCTGGTGATTTTAGGTATTGTTTGACAGCCATCGATCGTTTCACGCGATGGACAGAAGTTGTCCCTCTCACCAATATCACTGCAGAATCAGTGGCCAAAGCATTTTTGTCAGGATGGATAGCTCGATTCGGATGTCCGACTGATATCGTCACTGATCGTGGTCGGCAATTCGAATCAGCATTATTTAGCCAACTATCAACGTTGATTGGTTTTAAGCATTGTAAGACCACAAGCTATCATCCTCAATGCAATGGTTTAATTGAGCGGTTTCATCGCCAATTAAAGGCAGCTATAATGTGCCACGCTGATAGTAGTAGTTGGATTGAGGCATTACCTCTTGTATTACTCGGCATAAGAAGTTCTTTCAAGGAAGACCTGCAATCTTCCTCTGCCGAGCTAGTATATGGGGAGCCTTTACGCCTTCCAGGCGAATTCTTTGGCGACAAAATTGACAAATGTACGACTGACATTACCGAGTTTTCTGCTCGTATCAGATCATTTGCCAATAATCTTCAGCCAGTTCCAACTTCGCATCACTCGAATAACAAAATTTTTATATACAAAGATCTTCTGTCCTGTTCACATGTTTTTCTTAGAGAGGATGCATTGAGAGGCGCATTGCAGCCTGCATATACAGGCCCGCATGAAGTCATCGAAAAAACTGCCAAAACTTTTAAAATAAAGGTTAAGGGCAGGATAGTGACAGTATCGATTGATAGGTTGAAACCAGCCTATATACTGTCACTACCCAATTCGATTTCTTCTAAAACAAGTTCTTCTGCTAGTCCTTCCCAAACAACTCGTTCTGGACGCCAAGTTCATTTTCCAGACTATTATCGCCTACGGGGCGGTTAAAATATGTTAACAGTTCCGAACCTGCTTGTTGCGCGGCTTCTACTTCAGTGCCTGGTTTAAAATAAACGTTTTAATGATTTTCTAAATGCACGGACAGTTGTTTTACGTTTGGTTCGCGCGCGGTCACATCGAATTCTAACGTCCTCCAAGCAGCGTCGCTGCAGCCTATATATCGTTTAGTGACGTACTGTTCTATTTCATTATTTTTATGTTCTTCCGGAACAACAGCTACGCGCGATTCGTCTTGACCTTTAGTAATGTATTTAAATAAATATTTAACAACTGTGCGTTGCGACGACACTTCCTAGTTGATATGAGCATCGTATTTTAAAAGAAGACTTGAGTTGTACGGTACTACCCAAGTATCATTAACAATTACATCGGTACCGCGATATTTGATAATAGCTTCATTTTTACTGTCCCTACACAAGTTAATAATAAATCCTTTTTCATCAGAAAAAGTGGTGGATGTCTCACGTTTTGGAAAAAAACTTGAACATTTACTTTTATCAATATCCCAACAAGGCAAATTGGTTCTATGGGAAAGACCGCAAGGACCGTGAATCATGTGATTCAAAACAGCTGTTCGTAATCTTCCGTGTGCCTCTGATGCATTAGGAATGTCTGCTCTGACAAATTTATCTACACTCGTGAGCAAAAAAATCGACTCAGGACACACGCTTGCGCTTGAAAAGCTCTAGCAAAAAATCTGAAGCTTTTATTCTATTTCTGATTTCAACATCTCAAAGCTACTAGTTTTAGCTTTAAAATGAGTGGTCTACGTTGTTACTAAAAAAACTTTTTTGGCCGAGAAAAAATATTGAATCAGAAAGAGTCTTGAGCAATGAATAAGGCTATAATTTACAGTAAAGAAAATACCAGCTGAAATTCGTTAAAACAATAATTTAATTGAAATTATCTTTTTAATATTTAGTGTTGCCCCCCCTGGCCCTAATAACAGCTTCCAATCGCTTCTTCATGGATCGAATAAGTTTCTTTACTCGATCTTGTCCGATGCTATTCCATTCTTCAATTAGCGCCGCTTTGAGGTCCGATTTTGTGTCTGGTGCAGGATTTCTAGCCCGAACATTTCTTTTAAGTTCATCCCACAAATGCTCTATAGGATTTAAGTCCGGGCTACGCGCTGGCCAGTCCATAGCGGCAATTGCGACCTCCTGTAAATACTGCCGGACGGAACTTGCTGTATGTGGACGGGCATTGTCGTGCATTAAGACGAAGTTTTCGCCGATAAAACCGGCGTAGGGAACGACGTGATCCTCTAAAATCTCTTCGATGTATCGGTTCGCCGTCAATCCTCCCATTCGACCGCCAGTTTCAATAAAAACCAACTCGGTTTTTGCCTCCATTGAAATACCCGCCCACACCATCCACGATCCTCCTCCAAAAGCCACATTTTCTTTGATGCAGCACTGTGCGAATCTTTCTCCAGGTCTTCTGTAGACTCGTCCTCTTCTGTCACTACCATGCAAGCACACTCTGCTTTCGTCTGAGAAGAGAATGGTGCTCCATTGTGCGTCAGTCCAATCAACGTGTTCTCTGGCAAATCGTAGGCGGGCTGCTCGGTGGGCTGGGGTTAATTTGGGGCCAGTAGCTGGCCTTTTTGGCTCAAGGCTAGCTGCCTTAAGTCGTCTTCTAACTGTCCAGCCACTCACAGCCACTCCTCGCGTTTCTCTGAGGTTTTGTTGGACTTGAACGCCAGTGAGGGCCCGATTTCTCAGCGATGTGCTGACAATGAATCGGTCATCTCTCTCCGATGTGCACCTTTTTCTTCCGGAACCCTGTCTTCGATTAAAGCTACCAGTCTCCTGGTAACGACGGTAAACTCTAGAAACAGCAGACTGGCTCATGTTAAGCGCACGTGCCACTTCTCGCTGACTCTGGCCTTGTCGCAATAGGGTGACCGCTTGAGCAGCTTCATCACTTGTTGTGTCCATTTTCAGGTAGAATTCTTGTTTGTTGATAACAGAGATGTGTATCGGTTGACGTTTGACGGCTAACTGATAAGGATAAGTCAGGTAGATAACCTTTTATGTGGGTCAGTAACCCTTAATTAGCACTATTGTAAACAAGCGTAAAAAGAGTGGTTACTAATCACAACATGTTATTGGGTTGTGTGAGCAAGAAAAATTACAATATTTTATATCATTTTGAAGCTAACACTAGCAGCTTTAAGATTTTACTAAGAAAAAAATATTTTTGCTTTCAGTTTTTTTGCCAGTGACTTGCGACTGCAGATGTGACGCCTGAGTCGATTTTTTTGCTCACGAGTGTAGTTAGGTATTCCATGTTCTCTTAATAAATGTTTCATTATGTTTAACTAATGATTTTTTTTTTCTCGAACATTCATATATCCTCGAGGAATGTTTCCATGATATCATAAAATACCCATATGGGTTTATAATAAACATCTTCTTCGCTGCATCCAGATGATATGAGGCCTTTTTTTTCTTTAGATGTTGCCGAAATGTAGCCATTAAGGCCTCCTTCTTCTTGAGTTCAGGAATAGAGATCTGCATTTCATTTGAAATCCTTACCCAGGCATCATGTACCTGAAATACAACACAGGTACCAGGATGTCAATGTCTTAAAACTGAGAATACTGACGCGCAAGCAGACATTGTCACGCATTGAGCGTTATTACCTTGCCGCTTTCATTTTGTTCAATTTGAGGAAATAATTCATTTATAATCCAATTGTCGCTCATTTTTTCAATTTTAGCTATATTGTTACCGACGATAATCTCCGTAGGCAATTCCTCGGGATTCAAAAATATTTCACCCCTCGGTAGAAATGATTTAAGTGACATATATTACGTGTCACCACTTAGAAGAATGACATCGATATCATGACAAGTCAGATTTCGATGTCTTAAAACTGACAATACTGACGCGCAAGCAGACATTGTCACGCATTGAGCGTTATTACCTTTATTGCATGCTAGAGATGATTCAGTCTAACGCGCATCAGAAATACATAACTATCTACTTATTACGGATCATGTATATGTAGTCCAATAAGCAGGTATTATTGCCCTACAAAAGATGGTGTAGATTATGTTTTGGTGTAAGTCGACTTTTTTCTCCCACTTGTAACAAAAGAACAAAAATATACATTTACCTTCCAAAATGTTTTTTTGTTCTCATTGATTGGATTAATGAGTTACAGAGAGACAAAAATAGACAAAAAACACGAATATCTAATAGATGACCTTCACTTCATCCTACTTTTATGTTTTCTTATTATAGCGGCAACCGATTGTGTAAAAATTTCAACAATCTTCCTTTAATCATGATCATGAGCTACAGCCCGCTAACAAATAAATGGAGGGGCAGACGATCAGCAGTCTTAGTACTAAAAATTTCAACAATCTTCCTTTTAATCATGATCATGAGCTACAGCCCGCTAACAAATAAATGGAGGGGCAGATGATCAGCAGTCTTAGTACCTTCATAATAAGGTTTTGTTGATTTTAACCTTCAGGTAGGTACGACATCCTAGCGCCAGCAGCTCAGCCCGGAAGTGCGTACACCAGGAGGAGAAATCTATGATTATATTTACATAATCATATGCCTCCCCCGGGCTGCTCATACGAAGGAGGGTTTTTGTGAGTTGCTCCTCAGAGAGGGTCATCGACTGATGTTTTATGTACCGGAAGATGACATCGGCTATGTTTTTCTCAGTTACTACCTGGTAGGCTCGCATCTCCGGTGTCATCTTCCCGTAGCATCTAGCATCGTCCTCCTTGAACTCCCTCTCTTTGGGCACTGCCACCATCACCCTCCAATCGTCGGGGATGACGCCTCTGTTGATGAGCGAAATTATCTCTTCACAGTCGA
The DNA here is from genome assembly GCA_963582015.1 of Xanthorhoe designata. Taxonomy (NCBI): domain Eukaryota; kingdom Metazoa; phylum Arthropoda; class Insecta; order Lepidoptera; family Geometridae; genus Xanthorhoe; species Xanthorhoe designata. The sequence goes on along the minus strand of OY757057.1, from coordinate 412,695 downwards.
ATGTCTCTGTTGTGAGATAATGCATTACAACGCTTTTGGTGGTAGGAGGAGGGCCTACCGGAAAGTGTCCGTACATCGTCCGGTAGGCCTTGGTGTCGTACTCATACACCCACTCTGCCTTCTTCGGTATGATTGCTTTGTCAGCGATGATGTCTATAGTGTCTATGTGATAATTGAACTGGAAGGTTTTTACAAATTTAACTGAGGCAAAGCACTCGGGGTCCCAGCTGTTGGTCCTGGTTTCGCCCCACTCATTCGCGTGGTAACAACTGAGAAGACGAGGGTCCGTATTGTGGTCCATTTCCAGGTTTGGCCATTGTTTATGCACCTTATAGTATTGCCTACAGAACTCTTTCTTGAACATATTGTTAATTCTGTAGGCCGTGCTCTCCAACGATGTCTTCAGGACAGTGCCTTTCTTATACCACCCTGACGTGCTTCTGTCCATGTTGACGACAGGGTGGCCCTGGGTCTTCCACAGACTAGCGAGCTCAAGTTTGAGCATCGCATGTTGCGGGTGGGTTATCGGGCCGACAAGTTCTTTGTACATATTGGTATTCTTGAGGACCGCAGGTATATCACTTGTGATGGTGTCCAAGAAGGCTGGGGAGTATTTATCATTATGTAATGTTGAATACAATGTGGCAGAGGACCAAGACGCACACATATCTGCAAAACACAAGAAGAGGGTGTACGGGACCAGAAAACATGTTGTGGATGAGGTTTTAACAAAACAGAGTTCCGCGTCAAAAACAACGGTGACAGATCCTATCATCAGTTCTTGCCTAGCCACAAATGATTGCGACACTGTGTCGACGGCCCTGGATAGGGACATCGTCAGTTTCATGTAAGGAGAGTTCAATGGGTAACTCCTGCTGATCTCGGTGGGCGGCTCTTGCTTGTAGAAGTGCCTATACGCAGCAGTCGTGACATCGAGGACACGCTTATGATGAGGACGAAGTGCCGCGGGGTTGTCCTTGTTTGTTAGCAGGTACTCGATTTCTGTTGTGAGTATAGCCGAGGCGAGATGCTTCTCTTCTCCCTCCGGTAAACCTGTTGCTTTGTGTGAGGTTTTCCTTCTAGGTCTGGTAGCTCATCGGGATCCATAATTCAGCTTGTTACAACACGGAGAGGGGTGACGATACTGGGAAGGATAGTCGTAATCTTGGTCTTACGGCGTAGATGCCTTCTGCACTCGCCAAAGCCCCGTGAAGTTATAAAGGTCCGGAAGACCACTTAACATAAAAATCCGTCCGAAAAAAAAAAAAAAAAAAAAAAAATCTTGGTCAGTCGTGCGCTGCTCGCTCACCCGCCAACGGGAAGTTAGCTCCGACCGATTTGACAACCCCCCCCGCTAGCGTGTAAGGCGCGCCCAGACACTCGTCTTGGCTGGACCGTCGAACAACTAGCTCCGCGTTCCGCGTACTTAGAGCTTGTCCAGAAAAGGCGAATTCGTCGCGATTCTCTCGCGCGTATTACGCGCGACCGTTTGATTGAAGATTGTTTTATTCATAATCTCTTATAATACTAATACAGTCTTCTAGGATACAAAATCAGGTGTACTAATAAAAACGAATTAAATGTAGTATCAGATTAAATATAATAATTAAACAATGTCATGGTTTTGGAAGAGGTCAAGACATTCACTATCCTGAGAATCTCTTGATGACGTTGGTTGATGGAGAATTTACGTATAAGGCTGCCTGTGAAGATCTTGGCAAAATAGAATTTCGGCCTTGCAATGCTGATATGGATGGCGTTTCTGGGTCATATTCTTGAAAAGTAAATTCATTTGGTCTTGAAGGTTGTGTATGGTATCGAGGTCGAACCGGAATTGGAGTTGAAGATGAAGCCGAACTGTTAGAAAAGTACGAATACGAATTGTTTGAATACACAGATGATTGCGAAGATTGTTGAGCCGCTTGCAAAATTTTCATTAATTCAATTTTTACTGCTATACGATTGGCCTCAGGTACCTTAAGTAATTCTTTGTGTAAAGATAAACAGAACAGTTTGTCATCATCACCTTCCGTTACGCTGGAAACCAGTGGTTGTTGTTGATTCCTAGTGCTTATATTGTTTTTAATTATGTTCAGGAATTCAGCATCAGCGGCAGTCATTTTCTTTCTTTTAATATTTTGATTCGGCGGCCTCATTATGTCTTCCCTTGCATCTGCTGTAGACTCTTCGTTACCTGTCTCTGAGTTTTCAGAGGTGTTTTGAATATTGCTTTCTGTTTTTTTATTACGTACTGACCTTTCGAGAAACATAAGACGTTGAAAATATATATATTGAATCTTCGAAGCTCCAGAGCCTGATGGTGCATTCTTTGTTTTTTTCTGACCTCTTTCCTGAAATTAACAATTTAACCATAATTTTTCAATTTTGTTTCAGGTATTTAGCAACTGGCTGTTATTTTGCTGACTTGCATTATGCCTATAGATTAGGGAAATCAACTGTAATTGACATCGTTCAAAAAACTGTATATGTTATTTGGGATAAGTTAAAAGACAGAGTAATGAAAGAAGAACCTTCGACAGAAGAGTGGATGGAAATTGCAAGAGGATTCGAAAAATATACAAATTTTCCTAATTGCATTGGAGCAGTTGATGGCAAACATATTAGAATTATAAAACCTTTAGATTCCGGCTCTATGTTCTACAATTATAAACATTTTTTTTCGACTGTGCTGCTTGCCGTATGTGATGCAAATTATTGTTTTATCTGTATAGATGTTGGAGCATGTGGGAAGAGCAATGATTCAACGATTTTTAAAAACTCCACATTCTTCAAAAAACTCACGGAAAAATCTTTGAACATTCCGGGACCAAAACCAGTATCAGAAATTCGTACAATACGTTTACCTCATGTTATAGTTGGAGATGAGGCATTTAGCTTATCAGAAAATATTATGCGACCATATTGCGGCAAGAATTTAACCAAAGAAAAACGAATATTTAATTACCGCCTCTCTAGAGCAAGACGTTATATTGAGTGTTGTTTTGGAATCCTGGTAAACAAATGGCGAATATTTCACAAACCACTCAATGTACATATTGAATTTGCGCAAAACATAATTAAAGCTTGTTGTGTTCTTCACAATTACGTCAGGTTAAGAGATGGATACAGATACGAAGACACATTGTTCGAAACAGCTCTAGATGGTCTGAGTACGACTACAATTCGACCTGGTGTAAGGTCTCGAAACACGAGGGATATATTCGCTGATTATTTCATGAAGGAAGGTCGACTGCCGTGGCAAGACAAAATGATCTAATTTTCTTTGTTTGTTACTAATCAATAAAATAATAATAAATACTTACCTAAATCTTTCATTTTTTCCTCGGAGTCTTCTTTATCAGAAAATATTAACACCAATTCTTCCCAAGACCTACGTTTTAAAATCCAATTGGCATAATCAGGTGATTCCAAATCCCATATCGCCGGTCTTTTTTCTATTTCGTCTATAAACAATTCCGTGTCAAAATTTTGGCGCTCCATTTCCCTCGATACGTGCACTCGCTCTAGAGTTCGCGCGTTAACTGGACGCAACAAGGCAGGCGTCCCTAGTATCTCGACTCGCGCGCAATACGCGCGAATCAAGCGCGAGTCGAGAGGCTGGCGTAGTGCACGCGATTTACGCGCGTATTTTGAATTCGCGCGATGCTTGTGGACGCGATGTAGTGACACCACACCCCTTGCCTGGTTCATACAAAGATGTGCCCTATGTATTTTTAGGAGATGGTGCTTTTGCGCTGTCGCCACATTTAATGAAACCTTATCCGGGTAACCATGATTCAGGATCCCCAAAACGTATATTTAATCAGAACCTATCAAGATCAAGGGTTGTAGTAGAAAATACGTTTGGGATACTTGTCACAAAATTTAGAATATTTAAAAAACCGATTCCATTTAACCCAGAAAAAGTATCTCTTATAACAATGACGTGCATTTTACTGCATAATTTCTTACGAAAAAGTGCCACTTCATCACATATATATACACCGCCTGGAAACATAGACATTTATGATGAAAATAGTGTACTAATCGCACCTGGCTCATGGAGAAACGAAATCGAAACTACTTGTGCTGTTCGTAATATTTCAATCACAGCACGCCGATCAGCTCTGAATGCCCAGGAAATAAGAGAAGAATTTACGAAGTACTTTGTAAGTAGGTACCAAAATAGATAAGTATAGATTATAATTAGGTACAAGATCTTTTTTTTAAATTATCAAATAAAACATACTTACACTATTTATTGTTTTATTACATGCCACTCCTTCTCCGAGAAATGAATCCATGGTTTCATAGGCGAACCATATAGGTTTATATACTTCATCTGTGCTGGCACCACTGTGGATAGAATCCTTCACTTTTTTTCTGTACGTTCTGTAGCTTGACATTAAGGACTCTTTTTTCTTCTTCAAATCTGGCACTGGAATTTCCATGATTGCACTAATTCTCGTCCATGCATCGTGTAGGTATCTTATTTTTATTTTTATGTCCTTCATGTTGGGCTTGCCAAAGCACGGGTTCTGCTTGATAGCACTCCAGGAACACTAATTCGCGATCGTTGCCCCACTGGGTGCTCATTTTGACGTCCGCTTGCTACTGCGTCTCGCACACAACTGTGAACACAGCGCGAGTGTAGATGCATTCACGTTCGCGCGCCGTGAACCAAGCCGCGAACCTTTGTCGCGGGACAAAAAACCGCCACCGGACGGGGAACGGCGCGAAGCGTGAACGCGAACGCGCGAAACCATCTACACTCGCGTTTCGCGGCATTCGCGGCGCGAGTGTAGAGCCGGCTTAGTACTTCGACAACGCGCGTATGAATTCGCGCGATACGATTCGCGACGAATTCGCCCTTTCTGGACAAGGTCTAAACCTGCTTTACTTACATGTGTAGTTATAGAACCAGTGCACTTTAATACTTTTCGCCTATTACAACAGAACCAAATTATATTACACCATTAGAATAACATTTTTGTGATAATGATGACAATTTTTTTTTTTTTTTTAATTTTCTCAGACAGTAATGTGCAAAGTTTTTCGAAATCAATATTATATACTGTCTGAGAAAATTAAAAAGCGCGACACAAATTATAGAGAAGCCATCACTGTAACGGAAAGAGTTCTAATTACTCTGAGATATTTAGCAACCGGGGATTCTTACACCAGCTTGCAAAACTTATTTTGAGTATCAAAACAGTGTCTCAAAAATAATTTCAGATGTTTGTGACGCTGTTATCGAGGCCTAAGTGATCATGTTAAAGTAAGTAAAAGATTTTTATTTAAGTTAAATTACTTCCATGCTTGGTACCCAAGAAACGAAACCTATATATTTTTTCTTTTTTTACTATTTCATCTCTGTACTTGTTTTAAATAATATGTATGTAAGCTATTCTTTTAAGCAATAAATAATTTTTTATTTATTTTATTTATTTAAACCTCATTATTATTTAAACCTCATTATGAGGTTTCGTTTCCTGGGTACCAAGCATGGAAGTCGGCAATTAGCTGAAACCGAAATACTGTGACAAGTATTCCATTTTCGTCCCAATTGGGTCCAATAAAATTATTGTAGTAATGAAGTCTCCTATTTTTTTGCCTCTGTTCTTTGAAAACCATGACGTGTGTTCTATTACATAATTTTTTGAGAAAGAGCCGTACATCTCGGAATATCTATACTCCAGCAGGAGCACTGGATACATATGTTAATGACGAGTTAGGTCTACCTGGTTCTTGGAGGCAAAAAGATCATTCTGAATTCTTTCCCTTACAAGTTTTACCCCGCAGAACTTCAAGAAATGCAATAGAATTCAGGTCAAATTTTTCAAATTATTTTCTTCTAAACAGGAGTATGTTTGTATAATTACCTACTTCATTATGTGGTATGTGCTAATGAAACTACCTATCTACTGTCTATATACACTCGTGAGCAAAAAAATCGACTCAGGACACACGCTTGCGCTTGAAAAGCTCTAGCAAAAAATCTGAAGCTTTTATTCTATTTCTGATTTCAACATCTCAAAGCTACTAGTTTTAGCTTTAAAATGAGTGGTCTACGTTGTTACTAAAAAAACTTTTTTGGCCGAGAAAAAATATTGAATCAGAAAGAGTCTTGAGCAATGAATAAGGCTATAATTTACAGTAAAGAAAATACCAGCTGAAATTCGTTAAAACAATAATTTAATTGAAATTATCTTTTTAATATTTAGTGTTGCCCCCCCTGGCCCTAATAACAGCTTCCAATCGCTTCTTCATGGATCGAATAAGTTTATTTACTCGATCTTGTCCGATGCTATTCCATTCTTCAATTAGCGCCGCTTTGAGGTCCGATTTTGTGTCTGGTGCAGGATTTCTAGCCCGAACATTTCTTTTAAGTTCATCCCACAAATGCGAGAAAAAATATTGAATCAGAAAGAGTCTTGAGCAATGAATAAGGCTATAATTTACAGTAAAGAAAATACCAGCTGAAATTCGTTAAAACAATAATTTAATTGAAATTATCTTTTTAATATTTAGTGTTGCCCCCCCTGGCCCTAATAACAGCTTCCAATCGCTTCTTCATGGATCGAATAAGTTTCTTTACTCGATCTTGTCCGATGCTATTCCATTCTTCAATTAGCGCCGCTTTGAGGTCCGATTTTGTGTCTGGTGCAGGATTTCTAGCCCGAACATTTCTTTTAAGTTCATCCCACAAATGCTCTATAGGATTTAAGTCCGGGCTACGCGCTGGCCAGTCCATAGCGGCAATTGCGACCTCCTGTAAATACTGCCGGACGGAACTTGCTGTATGTGGACGGGCATTGTCGTGCATTAAGACGAAGTTTTCGCCGATAAAACCGGCGTAGGGAACGACGTGATCCTCTAAAATCTCTTCGATGTATCGGTTCGCCGTCAATCCTCCCATTCGACCGCCAGTTTCAATAAAAACCAACTCGGTTTTTGCCTCCATTGAAATACCCGCCCACACCATCCACGATCCTCCTCCAAAAGCCACATTTTCTTTGATGCAGCACTGTGCGAATCTTTCTCCAGGTCTTCTGTAGACTCGTCCTCTTCTGTCACTACCATGCAAGCACACTCTGCTTTCGTCTGAGAAGAGAATGGTGCTCCATTGTGCGTCAGTCCAATCAACGTGTTCTCTGGCAAATCGTAGGCGGGCTGCTCGGTGGGCTGGGGTTAATTTGGGGCCAGTAGCTGGCCTTTTTGGCTCAAGGCTAGCTGCCTTAAGTCGTCTTCTAACTGTCCAGCCACTCACAGCCACTCCTCGCGTTTCTCTGAGGTTTTGTTGGACTTGAACGCCAGTGAGGGCCCGATTTCTCAGCGATGTGCTGACAATGAATCGGTCATCTCTCTCCGATGTGCACCTTTTTCTTCCGGAACCCTGTCTTCGATTAAAGCTACCAGTCTCCTGGTAACGACGGTAAACTCTAGAAACAGCAGACTGGCTCATGTTAAGCGCACGTGCCACTTCTCGCTGACTCTGGCCTTGTCGCAATAGGGTGACCGCTTGAGCAGCTTCATCACTTGTTGTGTCCATTTTCAGGTAGAATTCTTGTTTGTTGATAACAGAGATGTGTATCGGTTGACGTTTGACGGCTAACTGATAAGGATAAGTCAGGTAGATAACCTTTTATGTGGGTCAGTAACCCTTAATTAGCACTATTGTAAACAAGCGTAAAAAGAGTGGTTACTAATCACAACATGTTATTGGGTTGTGTGAGCAAGAAAAATTACAATATTTTATATCATTTTGAAGCTAACACTAGCAGCTTTAAGATTTTACTAAGAAAAAAATATTTTTGCTTTCAGTTTTTTTGCCAGTGACTTGCGACTGCAGATGTGACGCCTGAGTCGATTTTTTTGCTCACACTTTCCATGTTCTCTTAATAAATGTTTCATTATGTTTAACTAATGATTTTTTTTTTCTCGAACATTCATATATCCTCGAGGAATGTTTCCATGATATCATAAAATACCCATATGGGTTTATAATAAACATCTTCTTCGCTGCATCCAGATGATATGAGGCCTTTTTTTTCTTTAGATGTTGCCGAAATGTAGCCATTAAGGCCTCCTTCTTCTTGAGTTCAGGAATAGAGATCTGCATTTCATTTGAAATCCTTACCCAGGCATCATGTACCTGAAATACAACACAGGTACCTAGTTTAAAATTTTTGAGTACTTAAACTAGAAAGACCATAATGTCAAGTAGGAATTGAGCTGTAGGTACCTAATTTGAAAACGCCTGAACAGATCTTCATAATTAATTTAGGTACCTATCTACCTATTACTAAAACTACTGGACCGAAAAAATTCTTTTACCAATAGAAAGCTTACTTTTCAGGGAGTGACATAGGCTAGGCATTACCATACCATACCACATACAGCCTTAATTTGTCTCAAAATGAAAATAATTGAATAATTTAAATAAATTGATGATGACTCTGAAAGTAGCAAACTTTTTTAAATTACAAGCGGTATGGTAATCATAGATTTTTTTGTATGCAAACGGAAATTTATTTACATTACCGTGCGGTAATACCGCGCGGTAATGTAGACGATAATTACCGTTTGCCCGATAATGTACCGCGCGGCCATATGAACTAAGCCTAAATCTTGCGAAGGCTCGCGGTTTCTTTTCGTAAAAAGCTCAGAAGAAGGAAAGATATAGAAATGACATAACCACGAAAAAACGAAGCAGCCGGGCACGAAGATGGCGGCTTGCCGTAAAGCTGTGCGCACGCACTATTATCGATATCGATACTTGAATTGCACTTTCGAAAATTATTTCTTTTAGAATAAAACTGAAGAACGCTAAAAGAAAATAATTTTCGAAAGTGCAATTCCAATTCATGAACATGAAATTAATGAATGAAATTAGTGTTTCATTCATAAATTTCATTTTCAAAAACAATATTCTGTCCAAAACATTGGCAGCATAAAAGGCTTAGCAACCTCTTTATTTTGTTCTGTAAGTACCTACTTGTACAAGTATGTCCATAATAAAAGTAATTTTACCCAATTTAATCCCAGTTGCCACCGCGGCCTTGCAATATACCTAGGTACCTACTTGTTTTTTATTAATAAATATTCTATTATTCTACATATAAAAATTAATCCTATTTAGATGTCACTCGATAGCTCCTTTGCCCAGCAGTGGGACACAATAGGTAATAAAAAAAATATCTTAGGTAGGTACTTATAATAACCATTTAAAAAAAGCTACGGTGGTACCTACGAAGTGCGCCCAGGTCAGCTTGTTACTAATATAATACTTAAATGTAAAGGAGACCTTTGCCCAGCAGTGGGACACAATAGGTTATTAAAAAAAATAACTTAGGTATAATTGTTCACGCGCACAGCTACGCGCTCATCAGCCCATCCCTAGCATGATGGGAAACGGCGATTGTCTATGGACCGCGTCCCATCCCTAAGGAGCCCGGCGGGGAGCGGGCGGACGCGAGGGGAGGGACGGAGCAGCAGCGCACGCGCCGGACGCGTCACTAGCCACCACCGCACGCTGCCGAGCACACGCGCTCTTACCCCGATAATTTCTATTCTAACCTTGTTACCTTATCCAACTTAGTTTAAATGTTTTGTATTTGGAGTATAATTATTAAAAGAACCTAACATGTAAAAAATCGTTTTGTTTAAATGAATCACAAACAAAATTGGCGACCGTGACAGGACAAGGAGGATCCAGGAGGACGGACGCGGCCATCACCAGACATACAAGATCGCCAGTTAAGTAGTGCCAGCCATCCTATCCATCCTTTTTCCAAAATACTTTCCTCCTTCGATTTGTATCCAAGCGAGCTCAATATCTGCGTGATTCGCTTACAATAGCATTTCAGTGTGCGCATGGGCTCTTGCCTACCGAGTTTGGTCCTATATCCCTACTCGTGCATGATTGCCACGTGCGTGGCACTTTATTATTTTCCAGCAAATTATTTCGTAAGTTCATTATCGCAGTGTTTCCATCACTGCTAGCTTGCAATAATTTGTGTGGCATAAAATCTTTTCTCAGGCTACGCGCCATCTTGGGTTTGATTGCGCAATAGCACGTTTTCTCGTGACGCGCTTATTCAATGCAAATAATTTTCCTAATGCTAAAAGCACGAGCTTCCTAAAATCATAATAAGCATTGCAAAAATCGGTATTCTTAATTAATGTGGGTGTGGCTAGTCATCATTTTCTCACATGTATTTACTTAATCCATTAAAATACATGCAAAATTGCCAAAAAACTTAAAATTAATGTATAATAAACCATTCTCTCATAATATTTTATTTTTCATGCCTCAATTCTTATGCTAAAATCTCTAGTGTGTCATAAATCGCCATTATTCCAACAAGTGTTTCTTCGTACGTTATTCACGTGAAACCCCCGGTGAATTCCAGGATTGATATCTTCCTGCCCAGTGGACATCACCAGCCTGCCTACCACGTGGCTGCCCTGGGTGCATCGTGCCGTCCCGGGTCGTACCGAGCTCGACGTGCTGAGCTGCCACGTGCAATATCGCGAGGACTTGACCACCGTGTCAACTGGTTTGGTGCACAGATTACTTTCTCTAATTGATTGTTTGCCCTTTTTTGAATCGTGCTTATCACATACGTACCCCATTCTCTTACATAAGTTAGTACCTACATAATTTAAATTCAAGTCATGTCTAAAGCGGATACTGCTGATAAGTTTGAAGGCGAAGGCTCTTCTAGCGATTCAATCGAGTTTCAAAGGCTAATTAATCTGCGACGGTCAATGAAGGGACGCTTAACTAAATTCGAAAATCACTTAACACCTTTAAAATCTGTGAAACCAGGTGATCTAAGTAGTATACAGGTCAAGGAACTAACCAATCGGCTAAACAAGGTGCAGTCTATGTTCTCTGAGTTCGATGAGGTAGAAAATAAGTTAGAGGCTTTGAATGATGATTCTGATGAACGTGATGATATCGAGGATAGGTTTTTTTCATTGATATCTCTTGCTCAGGAGTTAGTAGAGTCATGTTCTAAGTCTGATTCCAAACAGAGACCGAGTAGTGCTCTTTCACATCGGTCTGGTGGCAGTTGCGACCACCATGCAATCAAACTACCTACTATCAAGCTGCCTACCTTTGACGGGAACTACCTTAAGTGGCTTGAATTTAGAGACACATTCGAGTCCATGATCAATCAAAACGATTCAATTTCAGAAATAAATAAATTTCATTATTTGAGATCATCTTTAGAGGGAGGTGCAACTGTAGTCATAAAGTCAATTGAGTTCACTTCCAAAAATTATAGCTTGGCATGGAATCTCTTGTGTGAACGTTACGATAACAAAAACATTTTAATCAATAACCACATAAAGGCGTTATTTAGCATGGATCCTTTATTCCGTGAATCACACAAGGCTATTAGATATTTAATAGACACTTTCCTAAAGAACTTAAGAGCTCTCGAGAACTTAGATCAACCAACTGACAAATGGGACGTTCTCATTTGTTTCATTATTTGCTCAAAATTAGATTCAGTCACCTGCAGGAAGTGGGAAGAGCATAAAAATACCTTGCCCAACTTACCGTCATTAGCAGACATGATTCTATTTCTTCGAAACCGTGCTGACATTCTTAAGACGATGTCTGCCAATAGCACTGAACGATCTAAACCTGAACCTAAAGTAGTAAGGAGTAGTGATAATAAGAGCGCATTCATACCACGAAGCTCGAAAAGTTTCGTGTCGTCATCAAGCTCTAAACGCAAAAACATTCATAATTGTCCAATGTGTAAGCATCAGCATAGTATAGTACATTGCAACGTCTTTAAAGATTTACCTCCCAAGGTTCGATTAGACGAAGTCGTAAAATTAAACCTTTGCTCGAACTGTCTCAGGAGGGGTCACGTTGTGGAAGACTGTCGCCTTCAAAGTACTTGTAGGGAGTGCGGAAAACGACATAACACGCTCTTGCACTCAGTCAGTGAACCAGCCGTCAAACCGGCAGCCGTTGAATCCACATTAACTTCAACAAATTCTGTGTCACTGTCCGCTCAGTCTTCTAATCAGCAGGTTCTTCTATGCACTGCATTGGTCAGGGTCACTGACCCACTGAGTAAAAATACTCACCTTGCTCGAGCTCTGCTTGATGCAGGAAGTCAGTCATGCTTCATATCTGAAACCCTGAAACATAAAATGGGTATAATCAGTAATAATACAGATTCTTTATGTATATCTGGCATTAATAACGTAAAAGTTCCTATAACTGACAGCTGTGAGCTAGCCATAAGCTCACTTAATCAGCCCTTTAATGTCAGTCTTAAAATGTATGTAGTACCTCAAATAACTGGCTACTTACCAAATGCTCCCATCAATGTTCACGACCTTAACTTACCAGTTAATATTCAGTTGGCAGATCCTAAATTCTATGTTCCTTCTGACGTCGACATACTGTTGGGGGCGGAAGTCTTCTTCGACGCGATCTCTCCAAAGCAGATCAAATTAGGACAACATAAGCCCATTCTTCAAGAGTCAAAATTCGGTTGGCTGGTGGCAGGTCCTCTTCATAGTTACTCTCATAAACAAAGTAACGTCATTCATTGCAATTTCACCAAGGAAATTAGCGACAACTTAACGAAGTTCTGGAATCTTGAGGAGCTTCCACTTTCAGAACTCACTATGTCACCTGAGGATGAATTTTGCGAAAATCATTTTCAGGAAACGACGAAACGTCTAGATAACGGGCGGTTTTGTGTAAAAATGCCTTTTCGGGAATCACCAGAGCAAGCGCTTGGTAATTCATACATGATGGCCGAAAAGCGCTTCTTAAATCTTGAGAAAAAACTTGATAAAAATTCTGATCATAAAGACAAATACACTCAATTCATAAAAGAATATGAAAGGCTTGGTCACTTATCTAAAGTAGATAGACCATCATTTGGGTACTTCCTACCACATCATTCTGTAATTAGAGAAACCAGCGAAACAACAAAACTTCGTGTAGTTTTTGATGGATCGGCTAAAACTTCTTCAAAGAAATCACTTAATGACATTCAATATACAGGCCCTGTAGTACAGGATGAACTATTTAATATCTTGATTAGATTTCGTCAACATAAGTTCGTCCTCACAGGTGACATAATGAATTTCTATCGACAGATTTCTATAGATCCATCTCAAAGGCATTTACAGCTGATCATCTGGCGAGACAACAAGGTTCAGCCTCTTGAAATTGCGGAATTACAAACTGTAACCTATGGCACCAATTCTGCCCCATTCCTAAGTACTAGATGTCTTAAACAGCTCGCTTTAGAATGCAATGATCCTATTGTCTCAGAAGTTATCCAAAGGGATTTTTATATAGATGACATGTTGACCGGGTCATCTTCCGAGCATGAATTGCATCATATCTATAGAGAAGTCATAGAAGTTCTTAACTCGGCATGTTTGCCTATCCATAAATTCCGAACTAACTGTCCTCAGATATTTCAACATAACACTGAAACTCAAGGCCTTGATCTTTGTAAAGAGTCTAGTGTATTGGGTGTCCTGTGGGCCCCGGACACTGACACATTACGCTTCACCTTAAATGTTGATTGTACTCAACAAAAGGTCACCAAAAGAGTAATTTTATCAAATACGTGTAAAATCTTTGACCCGCTGGGGTTAATCAGTCCCTCTTTTTTTTTTTTTTTTTTTTTTAATGCATATATTTCTTGTATTGGTTAATCTCTCTGCTCTGACCATTGGTATGGAGAGGTGGGAATTTGAGTGACCATGGCCGTATAAATCTCCAATCTTTCCTGTCCTGAACCTGACGCTATCCTCTGAGTCAGAGTGGGATCCCGGTCCAGAAAGGAGATGGCTTGCTCTAAGTTGAGGTTGAAAAGTTCCATCTGGATGTCGGCCCTTTTGGAGAGGACGGATAGATCGGATAAGATTGATGCTTCTTTTCCTGACCCAGTGAAGCTGAGTCCGTTCTCTGTCATAATAAGAGTTCCATATATACATTTATACCTTCCGGGCCCACTGATGTACTGGATAGGGGACTCTTTTGCTCGTGACACCATTGAAGAAAGAGACCTGGGTGTGGATGAAGGGACCTGAATTATCTTAGATTGGACGTCTTGAAGGGTGAAAAGCAATGTCTCAGCTCCAGTAGTACATTTCTGGAATATCTCAGTCGTCTTGTTGAAAGTCTGAGTCACTTGTTGGAGACTTGTTAGAGAGGCTTGCTGTTGGGCTACCGATTCTTTTTCCCTCAATGCTAGATTATCGATCAGAGCTGACAATCCTCCTAAAAGAGATCCTGTGTTGACTGATTGTACAACATTCATTGTGGTCTCCATTCCTAGGATAGCGCCAAATAAAGCATCAGGGCCTTGTTTGTTTACGCAGGCTAAGGTTCTTGCTAACTGATTCTTTCCAGATCCAGCTCTGGTCTCTAGCGCTTTTAAGGCTAACTCAGGGTGTTGAAGAATCCTCGAAGCAGGCATGAGAGACAGGATCTCAAGCGCCTGGAGGATCTCGGGGGAGATCAGGTTTCCTTTCCCAAATTCATCTGAGAGCGTCTCAAGAGCAGAAGAGATAGCAGGATCCACACTGCTTGAAGAGTCAGAATGAGATGTCTCGTTGATTCGAATAGGGACCTGGAGATGTTCTTTTTTAGGAGTTGTGGTGGACAATCTTTGAGGAGACTCTAGGACAGGGGGTGGATGAATAGTCATGGACCCGTCTTCGGATAGAGATAGTGGTCTTCCGGCTGTCTGAGAGAATCTTTCGAACAAGGGGAGGTCTTTTAGAGTCTTCTTGGCTCCAGGCGAGGAGGGGACACAGTCATTCAAGCATTCGTTCTGAGTCTCTTCATCATCTGAGCTGTACTCTGAAGCGCTGCTGTTCCCTGAATGAGTGGAGTGGGCCATGATTGGTGAGATCTCCTTCTGAGAATTCTGAAGGTTGATGGATGAGAGTGGTACGAGAGGATTGAGACTGTGAGTGTCTGAAACTTTGTATTAGCTTCTTAAGAACCTGCTGATTAGAAGACTGAGCGGACAGTGACACAGAATTTGTTGAAGTTAATGTGGATTCAACGGCTGCCGGTTTGACGGCTGGTTCACTGACTGAGTGCAAGAGCGTGTTATGTCGTTTTCCGCACTCCCTACAAGTACTTTGAAGGCGACAGTCTTCCACAACGTGACCCCTCCTGAGACAGTTCGAGCAAAGGTTTAATTTTACGACTTCGTCTAATCGAACCTTGGGAGGTAAATCTTTAAAGACGTTGCAATGTACTATACTATGCTGATGCTTACACATTGGACAATTATGAATGTTTTTGCGTTTAGAGCTTGATGACGACACGAAACTTTTCGAGCTTCGTGGTATGAATGCGCTCTTATTATCACTACTCCTTACTACTTTAGGTTCAGGTTTAGATCGTTCAGTGCTATTGGCAGACATCGTCTTAAGAATGTCAGCACGGTTTCGAAGAAATAGAATCATGTCTGCTAATGACGGTAAGTTGGGCAAGGTATTTTTATGCTCTTCCCACTTCCTGCAGGTGACTGAATCTAATTTTGAGCAAATAATGAAACAAATGAGAACGTCCCATTTGTCAGTTGGTTAATCTAAGTTCTCGAGAGCTCTTAAGTTCTTTAGGAAAGTGTCTATTAAATATCTAATAGCCTTGTGTGATTCACGGAATAAAGGATCCATGCTAAATAACGCCTTTATGTGGTTATTGATTAAAATGTTTTTGTTATCGTAACGTTCACACAAGAGATTCCATGCCAAGCTATAATTTTTGGAAGTGAACTCAATTGACTTTATGACTACAGTTGCACCTCCCTCTAAAGATGATCTCAAATAATGAAATTTATTTATTTCTGAAATTGAATCGTTTTGATTGATCATGGACTCGAATGTGTCTCTAAATTCAAGCCACTTAAGGTAGTTCCCGTCAAAGGTAGGCAGCTTGATAGTAGGTAGTTTGATTGCATGGTGGTCGCAACTGCCACCAGACCGGTGTGAAAGAGCACTACTCGGTCTCTGTTTGGAATCAGACTTAGAACATGACTCTACTAACTCCTGAGCAAGAGATATCAATGAAAAAAACCTATCCCCGATAAAGCCATAAGATGATAGGTAAGGTAGCCTTAACTCTTTACTTACAGTTAATGTTCCCAGATTCGCGCTATGCGCTTCACCCATTTCCACAGAGCTTCACTGCTTTGTAGACGCATCCCAGAATGCCTACGCTGCCTGTCTCTTCCTACGTTCGGTGGACCCCAAAGGCATAATATCCACTGCATTACTCTGTGCAAAGACACGTGTTTCCCCGATAAAGCCATTAACAATACCGCGTCTTGAGCTATGCGCGGCCTTACTCGGAGCTCGCCTCACAGCTAAGGCGACGAGTGCTCTTCGGTGCGATATTGATCGTACCTATTATTGGTCTGATTCCACCATAACATTAGCGTGGATAAATTCACAACCTCAGCTTTTGAAGGCATTCGTGTGCAATCGAGTAAACGAAATTCGTGAGCTCTCAGCTCAATCTCTATCATCGTGGAGATACGTACCCACAGCTATCAATCCCGCCGACATGGCGTCGCGAGGTCTAGAACCTAGTAATTTATCAAAGTCTGATTTGTGGTGGCGCGGACCCTCCTTCCTTCTAAGTCAGGAAACGGAGTGGCCACAAGCTCCTAAATCTAAAATAAATTTACCAGAATTGAAAAACAATATTCAAGTTCATAATGCACTAAACACATCTACCTTTGTTGACTTTGCTAGGTATTCAAACTCCAATCGATAAGAATATATGCCTATGTATTAAGATTTATAAGTAATTGTAAAAATAAAAATAAAAATGTTAGTCCCTTGTGCAGTAAGGAACTCAACGATTCACTCGAGCTACTGATTAAAAATTCTCAGTATGAATCATACTCATTAATAATAAATACCTTGAATAAAGGAAATAAACTAAAACCTAAATGTTCAATTTTGCAGTTGGCTCCATTCATTGACCAAAGTGGAATATTGCGAGTAGGTGGTCGTCTTGATAATGCGACACTTTCCTTTGAACAAAAACATCCTGCTCTGCTAGATAGTAAACATCACTTTACGAAAATACTCATGAGACACGAACATGCTCGTCTCTTTCACGCCGGCCCTCAGCTGCTCCTTAGTTCATTTAGAAAACAATACTGGCCTATAGGCGGTAGAAATTTAGCACGAAGTACAGTTCGTAAATGTATTGTTTGTACAAGACACAAGGCCAAGCCAATGGAGCCATTCATGGGAAACCTTCCTTCAAATATATTTTCACAATTTTATCCCTTTCAAACTTGTGGTGTTGATTTCGCGGGACCGTTCATGATTTCCAATAAAATCGGACGTGGTAATAAAATCTCAAAATGTTACCTATGTTTATTCATTTGTTTTTCTGTTAAAGCAGTCCATTTGGAAACGGTCAGCGATCTCAGCACTCAAGCGTTTATTTCGAGCCTAAAGCGATTTATCGCTAGAAGAGGCAAGCCTGATAACATTTGCTGTGACAACGGTAAAAACTTCGTGGGGGCCAACAATGAATTAGGCAGGGTAATGCGGTCAAGCCTTCGTGATCTTAAAGATTATTCCGCAAATGAGGGCATTAAATTCACCTTCAACCCACCTTATTCACCTTCACTCGGAGG
This sequence comes from Xanthorhoe designata, assembly GCA_963582015.1. NCBI lineage: Eukaryota > Metazoa > Arthropoda > Insecta > Lepidoptera > Geometridae > Xanthorhoe > Xanthorhoe designata. The sequence goes on along the minus strand of OY757057.1, from coordinate 395,014 downwards.
TCTCTGGGAGGCCGGCATAAAAAGCGCAAAGCATCACTTAAAGCGCATAGCGGGGAATACAGCATTAACTTTCGAGGAGTTGAGCACGCTTTTTACGCAAATCGAAGCGATCCTCAACTCCCGACCCCTTACTCCTTTGACATCTGACCCAAACGACCTTTCTCCTCTCACCCCAGGGCACTTCATCATCGGACGGCCGCTGACGTCACTGCCATCACCTCCGGCATCCGACTTGAAGACACGCATCCGCTGTCGATACCGAATGATCGAGGGACTGCGCCAACACTTCTGGGCGCGGTGGAGAAACGAATACCTACTAGAACTCCAACAGCGGTACAAAGGGCGCCATCATGAGCGAAATCTTCAAGAAGGAGACCTCGTCGTCTTCAAGGAAGATGGTCTCCCTCCTCTCAAATGGAGAATCGGACGAGCCGTGCGTCTTTACATGGGCTCTGACAACGTCTGCAGGGTGGCCGACTTCACCACGTTCCGAGGAATTGAACGACGAGCCGTAAACAAGGTCTGCCTACTACCACTTGAGAATGACATCATCACAGAAGAGGAGAATAAGGATCTTGAAAGTTGATCTTTCAAGGCCGCCGAAGATGTTCACGCGCACAGCTACGCGCTCATCAGCCCATCCCTAGCATGATGGGAAACGGCGATTGTCTATGGACCGCGTCCCATCCCTAAGGAGCCCGGCGGGGAGCGGGCGGACGCGAGGGGAGGGACGGAGCAGCAGCGCACGCGCCGGACGCGTCACTAGCCACCACCGCACGCTGCCGAGCACACGCGCTCTTACCCCGATAATTTCTAACCTTGTTACCTTATCCAACTTAGTTTAAATGTTTTGTATTTGGAGTATAATTATTAAAAGAACCTAACATGTAAAAAATCGTTTTGTTTAAATGAATCACAAACAATAATTATTTATTTATGAAGCTGTGGACACTTTAAACCATTTTCTGGCAACGACACTACCAGCCGCACAACTTGTCTATTTTAGACTTACCAACAACTCACTTGAAGGCAAAGCATCATCGCGCAGCCTTGTTAACAATCTGTTAAAACATTCCTCTATAAAGTGCAGGGAACAAATAAAAATATATTTGGTTGATTTATTTAAATTTTCCAACCCAATTATATCCAGCCACTGTTTTTTAATTATTTTAGATGTTGGCAATCTACAATCATAAAATAGAAATGAGTTTTATAAATAATCACCTGTCGCTAAGCTATCGATATCGATATAATGAAAATGACGTCCCTACCGAAACTCTATTTACAATGACGAAATGTTTTCTTATAAAATCACATACTAATAGTAAAACAGTAGGTAAATTATTACAGAAAAGCAAAATTGACTATTTAAACTTTCGCACAAATAGCAAAATCTTTCAAAATAATAAAAATAACAAGATATTTTCAATGAACTAAGTTACTAACCTGTGTAACGTTCTAATGGGATGTTTTTTATTGTTTTGCATGCGGCAGCCCAACACACCGCATCGACCCATAACAGATGCAGTATTATGCACCTTCTAATACAACAAGGAAGCAAAATTTTCGCGTATAATATTAAATTTTCACAAAAACAGTGAAAATAACAAGTCGCGATGACAACTGATGTACTCAGGTCAAAGAGCATGTAACTTGTGGTTGGCTGCAAAGAGCATGTAACTTGGCTGGGCGACGGGCTTCAGGGAGATTGTTCCTAAAGTAATGTCATAGCAAGTCCATTCTATATTATATTGTCAATGGTAAAAAGTAAGCCTGTTAGCGTGTCAGTGTGAAGTCTGTTTCATAAGTTCGTCTTCATCAAATTGATCGCAGAAAATGCTCAATATTTGACATGAATCGCCTTTTCTTATTTTGGAAATATGGCGCCAAAACTCATCTGCTTTGATAAGCTTAGCTGATCATCTTGAAATGGATTATTAGTGTTTTGTAGCGTTCTCCATTCCACAGATTTCGCGAAAGTAAAGGAAATTATGCCCTTCAGTCTAATTTGCAAATTTGAACAATTTTGATAGAAAAGGACTAAAGTTCGTAGGTTTTCAGGAAAGGCTTAAAATACGTAGATCTACGTAAAAAGACGTAGAGTTGGCAACGCTGCCAGGACGATCCATCCATATGATCAGTTGTATCTTCTAAAATTTTAAGACGTGTATCAATTTTTTTGCATTTATTTATAGTAACTTTCTTCATCATAGTATTTGATATCTTTTCATTAGATATTATAATTTTAAGTTTTCCAATATTTTTTTGTACCACACACGAGTTTTCTTCCTTTCGATGGGATACATGGCCAACATCTGATCTTTTTTATCCACCCCACCCATCATGACATTGTAATCATGGATGAGTATCGGTTTTGTTACGCCATCGATAGAGGAGACGCCGCTCCCATGGTATGTTGAGATCGTCGCAACTCGGTTCTGGTCTCTCCATACCATAAGATCGACATCTCCTGAGGTAAATCCTGTAATTTGACCGGGGGATATATTGCATTTTGTCAGTTTGGTAAGGGATTCTGGGACAAACTGACGATTTGTCCTCAAAGTCCCAACACAATCAAATCCATAAATTATTTATTATTTTACAGTGTTAAACCACACTTAGGTATTGGAAATTTCATTATAAATGAAAAATCTTACTAAAAGTTAAAGGCTCCGGCCACTAGGCTACGGACCCTCTAGAGGGTCCGTAGCCTAGTGGTCAGGCAGCTCGGCTTACGAGCGATCGCTTGTATCTACGCAGGTTCGAATCCTGCCGGAGCCTTTAACTTTTAGTAAGATTTTTCATTTATAATGAAACAATCAAATCCAACTGACTTCGACCGTCGGGCGAGTGCAGGGAGTTGTAAAAGTTGTCCATCCATAGCGTGTGACCTTTATTCTCGAGACCATCTATAAGCTTCAAGACTATGGCCGGCGTAGATGAAGTTAGTGTATCCAAATGCTGCTGAGGCAAACGCGTTTTTTTAAATGTGTGAACATTAAAACGCCATAAGTAACCTGTCTGGGAATCACACAGTTCGTATGTTTTAATCCCAACTGCAGCGGCTTTGTTCGGTATGAACTGGTTGATGTTCAGCCAACCCTTCCACTGCAGAAGGGATTCATCAAGCGCTATATTTTGGTGCAAGTTATATAGCGCTTGGAATTTGGCGTTCAGATGGTCTAGCAGCGGCTGGATTTTAAAAAGTTTCGCTTCAGAAGGATCCAGATCTAGTGCACCCATGGCTTCATTATTATTAAAATGGATGCATAGGCTTAAAAGCTGGAATCTTCTGAGAGCCATGTTTGTACTAAATGCAGGCGTATAGAATATGTCCCGATTTGTAGACCAATACTTTGTAGACCAAACTCTTCTATTTTGCTTTTAATAAGCACCCCCATGCTTAAGAGGATGGCGAAATACGTGTAGAGTTCGTCTACGGTTGTATCTCGCCATCCGCAGATGCGGCTGGTAGGCCGGAGGGAGCCGTCTGCAATCATGAGTTGGGCTCAGTACCTGGGCATATCTATTGGTTTCTGAAACTATATGTTCCAAGATTTGCCGATCCCATATTGCAATAAATTCTTCATAGGGATCGGCAAGCGGAACTGACGTATCGACATCACAGTTGGAAATTTTTTCCATCCTCAATTCAGGCGGAATTGGAGAATCTGGAAAATTTGTCCACCTAAAATTATAAAAACTGTGGGCCTCATGCGCAATAAGTTGGTCATCGGGGAGAGTTGGAGAGACCGGAGCAATAGGAATATCGACGACCTCGTCCTCTGTGAGAGTCTGCTGTGGGCGGTCTCATCGGGGTCATGGACTTGATTAGAGTGGGCCTTGAGAGTTCCAATGTTTTGTTTGCTAGCGCTTCCATGATCATGGCGATGGTTCCTGTGAAACTGTTAAGCTGTTTGGTCAATGTTTCCTGATAGGAATGATCCATTTTTAATTGTTTTTTGATACCATGAGATGTTGTCTTGAGGTAATCCGTAATTTCGCCCAAGGTCGTCATATTTGTAGCTATAGTTCTAGCGTTTTGTAATCCATATAATTGGTCTTCATTCCTGATAGACAGTAGAATAAGGAAGAAAAGCTGATTCACGACGCCTCCACCAGAGGTCCTTTAATGGCCAGCCAATCAGGTCCGGATACCTTGATAATGTATTGGAACAGTCCGAATAATTCGTCGGGGCCTGCGCAGTGTGAGGCTTCTTATTCCTTACACGCGGGCCACGGTGACGCTGGGGCTTCTTATCGTCTTCGTTATTCTGCATTCTAAATGCTGGTACCACTTACTTTCAGGAGATAAGTCTCAACTAAAAAGGGATTTAGTATTAATTAAAAAGGAAGATAGAGATAAAATGGATCCAATATATTCAGGACCATATACAGTAATTGAAGATCAAGGTGTAAACGTCAAAATATTAGTCTCAGGAAAAGAAAAAATTGTGCACAAAAATAGGTCGAAACCATTTAATTACCTATAACTAAATAAACACACAATATAAAAATAAAAATAAACACACACAATAAAACACAGGGAAAAGCACAGTTTAAAAATCTAAGTCACTAATGTCATCGTTACACATTATATCGTCAAACACATTTTCTTCTATAAGTTCGGCAACGTCACACCGTTTCCAGGTGACGTGCCAGAACAAGCGACTCGTAGAGAGAAGAAATTCCAGGAGGAAAACATCCCCCCCGGAATATAAGATGGACAGCTCTCTTTGAAAATGTTCCGCCAAGTCCCCGGCCGGATGGTCTGGACTCAATAACTTGTGGTCTTCGGGCGCGTCGAAACAGGCCAAGTAAAAAGGCTCCGCGTCCGTGGTCGTCTGTTTTTGACAGACATAAATAATTGCACATTGTGGTGCAAGGAAAATAAAGTGCAACGGGCACGAATTTCCTGGATTGTTGCGTCACCCATGGTTTTAAATTGAATGATAAATCAATCAAAATAATGAGATGATTTAAAGGGACAAGAAGCAATACGAAACCATCATAATCAGCAAATAGCGAAATAAGAAACTCCATCTTCCTAAACATTAAGATAATATTACTAGCAATAGCAACTAAGCAAAATTTGTAACATCAGATAAATATGATCATCTATTTGTAAACATTAATTGTATTCTAAATGTTATTGTAACCTTTATAATTAGCATAACTAAACAAAAAAAAAAAAGAGGAAAGGTGTAGTGTAGGTAGGTACTTGCATACCTATCATAAGACGTCACTCGATGACGAATAGAAAGATAAGAGAAATGAGTATTGATTTATTTAAATGTCAAAGATATCCGACTGCAAGCATATCGGATTACATAAACATGACCTTTATAGTTGAAATAAAACAAATACCATTTAAATTGTTTTAGAGATAAAACTAGTATATAAAGGCTTGTTTTACCTGAATAAATATATTAGTACAGAACCAACCTCAGTCGTGTCTTTTACTCCTCTAACGAACCTTACTACATGTGTATTGTTTCTTTTATTTCATTATTCCATAGATGGGTTATGAAAGCGTCACGTGCCTCCACTTTCGTTGGTTTCCAAGCTTTTTTTGTCTTTCTTTTGCCAGAAAAACTCACAGATAAACGAAGAAGGAGCGGTATGGGTTGTGGTATGCCTTTAGAGATCCGATGTATTGGCTTTGGATGAGGGAAGTTGGGCTTTTTGCCCTTGTGATGCTGCGATTGAGGCGGCGGCGGGTCACCATTCCGGCCGGTACGTGGTTCGCTTGTTAGTAATTGCCGGTGCGGGTAAGGTCTCGTACAGACCGTGGGTCTGGGCCGTCGCCTGACCGAAATGGCCATTGGCGTTTGGCTCCGCCGCTACAAGGAGGTGCTTGATCACCGATTTCTTTCTTTCTTTCTTTCAAGTATTCCCCAGCTCCGGATGCGATCACTGCTGAGGGATACCCGCGCACGAATTGGACCTGGCGCTCCTGGTCTCGGGACGCTGTCCCTCCTTCCTTTCTGTGCGATTAGCGCCACTTTATACCAATGGAGTATGATGTGGTAATAAGCGTGCGCTGCTGCGGGTATCGCCTTTGCATACTGCTTGTCCACGTCGGAAATTGACTTAAATTCCTTAAGTAACGAGGTGGACATAGCCAGCGGCGTCAGGATGGAAGACCTTCGCGGCCTCTTCGCTCACAAGCCCCATTTCTCCATCGATGATGAAGGAGTCTTTCCAAAGCGGATCGTTTGTTAAAGGTGTTTCCTTTGTAGATATGAACTTGGGTTGTGGTAAGGAGCGGTATGGCCATAAATGCCACTAAATTTGTTAAAGAAATAGAAAACAAATTGTCATAATGTGTGTGTCACTACTTAATCAACAAGATTTTAAACCTTTTGAAGAACCGTGAGAAACTCTTCCTTTTTGTAATAAAAAAAATACACTTACGATCGGCCAGCTCAGCAATTTCCGTATAAAAATTATCTTTGGTTTTTCTCTTGTTTAGCAATCCGATGATGTTTGTCTTCAACAGTAGAAAATTTAATAATAACTTTTTGGTGTGGTTTGGATGAGCAACTCGCCCCGAATTTAAATTGGAAACAACGTTTTGGGGCTCGTATCTCGTTTTATTCACGCGCCATAAATGCCGACGATCTCGTTGGCTGGATTTAATTAAACGATTTCTTGTCGGAAAATATGGCATGTGAAAAGTCGAAATCTCGGAAATCCCTTGCAAAGCGGACACGAGCCGCTTTGTGAGCACCGGACAAAATAATTTTGTTAGCTGGCTTTCTGCTCCATAGGACCATAGGTCAGCTCGACGCAGTGAATTTCTCACGGTTTGAACCGTAAAGTCAAGGTCGGAGTAAATGGCTGTTGTTGTGGAAACCACACGGTTCAAGTTCAAATCCTCTCCATCGATTATTCTTGGGCGCGGTGAGCGCGCTTTGTCTGATGTGTTCTCCGTAAACGCACTCATCCAGCGCCCTACATTTGAATTTAGTGCGGGCCGCGCAGCTTATCGCGACGTGCGACGCGCCACGTCTCCGTAAATGAAGCCAATCCGACAATTGTGTGACGAAGCTCATGACGCCTTCGATGTAATCGGACATGCATGTTACTGCAATTATTGTATTCCGCTCGGTGAAGTTGGCGAACCAATAATACCTTTCTGTATAGTGTGCGAACGACGGGCGGAACGGACTACAAAACTAGTGTCTTGAATCGCAGCCTCTTTTTTTAATAAAAATAACAGCAAAGTTGGTTTATCCGAACATTAGGACGACGATGCCTTGCCTTCAATTTATTATTAGTTTGGTGTGTTTCTTTTGCACATAAATTAAAATGGAATCCTTTAACCATTGCCTACAAAAATAACTATTAAAAGCGTCTAACTCGGGTGACCTTAGAGACTCATCAACGATAGCTGGCTGACCATGCCTCTTGTATACAGACGGAAGGTAGAAGAGGCAAATTGGCAGTCATTCCGGCGATGTCTTTTCCCTTAAGTACTACAGTCATTCTGGCGATGACCTTACATCGGGATTTGAAAAAAAAGTTTGTGTTTGGTTTGAACAAAATAAATAAACAAGTTTCACTAACCTCTAACCATCTCCATATTAGCGTGTAATTTTTCTAACATCCACGCTCTTCCTGCATTCTTCGAAATTGGTTCACTTTTTAGCAGCAAAAATGAATATCAAGCTGTGCTGCGCTTAACTTAGCTCAGTATTAAAAGTAATCAGCAGCTCGTAGTCGTTCATCTCGTCAAAAAGACAGTTGAATCCGATGAAGATGAAAGTGAAGAAGAATGTGGTCCAGTAATTTGGTATTCACAATTTCCGCCCACACATACACTAAGCCTGTGTTGGTAATTATGTGGTCTGTTCGTGCGGGTTTTCACGGGTTCGGGTAACACCATAGAATCTATGGTGTTACGTAACACACAAAATGAACATCTATCTATGGCATAGATAGATGGTCATTTTGTGTGTTAAATGAACTCACTATGCCATGTAATGTTGCCTCGTCAGTCCATAAAGTTATAGCAATCATTCGATTTTTATTGTCAACTACATATAAGCGCGGCTTTAAGTTTTCTTTGATTCAGGATTTTTGAAAATCTTTTTTTCAACTGACATAACATGAGAACATCAAACTATCTTCGTTATTCCCAACTCATTGTCTTCTAGAATGTTGTGAATAAATGTTTTCGTTGCCCTTCAATGTGTGATGAGCATAAATGAAACAGACAGCTCGACGCGCGAATTTAAAATCTATCCAATGGCATCAAAATGTCAATCCCGCCGAAAATCTACTTGAGCGGTGTTGTTAGATATGACACGATATTTGATAACAATCTGGGGCCTTATTATTCAAAAATAAATCATTTGTTTTACTCTACTCCTCTCATGTTCCGTGGTAGGGAATTAAATGTATGTTGGCAGCATGCTATTTAACGCATTCACCACTTCATGGATACAGCGGCTCACACTTGGCTGGCTCCTAGCAGCCAGCATTCTCACCGGCTTTTGGTAACTACCAGTGGCCAGAAAATTAAGAGTTAAGAGTATTTAAAAAACATAATATAATTTTCTACTAGTAAACTGTTGCGTCCTAGGTTTCAGTCAGTCGAACATGCAATTATATTTTTGTGTTTTTTTTTATGGTAAGTACCTAATAACTGCATGCTTTGCTTAGTATCAAACTCTGCATTCATGAAGACAGATCCAAGTCAAAGATATCAGAAACAGGATTAGTCTGCACTTACTTTGACATGAGGTGTTATCGTATTAGATCTCTGTGGCCCAGGGTAGTAGGGGTAGTAATACTGCTTCCGAGAACGTCGCATAACCACCAAAATTATTATTTGGTCACCCTATACCAGTTGTTCCCAATTAGTTTTTGCTGCGTACCCCTTCAAAAAAGACCTCAAACCTGCGTATGCGTACCCCTTTATGTACCAATGATAAATAAAAAAAAATAAGTCAGTTTAAATAACATTATACATCTATTTTGCTTCGTCCTTCGAGATTAGTACATTTGTAGTATACGCCTAGGTATCGCCTTTAACCACTTAGTTGAAAGCAGAAATCCTGCTTCGTAAATATTATTTTTTCTCCGGTCTACCGCCCGTCTGCAACTCATTCGCGTTTTAGTGCCTCGCCGAACACCACGTTATTTCTTATTTTTTTTAGCAAAAACGTGTTAAAATATGCCGAAACGAAGTCACAAAAACGAGGACAGCGATAGTGAGGATTACTTACGTCGAAAAATACAGAAGATCGAAAGGAAAATAGCAAAAAGGAGAAGACGACTGAGAAGTCGTTCTGAATCTAGTAGTTCAATTGTTATGATTACCCCGGTACAATCGGAACAAGAAGGTAAACAAAGTGTTATCTTGCTATGCTATTCTTTCCTTACCACCATGATATTGTGAATAGTTTTCTAGGACTATATCCGTATCAAACTTTGACATTATGTTTTTTATTCTCCAATTAATGTTGTGTACATCTCCAGGGGATGTTACCTTCATAATAATCGGAATACACATACCTAATAATAAGGTAAATGGTGGATGCAGGTACCTAGGTACCTTGTGTGTGATTGTGTACATTTAAACGGAATGTTACCTTCACAATTTATGATATTTATCATTATGACGTCGTGGATAGTTTATATGGACTATCGCCGCACTATACTTTTATTTAGGTATTCATACTTACCTACCTAACAATTTCTATTTAGAAAATAAAAATAATGATAGTAAACCTAAGAATTGCATTTAAGTTGTGGTCATCTGACAGGGATGAACCCTTCACTTTGAGAGGTGCACAAATTTTAGACTATCATGATCATCAGCCGTGCTAGTCCACTGCTGGACATAGGTCTCATGTATATAAGTAGGTATAGTTTTACCTACTAGGTCTATGGTTAATTTCAGATGAAATGGATGTACGATCTGAGGTCCATCTAATGCCAGTCGTTGCAGGAGAACCTCTAGTGGGTACGTCTTCCCCACAAACACAAGCTGCCGTCTCAGACGCACAGCAAGCTGAGCTACCTGTTGAAATACAACCTGATGAGCCGGAACTGGATGAAGAGATTAGAAATCTCTTGGGAGAAACACCTTCAAAGGATAAGAAATACGGACCCGATATTCGAGGTGAACTAGCTGTACGTTGGGAACATATCGCTACGACAGGCTTATCTAAAGAATCGAAAAAGGAACTAATTGATAAGCATCTAGTTCCAAAAAAATTGCACTAAAATCGACGCCCCGAAGTTAAACCCGGAAATAAAGGCAGCTTTATCGGAAATGCTCATCAAAAAAGATAAGGCGTTAGAAAATAAGCAATTACAGCTTGCGGCAAGCATATCGTGTATCAGTGAAGCTTTAACTAGATTGCTCGCCTTGGAACAAAAAGATCAGGTCGTAATAAAACTACTGATTGAAGCTGGTCGATTAATGTGCGATTCACAACATAACGAGTCTATGACAAGAAGAAATTTTATATGTTCTACAATTAAAAAAGACATCAAAGATCAACTATCTAATACGGAGATCGATAGTTCCCTATTTGGTGAAAAGCTAGCCGACACACTCAAGGCTGCCAAGGCGATATCCAAATCAGGCGCTGAGATAAAAATCACACCCGCCAAGAAAATTACCCCAACGCAGAAAATTAAACATCATTTTCAGAATTTAAACCAGAAGCCTCCGCTCCCAACAGCCAGGCAGGCGGGAGCAGCGAGGAGGTTCGAGCCGACGCCGTCGACGTCGCGCCAACGGCAGCCGCAGCAATCGCGACAGCCGACGCGCTCCTATCATCAACCGGGCCCCCGCCGTCGTTAGACCCGGTATGTTCTGCAGGACGATTATCTCTTTTTTACAATCAATGGCGATTGATAACTAAAGACCCCGTGATTTTATCATGGGTAAAAAGGCTATGAGATACCATTCTCTAGATCAGTTTCTCAGTCATACGAACCGAGTTTGCCTGTATTATCAGAATCCGAGTCTGTTCAATACAAAGTGGCCATAACTGAACTTTTAGATAGCGGAGCTATTTCACCTTGTACACCTTGTAGGGGACAATTTCTTTCTAGTTACTTTTTAGTTAAAAAACCTAGTGGAAAAAACAGATTTATATTAAATCTAAAATCTCTAAATAAATATATTTTAACTGAACACTTTAAAATTGAGGACTTGAGAACGACTTTAAAGCTTATAGAAAGAAACAGTTTTATGGCCACTCTGGATTTAAAGGATGCATATTTCCTTGTGTCTATACATCCAGACTTTAGAAAATACTTACGTTTCAAATACGAGGGTTCTTTGTACCAATTTAATGTACTTGCTTTTGGTCTAAATACAGCCCCTTTTGTATTTACAAAATTGTTAAAACCAGTCATGTCCCTGCTCAGGTCATTGGGCTATATGTCATCTATATATTTAGACGATATATGCATTATTTCTAAAAAATATCTACAATGTCAGGATAATATTTTACATACTAGAAGTATTTTAGAAGCTTTAGGTTTCATAATTAACGTTGAGAAGAGTTGTATGATTCCAAGTACTGTTTGTAAATACCTTGGTTTCTTAATAGATACCAAACATTTTCACGTCTCCTTGACTGATGACAAACGACGCTCAATCAAACGGGAATTACAATCTTTTCAAGTGAAGCAACGATGTAAAATTAGACATTTTGCACGCTTGGTGGGACTCCTCACCTCTTCTTGCCCTGCTATCCAATACGGATGGATGTACACCAAACAGATGGAAAGATGCAAATACCTTGCTCTGTGTAGCACAGATAGTTATGATACTTACATGTCATTACCACAGTATTTGCAGGTTGATTTTTCTTGGTGGTTAAGATCTATTGATATTGCAGTCAACCCTATCAGGCAAGACAGCTACTGTTTGGAACTTTTTTCTGACGCTAGCAAAAAAGGGTGGGGGGCAGCATGCGGCAGGGAGACTGCCAGTGGCCAGTGGAGTATTTCAGAATCAGTTAAACATATCAACTACCTAGAACTCCTGGCAGCGTTCATAGGTTTACAGATATTCGCAAGGGAATTTAAAAATTGTCAGATCTTATTGCGCATTGACAACACAACTGCTATTTCGTACATAAATCGTATGGGAGGAGTAAGATTTCCTCATCTTACTGATATAACAAGATCTTTATGGCAATGGTGTGAAGCTCGCGAAATATTCGTCTTTGCTTCATACATAAGCTCGAAGGATAACGAAATAGCAGATGCGGAGTCTCGAAGGTCTCACCCAGATAATGAATGGGAATTAAAAAATGATGCTTTTGTAAAAATAACGCAAGCTCTGGGACAACCCAAAATTGATTTTTTTGCATCTAGAATTAATAATAAATGTAAAAAATATATATCATGGAATAGAGACCCCGGAGCATTCGCCGTAAATGCATTTACCTTAAATTGGAGAGATTTTTCTTTCTATGCTTTCCCACCTTTTGCGGTGATATTAAAGGTTCTAAGAAAAATAGTAACAGATCAGGCTGAAGGGATAGTATTGGTTCCTTATTGGCCCACACAACCCTGGTTTCCTCTATTCCAAGAACTTCTTTGTTCTGAATTAATACATTTCAGACCTTGCGATGATGTACTTTTATCTATTTCCAACAGTCACCCCAGGCTGACGTTGATTGCAGGGAGGTTATCAGGACGGCGTTACTGAAGAGGAGTGTACCACCGTCATCGTTAGATATTATGATAGCTTCCCTATCTGAAAATTCTATTAAACAATACAACGTTGCAGTACGACGTTGGGTAAATTTTTGTAGGGAACACAACCTTGAGATATATGAGGCGTCAATTCCGATGGTGATATATTTTCTTACGGATTTATTTAAATCCGGCCTTCAATACGGATCACTTAACAGTCATCGCTCTGCTCTGTCTTTGATCTTAGGATCGAGAGTGGGGTCTGATGATCGTATTACTAGGCTTTTCAAAGGTTTCTATAAACTTCGTCCTCCAGCACCTAAATATAAAATAACTTGGAATCCAACAGTAGTTTTAGATTTTTTATCTCAATGGTATCCTAATAACAACTTGAGCTTGGAGCGTTTGAGTAAAAAGATAGTCACTTTACTTATGCTTGTAACTGCTCATAGAGTACAGACCATAAGTAAGATAAATCTGAAGAACATTGTCTTTAATAATCAGTTTATATTAATAAAAATATATGAATTAATAAAAACATCACGCCCTGGTTCAGCTCAACCTTGTCTGAAGATTCCGTTTTATAAGGATCGACCGGCAATTTGTCCGGCAGAAGCGCTTTTAGCATACATTGATAGGACGAAGCCTTTGAGAAACAATGAAGATAGCCTATTTGTAAGTTTTAAACAACCGCACAAGTCAGTGTCCAAAGACACTATTAGTCGATGGATAAAGAACACGCTTTCAGCTAGCGGAGTTGACACCACCATATTCTCTGCTCACTCCACCAGACATGCAGCTTCCTCAGCCGCTCATAGAGCTGGTGTTAGTATTGATACAATACGAAATACAGCTGGATGGAGTGGTAATTCAACTGTATTTGCCAAATTTTATCATAGAGATGTTCTGTGTGATCATTCTGATGAATTTGCTGTATCAATCCTAAATACTAATAATGATTAAAATGTATACTATTTAGATTACCTATATAATCGTAAACAGAAATAAGTTATTTATTTTGTTATAGTAGGTATAAAAACCGTACTTGGTTGTACCTAATATCCCCTGCATTGAAGGAGGATCTTTTTTATTTTAATTATCTGGCTAGACAGCTTTGATTTTTCATTTTTTGTTCTTTAAAAAACAAATACATGAGTGTAATATTTCACTGTCTTTCAAAATCTACAAATGTACTAATCTCGAAGGACGAAGCAAAATAGATGTATAATTAGAGATTAAACGAACTTACCCTTAAGTGAAGTTCTATCCAAATTATACGATTTTGCTTCGTCCGAGAGATTAGGTCCCTCCCAACCCTACGACCCCCTTCTTGTGTGAAATATTAGGGTTTCAGTTGCAGGCTTTAAACTAAATGAGTTGCAGACGGGCGGTAGACCGGAGAAAAAATAATATTTACGAAGCAGGATTTCTGCTTTCAACTAAGTGGTTAAAGGCGATACCTAGGCGTATACTACAAATGTACTAATCTCTCGGACGAAGCAAAATCGTATAATTTGGATAGAACTTCACTTAAGGGTAAGTTCGTTTAATCTCTAATTTAATGTTATTTAAACTGACTTATTTTTTTTATATTATTAATTTGAAGATAATAAATATTATTATCTTCAAATTACAGTACAATAGTGAAAATCAGAATAATGTGATGTATCGGAAGACACAAATGTGCACGTTTTTCTTTGCACAGCTCATAAATATCTGGTTGTTGTCCTTCAGTCAGCTTCAGTCAGTCTTAAATCGTCTTCAAGTTGAAGTCTGTGACGATGTTTCGTTTTTAAGTTTGTCATGGCCGAAAATCCGCTTTCGCAAAGGTAGGTCGTGCAAGGTCGTGGTAAAGATAAAGATAAAGATAGTTTATTTGCTTGAACACAATGTAGGTCACATAGATGTTAACAGTATTCAGTATCAATTATGTTCTACTTAATTTAGCATGCAAATTTTAGAGTAATTTAAATAAACATCATCTTGAAATTATAAATGAATTTGTGATTATGGATAGGATATAAAGAAAATAAAATGAATGTCAAAATTTCTCAGTCATAAAATCGTTAACATTATAATAGCATTTCTGTAATAGTAATTGTTTTAATTTGGTCCTGAACATATTTTCGTCACAATCTTTTAATGATCTAGGCAAATTATTATATATTTTACGTGACATATAGACGACACTATTTTGAAGGAAAGCTGTCTTACATGTAGGCATTTGAAGTTTGCTGCTATCACGTCTATTTCGCACTACGAGCTCAGACATGCATGGGAAAAGATGGGGATGTTTTCTAACAAAATTTTCCATTTCAAATATATATAATGAAGGAAGTGTTAGAATCTTGTGCTCAGTGAACAATGGCTTGCAACTGTCGGTTACGTGTAAGTTAAACATTGATCGAATACATCTTTTCTGTATTTTAAATATGAAGTCTCTATTAGTAGAGTTAGCCCAGAATATTATACCGAACCTTAGGACAGACTCTATTGTTCCGTAGTAAGCTGTAAGTAGTGTCTCCGTATTTACAACAGAGGATAACTTATAAAGTGCGTAGGTAGAGCTACTTACTCGTTTGCTTAATAAGTCAATGTGGCTTTTCCAATTCAATTTACAGTCAATTTGAATACCTAAAAATCTTGTTGATTCTACTTCGACTATTTTGCTACCATTAAAATTCAGGTTTATTTGGGAATAATTATTATTTCTTTGATTAAAATGTATTATATTTGTCTTATTTATATTAATTTTAAGATTATTATTGCTAAGCCATTTAATTATTGAGTGTAATGAATTATTAATGTCAGAATTATAAGTGTCCGTGTCATCACATTTTATTGTGATTGTACTATCGTCAGCAAACAAGGTCATTGGTTGATTCACAGATCTAGGTAGGTCGTTTATATAAATAATAAATAGCAAAGGCCCCAGGACACTCACTACCTTGTGGAACGCCAAATTGGATAAGTCGTTCAAAGGAACTGTACGATTTTTCACATTTTGTTTTATAATCCAATTTGGTAATCTCGGTAATTTGTCTGCGGCCTTTAAGATATGAACAGAGTAGTTGGGAAACTTTACCTCTCAGTCCATACGCTTCTAGTTTAGAAATAAGAATGTCGTGGTCTACACAATCGAACGCCTGGGTCATATCACAGAACACAGCACATACAGGTGTTCTCTTGTCTATTTGGTGCACAATATTTTCGATGAATTCGTATATTGCTAAATTTATTGATTTGTTATGTCGAAATCCTTTTTGCTCATTACATAGCAATTTGTGCTTTTCTAAGAAAGAATAAATTTCTTCATTTATATATTTTTCAAACATTTTTGAAAATACTGATAATAGAGCAATTGGTCTGTAACTGTTAGTAATTTCTTTGTTTCCTTTTTTAAATAGCGGCTTAACAATCGCAAGTTTAAGATCTTGTGGGAAAGTGCCGTTTGAGATAGTCAGGTTTATTAGGTAACTAAGATGAGGGCTTATTAATTCACTAACTGATTTTACGATTCTCGTTGATATTTGGTCGAAACCAGTGCTGTTAGAATTTTTTAAGTTTTTAATAATTTTGTGAATGTGTTGTGGAAGCGATGGTGCTAGAAACATTGATTTTTCATTATTATTTATATATTTTGTAATGTTTTTTCCGTGATCGGGAAGAGATTCAATTTTATTAATAAAATAATCATTGAAATAATTTGCAATGTCAATAGGATTAAATAAATAGTCATTATTACATTTAATTTTAATTATAGACTCCCTAGGGGTACAAGTTTTAGATTTATTTATAACCTCCCAGGTCGCCTTTGATTTATTTTGAGATGTCATTATTTTGTATATGTTTTGTGTCCTTTTTGTTTGTGCAATAACATTTTTTAGTCTCTTAGAAAAATTCTTGTAAATATATTTATTCGTTTTGTTTGGTTTAGATAGGAATTTCCAATATAGAGCACGTTTCCTTTTGCTACATAATTTTATCCCTCTAGAAATCCATTTTGGTTTACTTACAGTTTTAATAAAAATCTTTTTCTTGGGGAAGCATAAGTCGTAAAAAAGTCTAAAGTTTTCAATTAAGTATTTGTAAGCTAGGTTCGAGTCTTGAGTACTGTATATGTCTGAGAAACTTAAGTTTTGAATGCACATTTTAAATTTTGTAATATTGTCCTCACAGAAGTCACGCACTTCTCTATGCCATGAGTTAAATTTCACAGTTCGCACCGGAAGCTTTATAACCTGAGCTGTAAAGTCATGGGCAATATTGTCAATGCATTTGTTTGATATTAGACGAGTGGGTTGTTCAATAGTTAGTTTTAAGTTGTATTCTAATAAACTACATTCAAAATCCCTTGTAACATTATTGGTTTTGAGCATATCAATATTAAAATCTCCTAATAAAACAGTATTCCTAACATTAAGCTTTCTAGTATATGTCAAGATTTTATCTAGTTTATTGAAGAAAATACTATAGTAGTCGTTAGTTTCTTTTGGTACTCTATAAAAGCAAATAACTATAATTTTATATGTCACTAGTTCAACAGCATAACATTCAATTATTCCATGTAAAGATACATTTTTGATTTCAGGTAATTCTTTCCATTCATGGTTTTTCAAAACTAGAATACATGCTCCACCTTTACTTCTGTTGCTTCTGCTGTAACTTGATGCTAAAGTGTAGTTTTGTAGGTTTAAATTCTGCTCGTTTCCCAGCATCATATTGTGCTCTGTGATACAGAGCACGTCAATTTCCATATTATTTTCTCTAAGTTCATTTAGATTTACTTGTAGGGCATCAGCTTTGTTTATAAGTCCGGCTAAGTTTTGATGTAGTATATGTAAATATTTATTCTCGAAAAAATGAATTTTCAGCTTCGTCTGATTTTTTTGTGCTGTCTGTGTAAAGTTCATCTTTAAGTCCGTGTCTAATAGTGGCTATGTACATCTTCAGGTTGGAGAACACGTTGCGATAGCCATGATTGTTTGTTTTCCAGGTATTTGCTGAACATGGAGAAATCATAATTCAGTTCCTTATTCGAGTCCAGAATAAAGGCATGTTCATGTGTATATCTAAATATCTAAATAAAGAAGATTGTTGAAGTTTTCTACTCTCCAGTTGTACATATTCATTTCTTGCTTATATATGTAGGTTGGTAGGCATATAATGATGTTTGTATGTTTTATTGACTGAAGAGTATGTTGTATGTTTTATTGACGCCGTCTTTTGTACACTCGTCATAGCTCGTGACTTGTAAATCTTCAGAAAGAGTTCCGTGCGAAGTGAGGAAACTAGCCGTTCCTACCCGAATACGTACGATTTTTCACCTATACCAATTACCAACACACAAACAACTTCGGATCCAATGCTAAGGGATCATCTCAAGTAAAGACTTATTACTAACTAAGATTTCTATATCCCCATACTTTTAGTTTTCTGGCAAAATGATTTTTTTTTTTTATAATCGTACTCAGCCCAACCCGCTAGCTCTGAACCTTTATGAAGGCTCATCACATGACGGCGGATACCTCACTGAACATGTTCGAGCGATCTGAAGCAGAAACAAAACGTCGAAATGGAGCAAGATGCTAAAGTGCCATAATTTCTGGTACCCGCATAAAGCGAATAAGTATCCATTTTGTCATCATCAAAGACGATAAAATGAGTTAAGGATGTCGTCTTCTTTGCCTTGAGCTCATATGGCCCGGTGAGCAGCAGCGACTTGTCGCTAGCTATATCAAAGGCAATCTTATGAATGGACTCTTTATTATCAGAGATTAACGTCCAAGTATATTGGGTCATATCAATCATGACAGGGTTCATCTTGTTATACGCATGAAATGCGTCTTTTAGCAATTTGGTCGGATAAAGCTCCGGCTCCGAAACGGCCTGCTTCTGGAGCTCAGGAAGCGGGGAAGTGGCCGCAGTGGCCGAGGGGACGCTCTTCTTTGCGCGAGCGGGTCTTTTAATGGTACTAGTTGACGGAATGGATTCGTCCGTCACTAATGTGGAAACACTGGGCAGCGCCTTGGTCTTCTTTCCCTTAGGTTTGCGTTCAATATAGGGCATAGCCAACGAGGCTAAGTCACTCTTCAACATGTCGAGACGAGAATCATCTTGGCTCGAAAACTTCCCAGACACCACACGGGCGACTGCATACTCACGTCCTTCGATTTCTGTTTTGGCCATTTTAGTGGAGCGATGAACATCTCCAGAAAATTCGGTGCATAGGGTTTCACGTACCAAGTGTACGCGAGTGCGATACACGGGAATGTGTATGTCCGCGCCCGCACATAACACAATCCGTGAAGCTTCTTCTAGAGTACATTGAGATAGGGGTGTAAACGAGGCAAAGAATTCCTGCCCCGGCAGATTCTCATAGTTATATGTCAGGACAATGCCCAGTCTTGTTTTTGTCTCTATGTCAACATACATAGATCGCGTTTTGTAGCATTTCCCTTCAACGAAGATGGGAGACGCCGTCTTTTGTACACTCGCCATAGCTCGTGACTTGTAAATCTTCAGAAAGAGTTCCGTGCGAAGTGAGGAAACTAGCCGTTCCTACCCGAATACGTACGATTTTTCACCTATACCAATTACCAACACACAAACAACTTCGGATCCAATGCTAAGGGATCATCTCAAGTAAAGACTTATTACTAACTAAGATTTCTATATCCCCATACTTTTAGTTTTCTGGCAAAATGATTTTTTTTTTTATAATCGTACTCAGCCCAACCCGCTAGCTCTGAACCTTTATGAAGGCTCATCACATGACGGCGGATACCTCACTGAACATGTTCGAGCGATCTGAAGCAGAAACAAAACGTCGAAATGGAGCAAGATGCTAAAGTGCCATAATTTCTGGTACCCGCATAAAGCGAATAAGTATCCATTTTGTCATCATCAAAGACGATAAAATGAGTTAAGGATGTCGTCTTCTTTGCCTTGAGCTCATATGGCCCGGTGAGCAGCAGCGACTTGTCGCTAGCTATATCAAAGGCAATCTTATGAATGGACTCTTTATTATCAGAGATTAACGTCCAAGTATATTGGGTCATATCAATCATGACAGGGTTCATCTTGTTATACGCATGAAATGCGTCTTTTAGCAATTTGGTCGGATAAAGCTCCGGCTCCGAAACGGCCTGCTTCTGGAGCTCAGGAAGCGGGGAAGTGGCCGCAGTGGCCGAGGGGACGCTCTTCTTTGCGCGAGCGGGTCTTTTAATGGTACTAGTTGACGGAATGGATTCGTCCGTCACTAATGTGGAAACACTGGGCAGCGCCTTGGTCTTCTTTCCCTTAGGTTTGCGTTCAATATAGGGCATAGCCAACGAGGCTAAGTCACTCTTCAACATGTCGAGACGAGAATCATCTTGGCTCGAAAACTTCCCAGACACCACACGGGCGACTGCATACTCACGTCCTTCGATTTCTGTTTTGGCCATTTTAGTGGAGCGATGAACATCTCCAGAAAATTCGGTGCATAGGGTTTCACGTACCAAGTGTACGCGAGTGCGATACACGGGAATGTGTATGTCCGCGCCCGCACATAACACAATCCGTGAAGCTTCTTCTAGAGTACATTGAGATAGGGGTGTAAACGAGGCAAAGAATTCCTGCCCCGGCAGATTCTCATAGTTATATGTCAGGACAATGCCCAGTCTTGTTTTTGTCTCTATGTCAACATACATAGATCGCGTTTTGTAGCATTTCCCTTCAACGAAGATGGGAGACGCCGTCTTTTGTACACTCGCCATAGCTCGTGACTTGTAAATCTTCAGAAAGAGTTCCGTGCGAAGTGAGGAAACTAGCCGTTCCTACCCGAATACGTACGATTTTTCACCTATACCAATTACCAACACACAAACAACTTCGGATCCAATGCTAAGGGATCATCTCAAGTAAAGACTTATTACTAACTAAGATTTCTATATCCCCATACTTTTAGTTTTCTGGCAAAATGATTTTTTTTTTTTATAATCGTACTCAGCCCAACCCGCTAGCTCTGAACCTTTATGAAGGCTCATCACATGACGGCGGATACCTCACTGAACATGTTCGAGCGATCTGAAGCAGAAACAAAACGTCGAAATGGAGCAAGATGCTAAAGTGCCATAATTTCTGGTACCCGCATAAAGCGAATAAGTATCCATTTTGTCATCATCAAAGACGATAAAATGAGTTAAGGATGTCGTCTTCTTTGCCTTGAGCTCATATGGCCCGGTGAGCAGCAGCGACTTGTCGCTAGCTATATCAAAGGCAATCTTATGAATGGACTCTTTATTATCAGAGATTAACGTCCAAGTATATTGGGTCATATCAATCATGACAGGGTTCATCTTGTTATACGCATGAAATGCGTCTTTTAGCAATTTGGTCGGATAAAGCTCCGGCTCCGAAACGGCCTGCTTCTGGAGCTCAGGAAGCGGGGAAGTGGCCGCAGTGGCCGAGGGGACGCTCTTCTTTGCGCGAGCGGGTCTTTTAATGGTACTAGTTGACGGAATGGATTCGTCCGTCACTAATGTGGAAACACTGGGCAGCGCCTTGGTCTTCTTTCCCTTAGGTTTGCGTTCAATATAGGGCATAGCCAACGAGGCTAAGTCACTCTTCAACATGTCGAGACGAGAATCATCTTGGCTCGAAAACTTCCCAGACACCACACGGGCGACTGCATACTCACGTCCTTCGATTTCTGTTTTGGCCATTTTAGTGGAGCGATGAACATCTCCAGAAAATTCGGTGCATAGGGTTTCACGTACCAAGTGTACGCGAGTGCGATACACGGGAATGTGTATGTCCGCGCCCGCACATAACACAATCCGTGAAGCTTCTTCTAGAGTACATTGAGATAGGGGTGTAAACGAGGCAAAGAATTCCTGCCCCGGCAGATTCTCATAGTTATATGTCAGGACAATGCCCAGTCTTGTTTTTGTCTCTATGTCAACATACATAGATCGCGTTTTGTAGCATTTCCCTTCAACGAAGATGGGAGACGCCGTCTTTTGTACACTCGCCATAGCTCGTGACTTGTAAATCTTCAGAAAGAGTTCCGTGCGAAGTGAGGAAACTAGCCGTTCCTACCCGAATACGTACGATTTTTCACCTATACCAATTACCAACACACAAACAACTTCGGATCCAATGCTAAGGGATCATCTCAAGTAAAGACTTATTACTAACTAAGATTTCTATATCCCCATACTTTTAGTTTTCTGGCAAAATGATTTTTTTTTTTTATAATCGTACTCAGCCCAACCCGCTAGCTCTGAACCTTTATGAAGGCTCATCACATGACGGCGGATACCTCACTGAACATGTTCGAGCGATCTGAAGCAGAAACAAAACGTCGAAATGGAGCAAGATGCTAAAGTGCCATAATTTCTGGTACCCGCATAAAGCGAATAAGTATCCATTTTGTCATCATCAAAGACGATAAAATGAGTTAAGGATGTCGTCTTCTTTGCCTTGAGCTCATATGGCCCGGTGAGCAGCAGCGACTTGTCGCTAGCTATATCAAAGGCAATCTTATGAATGGACTCTTTATTATCAGAGATTAACGTCCAAGTATATTGGGTCATATCAATCATGACAGGGTTCATCTTGTTATACGCATGAAATGCGTCTTTTAGCAATTTGGTCAGATAAAGCTCCGGCTCCGAAACGGCCTGCTTCTGGAGCTCAGGAAGCGGGGAAGTGGCCGCAGTGGCCGAGGGGACGCTCTTCTTTGCGCGAGCGGGTCTTTTAATGGTACTAGTTGACGGAATGGATTCGTCCGTCACTAATGTGGAAACACTGGGCAGCGCCTTGGTCTTCTTTCCCTTAGGTTTGCGTTCAATATAGGGCATAGCCAACGAGGCTAAGTCACTCTTCAACATGTCGAGACGAGAATCATCTTGGCTCGAAAACTTCCCAGACACCACACGGGCGACTGCATACTCACGTCCTTCGATTTCTGTTTTGGCCATTTTAGTGGAGCGATGAACATCTCCAGAAAATTCGGTGCATAGGGTTTCACGTACCAAGTGTACGCGAGTGCGATACACGGGAATGTGTATGTCCGCGCCCGCACATAACACAATCCGTGAAGCTTCTTCTAGAGTACATTGAGATAGGGGTGTAAACGAGGCAAAGAATTCCTGCCCCGGCAGATTCTCATAGTTATATGTCAGGACAATGCCCAGTCTTGTTTTTGTCTCTATGTCAACATACATAGATCGCGTTTTGTAGCATTTCCCTTCAACGAAGATGGGAGACGCCGTCTTTTGTACACTCGCCATAGCTCGTGACTTGTAAATCTTCAGAAAGAGTTCCGTGCGAAGTGAGGAAACTAGCCGTTCCTACCCGAATACGTACGATTTTTCACCTATACCAATTACCAACACACAAACAACTTCGGATCCAATGCTAAGGGATCATCTCAAGTAAAGACTTATTACTAACTAAGATTTCTATATCCCCATACTTTTAGTTTTCTGGCAAAATGATTTTTTTTTTTATAATCGTACTCAGCCCAACCCGCTAGCTCTGAACCTTTATGAAGGCTCATCACATGACGGCGGATACCTCACTGAACATGTTCGAGCGATCTGAAGCAGAAACAAAACGTCGAAATGGAGCAAGATGCTAAAGTGCCATAATTTCTGGTACCCGCATAAAGCGAATAAGTATCCATTTTGTCATCATCAAAGACGATAAAATGAGTTAAGGATGTCGTCTTCTTTGCCTTGAGCTCATATGGCCCGGTGAGCAGCAGCGACTTGTCGCTAGCTATATCAAAGGCAATCTTATGAATGGACTCTTTATTATCAGAGATTAACGTCCAAGTATATTGGGTCATATCAATCATGACAGGGTTCATCTTGTTATACGCATGAAATGCGTCTTTTAGCAATTTGGTCGGATAAAGCTCCGGCTCCGAAACGGCCTGCTTCTGGAGCTCAGGAAGCGGGGAAGTGGCCGCAGTGGCCGAGGGGACGCTCTTCTTTGCGCGAGCGGGTCTTTTAATGGTACTAGTTGACGGAATGGATTCGTCCGTCACTAATGTGGAAACACTGGGCAGCGCCTTGGTCTTCTTTCCCTTAGGTTTGCGTTCAATATAGGGCATAGCCAACGAGGCTAAGTCACTCTTCAACATGTCGAGACGAGAATCATCTTGGCTCGAAAACTTCCCAGACACCACACGGGCGACTGCATACTCACGTCCTTCGATTTCTGTTTTGGCCATTTTAGTGGAGCGATGAACATCTCCAGAAAATTCGGTGCATAGGGTTTCACGTACCAAGTGTACGCGAGTGCGATACACGGGAATGTGTATGTCCGCGCCCGCACATAACACAATCCGTGAAGCTTCTTCTAGAGTACATTGAGATAGGGGTGTAAACGAGGCAAAGAATTCCTGCCCCGGCAGATTCTCATAGTTATATGTCAGGACAATGCCCAGTCTTGTTTTTGTCTCTATGTCAACATACATAAATCGCGTTTTGTAGCATTTCCCTTCAACGAAGATGGGAGACGCCGTCTTTTGTACACTCGCCATAGCTCGTGACTTGTAAATCTTCAGAAAGAGTTCCGTGCGAAGTGAGGAAACTAGCCGTTCCTACCCGAATACGTACGATTTTTCACCTATACCAATTACCAACACACAAACAACTTCGGATCCAATGCTAAGGGATCATCTCAAGTAAAGACTTATTACTAACTAAGATTTCTATATCCCCATACTTTTAGTTTTCTGGCAAAATGATTTTTTTTTTTTATAATCGTACTCAGCCCAACCCGCTAGCTCTGAACCTTTATGAAGGCTCATCACATGACGGCGGATACCTCACTGAACATGTTCGAGCGATCTGAAGCAGAAACAAAACGTCGAAATGGAGCAAGATGCTAAAGTGCCATAATTTCTGGTACCCGCATAAAGCGAATAAGTATCCATTTTGTCATCATCAAAGACGATAAAATGAGTTAAGGATGTCGTCTTCTTTGCCTTGAGCTCATATGGCCCGGTGAGCAGCAGCGACTTGTCGCTAGCTATATCAAAGGCAATCTTATAAATGGACTCTTTATTATCAGAGATTAACGTCCAAGTATATTGGGTCATATCAATCATGACAGGGTTCATCTTGTTATACGCATGAAATGCGTCTTTTAGCAATTTGGTCGGATAAAGCTCCGGCTCCGAAACGGCCTGCTTCTGGAGCTCAGGAAGCGGGGAAGTGGCCGCAGTGGCCGAGGGGACGCTCTTCTTTGCGCGAGCGGGTCTTTTAATGGTACTAGTTGACGGAATGGATTCGTCCGTCACTAATGTGGAAACACTGGGCAGCGCCTTGGTCTTCTTTCCCTTAGGTTTGCGTTCAATATAGGGCATAGCCAACGAGGCTAAGTCACTCTTCAACATGTCGAGACGAGAATCATCTTGGCTCGAAAACTTCCCAGACACCACACGGGCGACTGCATACTCACGTCCTTCGATTTCTGTTTTGGCCATTTTAGTGGAGCGATGAACATCTCCAGAAAATTCGGTGCATAGGGTTTCACGTACCAAGTGTACGCGAGTGCGATACACGGGAATGTGTATGTCCGCGCCCGCACATAACACAATCCGTGAAGCTTCTTCTAGAGTACATTGAGATAGGGGTGTAAACGAGGCAAAGAATTCCTGCCCCGGCAGATTCTCATAGTTATATGTCAGGACAATGCCCAGTCTTGTTTTTGTCTCTATGTCAACATACATAGATCGCGTTTTGTAGCATTTTCCTTCAACGAAGATGGGAGACGCCGTCTTTTGTACACTCGCCATAGCTCGTGACTTGTAAATCTTCAGAAAGAGTTCCGTGCGAAGTGAGGAAACTAGCCGTTCCTACCCGAATACGTACGATTTTTCACCTATACCAATTACCAACACACAAACAACTTCGGATCCAATGCTAAGGGATCATCTCAAGTAAAGACTTATTACTAACTAAGATTTCTATATCCCCATACTTTTAGTTTTCTGGCAAAATGATTTTTTTTTTTATAATCGTACTCAGCCCAACCCGCTAGCTCTGAACCTTTATGAAGGCTCATCACATGACGGCGGATACCTCACTGAACATGTTCGAGCGATCTGAAGCAGAAACAAAACGTCGAAATGGAGCAAGATGCTAAAGTGCCATAATTTCTGGTACCCGCATAAAGCGAATAAGTATCCATTTTGTCATCATCAAAGACGATAAAATGAGTTAAGGATGTCGTCTTCTTTGCCTTGAGCTCATATGGCCCGGTGAGCAGCAGCGACTTGTCGCTAGCTATATCAAAGGCAATCTTATGAATGGACTCTTTATTATCAGAGATTAACGTCCAAGTATATTGGGTCATATCAATCATGACAGGGTTCATCTTGTTATACGCATGAAATGCGTCTTTTAGCAATTTGGTCGGATAAAGCTCCGGCTCCGAAACGGCCTGCTTCTGGAGCTCAGGAAGCGGGGAAGTGGCCGCAGTGGCCGAGGGGACGCTCTTCTTTGCGCGAGCGGGTCTTTTAATGGTACTAGTTGACGGAATGGATTCGTCCGTCACTAATGTGGAAACACTGGGCAGCGCCTTGGTCTTCTTTCCCTTAGGTTTGCGTTCAATATAGGGCATAGCCAACGAGGCTAAGTCACTCTTCAACATGTCGAGACGAGAATCATCTTGGCTCGAAAACTTCCCAGACACCACACGGGCGACTGCATACTCACGTCCTTCGATTTCTGTTTTGGCCATTTTAGTGGAGCGATGAACATCTCCAGAAAATTCGGTGCATAGGGTTTCACGTACCAAGTGTACGCGAGTGCGATACACGGGAATGTGTATGTCCGCGCCCGCACATAACACAATCCGTGAAGCTTCTTCTAGAGTACATTGAGATAGGGGTGTAAACGAGGCAAAGAATTCCTGCCCCGGCAGATTCTCATAGTTATATGTCAGGACAATGCCCAGTCTTGTTTTTGTCTCTATGTCAACATACATAAATCGCGTTTTGTAGCATTTCCCTTCAACGAAGATGGGAGACGCCGTCTTTTGTACACTCGCCATAGCTCGTGACTTGTAAATCTTCAGAAAGAGTTCCGTGCGAAGTGAGGAAACTAGCCGTTCCTACCCGAATACGTACGATTTTTCACCTATACCAATTACCAACACACAAACAACTTCGGATCCAATGCTAAGGGATCATCTCAAGTAAAGACTTATTACTAACTAAGATTTCTATATCCCCATACTTTTAGTTTTCTGGCAAAATGATTTTTTTTTTTTATAATCGTACTCAGCCCAACCCGCTAGCTCTGAACCTTTATGAAGGCTCATCACATGACGGCGGATACCTCACTGAACATGTTCGAGCGATCTGAAGCAGAAACAAAACGTCGAAATGGAGCAAGATGCTAAAGTGCCATAATTTCTGGTACCCGCATAAAGCGAATAAGTATCCATTTTGTCATCATCAAAGACGATAAAATGAGTTAAGGATGTCGTCTTCTTTGCCTTGAGCTCATATGGCCCGGTGAGCAGCAGCGACTTGTCGCTAGCTATATCAAAGGCAATCTTATAAATGGACTCTTTATTATCAGAGATTAACGTCCAAGTATATTGGGTCATATCAATCATGACAGGGTTCATCTTGTTATACGCATGAAATGCGTCTTTTAGCAATTTGGTCGGATAAAGCTCCGGCTCCGAAACGGCCTGCTTCTGGAGCTCAGGAAGCGGGGAAGTGGCCGCAGTGGCCGAGGGGACGCTCTTCTTTGCGCGAGCGGGTCTTTTAATGGTACTAGTTGACGGAATGGATTCGTCCGTCACTAATGTGGAAACACTGGGCAGCGCCTTGGTCTTCTTTCCCTTAGGTTTGCGTTCAATATAGGGCATAGCCAACGAGGCTAAGTCACTCTTCAACATGTCGAGACGAGAATCATCTTGGCTCGAAAACTTCCCAGACACCACACGGGCGACTGCATACTCACGTCCTTCGATTTCTGTTTTGGCCATTTTAGTGGAGCGATGAACATCTCCAGAAAATTCGGTGCATAGGGTTTCACGTACCAAGTGTACGCGAGTGCGATACACGGGAATGTGTATGTCCGCGCCCGCACATAACACAATCCGTGAAGCTTCTTCTAGAGTACATTGAGATAGGGGTGTAAACGAGGCAAAGAATTCCTGCCCCGGCAGATTCTCATAGTTATATGTCAGGACAATGCCCAGTCTTGTTTTTGTCTCTATGTCAACATACATAGATCGCGTTTTGTAGCATTTCCCTTCAACGAAGATGGGAGACGCCGTCTTTTGTACACTCGCCATAGCTCGTGACTTGTAAATCTTCAGAAAGAGTTCCGTGCGAAGTGAGGAAACTAGCCGTTCCTACCCGAATACGTACGATTTTTCACCTATACCAATTACCAACACACAAACAACTTCGGATCCAATGCTAAGGGATCATCTCAAGTAAAGACTTATTACTAACTAAGATTTCTATATCCCCATACTTTTAGTTTTCTGGCAAAATGATTTTTTTTTTTATAATCGTACTCAGCCCAACCCGCTAGCTCTGAACCTTTATGAAGGCTCATCACATGACGGCGGATACCTCACTGAACATGTTCGAGCGATCTGAAGCAGAAACAAAACGTCGAAATGGAGCAAGATGCTAAAGTGCCATAATTTCTGGTACCCGCATAAAGCGAATAAGTATCCATTTTGTCATCATCAAAGACGATAAAATGAGTTAAGGATGTCGTCTTCTTTGCCTTGAGCTCATATGGCCCGGTGAGCAGCAGCGACTTGTCGCTAGCTATATCAAAGGCAATCTTATGAATGGACTCTTTATTATCAGAGATTAACGTCCAAGTATATTGGGTCATATCAATCATGACAGGGTTCATCTTGTTATACGCATGAAATGCGTCTTTTAGCAATTTGGTCGGATAAAGCTCCGGCTCCGAAACGGCCTGCTTCTGGAGCTCAGGAAGCGGGGAAGTGGCCGCAGTGGCCGAGGGGACGCTCTTCTTTGCGCGAGCGGGTCTTTTAATGGTACTAGTTGACGGAATGGATTCGTCCGTCACTAATGTGGAAACACTGGGCAGCGCCTTGGTCTTCTTTCCCTTAGGTTTGCGTTCAATATAGGGCATAGCCAACGAGGCTAAGTCACTCTTCAACATGTCGAGACGAGAATCATCTTGGCTCGAAAACTTCCCAGACACCACACGGGCGACTGCATACTCACGTCCTTCGATTTCTGTTTTGGCCATTTTAGTGGAGCGATGAACATCTCCAGAAAATTCGGTGCATAGGGTTTCACGTACCAAGTGTACGCAAGTGCGATACACGGGAATGTGTATGTCCGCGCCCGCACATAACACAATCCGTGAAGCTTCTTCTAGAGTACATTGAGATAGGGGTGTAAACGAGGCAAAGAATTCCTGCCCCGGCAGATTCTCATAGTTATATGTCAGGACAATGCCCAGTCTTGTTTTTGTCTCTATGTCAACATACATAAATCGCGTTTTGTAGCATTTCCCTTCAACGAAGATGGGAGACGCCGTCTTTTGTACACTCGCCATAGCTCGTGACTTGTAAATCTTCAGAAAGAGTTCCGTGCGAAGTGAGGAAACTAGCCGTTCCTACCCGAATACGTACGATTTTTCACCTATACCAATTACCAACACACAAACAACTTCGGATCCAATGCTAAGGGATCATCTCAAGTAAAGACTTATTACTAACTAAGATTTCTATATCCCCATACTTTTAGTTTTCTGGCAAAATGATTTTTTTTTTTTATAATCGTACTCAGCCCAACCCGCTAGCTCTGAACCTTTATGAAGGCTCATCACATGACGGCGGATACCTCACTGAACATGTTCGAGCGATCTGAAGCAGAAACAAAACGTCGAAATGGAGCAAGATGCTAAAGTGCCATAATTTCTGGTACCCGCATAAAGCGAATAAGTATCCATTTTGTCATCATCAAAGACGATAAAATGAGTTAAGGATGTCGTCTTCTTTGCCTTGAGCTCATATGGCCCGGTGAGCAGCAGCGACTTGTCGCTAGCTATATCAAAGGCAATCTTATAAATGGACTCTTTATTATCAGAGATTAACGTCCAAGTATATTGGGTCATATCAATCATGACAGGGTTCATCTTGTTATACGCATGAAATGCGTCTTTTAGCAATTTGGTCGGATAAAGCTCCGGCTCCGAAACGGCCTGCTTCTGGAGCTCAGGAAGCGGGGAAGTGGCCGCAGTGGCCGAGGGGACGCTCTTCTTTGCGCGAGCGGGTCTTTTAATGGTACTAGTTGACGGAATGGATTCGTCCGTCACTAATGTGGAAACACTGGGCAGCGCCTTGGTCTTCTTTCCCTTAGGTTTGCGTTCAATATAGGGCATAGCCAACGAGGCTAAGTCACTCTTCAACATGTCGAGACGAGAATCATCTTGGCTCGAAAACTTCCCAGACACCACACGGGCGACTGCATACTCACGTCCTTCGATTTCTGTTTTGGCCATTTTAGTGGAGCGATGAACATCTCCAGAAAATTCGGTGCATAGGGTTTCACGTACCAAGTGTACGCGAGTGCGATACACGGGAATGTGTATGTCCGCGCCCGCACATAACACAATCCGTGAAGCTTCTTCTAGAGTACATTGAGATAGGGGTGTAAACGAGGCAAAGAATTCCTGCCCCGGCAGATTCTCATAGTTATATGTCAGGACAATGCCCAGTCTTGTTTTTGTC
This sequence comes from Xanthorhoe designata, assembly GCA_963582015.1. Lineage (NCBI taxonomy): Eukaryota > Metazoa > Arthropoda > Insecta > Lepidoptera > Geometridae > Xanthorhoe > Xanthorhoe designata. The sequence continues at coordinate 364,582 of OY757057.1, read as the reverse complement.
TCTATGTCAACATACATAAATCGCGTTTTGTAGCATTTCCCTTCAACGAAGATGGGAGACGCCGTCTTTTGTACACTCGCCATAGCTCGTGACTTGTAAATCTTCAGAAAGAGTTCCGTGCGAAGTGAGGAAACTAGCCGTTCCTACCCGAATACGTACGATTTTTCACCTATACCAATTACCAACACACAAACAACTTCGGATCCAATGCTAAGGGATCATCTCAAGTAAAGACTTATTACTAACTAAGATTTCTATATCCCCATACTTTTAGTTTTCTGGCAAAATGATTTTTTTTTTTTAAAATCGTACTCAGCCCAACCCGCTAGCTCTGAACCTTTATGAAGGCTCATCACATGACGGCGGATACCTCACTGAACATGTTCGAGCGATCTGAAGCAGAAACAAAACGTCGAAATGGAGCAAGATGCTAAAGTGCCATAATTTCTGGTACCCGCATAAAGCGAATAAGTATCCATTTTGTCATCATCAAAGACGATAAAATGAGTTAAGGATGTCGTCTTCTTTGCCTTGAGCTCATATGGCCCGGTGAGCAGCAGCGACTTGTCGCTAGCTATATCAAAGGCAATCTTATGAATGGACTCTTTATTATCAGAGATTAACGTCCAAGTATATTGGGTCATATCAATCATGACAGGGTTCATCTTGTTATACGCATGAAATGCGTCTTTTAGCAATTTGGTCGGATAAAGCTCCGGCTCCGAAACGGCCTGCTTCTGGAGCTCAGGAAGCGGGGAAGTGGCCGCAGTGGCCGAGGGGACGCTCTTCTTTGCGCGAGCGGGTCTTTTAATGGTACTAGTTGACGGAATGGATTCGTCCGTCACTAATGTGGAAACACTGGGCAGCGCCTTGGTCTTCTTTCCCTTAGGTTTGCGTTCAATATAGGGCATAGCCAACGAGGCTAAGTCACTCTTCAACATGTCGAGACGAGAATCATCTTGGCTCGAAAACTTCCCAGACACCACACGGGCGACTGCATACTCACGTCCTTCGATTTCTGTTTTGGCCATTTTAGTGGAGCGATGAACATCTCCAGAAAATTCGGTGCATAGGGTTTCACGTACCAAGTGTACGCGAGTGCGATACACGGGAATGTGTATGTCCGCGCCCGCACATAACACAATCCGTGAAGCTTCTTCTAGAGTACATTGAGATAGGGGTGTAAACGAGGCAAAGAATTCCTGCCCCGGCAGATTCTCATAGTTATATGTCAGGACAATGCCCAGTCTTGTTTTTGTCTCTATGTCAACATACATAGATCGCGTTTTGTAGCATTTCCCTTCAACGAAGATGGGAGACGCCGTCTTTTGTACACTCGTCATAGCTCGTGACTTGTAAATCTTCAGAAAGAGTTCCGTGCGAAGTGAGGAAACTAGCCGTTCCTACCCGAATACGTACGATTTTTCACCTATACCAATTACCAACACACAAACAACTTCGGATCCAATGCTAAGGGATCATCTCAAGTAAAGACTTATTACTAACTAAGATTTCTATATCCCCATACTTTTAGTTTTCTGGCAAAATGATTTTTTTTTTTTATAATCGTACTCAGCCCAACCCGCTAGCTCTGAACCTTTATGAAGGCTCATCACATGACGGCGGATACCTCACTGAACATGTTCGAGCGATCTGAAGCAGAAACAAAACGTCGAAATGGAGCAAGATGCTAAAGTGCCATAATTTCTGGTACCCGCATAAAGCGAATAAGTATCCATTTTGTCATCATCAAAGACGATAAAATGAGTTAAGGATGTCGTCTTCTTTGCCTTGAGCTCATATGGCCCGGTGAGCAGCAGCGACTTGTCGCTAGCTATATCAAAGGCAATCTTATGAATGGACTCTTTATTATCAGAGATTAACGTCCAAGTATATTGGGTCATATCAATCATGACAGGGTTCATCTTGTTATACGCATGAAATGCGTCTTTTAGCAATTTGGTCGGATAAAGCTCCGGCTCCGAAACGGCCTGCTTCTGGAGCTCAGGAAGCGGGGAAGTGGCCGCAGTGGCCGAGGGGACGCTCTTCTTTGCGCGAGCGGGTCTTTTAATGGTACTAGTTGACGGAATGGATTCGTCCGTCACTAATGTGGAAACACTGGGCAGCGCCTTGGTCTTCTTTCCCTTAGGTTTGCGTTCAATATAGGGCATAGCCAACGAGGCTAAGTCACTCTTCAACATGTCGAGACGAGAATCATCTTGGCTCGAAAACTTCCCAGACACCACACGGGCGACTGCATACTCACGTCCTTCGATTTCTGTTTTGGCCATTTTAGTGGAGCGATGAACATCTCCAGAAAATTCGGTGCATAGGGTTTCACGTACCAAGTGTACGCGAGTGCGATACACGGGAATGTGTATGTCCGCGCCCGCACATAACACAATCCGTGAAGCTTCTTCTAGAGTACATTGAGATAGGGGTGTAAACGAGGCAAAGAATTCCTGCCCCGGCAGATTCTCATAGTTATATGTCAGGACAATGCCCAGTCTTGTTTTTGTCTCTATGTCAACATACATAGATCGCGTTTTGTAGCATTTCCCTTCAACGAAGATGGGAGACGCCGTCTTTTGTACACTTGTCATAGCTCGTGACTTGTAAATCTTCAGAAAGAGTTCCGTGCGAAGTGAGGAAACTAGCCGTTCCTACCCGAATACGTACGATTTTTCACCTATACCAATTACCAACACACAAACAACTTCGGATCCAATGCTAAGGGATCATCTCAAGTAAAGACTTATTACTAACTAAGATTTCTATATCCCCATACTTTTAGTTTTCTGGCAAAATGATTTTTTTTTTTTATAATCGTACTCAGCCCAACCCGCTAGCTCTGAACCTTTATGAAGGCTCATCACATGACGGCGGATACCTCACTGAACATGTTCGAGCGATCTGAAGCAGAAACAAAACGTCGAAATGGAGCAAGATGCTAAAGTGCCATAATTTCTGGTACCCGCATAAAGCGAATAAGTATCCATTTTGTCATCATCAAAGACGATAAAATGAGTTAAGGATGTCGTCTTCTTTGCCTTGAGCTCATATGGCCCGGTGAGCAGCAGCGACTTGTCGCTAGCTATATCAAAGGCAATCTTATGAATGGACTCTTTATTATCAGAGATTAACGTCCAAGTATATTGGGTCATATCAATCATGACAGAGTTCATCTTGTTATACGCATGAAATGCGTCTTTTAGCAATTTGGTCGGATAAAGCTCCGGCTCCGAAACGGCCTGCTTCTGGAGCTCAGGAAGCGGGGAAGTGGCCGCAGTGGCCGAGGGGACGCTCTTCTTTGCGCGAGCGGGTCTTTTAATGGTACTAGTTGACGGAATGGATTCGTCCGTCACTAATGTGGAAACACTGGGCAGCGCCTTGGTCTTCTTTCCCTTAGGTTTGCGTTCAATATAGGGCATAGCCAACGAGGCTAAGTCACTCTTCAACATGTCGAGACGAGAATCATCTTGGCTCGAAAACTTCCCAGACACCACACGGGCGACTGCATACTCACGTCCTTCGATTTCTGTTTTGGCCATTTTAGTGGAGCGATGAACATCTCCAGAAAATTCGGTGCATAGGGTTTCACGTACCAAGTGTACGCGAGTGCGATACACGGGAATGTGTATGTCCGCGCCCGCACATAACACAATCCGTGAAGCTTCTTCTAGAGTACATTGAGATAGGGGTGTAAACGAGGCAAAGAATTCCTGCCCCGGCAGATTCTCATAGTTATATGTCAGGACAATGCCCAGTCTTGTTTTTGTCTCTATGTCAACATACATAGATCGCGTTTTGTAGCATTTCCCTTCAACGAAGATGGGAGACGCCGTCTTTTGTACACTCGTCATAGCTCGTGACTTGTAAATCTTCAGAAAGAGTTCCGTGCGAAGTGAGGAAACTAGCCGTTCCTACCCGAATACGTACGATTTTTCACCTATACCAATTACCAACACACAAACAACTTCGGATCCAATGCTAAGGGATCATCTCAAGTAAAGACTTATTACTAACTAAGATTTCTATATCCCCATACTTTTAGTTTTCTGGCAAAATGATTTTTTTTTTTTATAATCGTACTCAGCCCAACCCGCTAGCTCTGAACCTTTATGAAGGCTCATCACATGACGGCGGATACCTCACTGAACATGTTCGAGCGATCTGAAGCAGAAACAAAACGTCGAAATGGAGCAAGATGCTAAAGTGCCATAATTTCTGGTACCCGCATAAAGCGAATAAGTATCCATTTTGTCATCATCAAAGACGATAAAATGAGTTAAGGATGTCGTCTTCTTTGCCTTGAGCTCATATGGCCCGGTGAGCAGCAGCGACTTGTCGCTAGCTATATCAAAGGCAATCTTATGAATGGACTCTTTATTATCAGAGATTAACGTCCAAGTATATTGGGTCATATCAATCATGACAGGGTTCATCTTGTTATACGCATGAAATGCGTCTTTTAGCAATTTGGTCGGATAAAGCTCCGGCTCCGAAACGGCCTGCTTCTGGAGCTCAGGAAGCGGGGAAGTGGCCGCAGTGGCCGAGGGGACGCTCTTCTTTGCGCGAGCGGGTCTTTTAATGGTACTAGTTGACGGAATGGATTCGTCCGTCACTAATGTGGAAACACTGGGCAGCGCCTTGGTCTTCTTTCCCTTAGGTTTGCGTTCAATATAGGGCATAGCCAACGAGGCTAAGTCACTCTTCAACATGTCGAGACGAGAATCATCTTGGCTCGAAAACTTCCCAGACACCACACGGGCGACTGCATACTCACGTCCTTCGATTTCTGTTTTGGCCATTTTAGTGGAGCGATGAACATCTCCAGAAAATTCGGTGCATAGGGTTTCACGTACCAAGTGTACGCGAGTGCGATACACGGGAATGTGTATGTCCGCGCCCGCACATAACACAATCCGTGAAGCTTCTTCTAGAGTACATTGAGATAGGGGTGTAAACGAGGCAAAGAATTCCTGCCCCGGCAGATTCTCATAGTTATATGTCAGGACAATGCCCAGTCTTGTTTTTGTCTCTATGTCAACATACATAGATCGCGTTTTGTAGCATTTTCCTTCAACGAAGATGGGAGACGCCGTCTTTTGTACACTCGCCATAGCTCGTGACTTGTAAATCTTCAGAAAGAGTTCCGTGCGAAGTGAGGAAACTAGCCGTTCCTACCCGAATACGTACGATTTTTCACCTATACCAATTACCAACACACAAACAACTTCGGATCCAATGCTAAGGGATCATCTCAAGTAAAGACTTATTACTAACTAAGATTTCTATATCCCCATACTTTTAGTTTTCTGGCAAAATGATTTTTTTTTTTATAATCGTACTCAGCCCAACCCGCTAGCTCTGAACCTTTATGAAGGCTCATCACATGACGGCGGATACCTCACTGAACATGTTCGAGCGATCTGAAGCAGAAACAAAACGTCGAAATGGAGCAAGATGCTAAAGTGCCATAATTTCTGGTACCCGCATAAAGCGAATAAGTATCCATTTTGTCATCATCAAAGACGATAAAATGAGTTAAGGATGTCGTCTTCTTTGCCTTGAGCTCATATGGCCCGGTGAGCAGCAGCGACTTGTCGCTAGCTATATCAAAGGCAATCTTATGAATGGACTCTTTATTATCAGAGATTAACGTCCAAGTATATTGGGTCATATCAATCATGACAGGGTTCATCTTGTTATACGCATGAAATGCGTCTTTTAGCAATTTGGTCGGATAAAGCTCCGGCTCCGAAACGGCCTGCTTCTGGAGCTCAGGAAGCGGGGAAGTGGCCGCAGTGGCCGAGGGGACGCTCTTCTTTGCGCGAGCGGGTCTTTTAATGGTACTAGTTGACGGAATGGATTCGTCCGTCACTAATGTGGAAACACTGGGCAGCGCCTTGGTCTTCTTTCCCTTAGGTTTGCGTTCAATATAGGGCATAGCCAACGAGGCTAAGTCACTCTTCAACATGTCGAGACGAGAATCATCTTGGCTCGAAAACTTCCCAGACACCACACGGGCGACTGCATACTCACGTCCTTCGATTTCTGTTTTGGCCATTTTAGTGGAGCGATGAACATCTCCAGAAAATTCGGTGCATAGGGTTTCACGTACCAAGTGTACGCGAGTGCGATACACGGGAATGTGTATGTCCGCGCCCGCACATAACACAATCCGTGAAGCTTCTTCTAGAGTACATTGAGATAGGGGTGTAAACGAGGCAAAGAATTCCTGCCCCGGCAGATTCTCATAGTTATATGTCAGGACAATGCCCAGTCTTGTTTTTGTCTCTATGTCAACATACATAAATCGCGTTTTGTAGCATTTCCCTTCAACGAAGATGGGAGACGCCGTCTTTTGTACACTCGCCATAGCTCGTGACTTGTAAATCTTCAGAAAGAGTTCCGTGCGAAGTGAGGAAACTAGCCGTTCCTACCCGAATACGTACGATTTTTCACCTATACCAATTACCAACACACAAACAACTTCGGATCCAATGCTAAGGGATCATCTCAAGTAAAGACTTATTACTAACTAAGATTTCTATATCCCCATACTTTTAGTTTTCTGGCAAAATGATTTTTTTTTTTTATAATCGTACTCAGCCCAACCCGCTAGCTCTGAACCTTTATGAAGGCTCATCACATGACGGCGGATACCTCACTGAACATGTTCGAGCGATCTGAAGCAGAAACAAAACGTCGAAATGGAGCAAGATGCTAAAGTGCCATAATTTCTGGTACCCGCATAAAGCGAATAAGTATCCATTTTGTCATCATCAAAGACGATAAAATGAGTTAAGGATGTCGTCTTCTTTGCCTTGAGCTCATATGGCCCGGTGAGCAGCAGCGACTTGTCGCTAGCTATATCAAAGGCAATCTTATAAATGGACTCTTTATTATCAGAGATTAACGTCCAAGTATATTGGGTCATATCAATCATGACAGGGTTCATCTTGTTATACGCATGAAATGCGTCTTTTAGCAATTTGGTCGGATAAAGCTCCGGCTCCGAAACGGCCTGCTTCTGGAGCTCAGGAAGCGGGGAAGTGGCCGCAGTGGCCGAGGGGACGCTCTTCTTTGCGCGAGCGGGTCTTTTAATGGTACTAGTTGACGGAATGGATTCGTCCGTCACTAATGTGGAAACACTGGGCAGCGCCTTGGTCTTCTTTCCCTTAGGTTTGCGTTCAATATAGGGCATAGCCAACGAGGCTAAGTCACTCTTCAACATGTCGAGACGAGAATCATCTTGGCTCGAAAACTTCCCAGACACCACACGGGCGACTGCATACTCACGTCCTTCGATTTCTGTTTTGGCCATTTTAGTGGAGCGATGAACATCTCCAGAAAATTCGGTGCATAGGGTTTCACGTACCAAGTGTACGCGAGTGCGATACACGGGAATGTGTATGTCCGCGCCCGCACATAACACAATCCGTGAAGCTTCTTCTAGAGTACATTGAGATAGGGGTGTAAACGAGGCAAAGAATTCCTGCCCCGGCAGATTCTCATAGTTATATGTCAGGACAATGCCCAGTCTTGTTTTTGTCTCTATGTCAACATACATAGATCGCGTTTTGTAGCATTTTCCTTCAACGAAGATGGGAGACGCCGTCTTTTGTACACTCGCCATAGCTCGTGACTTGTAAATCTTCAGAAAGAGTTCCGTGCGAAGTGAGGAAACTAGCCGTTCCTACCCGAATACGTACGATTTTTCACCTATACCAATTACCAACACACAAACAACTTCGGATCCAATGCTAAGGGATCATCTCAAGTAAAGACTTATTACTAACTAAGATTTCTATATCCCCATACTTTTAGTTTTCTGGCAAAATGATTTTTTTTTTTATAATCGTACTCAGCCCAACCCGCTAGCTCTGAACCTTTATGAAGGCTCATCACATGACGGCGGATACCTCACTGAACATGTTCGAGCGATCTGAAGCAGAAACAAAACGTCGAAATGGAGCAAGATGCTAAAGTGCCATAATTTCTGGTACCCGCATAAAGCGAATAAGTATCCATTTTGTCATCATCAAAGACGATAAAATGAGTTAAGGATGTCGTCTTCTTTGCCTTGAGCTCATATGGCCCGGTGAGCAGCAGCGACTTGTCGCTAGCTATATCAAAGGCAATCTTATGAATGGACTCTTTATTATCAGAGATTAACGTCCAAGTATATTGGGTCATATCAATCATGACAGGGTTCATCTTGTTATACGCATGAAATGCGTCTTTTAGCAATTTGGTCGGATAAAGCTCCGGCTCCGAAACGGCCTGCTTCTGGAGCTCAGGAAGCGGGGAAGTGGCCGCAGTGGCCGAGGGGACGCTCTTCTTTGCGCGAGCGGGTCTTTTAATGGTACTAGTTGACGGAATGGATTCGTCCGTCACTAATGTGGAAACACTGGGCAGCGCCTTGGTCTTCTTTCCCTTAGGTTTGCGTTCAATATAGGGCATAGCCAACGAGGCTAAGTCACTCTTCAACATGTCGAGACGAGAATCATCTTGGCTCGAAAACTTCCCAGACACCACACGGGCGACTGCATACTCACGTCCTTCGATTTCTGTTTTGGCCATTTTAGTGGAGCGATGAACATCTCCAGAAAATTCGGTGCATAGGGTTTCACGTACCAAGTGTACGCGAGTGCGATACACGGGAATGTGTATGTCCGCGCCCGCACATAACACAATCCGTGAAGCTTCTTCTAGAGTACATTGAGATAGGGGTGTAAACGAGGCAAAGAATTCCTGCCCCGGCAGATTCTCATAGTTATATGTCAGGACAATGCCCAGTCTTGTTTTTGTCTCTATGTCAACATACATAAATCGCGTTTTGTAGCATTTCCCTTCAACGAAGATGGGAGACGCCGTCTTTTGTACACTCGCCATAGCTCGTGACTTGTAAATCTTCAGAAAGAGTTCCGTGCGAAGTGAGGAAACTAGCCGTTCCTACCCGAATACGTACGATTTTTCACCTATACCAATTACCAACACACAAACAACTTCGGATCCAATGCTAAGGGATCATCTCAAGTAAAGACTTATTACTAACTAAGATTTCTATATCCCCATACTTTTAGTTTTCTGGCAAAATGATTTTTTTTTTTTATAATCGTACTCAGCCCAACCCGCTAGCTCTGAACCTTTATGAAGGCTCATCACATGACGGCGGATACCTCACTGAACATGTTCGAGCGATCTGAAGCAGAAACAAAACGTCGAAATGGAGCAAGATGCTAAAGTGCCATAATTTCTGGTACCCGCATAAAGCGAATAAGTATCCATTTTGTCATCATCAAAGACGATAAAATGAGTTAAGGATGTCGTCTTCTTTGCCTTGAGCTCATATGGCCCGGTGAGCAGCAGCGACTTGTCGCTAGCTATATCAAAGGCAATCTTATAAATGGACTCTTTATTATCAGAGATTAACGTCCAAGTATATTGGGTCATATCAATCATGACAGGGTTCATCTTGTTATACGCATGAAATGCGTCTTTTAGCAATTTGGTCGGATAAAGCTCCGGCTCCGAAACGGCCTGCTTCTGGAGCTCAGGAAGCGGGGAAGTGGCCGCAGTGGCCGAGGGGACGCTCTTCTTTGCGCGAGCGGGTCTTTTAATGGTACTAGTTGACGGAATGGATTCGTCCGTCACTAATGTGGAAACACTGGGCAGCGCCTTGGTCTTCTTTCCCTTAGGTTTGCGTTCAATATAGGGCATAGCCAACGAGGCTAAGTCACTCTTCAACATGTCGAGACGAGAATCATCTTGGCTCGAAAACTTCCCAGACACCACACGGGCGACTGCATACTCACGTCCTTCGATTTCTGTTTTGGCCATTTTAGTGGAGCGATGAACATCTCCAGAAAATTCGGTGCATAGGGTTTCACGTACCAAGTGTACGCGAGTGCGATACACGGGAATGTGTATGTCCGCGCCCGCACATAACACAATCCGTGAAGCTTCTTCTAGAGTACATTGAGATAGGGGTGTAAACGAGGCAAAGAATTCCTGCCCCGGCAGATTCTCATAGTTATATGTCAGGACAATGCCCAGTCTTGTTTTTGTCTCTATGTCAACATACATAGATCGCGTTTTGTAGCATTTCCCTTCAACGAAGATGGGAGACGCCGTCTTTTGTACACTCGCCATAGCTCGTGACTTGTAAATCTTCAGAAAGAGTTCCGTGCGAAGTGAGGAAACTAGCCGTTCCTACCCGAATACGTACGATTTTTCACCTATACCAATTACCAACACACAAACAACTTCGGATCCAATGCTAAGGGATCATCTCAAGTAAAGACTTATTACTAACTAAGATTTCTATATCCCCATACTTTTAGTTTTCTGGCAAAATGATTTTTTTTTTTATAATCGTACTCAGCCCAACCCGCTAGCTCTGAACCTTTATGAAGGCTCATCACATGACGGCGGATACCTCACTGAACATGTTCGAGCGATCTGAAGCAGAAACAAAACGTCGAAATGGAGCAAGATGCTAAAGTGCCATAATTTCTGGTACCCGCATAAAGCGAATAAGTATCCATTTTGTCATCATCAAAGACGATAAAATGAGTTAAGGATGTCGTCTTCTTTGCCTTGAGCTCATATGGCCCGGTGAGCAGCAGCGACTTGTCGCTAGCTATATCAAAGGCAATCTTATGAATGGACTCTTTATTATCAGAGATTAACGTCCAAGTATATTGGGTCATATCAATCATGACAGGGTTCATCTTGTTATACGCATGAAATGCGTCTTTTAGCAATTTGGTCGGATAAAGCTCCGGCTCCGAAACGGCCTGCTTCTGGAGCTCAGGAAGCGGGGAAGTGGCCGCAGTGGCCGAGGGGACGCTCTTCTTTGCGCGAGCGGGTCTTTTAATGGTACTAGTTGACGGAATGGATTCGTCCGTCACTAATGTGGAAACACTGGGCAGCGCCTTGGTCTTCTTTCCCTTAGGTTTGCGTTCAATATAGGGCATAGCCAACGAGGCTAAGTCACTCTTCAACATGTCGAGACGAGAATCATCTTGGCTCGAAAACTTCCCAGACACCACACGGGCGACTGCATACTCACGTCCTTCGATTTCTGTTTTGGCCATTTTAGTGGAGCGATGAACATCTCCAGAAAATTCGGTGCATAGGGTTTCACGTACCAAGTGTACGCAAGTGCGATACACGGGAATGTGTATGTCCGCGCCCGCACATAACACAATCCGTGAAGCTTCTTCTAGAGTACATTGAGATAGGGGTGTAAACGAGGCAAAGAATTCCTGCCCCGGCAGATTCTCATAGTTATATGTCAGGACAATGCCCAGTCTTGTTTTTGTCTCTATGTCAACATACATAAATCGCGTTTTGTAGCATTTCCCTTCAACGAAGATGGGAGACGCCGTCTTTTGTACACTCGCCATAGCTCGTGACTTGTAAATCTTCAGAAAGAGTTCCGTGCGAAGTGAGGAAACTAGCCGTTCCTACCCGAATACGTACGATTTTTCACCTATACCAATTACCAACACACAAACAACTTCGGATCCAATGCTAAGGGATCATCTCAAGTAAAGACTTATTACTAACTAAGATTTCTATATCCCCATACTTTTAGTTTTCTGGCAAAATGATTTTTTTTTTTTATAATCGTACTCAGCCCAACCCGCTAGCTCTGAACCTTTATGAAGGCTCATCACATGACGGCGGATACCTCACTGAACATGTTCGAGCGATCTGAAGCAGAAACAAAACGTCGAAATGGAGCAAGATGCTAAAGTGCCATAATTTCTGGTACCCGCATAAAGCGAATAAGTATCCATTTTGTCATCATCAAAGACGATAAAATGAGTTAAGGATGTCGTCTTCTTTGCCTTGAGCTCATATGGCCCGGTGAGCAGCAGCGACTTGTCGCTAGCTATATCAAAGGCAATCTTATAAATGGACTCTTTATTATCAGAGATTAACGTCCAAGTATATTGGGTCATATCAATCATGACAGGGTTCATCTTGTTATACGCATGAAATGCGTCTTTTAGCAATTTGGTCGGATAAAGCTCCGGCTCCGAAACGGCCTGCTTCTGGAGCTCAGGAAGCGGGGAAGTGGCCGCAGTGGCCGAGGGGACGCTCTTCTTTGCGCGAGCGGGTCTTTTAATGGTACTAGTTGACGGAATGGATTCGTCCGTCACTAATGTGGAAACACTGGGCAGCGCCTTGGTCTTCTTTCCCTTAGGTTTGCGTTCAATATAGGGCATAGCCAACGAGGCTAAGTCACTCTTCAACATGTCGAGACGAGAATCATCTTGGCTCGAAAACTTCCCAGACACCACACGGGCGACTGCATACTCACGTCCTTCGATTTCTGTTTTGGCCATTTTAGTGGAGCGATGAACATCTCCAGAAAATTCGGTGCATAGGGTTTCACGTACCAAGTGTACGCGAGTGCGATACACGGGAATGTGTATGTCCGCGCCCGCACATAACACAATCCGTGAAGCTTCTTCTAGAGTACATTGAGATAGGGGTGTAAACGAGGCAAAGAATTCCTGCCCCGGCAGATTCTCATAGTTATATGTCAGGACAATGCCCAGTCTTGTTTTTGTCTCTATGTCAACATACATAAATCGCGTTTTGTAGCATTTCCCTTCAACGAAGATGGGAGACGCCGTCTTTTGTACACTCGCCATAGCTCGTGACTTGTAAATCTTCAGAAAGAGTTCCGTGCGAAGTGAGGAAACTAGCCGTTCCTACCCGAATACGTACGATTTTTCACCTATACCAATTACCAACACACAAACAACTTCGGATCCAATGCTAAGGGATCATCTCAAGTAAAGACTTATTACTAACTAAGATTTCTATATCCCCATACTTTTAGTTTTCTGGCAAAATGATTTTTTTTTTTTAAAATCGTACTCAGCCCAACCCGCTAGCTCTGAACCTTTATGAAGGCTCATCACATGACGGCGGATACCTCACTGAACATGTTCGAGCGATCTGAAGCAGAAACAAAACGTCGAAATGGAGCAAGATGCTAAAGTGCCATAATTTCTGGTACCCGCATAAAGCGAATAAGTATCCATTTTGTCATCATCAAAGACGATAAAATGAGTTAAGGATGTCGTCTTCTTTGCCTTGAGCTCATATGGCCCGGTGAGCAGCAGCGACTTGTCGCTAGCTATATCAAAGGCAATCTTATGAATGGACTCTTTATTATCAGAGATTAACGTCCAAGTATATTGGGTCATATCAATCATGACAGGGTTCATCTTGTTATACGCATGAAATGCGTCTTTTAGCAATTTGGTCGGATAAAGCTCCGGCTCCGAAACGGCCTGCTTCTGGAGCTCAGGAAGCGGGGAAGTGGCCGCAGTGGCCGAGGGGACGCTCTTCTTTGCGCGAGCGGGTCTTTTAATGGTACTAGTTGACGGAATGGATTCGTCCGTCACTAATGTGGAAACACTGGGCAGCGCCTTGGTCTTCTTTCCCTTAGGTTTGCGTTCAATATAGGGCATAGCCAACGAGGCTAAGTCACTCTTCAACATGTCGAGACGAGAATCATCTTGGCTCGAAAACTTCCCAGACACCACACGGGCGACTGCATACTCACGTCCTTCGATTTCTGTTTTGGCCATTTTAGTGGAGCGATGAACATCTCCAGAAAATTCGGTGCATAGGGTTTCACGTACCAAGTGTACGCGAGTGCGATACACGGGAATGTGTATGTCCGCGCCCGCACATAACACAATCCGTGAAGCTTCTTCTAGAGTACATTGAGATAGGGGTGTAAACGAGGCAAAGAATTCCTGCCCCGGCAGATTCTCATAGTTATATGTCAGGACAATGCCCAGTCTTGTTTTTGTCTCTATGTCAACATACATAGATCGCGTTTTGTAGCATTTCCCTTCAACGAAGATGGGAGACGCCGTCTTTTGTACACTCGTCATAGCTCGTGACTTGTAAATCTTCAGAAAGAGTTCCGTGCGAAGTGAGGAAACTAGCCGTTCCTACCCGAATACGTACGATTTTTCACCTATACCAATTACCAACACACAAACAACTTCGGATCCAATGCTAAGGGATCATCTCAAGTAAAGACTTATTACTAACTAAGATTTCTATATCCCCATACTTTTAGTTTTCTGGCAAAATGATTTTTTTTTTTTATAATCGTACTCAGCCCAACCCGCTAGCTCTGAACCTTTATGAAGGCTCATCACATGACGGCGGATACCTCACTGAACATGTTCGAGCGATCTGAAGCAGAAACAAAACGTCGAAATGGAGCAAGATGCTAAAGTGCCATAATTTCTGGTACCCGCATAAAGCGAATAAGTATCCATTTTGTCATCATCAAAGACGATAAAATGAGTTAAGGATGTCGTCTTCTTTGCCTTGAGCTCATATGGCCCGGTGAGCAGCAGCGACTTGTCGCTAGCTATATCAAAGGCAATCTTATGAATGGACTCTTTATTATCAGAGATTAACGTCCAAGTATATTGGGTCATATCAATCATGACAGGGTTCATCTTGTTATACGCATGAAATGCGTCTTTTAGCAATTTGGTCGGATAAAGCTCCGGCTCCGAAACGGCCTGCTTCTGGAGCTCAGGAAGCGGGGAAGTGGCCGCAGTGGCCGAGGGGACGCTCTTCTTTGCGCGAGCGGGTCTTTTAATGGTACTAGTTGACGGAATGGATTCGTCCGTCACTAATGTGGAAACACTGGGCAGCGCCTTGGTCTTCTTTCCCTTAGGTTTGCGTTCAATATAGGGCATAGCCAACGAGGCTAAGTCACTCTTCAACATGTCGAGACGAGAATCATCTTGGCTCGAAAACTTCCCAGACACCACACGGGCGACTGCATACTCACGTCCTTCGATTTCTGTTTTGGCCATTTTAGTGGAGCGATGAACATCTCCAGAAAATTCGGTGCATAGGGTTTCACGTACCAAGTGTACGCGAGTGCGATACACGGGAATGTGTATGTCCGCGCCCGCACATAACACAATCCGTGAAGCTTCTTCTAGAGTACATTGAGATAGGGGTGTAAACGAGGCAAAGAATTCCTGCCCCGGCAGATTCTCATAGTTATATGTCAGGACAATGCCCAGTCTTGTTTTTGTCTCTATGTCAACATACATAGATCGCGTTTTGTAGCATTTCCCTTCAACGAAGATGGGAGACGCCGTCTTTTGTACACTCGTCATAGCTCGTGACTTGTAAATCTTCAGAAAGAGTTCCGTGCGAAGTGAGGAAACTAGCCGTTCCTACCCGAATACGTACGATTTTTCACCTATACCAATTACCAACACACAAACAACTTCGGATCCAATGCTAAGGGATCATCTCAAGTAAAGACTTATTACTAACTAAGATTTCTATATCCCCATACTTTTAGTTTTCTGGCAAAATGATTTTTTTTTTTTATAATCGTACTCAGCCCAACCCGCTAGCTCTGAACCTTTATGAAGGCTCATCACATGACGGCGGATACCTCACTGAACATGTTCGAGCGATCTGAAGCAGAAACAAAACGTCGAAATGGAGCAAGATGCTAAAGTGCCATAATTTCTGGTACCCGCATAAAGCGAATAAGTATCCATTTTGTCATCATCAAAGACGATAAAATGAGTTAAGGATGTCGTCTTCTTTGCCTTGAGCTCATATGGCCCGGTGAGCAGCAGCGACTTGTCGCTAGCTATATCAAAGGCAATCTTATGAATGGACTCTTTATTATCAGAGATTAACGTCCAAGTATATTGGGTCATATCAATCATGACAGGGTTCATCTTGTTATACGCATGAAATGCGTCTTTTAGCAATTTGGTCGGATAAAGCTCCGGCTCCGAAACGGCCTGCTTCTGGAGCTCAGGAAGCGGGGAAGTGGCCGCAGTGGCCGAGGGGACACTCTTCTTTGCGCGAGCGGGTCTTTTAATGGTACTAGTTGACGGAATGGATTCGTCCGTCACTAATGTGGAAACACTGGGCAGCGCCTTGGTCTTCTTTCCCTTAGGTTTGCGTTCAATATAGGGCATAGCCAACGAGGCTAAGTCACTCTTCAACATGTCGAGACGAGAATCATCTTGGCTCGAAAACTTCCCAGACACCACACGGGCGAGGCGACTGCATACTCACGTCCTTCGATTTCTGTTTTGGCCATTTTAGTGGAGCGATGAACATCTCCAGAAAATTCGGTGCATAGGGTTTCACGTACCAAGTGTACGCGAGTGCGATACACGGGAATGTGTATGTCCGCGCCCGCACATAACACAATCCGTGAAGCTTCTTCTAGAGTACATTGAGATAGGGGTGTAAACGAGGCAAAGAATTCCTGCCCCGGCAGATTCTCATAGTTATATGTCAGGACAATGCCCAGTCTTGTTTTTGTCTCTATGTCAACATACATAGATCGCGTTTTGTAGCATTTCCCTTCAACGAAGATGGGAGACGCCGTCTTTTGTACACTCGTCATAGCTCGTGACTTGTAAATCTTCAGAAAGAGTTCCGTGCGAAGTGAGGAAACTAGCCGTTCCTACCCGAATACGTACGATTTTTCACCTATACCAATTACCAACACACAAACAACTTCGGATCCAATGCTAAGGGATCATCTCAAGTAAAGACTTATTACTAACTAAGATTTCTATATCCCCATACTTTTAGTTTTCTGGCAAAATGATTTTTTTTTTTTATAATCGTACTCAGCCCAACCCGCTAGCTCTGAACCTTTATGAAGGCTCATCACATGACGGCGGATACCTCACTGAACATGTTCGAGCGATCTGAAGCAGAAACAAAACGTCGAAATGGAGCAAGATGCTAAAGTGCCATAATTTCTGGTACCCGCATAAAGCGAATAAGTATCCATTTTGTCATCATCAAAGACGATAAAATGAGTTAAGGATGTCGTCTTCTTTGCCTTGAGCTCATATGGCCCGGTGAGCAGCAGCGACTTGTCGCTAGCTATATCAAAGGCAATCTTATGAATGGACTCTTTATTATCAGAGATTAACGTCCAAGTATATTGGGTCATATCAATCATGACAGGGTTCATCTTGTTATACGCATGAAATGCGTCTTTTAGCAATTTGGTCGGATAAAGCTCCGGCTCCGAAACGGCCTGCTTCTGGAGCTCAGGAAGCGGGGAAGTGGCCGCAGTGGCCGAGGGGACGCTCTTCTTTGCGCGAGCGGGTCTTTTAATGGTACTAGTTGACGGAATGGATTCGTCCGTCACTAATGTGGAAACACTGGGCAGCGCCTTGGTCTTCTTTCCCTTAGGTTTGCGTTCAATATAGGGCATAGCCAACGAGGCTAAGTCACTCTTCAACATGTCGAGACGAGAATCATCTTGGCTCGAAAACTTCCCAGACACCACACGGGCGACTGCATACTCACGTCCTTCGATTTCTGTTTTGGCCATTTTAGTGGAGCGATGAACATCTCCAGAAAATTCGGTGCATAGGGTTTCACGTACCAAGTGTACGCGAGTGCGATACACGGGAATGTGTATGTCCGCGCCCGCACATAACACAATCCGTGAAGCTTCTTCTAGAGTACATTGAGATAGGGGTGTAAACGAGGCAAAGAATTCCTGCCCCGGCAGATTCTCATAGTTATATGTCAGGACAATGCCCAGTCTTGTTTTTGTCTCTATGTCAACATACATAGATCGCGTTTTGTAGCATTTTCCTTCAACGAAGATGGGAGACGCCGTCTTTTGTACACTCGCCATAGCTCGTGACTTGTAAATCTTCAGAAAGAGTTCCGTGCGAAGTGAGGAAACTAGCCGTTCCTACCCGAATACGTACGATTTTTCACCTATACCAATTACCAACACACAAACAACTTCGGATCCAATGCTAAGGGATCATCTCAAGTAAAGACTTATTACTAACTAAGATTTCTATATCCCCATACTTTTAGTTTTCTGGCAAAATGATTTTTTTTTTTATAATCGTACTCAGCCCAACCCGCTAGCTCTGAACCTTTATGAAGGCTCATCACATGACGGCGGATACCTCACTGAACATGTTCGAGCGATCTGAAGCAGAAACAAAACGTCGAAATGGAGCAAGATGCTAAAGTGCCATAATTTCTGGTACCCGCATAAAGCGAATAAGTATCCATTTTGTCATCATCAAAGACGATAAAATGAGTTAAGGATGTCGTCTTCTTTGCCTTGAGCTCATATGGCCCGGTGAGCAGCAGCGACTTGTCGCTAGCTATATCAAAGGCAATCTTATGAATGGACTCTTTATTATCAGAGATTAACGTCCAAGTATATTGGGTCATATCAATCATGACAGGGTTCATCTTGTTATACGCATGAAATGCGTCTTTTAGCAATTTGGTCGGATAAAGCTCCGGCTCCGAAACGGCCTGCTTCTGGAGCTCAGGAAGCGGGGAAGTGGCCGCAGTGGCCGAGGGGACGCTCTTCTTTGCGCGAGCGGGTCTTTTAATGGTACTAGTTGACGGAATGGATTCGTCCGTCACTAATGTGGAAACACTGGGCAGCGCCTTGGTCTTCTTTCCCTTAGGTTTGCGTTCAATATAGGGCATAGCCAACGAGGCTAAGTCACTCTTCAACATGTCGAGACGAGAATCATCTTGGCTCGAAAACTTCCCAGACACCACACGGGCGACTGCATACTCACGTCCTTCGATTTCTGTTTTGGCCATTTTAGTGGAGCGATGAACATCTCCAGAAAATTCGGTGCATAGGGTTTCACGTACCAAGTGTACGCGAGTGCGATACACGGGAATGTGTATGTCCGCGCCCGCACATAACACAATCCGTGAAGCTTCTTCTAGAGTACATTGAGATAGGGGTGTAAACGAGGCAAAGAATTCCTGCCCCGGCAGATTCTCATAGTTATATGTCAGGACAATGCCCAGTCTTGTTTTTGTCTCTATGTCAACATACATAAATCGCGTTTTGTAGCATTTCCCTTCAACGAAGATGGGAGACGCCGTCTTTTGTACACTCGCCATAGCTCGTGACTTGTAAATCTTCAGAAAGAGTTCCGTGCGAAGTGAGGAAACTAGCCGTTCCTACCCGAATACGTACGATTTTTCACCTATACCAATTACCAACACACAAACAACTTCGGATCCAATGCTAAGGGATCATCTCAAGTAAAGACTTATTACTAACTAAGATTTCTATATCCCCATACTTTTAGTTTTCTGGCAAAATGATTTTTTTTTTTTATAATCGTACTCAGCCCAACCCGCTAGCTCTGAACCTTTATGAAGGCTCATCACATGACGGCGGATACCTCACTGAACATGTTCGAGCGATCTGAAGCAGAAACAAAACGTCGAAATGGAGCAAGATGCTAAAGTGCCATAATTTCTGGTACCCGCATAAAGCGAATAAGTATCCATTTTGTCATCATCAAAGACGATAAAATGAGTTAAGGATGTCGTCTTCTTTGCCTTGAGCTCATATGGCCCGGTGAGCAGCAGCGACTTGTCGCTAGCTATATCAAAGGCAATCTTATAAATGGACTCTTTATTATCAGAGATTAACGTCCAAGTATATTGGGTCATATCAATCATGACAGGGTTCATCTTGTTATACGCATGAAATGCGTCTTTTAGCAATTTGGTCGGATAAAGCTCCGGCTCCGAAACGGCCTGCTTCTGGAGCTCAGGAAGCGGGGAAGTGGCCGCAGTGGCCGAGGGGACGCTCTTCTTTGCGCGAGCGGGTCTTTTAATGGTACTAGTTGACGGAATGGATTCGTCCGTCACTAATGTGGAAACACTGGGCAGCGCCTTGGTCTTCTTTCCCTTAGGTTTGCGTTCAATATAGGGCATAGCCAACGAGGCTAAGTCACTCTTCAACATGTCGAGACGAGAATCATCTTGGCTCGAAAACTTCCCAGACACCACACGGGCGACTGCATACTCACGTCCTTCGATTTCTGTTTTGGCCATTTTAGTGGAGCGATGAACATCTCCAGAAAATTCGGTGCATAGGGTTTCACGTACCAAGTGTACGCGAGTGCGATACACGGGAATGTGTATGTCCGCGCCCGCACATAACACAATCCGTGAAGCTTCTTCTAGAGTACATTGAGATAGGGGTGTAAACGAGGCAAAGAATTCCTGCCCCGGCAGATTCTCATAGTTATATGTCAGGACAATGCCCAGTCTTGTTTTTGTCTCTATGTCAACATACATAGATCGCGTTTTGTAGCATTTTCCTTCAACGAAGATGGGAGACGCCGTCTTTTGTACACTCGCCATAGCTCGTGACTTGTAAATCTTCAGAAAGAGTTCCGTGCGAAGTGAGGAAACTAGCCGTTCCTACCCGAATACGTACGATTTTTCACCTATACCAATTACCAACACACAAACAACTTCGGATCCAATGCTAAGGGATCATCTCAAGTAAAGACTTATTACTAACTAAGATTTCTATATCCCCATACTTTTAGTTTTCTGGCAAAATGATTTTTTTTTTTATAATCGTACTCAGCCCAACCCGCTAGCTCTGAACCTTTATGAAGGCTCATCACATGACGGCGGATACCTCACTGAACATGTTCGAGCGATCTGAAGCAGAAACAAAACGTCGAAATGGAGCAAGATGCTAAAGTGCCATAATTTCTGGTACCCGCATAAAGCGAATAAGTATCCATTTTGTCATCATCAAAGACGATAAAATGAGTTAAGGATGTCGTCTTCTTTGCCTTGAGCTCATATGGCCCGGTGAGCAGCAGCGACTTGTCGCTAGCTATATCAAAGGCAATCTTATGAATGGACTCTTTATTATCAGAGATTAACGTCCAAGTATATTGGGTCATATCAATCATGACAGGGTTCATCTTGTTATACGCATGAAATGCGTCTTTTAGCAATTTGGTCGGATAAAGCTCCGGCTCCGAAACGGCCTGCTTCTGGAGCTCAGGAAGCGGGGAAGTGGCCGCAGTGGCCGAGGGGACGCTCTTCTTTGCGCGAGCGGGTCTTTTAATGGTACTAGTTGACGGAATGGATTCGTCCGTCACTAATGTGGAAACACTGGGCAGCGCCTTGGTCTTCTTTCCCTTAGGTTTGCGTTCAATATAGGGCATAGCCAACGAGGCTAAGTCACTCTTCAACATGTCGAGACGAGAATCATCTTGGCTCGAAAACTTCCCAGACACCACACGGGCGACTGCATACTCACGTCCTTCGATTTCTGTTTTGGCCATTTTAGTGGAGCGATGAACATCTCCAGAAAATTCGGTGCATAGGGTTTCACGTACCAAGTGTACGCGAGTGCGATACACGGGAATGTGTATGTCCGCGCCCGCACATAACACAATCCGTGAAGCTTCTTCTAGAGTACATTGAGATAGGGGTGTAAACGAGGCAAAGAATTCCTGCCCCGGCAGATTCTCATAGTTATATGTCAGGACAATGCCCAGTCTTGTTTTTGTCTCTATGTCAACATACATAAATCGCGTTTTGTAGCATTTCCCTTCAACGAAGATGGGAGACGCCGTCTTTTGTACACTCGCCATAGCTCGTGACTTGTAAATCTTCAGAAAGAGTTCCGTGCGAAGTGAGGAAACTAGCCGTTCCTACCCGAATACGTACGATTTTTCACCTATACCAATTACCAACACACAAACAACTTCGGATCCAATGCTAAGGGATCATCTCAAGTAAAGACTTATTACTAACTAAGATTTCTATATCCCCATACTTTTAGTTTTCTGGCAAAATGATTTTTTTTTTTTATAATCGTACTCAGCCCAACCCGCTAGCTCTGAACCTTTATGAAGGCTCATCACATGACGGCGGATACCTCACTGAACATGTTCGAGCGATCTGAAGCAGAAACAAAACGTCGAAATGGAGCAAGATGCTAAAGTGCCATAATTTCTGGTACCCGCATAAAGCGAATAAGTATCCATTTTGTCATCATCAAAGACGATAAAATGAGTTAAGGATGTCGTCTTCTTTGCCTTGAGCTCATATGGCCCGGTGAGCAGCAGCGACTTGTCGCTAGCTATATCAAAGGCAATCTTATAAATGGACTCTTTATTATCAGAGATTAACGTCCAAGTATATTGGGTCATATCAATCATGACAGGGTTCATCTTGTTATACGCATGAAATGCGTCTTTTAGCAATTTGGTCGGATAAAGCTCCGGCTCCGAAACGGCCTGCTTCTGGAGCTCAGGAAGCGGGGAAGTGGCCGCAGTGGCCGAGGGGACGCTCTTCTTTGCGCGAGCGGGTCTTTTAATGGTACTAGTTGACGGAATGGATTCGTCCGTCACTAATGTGGAAACACTGGGCAGCGCCTTGGTCTTCTTTCCCTTAGGTTTGCGTTCAATATAGGGCATAGCCAACGAGGCTAAGTCACTCTTCAACATGTCGAGACGAGAATCATCTTGGCTCGAAAACTTCCCAGACACCACACGGGCGACTGCATACTCACGTCCTTCGATTTCTGTTTTGGCCATTTTAGTGGAGCGATGAACATCTCCAGAAAATTCGGTGCATAGGGTTTCACGTACCAAGTGTACGCGAGTGCGATACACGGGAATGTGTATGTCCGCGCCCGCACATAACACAATCCGTGAAGCTTCTTCTAGAGTACATTGAGATAGGGGTGTAAACGAGGCAAAGAATTCCTGCCCCGGCAGATTCTCATAGTTATATGTCAGGACAATGCCCAGTCTTGTTTTTGTCTCTATGTCAACATACATAGATCGCGTTTTGTAGCATTTCCCTT
Source organism: Xanthorhoe designata (assembly GCA_963582015.1). Taxonomy (NCBI): domain Eukaryota; kingdom Metazoa; phylum Arthropoda; class Insecta; order Lepidoptera; family Geometridae; genus Xanthorhoe; species Xanthorhoe designata. The sequence goes on along the minus strand of OY757057.1, from coordinate 341,859 downwards.
CAACGAAGATGGGAGACGCCGTCTTTTGTACACTCGCCATAGCTCGTGACTTGTAAATCTTCAGAAAGAGTTCCGTGCGAAGTGAGGAAACTAGCCGTTCCTACCCGAATACGTACGATTTTTCACCTATACCAATTACCAACACACAAACAACTTCGGATCCAATGCTAAGGGATCATCTCAAGTAAAGACTTATTACTAACTAAGATTTCTATATCCCCATACTTTTAGTTTTCTGGCAAAATGATTTTTTTTTTTATAATCGTACTCAGCCCAACCCGCTAGCTCTGAACCTTTATGAAGGCTCATCACATGACGGCGGATACCTCACTGAACATGTTCGAGCGATCTGAAGCAGAAACAAAACGTCGAAATGGAGCAAGATGCTAAAGTGCCATAATTTCTGGTACCCGCATAAAGCGAATAAGTATCCATTTTGTCATCATCAAAGACGATAAAATGAGTTAAGGATGTCGTCTTCTTTGCCTTGAGCTCATATGGCCCGGTGAGCAGCAGCGACTTGTCGCTAGCTATATCAAAGGCAATCTTATGAATGGACTCTTTATTATCAGAGATTAACGTCCAAGTATATTGGGTCATATCAATCATGACAGGGTTCATCTTGTTATACGCATGAAATGCGTCTTTTAGCAATTTGGTCGGATAAAGCTCCGGCTCCGAAACGGCCTGCTTCTGGAGCTCAGGAAGCGGGGAAGTGGCCGCAGTGGCCGAGGGGACGCTCTTCTTTGCGCGAGCGGGTCTTTTAATGGTACTAGTTGACGGAATGGATTCGTCCGTCACTAATGTGGAAACACTGGGCAGCGCCTTGGTCTTCTTTCCCTTAGGTTTGCGTTCAATATAGGGCATAGCCAACGAGGCTAAGTCACTCTTCAACATGTCGAGACGAGAATCATCTTGGCTCGAAAACTTCCCAGACACCACACGGGCGACTGCATACTCACGTCCTTCGATTTCTGTTTTGGCCATTTTAGTGGAGCGATGAACATCTCCAGAAAATTCGGTGCATAGGGTTTCACGTACCAAGTGTACGCAAGTGCGATACACGGGAATGTGTATGTCCGCGCCCGCACATAACACAATCCGTGAAGCTTCTTCTAGAGTACATTGAGATAGGGGTGTAAACGAGGCAAAGAATTCCTGCCCCGGCAGATTCTCATAGTTATATGTCAGGACAATGCCCAGTCTTGTTTTTGTCTCTATGTCAACATACATAAATCGCGTTTTGTAGCATTTCCCTTCAACGAAGATGGGAGACGCCGTCTTTTGTACACTCGCCATAGCTCGTGACTTGTAAATCTTCAGAAAGAGTTCCGTGCGAAGTGAGGAAACTAGCCGTTCCTACCCGAATACGTACGATTTTTCACCTATACCAATTACCAACACACAAACAACTTCGGATCCAATGCTAAGGGATCATCTCAAGTAAAGACTTATTACTAACTAAGATTTCTATATCCCCATACTTTTAGTTTTCTGGCAAAATGATTTTTTTTTTTTATAATCGTACTCAGCCCAACCCGCTAGCTCTGAACCTTTATGAAGGCTCATCACATGACGGCGGATACCTCACTGAACATGTTCGAGCGATCTGAAGCAGAAACAAAACGTCGAAATGGAGCAAGATGCTAAAGTGCCATAATTTCTGGTACCCGCATAAAGCGAATAAGTATCCATTTTGTCATCATCAAAGACGATAAAATGAGTTAAGGATGTCGTCTTCTTTGCCTTGAGCTCATATGGCCCGGTGAGCAGCAGCGACTTGTCGCTAGCTATATCAAAGGCAATCTTATAAATGGACTCTTTATTATCAGAGATTAACGTCCAAGTATATTGGGTCATATCAATCATGACAGGGTTCATCTTGTTATACGCATGAAATGCGTCTTTTAGCAATTTGGTCGGATAAAGCTCCGGCTCCGAAACGGCCTGCTTCTGGAGCTCAGGAAGCGGGGAAGTGGCCGCAGTGGCCGAGGGGACGCTCTTCTTTGCGCGAGCGGGTCTTTTAATGGTACTAGTTGACGGAATGGATTCGTCCGTCACTAATGTGGAAACACTGGGCAGCGCCTTGGTCTTCTTTCCCTTAGGTTTGCGTTCAATATAGGGCATAGCCAACGAGGCTAAGTCACTCTTCAACATGTCGAGACGAGAATCATCTTGGCTCGAAAACTTCCCAGACACCACACGGGCGACTGCATACTCACGTCCTTCGATTTCTGTTTTGGCCATTTTAGTGGAGCGATGAACATCTCCAGAAAATTCGGTGCATAGGGTTTCACGTACCAAGTGTACGCGAGTGCGATACACGGGAATGTGTATGTCCGCGCCCGCACATAACACAATCCGTGAAGCTTCTTCTAGAGTACATTGAGATAGGGGTGTAAACGAGGCAAAGAATTCCTGCCCCGGCACGGCAGATTCTCATAGTTATATGTCAGGACAATGCCCAGTCTTGTTTTTGTCTCTATGTCAACATACATAAATCGCGTTTTGTAGCATTTCCCTTCAACGAAGATGGGAGACGCCGTCTTTTGTACACTCGCCATAGCTCGTGACTTGTAAATCTTCAGAAAGAGTTCCGTGCGAAGTGAGGAAACTAGCCGTTCCTACCCGAATACGTACGATTTTTCACCTATACCAATTACCAACACACAAACAACTTCGGATCCAATGCTAAGGGATCATCTCAAGTAAAGACTTATTACTAACTAAGATTTCTATATCCCCATACTTTTAGTTTTCTGGCAAAATGATTTTTTTTTTTTAAAATCGTACTCAGCCCAACCCGCTAGCTCTGAACCTTTATGAAGGCTCATCACATGACGGCGGATACCTCACTGAACATGTTCGAGCGATCTGAAGCAGAAACAAAACGTCGAAATGGAGCAAGATGCTAAAGTGCCATAATTTCTGGTACCCGCATAAAGCGAATAAGTATCCATTTTGTCATCATCAAAGACGATAAAATGAGTTAAGGATGTCGTCTTCTTTGCCTTGAGCTCATATGGCCCGGTGAGCAGCAGCGACTTGTCGCTAGCTATATCAAAGGCAATCTTATGAATGGACTCTTTATTATCAGAGATTAACGTCCAAGTATATTGGGTCATATCAATCATGACAGGGTTCATCTTGTTATACGCATGAAATGCGTCTTTTAGCAATTTGGTCGGATAAAGCTCCGGCTCCGAAACGGCCTGCTTCTGGAGCTCAGGAAGCGGGGAAGTGGCCGCAGTGGCCGAGGGGACGCTCTTCTTTGCGCGAGCGGGTCTTTTAATGGTACTAGTTGACGGAATGGATTCGTCCGTCACTAATGTGGAAACACTGGGCAGCGCCTTGGTCTTCTTTCCCTTAGGTTTGCGTTCAATATAGGGCATAGCCAACGAGGCTAAGTCACTCTTCAACATGTCGAGACGAGAATCATCTTGGCTCGAAAACTTCCCAGACACCACACGGGCGACTGCATACTCACGTCCTTCGATTTCTGTTTTGGCCATTTTAGTGGAGCGATGAACATCTCCAGAAAATTCGGTGCATAGGGTTTCACGTACCAAGTGTACGCGAGTGCGATACACGGGAATGTGTATGTCCGCGCCCGCACATAACACAATCCGTGAAGCTTCTTCTAGAGTACATTGAGATAGGGGTGTAAACGAGGCAAAGAATTCCTGCCCCGGCAGATTCTCATAGTTATATGTCAGGACAATGCCCAGTCTTGTTTTTGTCTCTATGTCAACATACATAGATCGCGTTTTGTAGCATTTCCCTTCAACGAAGATGGGAGACGCCGTCTTTTGTACACTCGTCATAGCTCGTGACTTGTAAATCTTCAGAAAGAGTTCCGTGCGAAGTGAGGAAACTAGCCGTTCCTACCCGAATACGTACGATTTTTCACCTATACCAATTACCAACACACAAACAACTTCGGATCCAATGCTAAGGGATCATCTCAAGTAAAGACTTATTACTAACTAAGATTTCTATATCCCCATACTTTTAGTTTTCTGGCAAAATGATTTTTTTTTTTTATAATCGTACTCAGCCCAACCCGCTAGCTCTGAACCTTTATGAAGGCTCATCACATGACGGCGGATACCTCACTGAACATGTTCGAGCGATCTGAAGCAGAAACAAAACGTCGAAATGGAGCAAGATGCTAAAGTGCCATAATTTCTGGTACCCGCATAAAGCGAATAAGTATCCATTTTGTCATCATCAAAGACGATAAAATGAGTTAAGGATGTCGTCTTCTTTGCCTTGAGCTCATATGGCCCGGTGAGCAGCAGCGACTTGTCGCTAGCTATATCAAAGGCAATCTTATGAATGGACTCTTTATTATCAGAGATTAACGTCCAAGTATATTGGGTCATATCAATCATGACAGGGTTCATCTTGTTATACGCATGAAATGCGTCTTTTAGCAATTTGGTCGGATAAAGCTCCGGCTCCGAAACGGCCTGCTTCTGGAGCTCAGGAAGCGGGGAAGTGGCCGCAGTGGCCGAGGGGACGCTCTTCTTTGCGCGAGCGGGTCTTTTAATGGTACTAGTTGACGGAATGGATTCGTCCGTCACTAATGTGGAAACACTGGGCAGCGCCTTGGTCTTCTTTCCCTTAGGTTTGCGTTCAATATAGGGCATAGCCAACGAGGCTAAGTCACTCTTCAACATGTCGAGACGAGAATCATCTTGGCTCGAAAACTTCCCAGACACCACACGGGCGACTGCATACTCACGTCCTTCGATTTCTGTTTTGGCCATTTTAGTGGAGCGATGAACATCTCCAGAAAATTCGGTGCATAGGGTTTCACGTACCAAGTGTACGCGAGTGCGATACACGGGAATGTGTATGTCCGCGCCCGCACATAACACAATCCGTGAAGCTTCTTCTAGAGTACATTGAGATAGGGGTGTAAACGAGGCAAAGAATTCCTGCCCCGGCAGATTCTCATAGTTATATGTCAGGACAATGCCCAGTCTTGTTTTTGTCTCTATGTCAACATACATAGATCGCGTTTTGTAGCATTTCCCTTCAACGAAGATGGGAGACGCCGTCTTTTGTACACTTGTCATAGCTCGTGACTTGTAAATCTTCAGAAAGAGTTCCGTGCGAAGTGAGGAAACTAGCCGTTCCTACCCGAATACGTACGATTTTTCACCTATACCAATTACCAACACACAAACAACTTCGGATCCAATGCTAAGGGATCATCTCAAGTAAAGACTTATTACTAACTAAGATTTCTATATCCCCATACTTTTAGTTTTCTGGCAAAATGATTTTTTTTTTTTATAATCGTACTCAGCCCAACCCGCTAGCTCTGAACCTTTATGAAGGCTCATCACATGACGGCGGATACCTCACTGAACATGTTCGAGCGATCTGAAGCAGAAACAAAACGTCGAAATGGAGCAAGATGCTAAAGTGCCATAATTTCTGGTACCCGCATAAAGCGAATAAGTATCCATTTTGTCATCATCAAAGACGATAAAATGAGTTAAGGATGTCGTCTTCTTTGCCTTGAGCTCATATGGCCCGGTGAGCAGCAGCGACTTGTCGCTAGCTATATCAAAGGCAATCTTATGAATGGACTCTTTATTATCAGAGATTAACGTCCAAGTATATTGGGTCATATCAATCATGACAGGGTTCATCTTGTTATACGCATGAAATGCGTCTTTTAGCAATTTGGTCGGATAAAGCTCCGGCTCCGAAACGGCCTGCTTCTGGAGCTCAGGAAGCGGGGAAGTGGCCGCAGTGGCCGAGGGGACACTCTTCTTTGCGCGAGCGGGTCTTTTAATGGTACTAGTTGACGGAATGGATTCGTCCGTCACTAATGTGGAAACACTGGGCAGCGCCTTGGTCTTCTTTCCCTTAGGTTTGCGTTCAATATAGGGCATAGCCAACGAGGCTAAGTCACTCTTCAACATGTCGAGACGAGAATCATCTTGGCTCGAAAACTTCCCAGACACCACACGGGCGAGGCGACTGCATACTCACGTCCTTCGATTTCTGTTTTGGCCATTTTAGTGGAGCGATGAACATCTCCAGAAAATTCGGTGCATAGGGTTTCACGTACCAAGTGTACGCGAGTGCGATACACGGGAATGTGTATGTCCGCGCCCGCACATAACACAATCCGTGAAGCTTCTTCTAGAGTACATTGAGATAGGGGTGTAAACGAGGCAAAGAATTCCTGCCCCGGCAGATTCTCATAGTTATATGTCAGGACAATGCCCAGTCTTGTTTTTGTCTCTATGTCAACATACATAGATCGCGTTTTGTAGCATTTCCCTTCAACGAAGATGGGAGACGCCGTCTTTTGTACACTCGCCATAGCTCGTGACTTGTAAATCTTCAGAAAGAGTTCCGTGCGAAGTGAGGAAACTAGCCGTTCCTACCCGAATACGTACGATTTTTCACCTATACCAATTACCAACACACAAACAACTTCGGATCCAATGCTAAGGGATCATCTCAAGTAAAGACTTATTACTAACTAAGATTTCTATATCCCCATACTTTTAGTTTTCTGGCAAAATGATTTTTTTTTTTATAATCGTACTCAGCCCAACCCGCTAGCTCTGAACCTTTATGAAGGCTCATCACATGACGGCGGATACCTCACTGAACATGTTCGAGCGATCTGAAGCAGAAACAAAACGTCGAAATGGAGCAAGATGCTAAAGTGCCATAATTTCTGGTACCCGCATAAAGCGAATAAGTATCCATTTTGTCATCATCAAAGACGATAAAATGAGTTAAGGATGTCGTCTTCTTTGCCTTGTGCTCATATGGCCCGGTGAGCAGCAGCGACTTGTCGCTAGCTATATCAAAGGCAATCTTATGAATGGACTCTTTATTATCAGAGATTAACGTCCAAGTATATTGGGTCATATCAATCATGACAGGGTTCATCTTGTTATACGCATGAAATGCGTCTTTTAGCAATTTGGTCGGATAAAGCTCCGGCTCCGAAACGGCCTGCTTCTGGAGCTCAGGAAGCGGGGAAGTGGCCGCAGTGGCCGAGGGGACGCTCTTCTTTGCGCGAGCGGGTCTTTTAATGGTACTAGTTGACGGAATGGATTCGTCCGTCACTAATGTGGAAACACTGGGCAGCGCCTTGGTCTTCTTTCCCTTAGGTTTGCGTTCAATATAGGGCATAGCCAACGAGGCTAAGTCACTCTTCAACATGTCGAGACGAGAATCATCTTGGCTCGAAAACTTCCCAGACACCACACGGGCGACTGCATACTCACGTCCTTCGATTTCTGTTTTGGCCATTTTAGTGGAGCGATGAACATCTCCAGAAAATTCGGTGCATAGGGTTTCACGTACCAAGTGTACGCGAGTGCGATACACGGGAATGTGTATGTCCGCGCCCGCACATAACACAATCCGTGAAGCTTCTTCTAGAGTACATTGAGATAGGGGTGTAAACGAGGCAAAGAATTCCTGCCCCGGCAGATTCTCATAGTTATATGTCAGGACAATGCCCAGTCTTGTTTTTGTCTCTATGTCAACATACATAGATCGCGTTTTGTAGCATTTCCCTTCAACGAAGATGGGAGACGCCGTCTTTTGTACACTCGTCATAGCTCGTGACTTGTAAATCTTCAGAAAGAGTTCCGTGCGAAGTGAGGAAACTAGCCGTTCCTACCCGAATACGTACGATTTTTCACCTATACCAATTACCAACACACAAACAACTTCGGATCCAATGCTAAGGGATCATCTCAAGTAAAGACTTATTACTAACTAAGATTTCTATATCCCCATACTTTTAGTTTTCTGGCAAAATGATTTTTTTTTTTTATAATCGTACTCAGCCCAACCCGCTAGCTCTGAACCTTTATGAAGGCTCATCACATGACGGCGGATACCTCACTGAACATGTTCGAGCGATCTGAAGCAGAAACAAAACGTCGAAATGGAGCAAGATGCTAAAGTGCCATAATTTCTGGTACCCGCATAAAGCGAATAAGTATCCATTTTGTCATCATCAAAGACGATAAAATGAGTTAAGGATGTCGTCTTCTTTGCCTTGAGCTCATATGGCCCGGTGAGCAGCAGCGACTTGTCGCTAGCTATATCAAAGGCAATCTTATGAATGGACTCTTTATTATCAGAGATTAACGTCCAAAATATATTGGGTCATATCAATCATGACAGGGTTCATCTTGTTATACGCATGAAATGCGTCTTTTAGCAATTTGGTCGGATAAAGCTCCGGCTCCGAAACGGCCTGCTTCTGGAGCTCAGGAAGCGGGGAAGTGGCCGCAGTGGCCGAGGGGACGCTCTTCTTTGCGCGAGCGGGTCTTTTAATGGTACTAGTTGACGGAATGGATTCGTCCGTCACTAATGTGGAAACACTGGGCAGCGCCTTGGTCTTCTTTCCCTTAGGTTTGCGTTCAATATAGGGCATAGCCAACGAGGCTAAGTCACTCTTCAACATGTCGAGACGAGAATCATCTTGGCTCGAAAACTTCCCAGACACCACACGGGCGACTGCATACTCACGTCCTTCGATTTCTGTTTTGGCCATTTTAGTGGAGCGATGAACATCTCCAGAAAATTCGGTGCATAGGGTTTCACGTACCAAGTGTACGCGAGTGCGATACACGGGAATGTGTATGTCCGCGCCCGCACATAACACAATCCGTGAAGCTTCTTCTAGAGTACATTGAGATAGGGGTGTAAACGAGGCAAAGAATTCCTGCCCCGGCAGATTCTCATAGTTATATGTCAGGACAATGCCCAGTCTTGTTTTTGTCTCTATGTCAACATACATAAATCGCGTTTTGTAGCATTTCCCTTCAACGAAGATGGGAGACGCCGTCTTTTGTACACTCGCCATAGCTCGTGACTTGTAAATCTTCAGAAAGAGTTCCGTGCGAAGTGAGGAAACTAGCCGTTCCTACCCGAATACGTACGATTTTTCACCTATACCAATTACCAACACACAAACAACTTCGGATCCAATGCTAAGGGATCATCTCAAGTAAAGACTTATTACTAACTAAGATTTCTATATCCCCATACTTTTAGTTTTCTGGCAAAATGATTTTTTTTTTTTATAATCGTACTCAGCCCAACCCGCTAGCTCTGAACCTTTATGAAGGCTCATCACATGACGGCGGATACCTCACTGAACATGTTCGAGCGATCTGAAGCAGAAACAAAACGTCGAAATGGAGCAAGATGCTAAAGTGCCATAATTTCTGGTACCCGCATAAAGCGAATAAGTATCCATTTTGTCATCATCAAAGACGATAAAATGAGTTAAGGATGTCGTCTTCTTTGCCTTGAGCTCATATGGCCCGGTGAGCAGCAGCGACTTGTCGCTAGCTATATCAAAGGCAATCTTATGAATGGACTCTTTATTATCAGAGATTAACGTCCAAGTATATTGGGTCATATCAATCATGACAGGGTTCATCTTGTTATACGCATGAAATGCGTCTTTTAGCAATTTGGTCGGATAAAGCTCCGGCTCCGAAACGGCCTGCTTCTGGAGCTCAGGAAGCGGGGAAGTGGCCGAGGGGACGCTCTTCTTTGCGCGAGCGGGTCTTTTAATGGTACTAGTTGACGGAATGGATTCGTCCGTCACTAATGTGGAAACACTGGGCAGCGCCTTGGTCTTCTTTCCCTTAGGTTTGCGTTCAATATAGGGCATAGCCAACGAGGCTAAGTCACTCTTCAACATGTCGAGACGAGAATCATCTTGGCTCGAAAACTTCCCAGACACCACACGGGCGACTGCATACTCACGTCCTTCGATTTCTGTTTTGGCCATTTTAGTGGAGCGATGAACATCTCCAGAAAATTCGGTGCATAGGGTTTCACGTACCAAGTGTACGCGAGTGCGATACACGGGAATGTGTATGTCCGCGCCCGCACATAACACAATCCGTGAAGCTTCTTCTAGAGTACATTGAGATAGGGGTGTAAACGAGGCAAAGAATTCCTGCCCCGGCAGATTCTCATAGTTATATGTCAGGACAATGCCCAGTCTTGTTTTTGTCTCTATGTCAACATACATAGATCGCGTTTTGTAGCATTTCCCTTCAACGAAGATGGGAGACGCCGTCTTTTGTACACTCGTCATAGCTCGTGACTTGTAAATCTTCAGAAAGAGTTCCGTGCGAAGTGAGGAAACTAGCCGTTCCTACCCGAATACGTACGATTTTTCACCTATACCAATTACCAACACACAAACAACTTCGGATCCAATGCTAAGGGATCATCTCAAGTAAAGACTTATTACTAACTAAGATTTCTATATCCCCATACTTTTAGTTTTCTGGCAAAATGATTTTTTTTTTTTATAATCGTACTCAGCCCAACCCGCTAGCTCTGAACCTTTATGAAGGCTCATCACATGACGGCGGATACCTCACTGAACATGTTCGAGCGATCTGAAGCAGAAACAAAACGTCGAAATGGAGCAAGATGCTAAAGTGCCATAATTTCTGGTACCCGCATAAAGCGAATAAGTATCCATTTTGTCATCATCAAAGACGATAAAATGAGTTAAGGATGTCGTCTTCTTTGCCTTGAGCTCATATGGCCCGGTGAGCAGCAGCGACTTGTCGCTAGCTATATCAAAGGCAATCTTATGAATGGACTCTTTATTATCAGAGATTAACGTCCAAGTATATTGGGTCATATCAATCATGACAGGGTTCATCTTGTTATACGCATGAAATGCGTCTTTTAGCAATTTGGTCGGATAAAGCTCCGGCTCCGAAACGGCCTGCTTCTGGAGCTCAGGAAGCGGGGAAGTGGCCGCAGTGGCCGAGGGGACGCTCTTCTTTGCGCGAGCGGGTCTTTTAATGGTACTAGTTGACGGAATGGATTCGTCCGTCACTAATGTGGAAACACTGGGCAGCGCCTTGGTCTTCTTTCCCTTAGGTTTGCGTTCAATATAGGGCATAGCCAACGAGGCTAAGTCACTCTTCAACATGTCGAGACGAGAATCATCTTGGCTCGAAAACTTCCCAGACACCACACGGGCGACTGCATACTCACGTCCTTCGATTTCTGTTTTGGCCATTTTAGTGGAGCGATGAACATCTCCAGAAAATTCGGTGCATAGGGTTTCACGTACCAAGTGTACGCGAGTGCGATACACGGGAATGTGTATGTCCGCGCCCGCACATAACACAATCCGTGAAGCTTCTTCTAGAGTACATTGAGATAGGGGTGTAAACGAGGCAAAGAATTCCTGCCCCGGCAGATTCTCATAGTTATATGTCAGGACAATGCCCAGTCTTGTTTTTGTCTCTATGTCAACATACATAGATCGCGTTTTGTAGCATTTCCCTTCAACGAAGATGGGAGACGCCGTCTTTTGTACACTTGTCATAGCTCGTGACTTGTAAATCTTCAGAAAGAGTTCCGTGCGAAGTGAGGAAACTAGCCGTTCCTACCCGAATACGTACGATTTTTCACCTATACCAATTACCAACACACAAACAACTTCGGATCCAATGCTAAGGGATCATCTCAAGTAAAGACTTATTACTAACTAAGATTTCTATATCCCCATACTTTTAGTTTTCTGGCAAAATGATTTTTTTTTTTTATAATCGTACTCAGCCCAACCCGCTAGCTCTGAACCTTTATGAAGGCTCATCACATGACGGCGGATACCTCACTGAACATGTTCGAGCGATCTGAAGCAGAAACAAAACGTCGAAATGGAGCAAGATGCTAAAGTGCCATAATTTCTGGTACCCGCATAAAGCGAATAAGTATCCATTTTGTCATCATCAAAGACGATAAAATGAGTTAAGGATGTCGTCTTCTTTGCCTTGAGCTCATATGGCCCGGTGAGCAGCAGCGACTTGTCGCTAGCTATATCAAAGGCAATCTTATGAATGGACTCTTTATTATCAGAGATTAACGTCCAAGTATATTGGGTCATATCAATCATGACAGGGTTCATCTTGTTATACGCATGAAATGCGTCTTTTAGCAATTTGGTCGGATAAAGCTCCGGCTCCGAAACGGCCTGCTTCTGGAGCTCAGGAAGCGGGGAAGTGGCCGCAGTGGCCGAGGGGACGCTCTTCTTTGCGCGAGCGGGTCTTTTAATGGTACTAGTTGACGGAATGGATTCGTCCGTCACTAATGTGGAAACACTGGGCAGCGCCTTGGTCTTCTTTCCCTTAGGTTTGCGTTCAATATAGGGCATAGCCAACGAGGCTAAGTCACTCTTCAACATGTCGAGACGAGAATCATCTTGGCTCGAAAACTTCCCAGACACCACACGGGCGACTGCATACTCACGTCCTTCGATTTCTGTTTTGGCCATTTTAGTGGAGCGATGAACATCTCCAGAAAATTCGGTGCATAGGGTTTCACGTACCAAGTGTACGCGAGTGCGATACACGGGAATGTGTATGTCCGCGCCCGCACATAACACAATCCGTGAAGCTTCTTCTAGAGTACATTGAGATAGGGGTGTAAACGAGGCAAAGAATTCCTGCCCCGGCAGATTCTCATAGTTATATGTCAGGACAATGCCCAGTCTTGTTTTTGTCTCTATGTCAACATACATAGATCGCGTTTTGTAGCATTTCCCTTCAACGAAGATGGGAGACGCCGTCTTTTGTACACTCGCCATAGCTCGTGACTTGTAAATCTTCAGAAAGAGTTCCGTGCGAAGTGAGGAAACTAGCCGTTCCTACCCGAATACGTACGATTTTTCACCTATACCAATTACCAACACACAAACAACTTCGGATCCAATGCTAAGGGATCATCTCAAGTAAAGACTTATTACTAACTAAGATTTCTATATCCCCATACTTTTAGTTTTCTGGCAAAATGATTTTTTTTTTTTATAATCGTACTCAGCCCAACCCGCTAGCTCTGAACCTTTATGAAGGCTCATCACATGACGGCGGATACCTCACTGAACATGTTCGAGCGATCTGAAGCAGAAACAAAACGTCGAAATGGAGCAAGATGCTAAAGTGCCATAATTTCTGGTACCCGCATAAAGCGAATAAGTATCCATTTTGTCATCATCAAAGACGATAAAATGAGTTAAGGATGTCGTCTTCTTTGCCTTGAGCTCATATGGCCCGGTGAGCAGCAGCGACTTGTCGCTAGATATATCAAAGGCAATCTTATGAATGGACTCTTTATTATCAGAGATTAACGTCCAAGTATATTGGGTCATATCAATCATGACAGGGTTCATCTTGTTATACGCATGAAATGCGTCTTTTAGCAATTTGGTCGGATAAAGCTCCGGCTCCGAAACGGCCTGCTTCTGGAGCTCAGGAAGCGGGGAAGTGGCCGCAGTGGCCGAGGGGACGCTCTTCTTTGCGCGAGCGGGTCTTTTAATGGTACTAGTTGACGGAATGGATTCGTCCGTCACTAATGTGGAAACACTGGGCAGCGCCTTGGTCTTCTTTCCCTTAGGTTTGCGTTCAATATAGGGCATAGCCAACGAGGCTAAGTCACTCTTCAACATGTCGAGACGAGAATCATCTTGGCTCGAAAACTTCCCAGACACCACACGGGCGAGGCGACTGCATACTCACGTCCTTCGATTTCTGTTTTGGCCATTTTAGTGGAGCGATGAACATCTCCAGAAAATTCGGTGCATAGGGTTTCACGTACCAAGTGTACGCGAGTGCGATACACGGGAATGTGTATGTCCGCGCCCGCACATAACACAATCCGTGAAGCTTCTTCTAGAGTACATTGAGATAGGGGTGTAAACGAGGCAAAGAATTCCTGCCCCGGCAGATTCTCATAGTTATATGTCAGGACAATGCCCAGTCTTGTTTTTGTCTCTATGTCAACATACATAGATCGCGTTTTGTAGCATTTCCCTTCAACGAAGATGGGAGACGCCGTCTTTTGTACACTCGCCATAGCTCGTGACTTGTAAATCTTCAGAAAGAGTTCCGTGCGAAGTGAGGAAACTAGCCGTTCCTACCCGAATACGTACGATTTTTCACCTATACCAATTACCAACACACAAACAACTTCGGATCCAATGCTAAGGGATCATCTCAAGTAAAGACTTATTACTAACTAAGATTTCTATATCCCTATACTTTTAGTTTTCTGGCAAAATGATTTTTTTTTTTATAATCGTACTCAGCCCAACCCGCTAGCTCTGAACCTTTATGAAGGCTCATCACATGACGGCGGATACCTCACTGAACATGTTCGAGCGATCTGAAGCAGAAACAAAACGTCGAAATGGAGCAAGATGCTAAAGTGCCATAATTTCTGGTACCCGCATAAAGCGAATAAGTATCCATTTTGTCATCATCAAAGACGATAAAATGAGTTAAGGATGTCGTCTTCTTTGCCTTGAGCTCATATAGCCCGGTGAGCAGCAGCGACTTGTCGCTAGCTATATCAAAGGCAATCTTATAAATGGACTCTTTATTATCAGAGATTAACGTCCAAGTATATTGGGTCATATCAATCATGACAGGGTTCATCTTGTTATACGCATGAAATGCGTCTTTTAGCAATTTGGTCGGATAAAGCTCCGGCTCCGAAACGGCCTGCTTCTGGAGCTCAGGAAGCGGGGAAGTGGCCGCAGTGGCCGAGGGGACGCTCTTCTTTGCGCGAGCGGGTCTTTTAATGGTACTAGTTGACGGAATGGATTCGTCCGTCACTAATGTGGAAACACTGGGCAGCGCCTTGGTCTTCTTTCCCTTAGGTTTGCGTTCAATATAGGGCATAGCCAACGAGGCTAAGTCACTCTTCAACATGTCGAGACGAGAATCATCTTGGCTCGAAAACTTCCCAGACACCACACGGGCGACTGCATACTCACGTCCTTCGATTTCTGTTTTGGCCATTTTAGTGGAGCGATGAACATCTCCAGAAAATTCGGTGCATAGGGTTTCACGTACCAAGTGTACGCGAGTGCGATACACGGGAATGTGTATGTCCGCGCCCGCACATAACACAATCCGTGAAGCTTCTTCTAGAGTACATTGAGATAGGGGTGTAAACGAGGCAAAGAATTCCTGCCCCGGCAGATTCTCATAGTTATATGTCAGGACAATGCCCAGTCTTGTTTTTGTCTCTATGTCAACATACATAGATCGCGTTTTGTAGCATTTCCCTTCAACGAAGATGGGAGACGCCGTCTTTTGTACACTCGCCATAGCTCGTGACTTGTAAATCTTCAGAAAGAGTTCCGTGCGAAGTGAGGAAACTAGCCGTTCCTACCCGAATACGTACGATTTTTCACCTATACCAATTACCAACACACAAACAACTTCGGATCCAATGCTAAGGGATCATCTCAAGTAAAGACTTATTACTAACTAAGATTTCTATATCCCCATACTTTTAGTTTTCTGGCAAAATGATTTTTTTTTTTTATAATCGTACTCAGCCCAACCCGCTAGCTCTGAACCTTTATGAAGGCTCATCACATGACGGCGGATACCTCACTGAACATGTTCGAGCGATCTGAAGCAGAAACAAAACGTCGAAATGGAGCAAGATGCTAAAGTGCCATAATTTCTGGTACCCGCATAAAGCGAATAAGTATCCATTTTGTCATCATCAAAGACGATAAAATGAGTTAAGGATGTCGTCTTCTTTGCCTTGAGCTCATATGGCCCGGTGAGCAGCAGCGACTTGTCGCTAGCTATATCAAAGGCAATCTTATGAATGGACTCTTTATTATCAGAGATTAACGTCCAAGTATATTGGGTCATATCAATCATGACAGGGTTCATCTTGTTATACGCATGAAATGCGTCTTTTAGCAATTTGGTCGGATAAAGCTCCGGCTCCGAAACGGCCTGCTTCTGGAGCTCAGGAAGCGGGGAAGTGGCCGCAGTGGCCGAGGGGACGCTCTTCTTTGCGCGAGCGGGTCTTTTAATGGTACTAGTTGACGGAATGGATTCGTCCGTCACTAATGTGGAAACACTGGGCAGCGCCTTGGTCTTCTTTCCCTTAGGTTTGCGTTCAATATAGGGCATAGCCAACGAGGCTAAGTCACTCTTCAACATGTCGAGACGAGAATCATCTTGGCTCGAAAACTTCCCAGACACCACACGGGCGACTGCATACTCACGTCCTTCGATTTCTGTTTTGGCCATTTTAGTGGAGCGATGAACATCTCCAGAAAATTCGGTGCATAGGGTTTCACGTACCAAGTGTACGCGAGTGCGATACACGGGAATGTGTATGTCCGCGCCCGCACATAACACAATCCGTGAAGCTTCTTCTAGAGTACATTGAGATAGGGGTGTAAACGAGGCAAAGAATTCCTGCCCCGGCAGATTCTCATAGTTATATGTCAGGACAATGCCCAGTCTTGTTTTTGTCTCTATGTCAACATACATAAATCGCGTTTTGTAGCATTTCCCTTCAACGAAGATGGGAGACGCCGTCTTTTGTACACTCGCCATAGCTCGTGACTTGTAAATCTTCAGAAAGAGTTCCGTGCGAAGTGAGGAAACTAGCCGTTCCTACCCGAATACGTACGATTTTTCACCTATACCAATTACCAACACACAAACAACTTCGGATCCAATGCTAAGGGATCATCTCAAGTAAAGACTTATTACTAACTAAGATTTCTATATCCCCATACTTTTAGTTTTCTGGCAAAATGATTTTTTTTTTTTATAATCGTACTCAGCCCAACCCGCTAGCTCTGAACCTTTATGAAGGCTCATCACATGACGGCGGATACCTCACTGAACATGTTCGAGCGATCTGAAGCAGAAACAAAACGTCGAAATGGAGCAAGATGCTAAAGTGCCATAATTTCTGGTACCCGCATAAAGCGAATAAGTATCCATTTTGTCATCATCAAAGACGATAAAATGAGTTAAGGATGTCGTCTTCTTTGCCTTGAGCTCATATGGCCCGGTGAGCAGCAGCGACTTGTCGCTAGCTATATCAAAGGCAATCTTATGAATGGACTCTTTATTATCAGAGATTAACGTCCAAGTATATTGGGTCATATCAATCATGACAGGGTTCATCTTGTTATACGCATGAAATGCGTCTTTTAGCAATTTGGTCGGATAAAGCTCCGGCTCCGAAACGGCCTGCTTCTGGAGCTCAGGAAGCGGGGAAGTGGCCGCAGTGGCCGAGGGGACGCTCTTCTTTGCGCGAGCGGGTCTTTTAATGGTACTAGTTGACGGAATGGATTCGTCCGTCACTAATGTGGAAACACTGGGCAGCGCCTTGGTCTTCTTTCCCTTAGGTTTGCGTTCAATATAGGGCATAGCCAACGAGGCTAAGTCACTCTTCAACATGTCGAGACGAGAATCATCTTGGCTCGAAAACTTCCCAGACACCACACGGGCGACTGCATACTCACGTCCTTCGATTTCTGTTTTGGCCATTTTAGTGGAGCGATGAACATCTCCAGAAAATTCGGTGCATAGGGTTTCACGTACCAAGTGTACGCGAGTGCGATACACGGGAATGTGTATGTCCGCGCCCGCACATAACACAATCCGTGAAGCTTCTTCTAGAGTACATTGAGATAGGGGTGTAAACGAGGCAAAGAATTCCTGCCCCGGCAGATTCTCATAGTTATATGTCAGGACAATGCCCAGTCTTGTTTTTGTCTCTATGTCAACATACATAGATCGCGTTTTGTAGCATTTCCCTTCAACGAAGATGGGAGACGCCGTCTTTTGTACACTCGCCATAGCTCGTGACTTGTAAATCTTCAGAAAGAGTTCCGTGCGAAGTGAGGAAACTAGCCGTTCCTACCCGAATACGTACGATTTTTCACCTATACCAATTACCAACACACAAACAACTTCGGATCCAATGCTAAGGGATCATCTCAAGTAAAGACTTATTACTAACTAAGATTTCTATATCCCCATACTTTTAGTTTTCTGGCAAAATGATTTTTTTTTTTTATAATCGTACTCAGCCCAACCCGCTAGCTCTGAACCTTTATGAAGGCTCATCACATGACGGCGGATACCTCACTGAACATGTTCGAGCGATCTGAAGCAGAAACAAAACGTCGAAATGGAGCAAGATGCTAAAGTGCCATAATTTCTGGTACCCGCATAAAGCGAATAAGTATCCATTTTGTCATCATCAAAGACGATAAAATGAGTTAAGGATGTCGTCTTCTTTGCCTTGAGCTCATATGGCCCGGTGAGCAGCAGCGACTTGTCGCTAGCTATATCAAAGGCAATCTTATGAATGGACTCTTTATTATCAGAGATTAACGTCCAAGTATATTGGGTCATATCAATCATGACAGGGTTCATCTTGTTATACGCATGAAATGCGTCTTTTAGCAATTTGGTCGGATAAAGCTCCGGCTCCGAAACGGCCTGCTTCTGGAGCTCAGGAAGCGGGGAAGTGGCCGCAGTGGCCGAGGGGACACTCTTCTTTGCGCGAGCGGGTCTTTTAATGGTACTAGTTGACGGAATGGATTCGTCCGTCACTAATGTGGAAACACTGGGCAGCGCCTTGGTCTTCTTTCCCTTAGGTTTGCGTTCAATATAGGGCATAGCCAACGAGGCTAAGTCACTCTTCAACATGTCGAGACGAGAATCATCTTGGCTCGAAAACTTCCCAGACACCACACGGGCGAGGCGACTGCATACTCACGTCCTTCGATTTCTGTTTTGGCCATTTTAGTGGAGCGATGAACATCTCCAGAAAATTCGGTGCATAGGGTTTCACGTACCAAGTGTACGCGAGTGCGATACACGGGAATGTGTATGTCCGCGCCCGCACATAACACAATCCGTGAAGCTTCTTCTAGAGTACATTGAGATAGGGGTGTAAACGAGGCAAAGAATTCCTGCCCCGGCAGATTCTCATAGTTATATGTCAGGACAATGCCCAGTCTTGTTTTTGTCTCTATGTCAACATACATAGATCGCGTTTTGTAGCATTTCCCTTCAACGAAGATGGGAGACGCCGTCTTTTGTACACTCGCCATAGCTCGTGACTTGTAAATCTTCAGAAAGAGTTCCGTGCGAAGTGAGGAAACTAGCCGTTCCTACCCGAATACGTACGATTTTTCACCTATACCAATTACCAACACACAAACAACTTCGGATCCAATGCTAAGGGATCATCTCAAGTAAAGACTTATTACTAACTAAGATTTCTATATCCCCATACTTTTAGTTTTCTGGCAAAATGATTTTTTTTTTTATAATCGTACTCAGCCCAACCCGCTAGCTCTGAACCTTTATGAAGGCTCATCACATGACGGCGGATACCTCACTGAACATGTTCGAGCGATCTGAAGCAGAAACAAAACGTCGAAATGGAGCAAGATGCTAAAGTGCCATAATTTCTGGTACCCGCATAAAGCGAATAAGTATCCATTTTGTCATCATCAAAGACGATAAAATGAGTTAAGGATGTCGTCTTCTTTGCCTTGTGCTCATATGGCCCGGTGAGCAGCAGCGACTTGTCGCTAGCTATATCAAAGGCAATCTTATGAATGGACTCTTTATTATCAGAGATTAACGTCCAAGTATATTGGGTCATATCAATCATGACAGGGTTCATCTTGTTATACGCATGAAATGCGTCTTTTAGCAATTTGGTCGGATAAAGCTCCGGCTCCGAAACGGCCTGCTTCTGGAGCTCAGGAAGCGGGGAAGTGGCCGCAGTGGCCGAGGGGACGCTCTTCTTTGCGCGAGCGGGTCTTTTAATGGTACTAGTTGACGGAATGGATTCGTCCGTCACTAATGTGGAAACACTGGGCAGCGCCTTGGTCTTCTTTCCCTTAGGTTTGCGTTCAATATAGGGCATAGCCAACGAGGCTAAGTCACTCTTCAACATGTCGAGACGAGAATCATCTTGGCTCGAAAACTTCCCAGACACCACACGGGCGACTGCATACTCACGTCCTTCGATTTCTGTTTTGGCCATTTTAGTGGAGCGATGAACATCTCCAGAAAATTCGGTGCATAGGGTTTCACGTACCAAGTGTACGCGAGTGCGATACACGGGAATGTGTATGTCCGCGCCCGCACATAACACAATCCGTGAAGCTAGCTTCTTCTAGAGTACATTGAGATAGGGGTGTAAACGAGGCAAAGAATTCCTGCCCCGGCAGATTCTCATAGTTATATGTCAGGACAATGCCCAGTCTTGTTTTTGTCTCTATGTCAACATACATAGATCGCGTTTTGTAGCATTTCCCTTCAACGAAGATGGGAGACGCCGTCTTTTGTACACTCGTCATAGCTCGTGACTTGTAAATCTTCAGAAAGAGTTCCGTGCGAAGTGAGGAAACTAGCCGTTCCTACCCGAATACGTACGATTTTTCACCTATACCAATTACCAACACACAAACAACTTCGGATCCAATGCTAAGGGATCATCTCAAGTAAAGACTTATTACTAACTAAGATTTCTATATCCCCATACTTTTAGTTTTCTGGCAAAATGATTTTTTTTTTTTATAATCGTACTCAGCCCAACCCGCTAGCTCTGAACCTTTATGAAGGCTCATCACATGACGGCGGATACCTCACTGAACATGTTCGAGCGATCTGAAGCAGAAACAAAACGTCGAAATGGAGCAAGATGCTAAAGTGCCATAATTTCTGGTACCCGCATAAAGCGAATAAGTATCCATTTTGTCATCATCAAAGACGATAAAATGAGTTAAGGATGTCGTCTTCTTTGCCTTGAGCTCATATGGCCCGGTGAGCAGCAGCGACTTGTCGCTAGCTATATCAAAGGCAATCTTATGAATGGACTCTTTATTATCAGAGATTAACGTCCAAGTATATTGGGTCATATCAATCATGACAGGGTTCATCTTGTTATACGCATGAAATGCGTCTTTTAGCAATTTGGTCGGATAAAGCTCCGGCTCCGAAACGGCCTGCTTCTGGAGCTCAGGAAGCGGGGAAGTGGCCGAGGGGACGCTCTTCTTTGCGCGAGCGGGTCTTTTAATGGTACTAGTTGACGGAATGGATTCGTCCGTCACTAATGTGGAAACACTGGGCAGCGCCTTGGTCTTCTTTCCCTTAGGTTTGCGTTCAATATAGGGCATAGCCAACGAGGCTAAGTCACTCTTCAACATGTCGAGACGAGAATCATCTTGGCTCGAAAACTTCCCAGACACCACACGGGCGACTGCATACTCACGTCCTTCGATTTCTGTTTTGGCCATTTTAGTGGAGCGATGAACATCTCCAGAAAATTCGGTGCATAGGGTTTCACGTACCAAGTGTACGCGAGTGCGATACACGGGAATGTGTATGTCCGCGCCCGCACATAACACAATCCGTGAAGCTTCTTCTAGAGTACATTGAGATAGGGGTGTAAACGAGGCAAAGAATTCCTGCCCCGGCAGATTCTCATAGTTATATGTCAGGACAATGCCCAGTCTTGTTTTTGTCTCTATGTCAACATACATATTTAGATCGCGTTTTGTAGCATTTCCCTTCAACGAAGATGGGAGACGCCGTCTTTTGTACACTCGCCATAGCTCGTGACTTGTAAATCTTCAGAAAGAGTTCCGTGCGAAGTGAGGAAACTAGCCGTTCCTACCCGAATACGTACGATTTTTCACCTATACCAATTACCAACACACAAACAACTTCGGATCCAATGCTAAGGGATCATCTCAAGTAAAGACTTATTACTAACTAAGATTTCTATATACTTATATTTTTATATACTTTTAGTTTTCTGGCAAAATGATTTTTTTTTTTATAATCGTACTCAGCCCAACCCGCTAGCTCTGAACCTTTATGAAGGCTCATCACATGACGGCGGATACCTCACTGAACATGTTCGAGCGATCTGAAGCAGAAACAAAACGTCGAAATGGAGCAAGATGCTAAAGTGCCATAATTTCTGGTACCCGCATAAAGCGAATAAGTATCCATTTTGTCATCATCAAAGACGATAAAATGAGTTAAGGATGTCGTCTTCTTTGCCTTGAGCTCATATGGCCCGGTGAGCAGCAGCGACTTGTCGCTAGCTATATCAAAGGCAATCTTATGAATGGACTCTTTATTATCAGAGATTAACGTCCAAGTATATTGGGTCATATCAATCATGACAGGGTTCATCTTGTTATACGCATGAAATGCGTCTTTTAGCAATTTGGTCGGATAAAGCTCCGGCTCCGAAACGGCCTGCTTCTGGAGCTCAGGAAGCGGGGAAGTGGCCGCAGTGGCCGAGGGGACGCTCTTCTTTGCGCGAGCGGGTCTTTTAATGGTACTAGTTGACGGAATGGATTCGTCCGTCACTAATGTGGAAACACTGGGCAGCGCCTTGGTCTTCTTTCCCTTAGGTTTGCGTTCAATATAGGGCATAGCCAACGAGGCTAAGTCACTCTTCAACATGTCGAGACGAGAATCATCTTGGCTCGAAAACTTCCCAGACACCACACGGGCGACTGCATACTCACGTCCTTCGATTTCTGTTTTGGCCATTTTAGTGGAGCGATGAACATCTCCAGAAAATTCGGTGCATAGGGTTTCACGTACCAAGTGTACGCGAGTGCGATACACGGGAATGTGTATGTCCGCGCCCGCACATAACACAATCCGTGAAGCTTCTTCTAGAGTACATTGAGATAGGGGTGTAAACGAGGCAAAGAATTCCTGCCCCGGCAGATTCTCATAGTTATATGTCAGGACAATGCCCAGTCTTGTTTTTGTCTCTATGTCAACATACATAGATCGCGTTTTGTAGCATTTCCCTTCAACGAAGATGGGAGACGCCGTCTTTTGTACACTTGTCATAGCTCGTGACTTGTAAATCTTCAGAAAGAGTTCCGTGCGAAGTGAGGAAACTAGCCGTTCCTACCCGAATACGTACGATTTTTCACCTATACCAATTACCAACACACAAACAACTTCGGATCCAATGCTAAGGGATCATCTCAAGTAAAGACTTATTACTAACTAAGATTTCTATATCCCCATACTTTTAGTTTTCTGGCAAAATGATTTTTTTTTTTATAATCGTACTCAGCCCAACCCGCTAGCTCTGAACCTTTATGAAGGCTCATCACATGACGGCGGATACCTCACTGAACATGTTCGAGCGATCTGAAGCAGAAACAAAACGTCGAAATGGAGCAAGATGCTAAAGTGCCATAATTTCTGGTACCCGCATAAAGCGAATAAGTATCCATTTTGTCATCATCAAAGACGATAAAATGAGTTAAGGATGTCGTCTTCTTTGCCTTGAGCTCATATGGCCCGGTGAGCAGCAGCGACTTGTCGCTAGCTATATCAAAGGCAATCTTATGAATGGACTCTTTATTATCAGAGATTAACGTCCAAGTATATTGGGTCATATCAATCATGACAGGGTTCATCTTGTTATACGCATGAAATGCGTCTTTTAGCAATTTGGTCGGATAAAGCTCCGGCTCCGAAACGGCCTGCTTCTGGAGCTCAGGAAGCGGGGAAGTGGCCGAGGGGACGCTCTTCTTTGCGCGAGCGGGTCTTTTAATGGTACTAGTTGACGGAATGGATTCGTCCGTCACTAATGTGGAAACACTGGGCAGCGCCTTGGTCTTCTTTCCCTTAGGTTTGCGTTCAATATAGGGCATAGCCAACGAGGCTAAGTCACTCTTCAACATGTCGAGACGAGAATCATCTTGGCTCGAAAACTTCCCAGACACCACACGGGCGACTGCATACTCACGTCCTTCGATTTCTGTTTTGGCCATTTTAGTGGAGCGATGAACATCTCCAGAAAATTCGGTGCATAGGGTTTCACGTACCAAGTGTACGCGAGTGCGATACACGGGAATGTGTATGTCCGCGCCCGCACATAACACAATCCGTGAAGCTTCTTCTAGAGTACATTGATATAGGGGTGTAAACGAGGCAAAGAATTCCTGCCCCGGCAGATTCTCATAGTTATATGTCAGGACAATGCCCAGTCTTGTTTTTGTCTCTATGTCAACATACATAGATCGCGTTTTGTAGCATTTCCCTTCAACGAAGATGGGAGACGCCGTCTTTTGTACACTCGTCATAGCTCGTGACTTGTAAATCTTCAGAAAGAGTTCCGTGCGAAGTGAGGAAACTAGCCGTTCCTACCCGAATACGTACGATTTTTCACCTATACCAATTACCAACACACAAACAACTTCGGATCCAATGCTAAGGGATCATCTCAAGTAAAGACTTATTACTAACTAAGATTTCTATATCCCCATACTTTTAGTTTTCTGGCAAAATGATTTTTTTTTTTTATAATCGTACTCAGCCCAACCCGCTAGCTCTGAACCTTTATGAAGGCTCATCACATGACGGCGGATACCTCACTGAACATGTTCGAGCGATCTGAAGCAGAAACAAAACGTCGAAATGGAGCAAGATGCTAAAGTGCCATAATTTCTGGTACCCGCATAAAGCGAATAAGTATCCATTTTGTCATCATCAAAGACGATAAAATGAGTTAAGGATGTCGTCTTCTTTGCCTTGAGCTCATATGGCCCGGTGAGCAGCAGCGACTTGTCGCTAGCTATATCAAAGGCAATCTTATGAATGGACTCTTTATTATCAGAGATTAACGTCCAAGTATATTGGGTCATATCAATCATGACAGGGTTCATCTTGTTATACGTATGAAATGCGTCTTTTAGCAATTTGGTCGGATAAAGCTCCGGCTCCGAAACGGCCTGCTTCTGGAGCTCAGGAAGCGGGGAAGTGGCCGCAGTGGCCGAGGGGACGCTCTTCTTTGCGCGAGCGGGTCTTTTAATGGTACTAGTTGACGGAATGGATTCGTCCGTCACTAATGTGGAAACACTGGGCAGCGCCTTGGTCTTCTTTCCCTTAGGTTTGCGTTCAATATAGGGCATAGCCAACGAGGCTAAGTCACTCTTCAACATGTCGAGACGAGAATCATCTTGGCTCGAAAACTTCCCAGACACCACACGGGCGACTGCATACTCACGTCCTTCGATTTCTGTTTTGGCCATTTTAGTGGAGCGATGAACATCTCCAGAAAATTCGGTGCATAGGGTTTCACGTACCAAGTGTACGCGAGTGCGATACACGGGAATGTGTATGTCCGCGCCCGCACATAACACAATCCGTGAAGCTTCTTCTAGAGTACATTGAGATAGGGGTGTAAACGAGGCAAAGAATTCCTGCCCCGGCAGATTCTCATAGTTATATGTCAGGACAATGCCCAGTCTTGTTTTTGTCTCTATGTCAACATACATAGATCGCGTTTTGTAGCATTTCCCTTCAACGAAGATGGGAGACGCCGTCTTTTGTACACTCGCCATAGCTCGTGACTTGTAAATCTTCAGAAAGAGTTCCGTGCGAAGTGAGGAAACTAGCCGTTCCTACCCGAATACGTACGATTTTTCACCTATACCAATTACCAACACACAAACAACTTCGGATCCAATGCTAAGGGATCATCTCAAGTAAAGACTTATTACTAACTAAGATTTCTATATCCCCATACTTTTAGTTTTCTGGCAAAATGATTTTTTTTTTTATAATCGTACTCAGCCCAACCCGCTAGCTCTGAACCTTTATGAAGGCTCATCACATGACGGCGGATACCTCACTGAACATGTTCGAGCGATCTGAAGCAGAAACAAAACGTCGAAATGGAGCAAGATGCTAAAGTGCCATAATTTCTGGTACCCGCATAAAGCGAATAAGTATCCATTTTGTCATCATCAAAGACGATAAAATGAGTTAAGGATGTCGTCTTCTTTGCCTTGAGCTCATATGGCCCGGTGAGCAGCAGCGACTTGTCGCTAGCTATATCAAAGGCAATCTTATGAATGGACTCTTTATTATCAGAGATTAACGTCCAAGTATATTGGGTCATATCAATCATGACAGGGTTCATCTTGTTATACGCATGAAATGCGTCTTTTAGCAATTTGGTCGGATAAAGCTCCGGCTCCGAAACGGCCTGCTTCTGGAGCTCAGGAAGCGGGGAAGTGGCCGCAGTGGCCGAGGGGACGCTCTTCTTTGCGCGAGCGGGTCTTTTAATGGTACTAGTTGACGGAATGGATTCGTCCGTCACTAATGTGGAAACACTGGGCAGCGCCTTGGTCTTCTTTCCCTTAGGTTTGCGTTCAATATAGGGCATAGCCAACGAGGCTAAGTCACTCTTCAACATGTCGAGACGAGAATCATCTTGGCTCGAAAACTTCCCAGACACCACACGGGCGACTGCATACTCACGTCCTTCGATTTCTGTTTTGGCCATTTTAGTGGAGCGATGAACATCTCCAGAAAATTCGGTGCATAGGGTTTCACGTACCAAGTGTACGCGAGTGCGATACACGGGAATGTGTATGTCCGCGCCCGCACATAACACAATCCGTGAAGCTTCTTCTAGAGTACATTGAGATAGGGGTGTAAACGAGGCAAAGAATTCCTGCCCCGGCAGATTCTCATAGTTATATGTCAGGACAATGCCCAGTCTTGTTTTTGTCTCTATGTCAACATACATAGATCGCGTTTTGTAGCATTTCCCTTCAACGAAGATGGGAGACGCCGTCTTTTGTACACTCGCCATAGCTCGTGACTTGTAAATCTTCAGAAAGAGTTCCGTGCGAAGTGAGGAAACTAGCCGTTCCTACCCGAATACGTACGATTTTTCACCTATACCAATTACCAACACACAAACAACTTCGGATCCAATGCTAAGGGATCATCTCAAGTAAAGACTTATTACTAACTAAGATTTCTATATCCCCATACTTTTAGTTTTCTGGCAAAATGATTTTTTTTTTTTATAATCGTACTCAGCCCAACCCGCTAGCTCTGAACCTTTATGAAGGCTCATCACATGACGGCGGATACCTCACTGAACATGTTCGAGCGATCTGAAGCAGAAACAAAACGTCGAAATGGAGCAAGATGCTAAAGTGCCATAATTTCTGGTACCCGCATAAAGCGAATAAGTATCCATTTTGTCATCATCAAAGACGATAAAATGAGTTAAGGATGTCGTCTTCTTTGCCTTGAGCTCATATGGCCCGGTGAGCAGCAGCGACTTGTCGCTAGCTATATCAAAGGCAATCTTATGAATGGACTCTTTATTATCAGAGATTAACGTCCAAGTATATTGGGTCATATCAATCATGACAGGGTTCATCTTGTTATACGCATGAAATGCGTCTTTTAGCAATTTGGTCGGATAAAGCTCCGGCTCCGAAACGGCCTGCTTCTGGAGCTCAGGAAGCGGGGAAGTGGCCGCAGTGGCCGAGGGGACGCTCTTCTTTGCGCGAGCGGGTCTTTTAATGGTACTAGTTGACGGAATGGATTCGTCCGTCACTAATGTGGAAACACTGGGCAGCGCCTTGGTCTTCTTTCCCTTAGGTTTGCGTTCAATATAGGGCATAGCCAACGAGGCTAAGTCACTCTTCAACATGTCGAGACGAGAATCATCTTGGCTCGAAAACTTCCCAGACACCACACGGGCGACTGCATACTCACGTCCTTCGATTTCTGTTTTGGCCATTTTAGTGGAGCGATGAACATCTCCAGAAAATTCGGTGCATAGGGTTTCACGTACCAAGTGTACGCGAGTGCGATACACGGGAATGTGTATGTCCGCGCCCGCACATAACACAATCCGTGAAGCTTCTTCTAGAGTACATTGAGATAGGGGTGTAAACGAGGCAAAGAATTCCTGCCCCGGCAGATTCTCATAGTTATATGTCAGGACAATGCCCAGTCTTGTTTTTGTCTCTATGTCAACATACATAGATCGCGTTTTGTAGCATTTCCCTTCAACGAAGATGGGAGACGCCGTCTTTTGTACACTCGCCATAGCTCGTGACTTGTAAATCTTCAGAAAGAGTTCCGTGCGAAGTGAGGAAACTAGCCGTTCCTACCCGAATACGTACGATTTTTCACCTATACCAATTACCAACACACAAACAACTTCGGATCCAATGCTAAGGGATCATCTCAAGTAAAGACTTATTACTAACTAAGATTTCTATATCCCCATACTTTTAGTTTTCTGGCAAAATGATTTTTTTTTTTTATAATCGTACTCAGCCCAACCCGCTAGCTCTGAACCTTTATGAAGGCTCATCACATGACGGCGGATACCTCACTGAACATGTTCGAGCGATCTGAAGCAGAAACAAAACGTCGAAATGGAGCAAGATGCTAAAGTGCCATAATTTCTGGTACCCGCATAAAGCGAATAAGTATCCATTTTGTCATCATCAAAGACGATAAAATGAGTTAAGGATGTCGTCTTCTTTGCCTTGAGCTCATATGGCCCGGTGAGCAGCAGCGACTTGTCGCTAGCTATATCAAAGGCAATCTTATGAATGGACTCTTTATTATCAGAGATTAACGTCCAAGTATATTGGGTCATATCAATCATGACAGGGTTCATCTTGTTATACGCATGAAATGCGTCTTTTAGCAATTTGGTCAGATAAAGCTCCGGCTCCGAAACGGCCTGCTTCTGGAGCTCAGGAAGCGGGGAAGTGGCCGCAGTGGCCGAGGGGACGCTCTTCTTTGCGCGAGCGGGTCTTTTAATGGTACTAGTTGACGGAATGGATTCGTCCGTCACTAATGTGGAAACACTGGGCAGCGCCTTGGTCTTCTTTCCCTTAGGTTTGCGTTCAATATAGGGCATAGCCAACGAGGCTAAGTCACTCTTCAACATGTCGAGACGAGAATCATCTTGGCTCGAAAACTTCCCAGACACCACACGGGCGACTGCATACTCACGTCCTTCGATTTCTGTTTTGGCCATTTTAGTGGAGCGATGAACATCTCCAGAAAATTCGGTGCATAGGGTTTCACGTACCAAGTGTACGCGAGTGCGATACACGGGAATGTGTATGTCCGCGCCCGCACATAACACAATCCGTGAAGCTTCTTCTAGAGTACATTGAGATAGGGGTGTAAACGAGGCAAAGAATTCCTGCCCCGGCAGATTCTCATAGTTATATGTCAGGACAATGCCCAGTCTTGTTTTTGTCTCTATGTCAACATACATAGATCGCGTTTTGTAGCATTTCCCTTCAACGAAGATGGGAGACGCCGTCTTTTGTACACTCGCCATAGCTCGTGACTTGTAAATCTTCAGAAAGAGTTCCGTGCGAAGTGAGGAAACTAGCCGTTCCTACCCGAATACGTACGATTTTTCACCTATACCAATTACCAACACACAAACAACTTCGGATCCAATGCTAAGGGATCATCTCAAGTAAAGACTTATTACTAACTAAGATTTCTATATCCCCATACTTTTAGTTTTCTGGCAAAATGATTTTTTTTTTTATAATCGTACTCAGCCCAACCCGCTAGCTCTGAACCTTTATGAAGGCTCATCACATGACGGCGGATACCTCACTGAACATGTTCGAGCGATCTGAAGCAGAAACAAAACGTCGAAATGGAGCAAGATGCTAAAGTGCCATAATTTCTGGTACCCGCATAAAGCGAATAAGTATCCATTTTGTCATCATCAAAGACGATAAAATGAGTTAAGGATGTCGTCTTCTTTGCCTTGAGCTCATATGGCCCGGTGAGCAGCAGCGACTTGTCGCTAGCTATATCAAAGGCAATCTTATGAATGGACTCTTTATTATCAGAGATTAACGTCCAAGTATATTGGGTCATATCAATCATGACAGGGTTCATCTTGTTATACGCATGAAATGCGTCTTTTAGCAATTTGGTCGGATAAAGCTCCGGCTCCGAAACGGCCTGCTTCTGGAGCTCAGGAAGCGGGGAAGTGGCCGAGGGGACGCTCTTCTTTGCGCGAGCGGGTCTTTTAATGGTACTAGTTGACGGAATGGATTCGTCCGTCACTAATGTGGAAACACTGGGCAGCGCCTTGGTCTTCTTTCCCTTAGGTTTGCGTTCAATATAGGGCATAGCCAACGAGGCTAAGTCACTCTTCAACATGTCGAGACGAGAATCATCTTGGCTCGAAAACTTCCCAGACACCACACGGGCGACTGCATACTCACGTCCTTCGATTTCTGTTTTGGCCATTTTAGTGGAGCGATGAACATCTCCAGAAAATTCGGTGCATAGGGTTTCACGTACCAAGTGTACGCGAGTGCGATACACGGGAATGTGTATGTCCGCGCCCGCACATAACACAATCCGTGAAGCTTCTTCTAGAGTACATTGATATAGGGGTGTAAACGAGGCAAAGAATTCCTGCCCCGGCAGATTCTCATAGTTATATGTCAGGACAATGCCCAGTCTTGTTTTTGTCTCTATGTCAACATACATAGATCGCGTTTTGTAGCATTTCCCTTCAACGAAGATGGGAGACGCCGTCTTTTGTACACTCGTCATAGCTCGTGACTTGTAAATCTTCAGAAAGAGTTCCGTGCGAAGTGAGGAAACTAGCCGTTCCTACCCGAATACGTACGATTTTTCACCTATACCAATTACCAACACACAAACAACTTCGGATCCAATGCTAAGGGATCATCTCAAGTAAAGACTTATTACTAACTAAGATTTCTATATCCCCATACTTTTAGTTTTCTGGCAAAATGATTTTTTTTTTACATTTTAAGGAATTGATCATAATAAAAAGTGTGAAGCAGCCGAGTCCCTTAACAGTTTATATTTGTGCGTTGTTGGCTGGCGCCAGCGTATTACGCGCTGCCTCCGCAGAATAACATCCAATATTTTTACCAATTTTACTTCAATTCAAATAAATTGAGTTCTCAAATGACGAAATACGTTATAACAAATAAAATTGTAGGACAGTTTGACTTTTGACAATAGTTTTTTTTTAATTTTTATTTCAATTTAACGTGGAACCAAATTCATAATTAACTAAAAACTCTTTGATGTTTATGGTTTTGAACGAATGACGAATAAAATAAAAAAACGCATTGTAGAATACCATTTTAAGAAAACAAGCAGCCGTTTTTTCATGGACCTACTATTTTCTCCTATTAGTAGGACCACGAGGGAGACCTATTTCTGTCTTTCCTATTATATACTATAAATAGAAACAACCAATAATTTATACACCCTGTATATTAAAAAAAAGGTGGCCAGTCCTATCTTAGTTTATCTAAAAAATGGCCTACTGTTATATCACCTTGAATTAATTGTAACTGGCATTTTAATATGAAATCATCGCGATCTAATTCTTCTTTTCGACGTCGTGATGCATCACTTGTTCTTTCGCTTTCCATATCCATTATTGCATTTATCAACCGCAGGATCGAAACTGGTGAACGCTTTTTAACATTCTTGTTTAGTTGAGAGTGCCAGCTTTCAACGACATTATTTGTACGGTGACGTTCACCATATACGCACCATGAAGATTTGTAAGTAATCTTTGTTCTTCCACCATGTTCTTTCCATATATTTCAAAAATTTTGTAATTTTTAGGGAACTGGTGCTTTCATTCTTGATATAATCAATACCATTTTCTATGAGATTTTCAGGTAGTAGAGCTAAACCCTTACATAATCCGACAATTCTTTTTTCTATTTTTTCCTTAATTTTAAGTTTGACTTTGGAATTTTTCCAAATGGCTTTCGATAAATGAGCAAAACATTTTTTTAATATCACTTCCGGGAAAATGTTCATCAAAGCATTGGCAATAGCGATTTCGAAGTCCAAATGGATTTTTTTTGGAGTCCAATCAGGTATTTGTGATTTTATCATAGCGAAAGGAGCAGCATACGACTCTTGCTTTTTATTAGACATGAGGGCATAAACAAGTGGTACTACTTTCGTTTCTGATGACGAAGCACCAAGGTCTCCGTGAATTGTAAATAGTTGCTCAAACGGTTGAGGACAACTCTGAAAAGTTCCATCGACGAAGAACTCCTCAGCTTCTCCTAAAAGCTTTCTGCCTTAATTCGAGCAAAAAACAGAAATGCGACAACTTCCATTTAGGTATTCTGCTAAAAGATAACTCGACAACTGTTCTGGTATTTCCACAGACTCTACATTCTTGAAATTTGTCCTTTTGCGACTTGTATACAAAGCAGTTTGTATATTTTTAAGGGGTGGCACCGGAAGTACGAAATGTTTACCTTTATCTTCCAATTTCTTCTTTTCTTTTCCATATATTTGCGTAATTGGAGTATCAGTAGAAGAAGCTTGTTTCTTCATTTTATTTATCGCTTCGTCGATTTGGTTTTTGGCATAACTGACTTGACAGGAATGATCTTTTCCTTTAATAACTTGTCTTCCCTGCAGAGAAACAAATTGAATAGATATGATTATCCTGGGGGTAAAAATTAGCCATACACTCATCAACAAAGTCTAGGGATATTGTATATTTCATAAAATATTCGAAAAACTATGAGGTATTTTCTGAAATAGTTAATGACAAAATTATATGTTATTTCAAGGTCTTTAATAAAAAATAAAAAAACATTGCATGATTGTATTGTTTTAATTAAAAATGGTATTTTTTTGATCGCCATAGAAAATGAGTATGAAATAAAAACTTATTTTTTTCTTGTAAAACTATAGATTTTGATTTAAATTAATAACTAATTATTAGTAATCACTGTTGCCACCTCTTACATTAATTACACATCGACATCGACTGTTCAAGCTTAAAATTAAACTGCCAATGTCTTGCTGCGGGATGAGGTCCCATGTTCTTTCTAAATGTTCGAAAAATTGTAGTCCCGTCGTTAAATTTGGAGGAAAATCTCTCATAGCTTTTCGCTGTAATGCTTGATGTCCCAGGCATGCTTGATAAAATTTAGGTCAGGCGACTGTGCATGCCAACCCAAAACTTGAATTTTGTGGTCTCGGAGCGCGGCCGACACTAGCCGCGCCGTATGGGCAGGAGCATTATCGTGTGTGAGTAGAAATTCCTGGCCCATGTGGATTCTGTGTGGGACAATAACAGGCTCTACTACCTCCTCGTGGTGTTTTTGTGCAATCATGTTGCCTTGGACCCAAACGAGCTGGGTTCGTGCGCCAAGACGAATTCCTGCCCACATCATGTTTGTTCCACTGTCGTATGAGTGGACCTCTTGGGGATTCCGTAGACGGCTAACTCTTCCTGGAGTTCGCCAAACGCGTGTTCTTCTTGAATCCGTATGAAACCTAAACCGGGACTCATCGGCAAACGACACCAAAGACCATTGTGCGTCACTCCATGTTAAATTTTCCCGAGCCCACGAAAGCGGCCGACCGCGATTGCCACGTCGCAATGCTGGAACACGTAGCGGTCTTCGAGCATAAAGACCAACTTCATGCAACCTCCTTCGCACGGTTTGGTCGCTTACCAGCAGCTGATGGTCCCCCTGGAGCCTTTGTACTAGTTACATCACTGTGATATTCGGTTGTCTTCTGGCGGTCATTTGCAAAAATCGATCCTGTCTCTGCGTAGTAACACGAAATCTACCCGTGTGCTGTTCAGCAACATCCTCAGTACTGAGATAACGTGACCACAACCTTGCTATCACGTTTTGGTTGGTGTGTACGGCCTCAGCAACGACGCGTTGAATAGCACCATTTTCTAACATGCCCTCGGCTCGTAGCATTACATCTCGACTCAAATGACGACGTGACATGGCTCTCAAAGCTCAAACAGCCCATTAAATAAAAAAAGAAAAACAATTCGATATCTATAAAACGATTTTAATTTTCCTTGTCGCAACAAATTACTAACAATTTTGCCGCCGTATTTTGTTTTTTCGTTTGTTTTTTTAGTTTTTTTTTTAAATTAAAAAATATAATAAAATTTAAGTTTATACGTTTCAATCTGTATATAAACATTTTATGAAAACTAATAGGATTTTAAAATATAAAGGCGGTAATAATTTATGTTTAAGGTATCCCTAGACTTTGTTGATGTGTGTATGTTCTAGTCCGAGTCATGGTGTATATATTATGTATTATGTTCATCCGAATCCATTAATCCGTCCGTCTCACTATTTCGAATGCAGTGGGTTATGAGACTCAAATAAAAAATAGGTAAACAATAATACATTACTAACCTTTAGAGTCACTGATCCCCGGCATTTTTCTTTTTTAGACCATCTACAGTTCCATATAACACCACTTGTTTTATACTCTCTTTGCTTGTAGTACTGCCGTCCTGCATTAACAGTACTGTCCCACCTTTTCTCTTTATAAAAGATACTTCCTCAGACATTATTTTCGAAGAAAGCCAAACAAATAATGGAAAGTCAAATATAGAATAAATGAACTGCGCTAATGAATGCACTTGAAACACAAAATATGAAGGATGACATTATTGACTGACATCAGCCTTTAAATGGAAAAGAGGTTAAAGTGGCCACTTATATCAAACTTCTTATCCTTAGAGCATTTATGTAGGTACTACTTGAATGTTCTATATTATTATCATAGGAGTAACGAGAAACTTATACAGGAGGTAGATATTACAGCACAGATTACAGCACAGATAGGTAAGAAAATAGGTAAGTACACAAAACAGGAGGCAGAATACATAACAAACAGGTAGGTAGGCACCCAGGTAGATTTTTGATTCACCCTAGAATAGGAAAGACAGAAATAGGTCTCCCTCGTGGTCCTACTAATAGGAGAAAATAGTAGGTCCATGAAAAAACGGCTAAACAAGCCTTGTCACGTTATGTTCGTATTTTAAAACGGCGTGGGGTAATAAACGTCTCGAAGTCAAGATGTCAATGGGTAACATGGTATCAATCTCAAAATGTACAATTTGATGGTGCCAAAATGCACTTATGGTCACATATTCATATGATAGAAGCCTAAGGTACCAAAACGTACTCATGCCCAAATATTGATATACGATAGATTGCGTTAACTATTTAAGGTAAAAATGACGGTCTGATCGGTCGGGGTGAGGAAAAGTAAAAAAATCAAATAGTCTGCAATGAACGAAAGTCGGCAAACGCCGATCAGACCATGTTTATTAAATTGAAACAATATTGTAACTAAGTAAGTACCATCTTTTTAGTATGGAGTCAAACCAAACTAAATAAAATAATTCTAATTATTAATTTTATATGTAAATCAGTTACGTCCAACGTAATCGCACAATGCATTTCAGGAAGTGACAGGAATCTCATTATTTGCCAATTGATTCAACAATTGTTTATACTTTTGATCAAAAACTATATCACATTTCTTTCGTCTTTGTTTTTCAAATAGAGACGTCATTATTCGGGAGTCTTGTTATTTAGATTCCTTTCGTAATAAACTTATGAAATAAAATAAGTTACGTTTTGATTAGAGTAATTAATATTAATATTCTAATAGTTGTGAGTCTGCGGAGAGGGGGCCGGGGAGAGTGCGTGCCCTGCTCCCCCCTTAATGCTGTTAATGTAGTTCCTCCGTCCCAGGACATAGTGTCGATGGTCCTCCAATGTTCTTTTGTGTGGGCCGGAGGCAGGTTTGGGTGTGGTAGATGTTGTAGTCGTGGAAGAGAGTCTATTAATTGTGTCTGCTTGTATATGAACACTCTGCCAGGTTTGAGTGCAGGAACTCAATCGTATTGTTCGCTATGTCTAGCTGCCTTCTGACATCCTCCAGCTCTCTAATGAGCGCGTGGTAGTTCATTCGTTAGTAGTTGGTTTAACCAACCAACTTACCGACTACTAACCAACTTGGTTAGTAGTCGTCTAGTGAGTCGACTCGACGGTCGACCGACCGACATTAGTAGTGAATGCCAAGTCGACTTGACATTCTCTCCGAATCGCTTTAGTAGTCAACACGAAACAAGTCGTATGTAATGTACCTACCTAGCTAGATTAGTTACTAAGGTGGCTTGGCCATTCGAATGGTTCAAATGATTTGTGGAGTCGACTAAGTCGAATGGAATCATTCATAGTCGCGCATCTTTTATTACAACTACAAACATTTCCATAGTATTGTGCTAATGGCTATAGTCGACGCTGACTATAATTTTCGCTATGTCGATGTGGGCTGTCAAGGTAGAATTTCTGATGGAGGTGTCTTCAAGAATACTAGTCTATACAAAAAAGTGGAAGAAAAAACCTTAAAAATACCCCGACCCTCAATACTTCAAGTTCCTTATGCTCTTGAGGTACCGTATGTACAACTAGCAGATAAAGCCTTTGCACTAAATGAATATACAATGAAGCCTTTTCCAGGGGAGCCCCAACGAGGATCTCAAGAAAGAGTTTATAATTACAGGTTATCTCGAGCACGTAGAGTTGTTGAGAATGCTTTTGGTATACTCAGCTCAGTTTTCAGAGTATTAAGAAAACCTATGTTGCTGGAGCCAGAAATAGCCAAGAAAGTCGTTTTAGCCACTGTTCATTTACATAACTATTTGAGAAGAAATAGAATGACGCAATTTATTTATACACCACCCGGAACTCTTGACATTGAGATGGAGGGAAATTTTATACCAGGAACTTGGAGAAATGATTCTACGCCCACGTCATTACTGCCCATCTTAAATACTCCACGAAGAGCCACAAACTATGCAAAAGATGTACGTTTACATCTAGCTAACCATTTTTATACAAATGGTGCAATCCCTTGGCAAAACAGATATTGAAAGTTAACTTACGTCTTCCTC
Source organism: Xanthorhoe designata (assembly GCA_963582015.1). NCBI lineage: Eukaryota > Metazoa > Arthropoda > Insecta > Lepidoptera > Geometridae > Xanthorhoe > Xanthorhoe designata. The sequence continues at coordinate 305,385 of OY757057.1, read as the reverse complement.
AAAGGTATCTAATGTTTCATTGGGTACATTTTTATCCTTCATAAAATCAAAGTCCTCGTAAGCGAACCATTTGGAGATGTAAACATCACTGGTACCTAAAAAATTGTAAAATACTTTAGTTAAAATACTTTAGTTACTTGTTTTATTTCATTACATTTAATTTACGATTACCTAAACGTCGAAATGGTATCCCAATACAAGATTTTATTTCTTTTTTGTGCTATTAACTCGATTAAAAAAATAACCTCAAATTCTAGTTAATTTTTAGAGATTTTGAATTTTTGGAAATAGTTACCTACATAGTATATAAATTACTATAATTACTTACCAGAACCAGTAACGAGGCTCTTGTTAATCCGAGATTTCTCCCTCCTATAAGATGCTAGAAGGGTAGTCATTTTTTTCTTCAACTCTGGCACGGGCAGGCCCATTTCTACGCTTATTTCATTCCATGCATCCATTCTTAAAGATTTATTATGATATTCAGTGCATTTACTATTCCATAAATGAGGTTTTAAGCCATATAATCTAATCAAATGCCGGCACTTCTCGTTATCCATCTTGCCGCGCGTCTAAATAAAAAAAAGGTCCGTCCCAATTGCGCGCGCACAACACACTGACGCTCCTTTGCCGCGCAACCAAAAACCGACACGAACTGGATCGCCGCGCGGCACGTTCGAGCGCGCCAATGTTCGAGCTGCCGCGCGCGGCAGACTCGTCCACATATTGCGCGGCCGCCGCGCGAGCCAATGTTCGATGGTTTGCCGCGCGCGGTCGATACGCGGCTTTAGAGAGACTATGAATCAACAGCTTGCCGAGCTTCTTGCAGAACCATCTGGGGAGTTCGATAATTTCGTTCGAATGTCATGCACTGATTTTGAATACCTGCTACAAAAAAATTCTCCGATGGTTTCTAAGCAAGATACTACTTGGAGGGAAGCTGTACCAACAAAAATACGACTTGCATTGACATTGAGATTTTGAGCTACTGGAGATGACTACAGAAGCTTACACTACCTATTTAAAATATCAAGTTTACTTATCTCACGCATAATAATCGAAGTCTGTTTGGCACTCAATGATGTTTTGCAAGATATGATTAAAGTAGGTAAGTAAAACTTCATGTTATTAATGTAGGTATTATTTATTAATGTTTATAAGAAAGAGTTACAAAATAGTTCTAGAGTTTCAAAATACAACAGTCTTTATTTTACCATGTAAAGATCAATTACTTGAATCATCATGAAACAATGTTTAGCATCACATAAACTTTTCATTTGTGTGTTTTATGCGTCTTCATATGCCTGATATATTATATTTTGAGTCTTTAAAGACAGACTGGTCGTACGTTCTATCAGATAATTCTGGTAAATGAAGTTCAACAGGTAGTTCTGGAGATGCTGTTTGTAGCCTTTGAGCAGATGAAGACTGCATTAGTTGTGATTGTGAATATAGTGATGTGAATATAGTAAATCGGATAAAACAGGATAGAATCTTGATTGTTTTGAGTACTCTCCAGAGATGAATCTGGAGATAATAGGCGATCTGGTATGCGGAGTAAGACTGAATGTTGCTTTGTTTGTGTTATAATTGTCACTTTGTTGTGACAGAAGTTGTTGAGACGGTTGTTGCTGTGACAGATGTTGAGCCACCATAGATTGGTTGGGTGTATGAAAGGGGCGTTCGGTTACTGCTGCGTTTTTGTATACATGACTTGAATTGAGTAACAGTGCATTCAGATATTCCGAGAGCGAGCCTTCGGAGGAGGGAAGCGGCTGCGGCTGAGGCCGAGGAGGTTGCTGAGACGGCTGGTCAGTTCTCTCTGTACTTTGGTGGTGCTGAGCCGCGGAGGAAGGTAACGGCGGCAGCTGCGGTTGAGTAGGCATCAGCAATGTCTGGTCCGTTATTCTAGTATCTTGAAAATTCCGGGGCTCGGAGGGTGGTGGAGGTGGGAGCGAGGACTGTTCAAGCACGATGAGAGGCTGTTCTGTTCCCGTCGCGGCGGGTGTGACGATCCCATGAGCGGTGCCGAGTGTGTTGTAACTTGAATGTGAGGGTTCAATTTGGTAGTCGTGAGGGACAACGAGCGGCTCAACTAGCGGTTCGATAGGTCCCTCCATAATTTCATTTATCCTGACCAGGCTTAAGTCGTAAGGCGCCTCCGTGCTATCGTGCGAGGGGTCCATCGTCATGTAGTAATCACCGATCTTATAATAAGCTAGCAAGAAGAGGTCTTGCAGTAGGCCCTGTCCCGCTGACCCGTCCGACCTAGCCGACCTTGCCGGTCTAACCTCAGGGTTAGGCTAGCATAGCAATAATAGTTTAAAATAGTGAGCTTGGTTTGTTTATATGATTATGATTAAAAATGTTGATTGTCTATGCTTTAAAAAAAAAATGTTTGTTTGACTCGTTTCTTTTGCTATATTGTATGTAAAAAATTACATGCTCTTTGATTGTATGACCAACATGTGTATGACCATGGATGTATTGTTCCTAGTGTATGACATTAAATGCGTTTTGAGTTTATGATAATTGTTATTTCGTGTGCTTGAACTTTTTATTGTCCTGGATTCAATTTTTGTCAACAGGAAAAGGACACTTTCCTAAGTAAATCTTCGAAAAAAGTCCACGTCATCAAACTTTTGGAAGAAATCAATTCTGTCACGAAATAAACGTGGTCGATCCCATAATACAGTGTCCCATAATAGTGGCAGTGACGATTAAAGCTGCTAACTTTGATCCCTTAGCATGATCAATATTATTTTAAATATAATAATTATTCATTGTTCTAATTATTGTGGTATGATTTACGAAGCTAAATTATGTCGAATATTGTTATTATAATTAATTCTTAATTAATTATATTAATAATTAATAAATGAAATTAATTAATAATTGATTTCCTTGGAATCTATTTGATAAGTGATCAAAAACATTCTCAAGTTATTTTATATTAGGTAATTGGTTTATGCATGTATCTTTTTGTAGTTATTTGTCCAATTGGCACTCAAGTAGTATATAGGTATTACACTAGGTATGTAAATTTTAATTGAGTGTTCAAATATTACTAGACACTAATCTTATTGAAATACCTATTCGTTCAAGTGTAAAATAATATCTGAAATAGGATTACCTGATCTGCCTCCAACCTTATTCTTCTTATCATGCACGCACACAATGACTGTGTCACTGTGTGCGGTGCAGCCTACGCCGCGCCGCGCCCCGTGCATTTATTTTATTCACACACAGACACTGCGGGCACACTAGCGCACCTTGGCCTCAACATATTCTTACTTATTTCTAATGCATCTCTTTGTGCTAAATACTAACAATTAAAAAACCTCTAATTAAATTTTAAAACTATATATAAATACATATATCTGTACCACCAATTACTCTTGATTAAAATTCACTTGATCTTAAGTTTCGTTTGATCTTAAGATCTTAAACAAAACATTCAGAAAGAACAATATCTTTCTGAATGTTCTGTTAGGGAATACATCTGACTATTACTGGTACCTACACACTTTACATCAAATATATTAATATGCACCTTTGGAAGAAACTAGTCACCCACAACACAGGGAATCCTAGTGTGGGGACTAGTGTCCTTTGATACAGTTATAATCTGTTACATACCTACCTACCTACTTGTTATCTTAAGTAATCTAAGAACTGTTATTATCTGTAAGTAGGTAATTGTCTGTCTATTTATCTGGGTTGGTGTTTTCTTTTGCGCTAAAATGATACTAACAATCAGAATATCTACTTGTAAGTGTTATTTGCCGCGCGCGCCTGCCTAGATATTTAGAAGTCTAATGTAATTAATTAATCAACACTGAAATACTGTATCAACCTTTATAGTTGCAAATAAATGAATTTTGAATTTTGATTTGATTTTTGATTTGATACACGATCTGTGATCACTTCTATAGCCTCAATAACATCAATGAAATCACTCATTTTTAATAATTATAAATATAAGCAAACATTCACAAACTGATACAACTGTCACCTATCTTTAAGACCCCGAATTTCGGCCCCCTAAATTTAGGTAACACTTACAGCTTTTAGGTGACGGATTGGGAGTGGTGAAAACCATTTCTTTCTTAGGTGTTCCCTAAAATGAGATAGGTGTCACTTAAAATTTAGGATTTGTTGGTGAAAACGGGCATAACAGGTGTTTTTTAAGAGAGCGTTTAACAGAATAAATGTTTTTACAATTGCGAATTGGTGGTGGTAAATTATTCCAACATTTCGTGGTAGCATTTTTGTGGCAGATACTGTAGGATTTTTTTTAATTCGGAGACAGTTTTTTCCGAACTCTCCAGTTTAGAACGGATGCTGGTGACGTCAGCCTTGAGCAGCGTGATATCCTTCAGCAGCCTTATGACGTCGATGTGGTCGAAGGTCACAGAGGGCAGCTTGTGTAGATCACGGGCTACGTAAGTAGGAAGATGTCTTCAATATCTCGCTTGCCGCTTCCATCAATTTTTCATTTAATCCTTCTCCGTGAAACTGGATGTCAGTATCTGGGTCAGACTGTCGTGGTCCATAGTGTCCAGCTTGCATTGGATAAAGGCAAGAGCCTCGAGCACAGTTTACGTATCCGAGCTTTTTGAATTCGCCATTTATGTCACATTGACTTAACGCCGTGACTAATTCGGTCTTTAAAATTTTTCCAAGTGTTTATGCTATTTTTTACGCTCTGTCAAGTACTAGCATCCTTCTTCAGAACCAGCGACATGCTCATGATTGCATCAGAGTCGTCTATCTTATACATACATCTTCTTAAATATAGTCGCTGCCGCCAGGAATACCTCCACCTAATCAATTTCTTTCGAACCCTCAAAGGTCACCGAGAAATCAGAGAATGTCCCCGTTGACTTGCGTACAATAGCCATTGAAGATGCTGATGCAGCTGCGGAAACAGCTCTGACTGCAGCCGTCGCGTCGTTAAAGATGAACCACTAAATTATTTTTGTATAAGTCATCAAGGTGTTTATTGAAATAATCCAATATCTTATTCACTTTAAAAGTTTAAAAGAGATTATCAGTTGACTTTTACGGGAAAGTTAAAATATTTTAATATGTTTTATTAATCAACAATATTTGTGTTTTATCTGTTAAATCAACCTCATTTTTCAAATAGATTTGCATGCAATCTGAACAATTAAACATCAATACACATTTTACCCACCACTGACACCACACATCAGGCTTGTCAGTGGTCAGATTGGTTACAGTATTGGTGTTTTTCTTATAATACAACAGTGCATTGTAATAAAAAAATAAAAATAATCTCAGGCGCCATGCCTACTTGTATTAATACAAATAATAACTACTTGGATAAGTCTATCGAAGAGATTGAACCTTTAATCACAAGGCCGGGGGGCTAATAAAAGATGGTATGAATTTAAATTATTGTTTATTGAACCTAATGGTATGCCTGTGGAAACTGAACCTCCAATCCAAGGTTCAGATCTCCACGGTCTTGTACGCTGAAACTAAATTTACTTATTACTAGTAACTAGATCTTACTACTGTCTAAACTAAATAAAGTGGTTGACTGTCGTTATTGCTATCCAATGTGAATAAAAGTTAATTAGCTGAAGGCTAATAAGTTAACAATTTTAGAGTAATCTAATTTCTAATTTGAATCTAAAGAAATAAACCAGGCAAACCCAAACTGGAAGTCTTCCTCCTCAAAATGGGTTTCCAATAAGTAAGTTGTTGAACTAGATTTAATTAAATCTTAACAAAAAGAAAAAGTTTAACCAAAATAAAGAACCCGTCCAAAACTGGAACAATTGAAAACAGAAATTAGAATTTTGTAATTATTTAGTTATGTAGAATGTCTAACAATAATTGTCAAGAACTTACCGGGAAATAATGTTCAAAAGTTCATTACGCCGCTATCCTTTGCAAAATCTGTGAAAAATACAAACGGATCCTATAAAAAATGCGATCACTCACGCGTGACAAAGATTGAAATATATTTAAAAATATTAACGGGACTTAATCGCGTATACTACTCGTGACCACGGTGATTGTAATGTCATCGAAACGTCGAGGTAAATAAATAATATTGATTTCAATACGCGATTAAGTCCCGTTAATATTTTTAAATATGTTTTCAAGTCGCGATAGTTTAAAAAGTAAAGATTGAAATTCCAAAGACAAAAATATTTGACCCGGCATTGGCACGACGCCATTCCAAACTAATTTCAGAACCACATGGTTTTTCTAATAAAAATCAAGGTGTAAACGTCAAAATATTAGTCTCAGGAAAAGAAAAAATTGTACACAAAAATAGGTCGAAACCATGTAATTAAAATTAAATAAACACACAATATAAAAAAACAACACAGGGGAAAGCACATTTTTAAAAATCTAAATCACTAATATCACCATCACACATAATGTCGTTAAACACGTTTTCTTCAATCAGTTCGGCAACGTCACACCGTTTCCAGGTAACGTGCCAGAACAGCAGACTTGTAGAAAGACGCCATTCCAAGAGGTAAACATCCCCCCCGGAATATAAAATGGAAAGTTCTCGTTGGAAGTAATCCGCCAAGTCACCGACCGGATGGTCTGGACACCGGCTATGTCAAAACAGGCAAAGTAGAATGGCTCCGCATCCGTGGTCGTCTGTTTTTGACACACATAGAATAATTTAACATTATGGTGCAGGCCGTGCAGGGAAAATAATGTGCAACGGGCACGATTCTCTAGGATTGTTATGTCAGCCATGGTATCAAATTGAATGATAAATCAATCAAAAGAATCAGATGATTTAAAGCAGTGGTTCTTAACCGGTGGTCCGCGGACCACTGGTGGTCCCTGGAAGCATCCCAAGTGGTCCGCGGAGCCATCCCAATAATTATTAAGATAATAGTGACAACAAGTCGACACAACGCGACCCGCGCTCGGCGCGTGACCGAAGATGCGAGGTGCACGAGTGCGGCGGCAAAAACAAGCACCGAAATCGGTTGGATGCCACTGCGTCGATATGCGTTTGGCTTTGGGTAGCACTGAACCGAGAATTCAGAAGTTAGCAGTGCCATATTAACCCTAAGGCAAACTAGACACGTGCCTAGGGGCGCCAGGGTATCAAGGAGTGCCGCACCCGGAATTATAAACAAAAAAAATAGTTAATTTAAAAGTCTTATAAGTATGCACTTTAGCAAAAGGACACACAGAAAAGGGTCACTTCCGCGTACCTTTCATACAAAATATATAGAGGCGTCGCGACGCAAAACTTATTTTATTATGTTATTTCTCATCGCAGAATAAGAACCGACCGTAAACCAAAAGCAAGAGCTACGTTGCTTTTATCTTAAAAAAAAATTTTGCTCGCTCCGCTCGCTTCGTTTCACACAGAATATGAACCAACTGTAAGCAAAATCAAGTGCTACATTGCTTTTATTTTAAAAAAAATTTTGCTCGCTTCGCTCGCGTCGTTTCACACAGAATAAGAACCGATCCTAAGCTAAATCAAGTGCTACGCTACGTTGCTTTTTTCTTTAAAAAAATTTTGCTCGCTACGCTCGCGTCGTTTCACGCAGAATTAAAACCAACCGTAAGCAAAAACATGTGCTACTTTGCTTTTTTCTTCAAAAAATTTTGCTCGCTCCGCTCGGGTAAGACAGGCGCCGATTGCTTGCCTAGGGCGCTCTCGACATTTAATCCGCCTCTGGAAGTTAGTAAAGAGTAGGTATTCTTTACATTACATAACTTGATGGTCCATGGCAAGACAGAAATTTTGTCAAATGGTCCCTCACGACTAAAAGGTTAAGAACCACTGATTTAAAGGGATAATAAGCAATAGGAAACCATCATAATCAGCAAATAGTGAAATAAGAAACTCCATCTCACAAACATAAATAAAAAAAACAAACTATAATAATTTTAAAAATAAATACAGTTAAAATAATGATAAATTTAAAGTCAGTCGATGATATTTTGGATAATAATTTGTTGGTTTTTATACAATACATATACGAGTAGGTACATTACCTAAGAGCCAGCAGATCTCTCCCTCAGAATTGAGCTGTTCTACGAGTACATAGTGCTTAATAGCACTTTGGTTCCACGCAAAGCTGTCATGGGCTGACCCACTATATGATGCATCTACATGCATGATGGACAGATGGGCATCGCATATTTAGTAGGAAAAAAACAAAGAAATGAAATATGATCACGACTGTATCCCAGGAATCGGTAGACATTTCTTTCAGATCTTAATGCAATTTTATATTTAGCAGAGATACACAAAATTGGTATTTGTACTATGTTAGGTACTTGGGCGGAAGGAGGTACCGGTATGGGAAGTTTATGTACTACCTCAACACTTCTGCGGAATTGACAGCAGTGGTGACCTCATCCAAGCAGATAGAGAATGATGCCTGGCACATGTTGTTCAAATGGCCTTGGGCCATGCCATGTTGGTGGTTGGACGAGCCTTGGCTGTACATGTGCAAAGCCGAGAATATACTTAATAGGTAACCACTAATAAATACAGTCAGTATATTCCTAAAAAAGCCATTGATCTTATACTGCTATTCTACTATAATAAATCATAACCTACAAGTCTTTGATGAGCTAGAAATTAGGAGAAGGAACTTACCTTGATATCACTCCTAATCGCTGTCGGCCGGACACGTTCGTTCGGGAAGAATTATATTACATCCCGCGAACGCTTATTCGTTGAATAGATATCTTGCCGTGAATTCTTTTAATTTTATTGTTTAACTTGGGTCGTATGCTCGTAAGCAGTGGATCCGAAGACAGAAGAAGGTTGTGAAGAATTTCTACATTTGTCGCGATGTTGTTATGTTTTCGCGTATGATTTTCCCTGTATTCCTTATTCCTAGCTTCTGAAGCTTCTTCGGATAAGAAACCTATAGGCACCACCGAAAGATGTCCTACTATTTCAGCTCCGTGCAGTAACAATTTATGAAGGCTGGAAGGCATTGTGATACCATGGATAAAGTTAAACATATAAATCTGCAGTGGCATTACAGTACTGACTACATTTTTGAACGTTGATCTTCTTCCCTGAAGAAATACATTGGAGCACTACTGCGGTTCGTCTAATCAAGAGAATATCTATTCCTGTAATCCGGGCTGTCGTTTCTGGATCAGACAGAAAAAAACCGCCTGGCTGCGTTTCCTGTGTTTGTAGTGCCACTTCCTTGCCTTACGTCTAGTAGTAGTCCAGTTTCTCTGCGAAAAGCTTCCTTTATAGCTTCTTTCCTTTCTTTGACTTTTTGCTCTCTTTTCATTATATAGATCTTAAAACGAATTATTTATATACAAATTCATTGATTTTTATGGGAGCTGGTTGGCTTATGGTTATGATTATCATTAGACAGTAGAGCTCCATACTTTAACACTATTTACTGCGGCCACCCACAACTTTTTATTTTTGCGGCACTTCCGAAGTTAGTGGAGGCCGTCTGACCTCGTAAACTTCTGGGAGCTGCAAGCGCTCCATGTGGCGCCTACGACTGCCGAGGGGCTCCGGCGTAGTGGTGGTGGCGGCGGCAGTGGGGAATACCTTTTTGTGTCCACATCTTCAGTTCTGTAACAATTATAATAAAACAATTTAATATAGGGGTACCTATATTAAATATATAATAATTCAATACAGGTTGTAAATACCTAGTTCTCTAGTGCTTGCAAGTTATCGGGTCTCCGACGATGATGGTGGCGGTGCAGCTGGCACCTACATACTGCTTGTGAGGTATTGGGTTCGAGTACACGCCGGCGATGGTGGCGGTGCCGCCGGCAGCTCGATACTGCTCGCGAGTGAGCTGGTCCTTGATGACGAGGAGTCCAAACTGAATGTTGACAACCACCTACTGCAAGAGCTCGGCGCTAGCTCCACCGCCCACCAGTCCTGCTGCGTCTCCGTTACCCGCTCTAATTGGACCATCGTTGGGCCAGTTAATCTTATAGCGTCTGGCGTTAATGTTGGATCCAAACGAGGACTCAACGGTACAGAACGGGAACGGGTCTCTAGAACGGGTTCCGGGTTCGGCGATGGTGGCGGTGCCGCCGGCAGCTCGATACTGCTCGCGAGTGAGCTGGTCCTTGATGACGAGGAGTCCAAACTTAATGTTGACAACCACCTACTGCAAGAGCTCGGCACTAGCTCCACCGCCCACCAGTCCTGCTGCGTCTCCGTTACCCGCTCTAATTGGACCATCTTGGACCAGTTAATCTTATAGCGTCTGGCGTTAATGTTGGGTCCAAACGAGGACTCAACCGTACAGAACGGGTACGGGTCTCTAGAACGGGTTCCGGGTTCGGCGATGGTGGCGGTGCCGCCGGCAGCTCGATACTGCTCGCGAGTGAGCTGGTCCTTGATGACGAGGAGTCCAAACTTAATGTTGACAACCACCTACTGCAAGAGCTCGGCACTAGCTCCACCGCCCACCAGTCCTGCTGCGTCTCCGTTACCCGCTCTAATTGGACCATCGTTGGGCCAGTTAATCTTATAGCGTCTGGCGTTAATGTTGGGTCCAAACGATGACTCAACGGTACAGAACGGGTTCCGGGTTCGGTGACGGTGAGCGGTGGCTACAGAAGCAACTTTGGAAGGAACCCATGATTTTTGGTCCGTGGCTAATATTCGAATGAGATTGCATATGATTATTAATCTTTTTAAAGTATTTGTTTGTAACGCTGAAGTGACAATTACCAACTTCAAAGTGCCGGCAAGTAATACAATACCTACTTACGTAGGTTGGGGACCCTACGAAAGTATTGTATTGTGTGCCCAATATTTCTTTTAAAACCCCACTCAAACTCAACACTCAACTATAGGTTACAAAATAATAGAAATAATAGTTGTGTACATGTAGTGCTGTCAAATTAGTTTAAATTGACACCATTAAGTACATAGTGAACTAGGTATGATTCCTGGCTAGGTGTTCCACCAGGATTGCTCTCATGATGCAACCTCTATGAAGTGCTTCTTGGGTGTATTGTTGATCAGGCATTGTGGTGGCAGGCTGCATATTTGCTTCTTCTCATTCATTTCATAGACATCCAGGTTCTTCTTAATGCATAAATTATGCAAAACACAGCAGGCAATTGTCTATTTACCTGCTGTTTCAGGTGCATAGTGCAGAACCCTATGCGCTAGAAGGCATCTGAATCTTCCTTTCAAGATCCGAAAAGTTTGTTCAATAACAACCCTAGTTTTTTTCATGTATTTTGTTGAAATGCCCCTGGTGAGTCATCTCGGATTTTCCCGAAGTTTTCGTTGTTGTTTTTAACTTTTAAGTAATCACGATTGATCAAGATACGCGCTCATACGCGAGAGATCGGGTGTACTGAGAAAAATAACCTTCCGAAATACGGATGGAAGAACCTGCCATGTTGACTCACACGGAATTTTTCCTACCAGTTTCGTAGGAAAGTTTTACCTTCCACATTTTCCTTCTTATACTTTCCTTCCATATTAACCTTCCAAATTTCAAATTAAATTCCCATTGAATCAAATTACCTTCTAGTTTTTCCGTCTGAGTCAACACGGAAGGTATCTATCGGACGGTAATATTTTGGAAGGTAAACAAATTTATTTTTCCATCCAATAATAATGACCTTCCAGATTTTCCATCTGAGTCAACAAAGAAGGTATTAATCGGAAGGTCACGCTTTGGAAGGTAAATAAAATAATTTTTTTTCCATCCAACATTACCTACCACTTTTTTCCGTGTGAGTCAACACAGAAGGATATTAATCGGAAGGACACAGTTTAGAAGGTAAATGAATAAATATTTACCTACCAAATCAGGTGGATTGACAAGGAAGGATATTGATAAATTTTCCTTCCAATTACCGAATAACCTACCTACAAAGAAGGAAAAATATGGTAGGTAGTCTGCGTTCTCCTTTCATTTCAGATGGTTTTTCCTTCCGATGCTTGTAAATGTACGGTGGGTATACCGGATTTTCCTTCCACCTCAGATGGTTTTACCGTCTGAAGTTCAGATATATTACCTTCTGATAACTGAATTACCTACCTACGACGGAGGAAAAGTACGGTGGGTATAGCAGAATTTCCTTCCATCTCAGATGGTTTTACCGCATGAAGTTCAGAGATTTAAAGAAAGAAAGAAACAAAGAAAGAAAAGGTTTATTGACAACACACACAAAAATGCCTGATAAAATTTACCTTCCGATGCCTGAATTACCTACCTATTACCAAAGACGATTAACTATTACGGAGGAAAAGTACGGTGGGTATACCGGATTTTCCTTTCATCTCAGATGGTTTTACCGTCTGAAGTTCAGAGATTTACCTTCCGATGCCGAAATTACCTACCTATTACGGAGGAAAAGTACGGTGGGTATACCGGATTTTCCTTCCATTTCAGATGGTTTTACCGTCTGAAGTTCAGAGATTTACCTTCCGATGCCTGAATTACCTACCTATTACGGAGGAAAAGTACGGTGGGTATACCGGATTTTCCTTCCATCTCAGATGGTTTTACCGTCTGAAGTTCAGAGATTTACCTTCCGATGCCTGAATTACCTACCTATTACGGAGGAAAAGTACGGTGGGTATACCGGATTTTCCTTCCATCTCAGATGGTTTTACCGTCGTGAATTTCAGATATATTACCTTCTGATAACTGAATTACCTACCTACGACGGAGGAAAAGTACGGTGGGTATACCGGATTTTCCTTCCATCTCAGATGGTTTTACCGTCTGAAGTTCAGAGATTTACCTTCCGATGCCGAAATAACCTACCTATTACGGAGGAAAAGTACGGTGGGTATACCGGATTTTCCTTCCATCTCAGATGGTTTTACCGTCTGAAGTTCAGAGATTTACCTTCCGATGCCGAAATAACCTACCTATTACGGAGGAAAAGTACGGTGGGTATACCGGATTTTCCTTCCATCTCAGATGGTTTTACCGTCTGAAGTTCAGAGATTTACCTTCCGATGCCGGAATTACCTACCTATTACCAAAGACGATTAATATCTAGAAGACAGACAAAGGCCATACATAAAATCGTAACCTTAGACTTAGTTAGAATAATAACAGATGACAGCAGTCAGGCCGAGCGCAAGCGTGGTGGCTTCCCGGCACCACGGCAACCGCGCTTCCTTCCTATGAACATACAAAATAACAAAGTCTAAGCTTTCTGTCAAAATCAACGTAAAAAAACTACAAAGAAAGAAATCACCTCTCGAATTTCTGGCGCTTTGAGGCTGCCTCCGGTCTTGCGAACAATACCTGGTTCGTTCCGTAAGGTCCCCTCTCCAGCCCAGGCCTCCGAGAGCCCCCTAAGGCAGTAGAAGATTTTTTCTGAAAAATATAATAAATTATGTGAGTGATCGCTTTGACAGTTTTTTTTTTTTAGCAGTTACGGGTCGTTAATCCGTTATACTAAGACTGCGCTTTGATGTTTATTTTACGTCTATTATTACCGGACGGGTTATTTTACGTTTTCCTTCGACTATAGTGCATACATCACTTGGCATACTGATTTGAAGTCAGACGCCATGGTGTAGCTGTGGATGGTGCTATCTCTCAGCATGTAGATAGGACGCATCAGATTTAACAGGGTTGGCTGTTCTCCAAGTAAGTTAACTTGACCCTCTATTCTATCTGCCGCTGTTAACTTCGAATTCGAAGTATATGTATTGATGTTGCCTTCTAAAATACAGCGGTTATAATATACATTCAGGTCTTCGCCTGGTAATCTATTAGGGCATCTCAATGTTTCCATTTCGTTGCTGAGTAACATTGATGCTTTTCCAACGAACTTATGGTCCAATGGACCTCCAACCATTTTAGGAGCGTGTTTCTGTAAACGCGAAAGATACGACATGATTAGCATAATATCAGTGCGTAAGCCGTTCTCAAATGTATGCCCTTCAGGCATAATTTCATCAGCATTCATTAGGAGATGATTCTCCCAAATTGCTCCTGGGATAGCGCAATTTTCTTCATATCTGGCGCGAACACCTCTTGGAGTAGCTGGATTAGCAAGTGCAACTACAGTTGCACGCAAGTTAGAGTACACGGTTGACTCTGGGCGGGGGCGCAATTCGCCTTCAGCGGTGATGGGTGTTGCAGCAACTACTGGCAGGAACACCTTCTCTTCATGCTTTAAAATTCCAATTGCATCAATCATTTTCTTTATTGGCGTTGGAACAAATGTAAATGTTTTAATGATTTTCAGAAATTCAGCGTTTAATCCAATGTGTTGATTTGTATCTTCAAGGAAACGCGGTAAGGTATCAAATTCATAACTTAAGCTTCAAACAGTGCGAGATAAGCTCGGTACTGCGAATAAATGTTAGGCACACGAATGTTATCAGTGTACTGTGTGGCAACGTAAGTTAAGTGGGTGGTACCAAAACCAACTCCACGTGATGTGACAGAGAGCATACTAGCTTGCAGAGTCTGTTGTTCCGCTAACTTAGCGAATTCATCTTCTACGCCTGCAAATAGCTCATCTTTTAACTTTTCCCTATTATCAGCAACTCTCGCTGTACTCTTGACATCGCGAAAGTTCTCCATTCTATTGTTTGACCTTCTTTGATGAGATTTTGAACCACCTCTTCCTTTCTGGGTCTGTGGTTGCTGGAATCTATTCTCAACATAAGGTTCTTCATCATACTGGAACTGAGGTCTCTGACCTCGTCCACCAGAAACACGCTGGCCGTAGCCGGTATTGAAATTTTCGAATCGTCCTCTATTCATCTTGAGTGTCGAAAGTGTAAGTTGTGTGCGATTTTAGGTTGAGATTTCTTGCCTACTTGATATACTACTATGTTGATTATTAGGACTCTCAATGTGTGTTGGTAATGGGTTTTGACCAGGTACTGGCAACAATGCTTTTGAAGCAAAAGTGTATCTATTTTGGTCGGTTTTTATATTAATGTGCATCCTATTCAAATGCATTCTCAGTGTATTTAAGGAATCAAATTTTTTTTCAAAACAACCATGTCCACATTTATAACCAGCTCCACTAGATGTTAACTTCGGCGGATTATTGCATTCGTTTTTTAAATGAATTATCAATGAATTTACTTCGGAAAATGTACTTGAGCAGTGGCCACAACGTATCATTGTTAACTTGTTTCAGTTACAGTAGGTATAGAGTGGTAAAAATAAAGCTTAAATGTGACCTACCTATCAAAATAAAGGGTCGTTGCCACGGGACACAGAGCGCCCGTCCGTCAACAGCTACAAAAGCAACCTCGGCTGAAGCAACGATCCTTATCTAAATGTAACTTGTTTCAGTTACAGTATAGAGTGGTGAAAACCAATCTAAAGCTTAAATGTGCCCTACCTATCAGAATAAAGGGTCGTTGCCACGGGACACAGAAGCGTCGTTTTTAGATGGTCGTTTGATTGAGAGGCCTAACTGTTCCGCCAATTCAGATGTTGAACGGTGGTTCCAATCAAACTTCGTATAAATATTGTAGACTGCTTGTTGGATGAATTCCCATACGTTATGACTTTCAAGTGGATATTGTGCATGAAACGAATGAAACAGTTGAAAGCAAACTTCTACAGCCTCCAATACACTGGGGAAAGAGTATACAATTGTTTGGTCAAGTACAATGTGCGCTTGATCAATTTCGGTCCAAGAAGTACCTACCACTAGAACAAATGGTTGTAGGTGTAGATTTTCCCATTTCAGTCTATTTTGCACATTTTTAAGGTGATCACGCATTCGAGTGATTCCGTCTTGAACGTCAGCTTCGGTATCGACTTTAAAAATAAATGAATCCAGTACATCACTTTTTGTCGGCTTCCAATGTTTATTGACTTGGTAGACTCCAGGAAACAGGAAAGGTAGCAGCAAGAGCAATCCGGTAGTTTGTTGTGTTATATTGTCACCTAAAAATGTACAAACAATGAAAAACCAAAATTCTTTGAAAATAAATTAATAAAACAGAAGAGTATCTAACAGAAACCTTGTTTCATGAAGAAATAATTTAAAATTTTATACAGGCTTTGGCAGTTGGTTTCTTAGAAAAAGTTGTTCATATTGATGGGTACTTTAACCCCCTTAAGTTTTCGGTAGTAGTCTGGTAACACCCTGTATAGGTATTGATCATCCATGCTTTATCGTAATGTAAGAAAGCCTTAATTTATGTTACACGTGGGTGGCTCCGCTGGCAAACACTAGGTCTAGACTAACCACGTCTCTAGGTACCTATAATATTAGTCATTGTAGGGATTCCACCTTTGCCCTCAATACATAAATTAGCTCTTAGTGCTACGATTATTATGGCATAACATGACGGTACTTACTTTCAACCAAACAAAGAAATAGTGAAACTCTTTCTTTTTGGCTTTCCGCCGTTAATCTACAAAGCATTTGCAGCGCTATTTCTTTCAGAGAAGTCTTTTTCGATAGAATAAAGTTTTGCAATTGGTTCAATAGCGGCAAATCTTTGTATAGCAATTGGAAGTCTTTTTGTATCTGCAAGAAAAAAATATTTATTTGATTTAAATATTAAATACTCAAGATAGTTAATTGATGCAGGCGTAACTTTGCGGAAGTCCATTCTAAGATATTAAATAGACAGACAAAATATCTAGTACTATTCCGTTAATCTATTTCTATGTATGACCCATTGGTCTATTCATCTTGTAACGCTGTAAAATTATAAGCTAGAGGATTCTAGAAGGATTGCGTGAAATAATGCAAAGAGTTTCAATAAACAACTTTTATTGATGATGTAAAATAAATTATAAAATTGGGCGCCTTTATAAAATTAAGAAGTTATTGATATGATGCTACGGCTAGCTTAAATGAGAAACTTATCTATTAAGGGTTCACAGGGTTCGTGGAGAGCCAACACGATCAGACTTTTACCAGCAACCATTTACGTTGAAACTTAAATTTAGATTTTACTGCTGAAGGCAGAACCAGAGGTGTGTAGATTGATTTGTAGTTAGTTTGAGAACAGCACAGAAATAATTAAGAACTCAGCCGAGAAAGAAGTTCCTCGAGACTGAGGATACCGTGGAGAGGTTCGCAGTGGCCGGTCTCAGAGGAAGGGGGCCCGCTCACTGCGAAGACAGCACCGCTCCAGGTGAGATCCCGTCCGCGAGGTCTCGGCTGGTCACTCGAGATGTTGGTGTATAAGGAAGAAAAAGAAGAAGAAGAAGAAGAATAATCCGAAGAACGAAGAACCCCGAATGGGGTTCTTTATGGCGCCGAGAAACGGAGCTGAATCCTCAGCTGGACTCGGTCGCCGCGTCTTCGCCGGGAAAGCACTCGCCAGGGCTTCCGTCCACTCGTGGGTAAAATGATGGAAAAGCTGGTCTATTCACTGGGAGGACACCACGAGTTCGGCTATGCGCACGCGCCGGCGACGAGTCCAGCTGAGATGTAATTAAAATTCACTGATTGTTTTCGAAAGATAAAAGGAAGGACGTGCCCAGGGCACTCGATATAACCAAAAAAAGAACCGGGTTTCCAGCTCAGGGAATACCTGGATTCCCAGAAAACCATAATTGATTCCGATATTTAAATTTGTTTACTATTTCAATTTCACAACGAAGGTTCAATGAACTTTGATGAAGTGAAGCACAGCCAAAATATCTGAAATGCGAATTTGACAATTCTAAAGATCTGACACTGAAACTAAACCTGAAACTATAAAAAAAGCTAAATTAATGCTGGCCGGTGAGAACAAAAACTTGGCGACTTTCCAGCAGCCGTGTCTAATCCGGCAACACTATAGAACGAGAATGTTAATTTTACTTTACATCTGTCACTGTCCTAATGACAACGTGACAGATGACATACTTACTACTTCAAAATACGTAGCCATAATGAAGTAGTGAACCGAAACATGTTAAAGGCGGGAATATTCAAAAACACCATTACAATCTTGACGATGCTTCGTAGAGAGGCGAAACACGTGTCGAGTTCTTTATTATGTTTACTAGCTTAATATAAGAAATAGATTAGCGAAACAGTACTAGATATTTGTCTGTCTATTTAATATCTTATTAAATACTCACTAGAGCCGGCCCAACACTTGGTACTGTGAGTCCTTTATATGTTTTGAAGTAATCCCATAATGTTCCCGGCGTTTCTTTCAGTTCCTTCATGCGAAAGTCATGCGTATCGACCCAGTCTTGCAGCAGGTCACTGGATGTATGTGACGGTACAACCGTGCGCAAATTCGTTAATTGGGTTTCCACGTTCGGATCAGATTCTGAAACAAAATGAAATTAATTAAATAGGAATCCTTTTCATAAACGGCAAGTATAGTTTTAATTGAGGAGATAACAATTTCGTTAATACCTGGAGGGCAATAGTCGGTGATACCTTCAGCTGTCCGGTGGCACGACGCCCTAGTAACCTTTTGTGGAGTACTTTGCGGTGTTGGTAGCGAGGTCCTGTTTGTACGCAACTTTGCTGACGAATCCTGTTCCAATAGTTTTTTTCGAAGTAAACTTAGTTGCGTATACAAAGCTCCAATGGGACGTGTTTTGTTAACAAGTTTTCCGGTTTCTGTTTTGTATTCTTCTATTTTAATAAAATAAAACCTGTGTGCACTTGTGCATGGGAACAGGACTTCAAAATAACTTTTTGTCCAGAAGGTACAAATACTGGGTGCGACCTGTCGTTTAGGCGGCGTAGCTTCTGAAAACAAATATGCAGTCTTCCGATAAGTTGGCGATCCTTTTCTCTTCTAGTGAACCCTTATTTAGCAACATCCATATCGGGTTTTTATGACGGGTTACTATTATATTTTTCTCTGTAGATTGCTTGAAACTTTCAACCTTCGCTGCGTCTTCAGCAGCACGTACACATAAATCTAAGTCTTCTAAATTATGGTCAAATAATGATAATTCTGCTTCACTTATTCATTCTTCTGTTTGAGCACTGTCAGTGTTTGTGGTTGTAGCCGAATTACCGCTGCTTTTTGTAGAGATCCCACTCCTAGACCCTCCTCTACTCAATTGGCTAGGATGAACGCCAGCAGTCTGTAAAAATAATATAATATGAGAACTAAGCCTAAAGATTCCAATTTATAAATAAACAATAACCACACCACAACCATGCATAGTTTAAAAAATAAGAATTAAATTAAAATTATTAACCAAGAGAATATTTTCTTCTACTTCGTGATTATTTTCAAGCAGCCATGAAGCGAGTGCGCATGCAATTTTTTTTCGTGTTAGTAACTGGTATCAAGTTTTTTAAATCATATTCTGTGATAAATTTCAGCTCCTCTACAGAAGAGTATCCATTATCTGAAACAATTAATTCAAATGCCTACTCACAACCTGGACTTTCGCTAGCGTTCATTACAAACCGGGGCGCGGCAGTTGGTTAGTTTGTTATTTTCAAAACGTCCAAATCACAATTTTTTAGGAAGACTTACTGACATATAGAGGGTGTATTGACCACTTCAGAGAATACATATACATAGGTACTTAAAATAATATACATCCATACAACAAAACACACCCACACCCAACAAAAACATGGTAGTGACCTCACACTCTAGTACTAGTACCACAACACCCAACACAAATACCTGGAGATCATGGTGTATTATTGTATAGAACGTTCACCATGGATTGTTTTGTCCAGCAGTGGACTTTTTAGAGCTGAAATGATGATTGTCCGATTAATTATAACTAGCTGTACCCGGCATGCGTTGCAATGCCACGTAAAGTATAAAGAAATACAGAGCGAGGTTCAAAACGCATAGAGGACAAACATGCAAGCATTGTTTTTTTATATTATAAGTATACACCACTGTTTTGTAACAACCATAAAAAAACTAGGTACAAATGCTTACCAAGGAAAATTTTCACAGTCTGTTCAGCTGCCCCAAGCTGTCGGAGCACTGCCTGGAGCTCCTGGGCTCCTGAAGCTTCTGAGCTGCTGGGAACGTGGGACTCCATTCCCAAATCTCCTCCCAACCAACTCAAATTTTCAAGCTAAAAAAAAAAAGCTTAAGTAAATACTTAGGTTTAATTAGCACCATTCATTTCTTGATATTAGGGAAGTTTCTCACTTGCTTGGACGTCGAATTTGGGGGTGGGGTGTGTAGACCCCCCCTGTGAAGGGGGAGGGTGCGAAGAGTAATAGTTTCTGAAAATAGAAAATGAAAATTTTGAGGTTAAGTTCACAAAATGAAAAAAAAATCTTTACAATTAGGTGCTTTTTGAGGGGGGAGAGGGAGGGGCTTTCCCCCTCCCCAATTATTGTTTGGCTAGAGCCTTGTTTTTCTTATTTAAATGATTTTTTATATCATTAAAAAAGTCAAAATCAGGTCAAGCGACTTAACCATTATGTATCAATTTGTTGTCCTTAGTGTTTTTGGGTAGTTTAAAAAAAAATAACCACGAAGGTTATAGCGGAGCGAAGCTACGCTTCGCTCCTGCCATAACCTTCTAACCTAACCTATCCGTGTCGGATCTGGGTGGACAAGTCTTGCTCACTCGCTTCGCTCGCTCGCTTGAAACACATACTACAAAGTTAATATATTCACTACATCCTGAATTCGAATTATTTTGACATTGACAATCCAAGATGGCCGTCTTACGTTCCAAACGGACCAATCAAGTGTAAAAAAAAAAAAAAAAGATTCGTTCAATACCTGATTGCAATCATAAAATTGGATATTTTTTTGAAATTTCAAAAATTTATTTCTCAGAAACTATAAGTTATCGCGGTCTGAAACTTTGCATAAATACTTCATATGTATATACCTATCTACCATAAAAATTTGGATACTCAACTCGACGTCCAAGCAAGTGCACTTGAGCCCTGGACCCCTCCAAACCGAAACACAGCAACTTACTACAACTTAATATTTGGATATCGATCGAAACCAATACCTAGGTACCTCAGAATACACTATGCAGGTAAGTACTTATCAAATAGAAAAATGAAATGATGCAAATTGCAATGCTGGCTGGTCGGCCATTTGCAATGCAAACATGCGAACACCGACTCCGCCGACTCGTTGCCTGGAATGAATAAAGAATACTTAAATCACTTACCACTTTGCTCTGCACCAAAGAAAATTGTTATCTATCACACACAAGGCACAACAACACACACACAACCTGGTAACGCAAAAAAATTATAAACTCTACGACAGACGCACACGCATTCCATTCAACAACGACGCGAAATGAACGAATAGTCGAGTTGTGTTCTTCTTCTGTTCATCAGTGTTGCCAACAGTTAGCCCAGCTTACCACCAGATTTAACTTTTAAAACCACTAACAAAAAATGGTCCTACACTCAAAATCGCTAAATTTTCCACTATTTAGAAAATAATTACAAAAGATTATTAGTTACCTTTATTAAAACGTCAAAAAAATTACTACTATAAATTAACGTAAAAAAATATTCATTAATAACTACTGGATAAGCTAGGCAACAGCTGAAAATGAGGTTAAATATAAATATAAATATCCTTGGACATTTCACACAGCGTCATCTAGTCCCAAGCTAAGCAATTTAATGCATGTGCTAAGGTAACTAGATGACTGATAAACTACATAGATAATTTTTTTTTTTTAGATAATCTTATAGCGTCTGGCGTTAATGTTGGGTCCAAACGATGACTCAACGGTACAGAACGGGAACGGGTCTCTAGAACGGGTTCCGGGTTCGGTGACGGTGAGCGGTGGCTACAGAAGCAACTTTGGAAGGAACTCATGATTTTTGGTCCGTGGCTAATATTCGAATGAGATCCTACGAAAGTATTGTATTGTGTGCCCAATATTTCTTTTAAAACCCCACTCAAACTCAACACTCAACTATAGGTTACAAAATAATAGAAATAATAGTTGTGTACATGTAGTGCTGTCAAATTAGAATAGAATAGAATAGAATATTACTTTATTGTACACCATAAAAGAAACATCACAACTTAGATACACAGAACAAAAAAAAAGTGTAACAATGGGCGACCTTATCGCTGAAAGCGATCTCTTCCAGGTAACCTTTGGATGGACAGGATAAAGTTAACTGGTGAAGACAGTGGCATACATAAAATATTAAAGCAAGAGAAAAAAATAAAATAAACTTAAACTACCTACCTACTTATATAAAATATATAAGTATTCATATACATATATATATATATACATACATAATATTATATATATACACTTAGTTAAATACAATATGTAGTAAAAATTACGACGAAGTTGAGCAAACTGATAAATAATGACGACGGACCATGTTTTTAAAAATAGGAAGGGACTTAGCTAATCTAATGGACACGGGTAGCGCATTCCAGAGTTTCACAGCTTGTAAAGTAAATGAATTTCCATAAAAGCTAGAACTGTGAACGATCGTTTTTAACTGTCTTGTATCAGAAGAACGTAAAGAACGGGGATTAGAAACGTGCAAGAATTCAAAACGTTCTTTCAGATAAAGAGGGGTAGAAGGAAGGAAAAT
This sequence comes from Xanthorhoe designata, assembly GCA_963582015.1. Taxonomy (NCBI): domain Eukaryota; kingdom Metazoa; phylum Arthropoda; class Insecta; order Lepidoptera; family Geometridae; genus Xanthorhoe; species Xanthorhoe designata. The sequence goes on along the minus strand of OY757057.1, from coordinate 282,936 downwards.
AATATTATAAAGAAGTGAGAGGATGTGCAAGTTTCTACGAAGTCGGATCGGCAACCACTCAAGCCTGTTGCGATATTCGGATACATGATCGTATTTGCGCAAGCCAAAAATAAACCTAATAGCGTAATTCTGAAGACGCTCAAGCTTGTTGAGTTGTTCTTCAGTTAGGTCAAGAAAGCAAGAATCAGCATAATCTAAAATAGGAAGCAAAAGAGATTGTGATAGCGCAATTTTGGTGGCAGTCGGAAGGAAATTACGCAAACGTCTTAGAGAGGCAGAAGCAGCAAAGACCTTACGACTAACTGCAGCTAAATGCGGTCCCCAAGATAAGTTTTTGTCAATAAGCACACCTAAATTCTTAACTACATCGCTAATTTCGATGTTAGTGCCATTGAACACTACAAGTGGAAGGTTTGACCAGTCTACGCGAGACAACATTTTAGAGCTACCTACTACAATAACCTGAGTTTTTTGCGGATTAACAGAAAGCCCAAAGGATTCAGTCCACTTGAAAATGTTGTCAAGATCACCGTTTATGCAAGTAATGGCTTCACATAACCACTCCGCTGGTGCTTGGGTGTAGATTTGTAAATCATCTGCGTAAAGGTGGTAGGAAGAAGAGAGTAGCTTAGAGATTGAGTTAATAAAAATAGCAAAAAGAAGAGGAGATAAAACGCCACCCTGTGGTACCCCAGCACTCAGTTGACACCAAGAAGAATAAGAGTCATCAATCCGAATACGTTGCCGGCGACCGAACAGGTAAGTATGAAACCAGTCAATTACTGTTGGAGATATGTTAAGAGAGCGTAGGAGAGCTAAGAGAATATCATAATCAACATTGTTAAAAGCATTACTGAAATCAAGCAAACAAAGTACAGTAACTAATCCATCCTCCATCCCATGCCTAATGTCATCCGTAATCTTGACGAGAGCAGAGACAGTACTATGGCCAGGGCGAAGCCTGATTGAAAGGGGTTGAAAAGGTTGTTTGTGTTGAGGAAGAGACTTAACTGCCGATGCACAAGGCGTTCTAGGACTTTGGATAAAAAGGAAAGAATGGAGATGGGACGGTACTCTGAGAAAGAGGAAGGATTACAAATTAGTTTAAATTGACACCATTAAGTACATAGTGAACTAGGTATGATTCCTGGCTAGGTGTTCCACCAGGATTGCTCTCATGATGCAACCTCTATGAAGTGCTTCTTGGGTGTATTGTTAATCAGGCATTGTGGTGGCATGCTGCATATTTGCTTCTTCTCATTCATTTCAGTGACATCCAGGTTCTTCTTAATGCATAAATTATGCAAAACACAGCAGGCAATTGTCTATTTACCTGCTGTTTCAGGTGCATAGTGCAGAACCCTATGCGCTAGAAGGCATCTGAATCTTCCTTTCAAGATCCGAAAAGTTTGTTCAATAACAACCCTAGTTTTTTTCATGTATTTTGTTGAAATGCCCCTGGTGAGTCATCTCGGATTTTCCCGAAGTTTTCGTTGTTGTTTTTAACTTTTAAGTAATCACGATTGATCAAGATACGCGCTCATACGCGAGAGATCGGGTGTAATACAGGGTATTTTCCTATCGACCGGAACTCGTCCAACTGTTTTACCTGAATAGCAACATTAGTATAAAAAAAATGTTGTTTGCAAACCAAATAAATAGATTTTTTATAAAAATATAAAGTCTTAGTTACTAACCTTGTGCCAGAATTCATCAGGCCGTATTGATGCATCAAAATCTCCTTTTAACTTTGGCAATTTTCGCCATTGGTCAAAGCTTGTTGTTCTACCATAGAAGTTGGTGCTAATCTTGCACCAACTTGCGTAAATTTTTTTTTGCTTGTAGAAAAATTTCAGTGTTCTCCATACCATACACTGTAATTTTAGTATTAGTGTACAGTAGATTATGTGAAAATACAGTAGATCTGCTGTAATTACAGTGTATCTGGCAACGTTGTACAGAACGCACGTTGTTCTCCCGTGAAGCGATTCATTGTGACTAAATTATCAAATTACGAGTATGAAATTCTGTGTTACAATCTTTGGGTTTTCTTGAACACAAATAAAATAATACATTTCCTACATTTTATTGTGCTTAGGGTTTTGCGCGATGGGAGCACAGCCTCCACGGGCTCCAGTTGAAGGAAGTGATGGTCCACCTGGTCCATCCAAACCTAACTTCAGGTGGTGGGTTGGTTTTTTGAATTACTTGTATTTCTTCTCTGTCTGTCCTTTAAATTCCACACAGAAAATATGGTATCTTCTCTATTCCCATCTTCATTTATCATTCGATTGATTGTTTGTAGATTGGAGAAACTACCAATTAAGAATTTCTTAAAATGAGCCAGTGTCACGTCGTGGTCACCAATGTGGTGTGATGGTAGTGGAGATGTGAGGATGTTAAAATGTACTTTAAAGTTCCACTGTATTGTTCACTCACAAACTTCAAACGTTTTGATGCCAACCGATGCAGCTTTGTTTTTTATAAATTGCTTGATGTCAAGCCAACCCTTCCACTGTGTAAGAGATTCATCAAAAGCAATATTGCGACTTGGTTTGTATAGGGACTGAAATTTACTATTTAGATTGTTAACTTTACGGATAATTTTAAAAAGTTTGTCACTTGTATTGTCGGCAAAATGTAGGCAGCGAGAGAGCAAGGAGAAACGATTGATGCTCATATATTTTGAGAAGTTCGAAGTGGCCATGAGTTCATCCTTGCCCCAGTATTCTTTTAGATCGCCTTTGGCACACAGGCCTGTCGCCAAAAGTAGTCCAAAGTAGACGTATAATTCATCGGCATTGGTATCACGCCAACTCATGGTACTATTTTTCCGCTACCTGTTAAGCATATTTATTAGTCTCATTAGCAATGTACTCCATCAAGTCTTGACTCCATATGGCAATGAATGCATCATATGGACTAAGAAATAGAGCTGTTGGCCCAAAGTTGGCATCACAGAACTTTTTTCTTCTCTCGGTTGGGGGAACTGGAGGATTAGGGAAATCTCTCCAGTCAAAATCAAAAAGGTTATTATGGTGATGAGGCGATGATGACGGTGATAATAGTACGGACGAGGATGGTGACGCGGCGGATAATGATGGTGACACAGCAGGCAACGGCTCGGGCTCCGATTTTGTGCCGGAGGGTCAATATCCAGGTCGTCAAAGAGCAACCTCTGTGCCCTCGGCACATACACTGGAAAGGCGAGGTCGTCGTCATCATCGTTCTCGTCGCTATCGTTTTCACTTCCTACAACAAGAAGACTTTGTTAGAGCTACTCGTATGTTGTATTAGTCGAAAAATACCAGTATGAACCTGCACGTGGGTTGGCCTCTTTTTAACCTTATGTTCTTTATTAAATAGATTGTAGAGTTTGGGTACGTACGACTACATTAAACTGCCTTTGGGCAAAGCTGGTAGTAATAACTCTGGGGTGGGGACAGGACATCGGTCCACTCTTTTGTTCAAGTCTATGCTATCTATGGTAGCGACGTATACATTCGTAAATGAATGTCTTCCTAACACTTGTAACGTTTTTTATTTGTTGAGGTGGCCTAAAGGGTGTGATGCAAAAGAATGAAAAGAGTATTAATTCAATAAACAACTTTTATTGATCATCCATGAATAAAATAGAAAATTGGGCGCCTTTATAAAATAATGAAGTTATGGATAAGATCTACGGCTAGCTAACATGAGAATATTTAACTACTGAAAGGTTTACAGGGTTCGTGGAGAGCCAACACGATCAGACTTTTACCAGCAACCATTGACGTTGAAATTTAAACTAAGATTTTACTGCTGAAGGCAGACCCAAAGCAGAACCAAATGGCTCCAAATTGCTGGGGCATCATGACGCAAACATTCACTTACTGTGCACATAGATGTTGGGGTAACTTTACCTGTATTAAAACTGTGAGTGTATATAACTGCAGTGTGCAGAGAAACCTGCTGTCTACTGCCTCCAAAGTGGAATGATTGAACTTCTGTTGCATACTTTAAGGAATAATTTTCGGAAAAGTCTACATGTACACATGCTTCTTGGATGTTGAGGTTATCTTTGAGATCCTTTATGGTTTTATACTGGCTGACGATTTTGTACGTGTGCTTTAAGAATTTAGGCAAATCTCTCTCCAATTTAGCAATTACTTCTGTAGCACTAACTGTATTTCGCTTCTTCACTGTAAATATTTGCTTCTTCTTTTTGTTACTTTTTAAAGTTATTTCTTTGGTTTCTTTTGTCCATTCATAATAAGTTATTTGCTTGTTACTAAATTCTTGATATATTAGATGATTTGATTTGCAAGTATCGCAAAATCTTTGAAGGCAATCAAGGTTCCAGGAGTCGCAGCATAGCCTTGACAGTACTTGAGCGTGGTTTCTCTCACATAATATAGAAGCTTTATTCAAAGATTCGATCAGTAACTCTATATTACCATGAATAGAGCACTGGCAAGTATCTCTATTTACGCTTCGTGGAAAGACAACCCAAAAAGGGCGAAGCCTACAAAAAAAAGAGTAGCTAACCTTTATATTTTTCTCCAAACGAAACTTCTTATATAGTTCTGTAAGTGGTTGGGACAAGTATCTCTTTTGCATTTTGATTTTATTTCTCGTGATAAATTCTTTTTTACCAGCACCCACAACACTATTAGAGTCTTCTAAATAAAAATTTTCTACTCGTTCTTGTAAATTCGTCTTTTGGTTGGCATTGATTGGGCTTGATTGCTCGTTAAGCGATGTTGATGTGCTGGTAATACTGTTATCTATTAGGTTGGTGTACTCGGTGGACATATTGTTCTTAAGTTTTCTAAGTAGTAGTTTTTCTTTTGCTTGTAAAGCACAAATAATTTTCATAAGACCAAGTCTTTTTTTTCTTTCCGTGAATCGCACTTTACGCACTGCTGCTCTTACAATCTGACGCATTTGAGGAGTCAGTGGATCTACTTCATCAACGACAGAACTTGGGACTGGCTCAACGGAATCTTCTTGAACTGGAACAACTTCTTGAAAGATTGTTTTTTTTTCCTTCTCTGCCTTTTGTCTCTCCCTGTATCTTAAAAAAAATATATAATTAGAAGTCATCTCATATTAATATTCAGTAAATCTATTAAAACTGTCTATTTTCTTTTCGTATAAGATGACCAATCATTTTTCCTCTTCTATTCTTGAGAATAGGATTGACAGCTTTATAAGGAACATCATAGAAGGAAAAGTAGAAGGAAGGTGAGGAAGGGGAAGACCAAGAATCAATTACATAAGTCAGATAAAAGAGAAGGTCGCTGTCATGTCGTATCAAGAAGTAAGAGATCGCATTGGAAATAAGTATATGGAGAAAATTGCATCATTACACCGACAAGAGCTGAGCTCTTAAGTTTTATATATATATTTTCTTTTCTCGCCTTAACTACTGAACAGATTTTAGTAACATTTGAATTTTCTCTCCATTTCTTCTTTTGTTCTCTTTGAGCACGAGAGCTTAATTCTGCAATACTTTTAATTTTTTTCGCTTCTTTATCCTTTAGGTACTTTTCCCTTCTTTTTTCTTTTGCTATTGCCAGAAGTTCAGGGTCGTTTTTTATTTCAGCATACTTTCGTTTTTTACACAATCTTTGTTTAGCCCTCCGACCACTTATTGATTGTTTTGATTTAAAAGGAGGCATTTTAAATATTTAGTATTGAATTATCTGTAAAAATATGTTTAATTTAATTAATAATGTAAATAATATACAGCACAATAATAAATTATTTATAAGTTAGGTACTTAATTTATACAAACTATTTTACCTAAAATTATCTATTTTATATAAATAGTAATACTTACTTTTGAGAAGATTTACTTGATTTGATACGTTATTTTCTTCTTATCTGAAAAAATAGGTCAGTATTTCATAAATAAGAGCTACTCTATAAACCAAAATATCATGAATATTATCTATCATAGTATCGTACATTTTTATTTGCCATTTGAGCATTTGATCTATTATGATATTGCTTCCATCATTGACAAACTGGTAACAGCTCTCTATGTCACTCTCAAATGCAATATTTACATTATCATAAAGAAGTACATTGTCTAATATGAAATTATTAAATAATTTCAAATTACTAGAATCTTCACACAAAGCTTTGCACCGACCACTTTCGGCTGTAGCGAACATTACATGAAAATGTTCTAATATTTCTTTAAAGCGTCTGGGATCAACATTGTGGCGGTTAGTGTCTATGGTTAACACGTAATTATGTGAGCTTCATAATGCAGTTTGTACACGACGAAAAAATTTACCTTAAAAAATAAAAATACAATGTCAGATGATTTTGGAACACTCACAATACGCGATGATAATGCACATAACATATTATTACTATTACGAATTTATAATAATATGACATTAGGTTTATATTATGACAAATATATTATTATGTTATACCTAATAATATAGGTATTATACCTAAGAGCGAATTCAAATAAGCCCATAAATAACGGATATTTTTAAAAGTTACTTTGAAAAACTATATTGTAAATGAAAAATATACAGCTATTATCACATTACAATTATGAATAAGAAACAATATTACGTATTTTATATTCAAAAATGTTGAATATATATTTTTTAAAGCCACATCATCATTGTTAGCAACAACTGTCATTGTTCTCTTTCTGTATATCATTGTTAGCAACACTTGTCATTGTCTTCTCTTGTGTTTTTGCTGACAATGACGTTACGAATGATGATGAATTCCAGAAAAAAAATCGTAACTGTGTAACCGAATGCTTAATACAAACAAAAATATATGCCATCGATAGCTGCAAGCTCTATTTAGATACGACAAAATAAAAATGCTAATTAAACTCGCTAATTTCTTAGTATTTAGTAACAAATAACAATGACGAAACAAGTGACACACTTTGTAGAATCATTTTAAATAACTCACCTTTCCAAAATGCGACACGTCTTGCCTCCGTGAAGTGTTCTGGCCGACTGGGAGGAGGGGCGCGGGTCATTTGGTGTCCAACACAAAGTTTGAATGCGTTTCGTTTTACATAAATGATAAAAACAAAAGCTGGCATAGACAATGACGTATATTTTGAGACACGTTTTTGATTAATCATATCATTGATTTCTAGTCAAATAAATAAAAATTTTTTTCTGCATAAAATAACAGAGTTTGTTAGCTATAAATATCAGTCATTACAAATAAATATACGCAATAAATAAATATTTTGTGACAACAAACTCCTTTGTGCAGGTCAATTTTACATGTCCAAAATGACGATTTTCAGTTGTTTTTTGAAAATATTTTTTTTCTGCATAATTAAAATTAAATTTTATTGTTGATACCTTTTTCGAATTATATCTAGACATTAAAATCAATGTTTATTTTTACAAAAATATGACCGGTTTAAGAATAATCTTGAAGAACTAAAATTTTGCGCCTCCAGAATGATATAATAATAATAGAATAATAATAAATAATAAATAATAATTATAATAATTATGAAGGTTTAATTATTATACTTATTATAATTATAATAATTATAATAATAAATAATAGAATGACCCACTTGTTATTCCTTCTATCTGAAATCCCCATGTTCGTTCTCTTAACGAAAAGGCGGTTTCATATGTACACACCATGGTTAACAAAGCTGAATTTAATTCATGAGTATAAGGGACAGGAAATTCTGACTTAGCCAATCGCTGGTTAATTAAGAGTATAGCTTCATTATCTTTTATCTTGCCTAGTGAAAAGATAGTAGTATCTCGTTTTGTGTCTTCATTTATTAAACGATTGATCGTCTGGACATTTGAGAAGCTCCCGATTAATTGAAGTTGTATCCCTTCATTTGAGTTTTTTAAAATCTCATGTGCCATGTTCGCAATATAAGGTCTCATTGTAATCAACTGTTCGCAAAGAGAGAGTAAATCTTCTCTCGACGCCCCTAAGAGCTTAGTTACTTGAGGATTAGTTATGTAATAAGGAAGAAACTCTTCAACGATTCCTCGCGCTTCTCTCTCGAAATTCGGTAACCCTGATGTTCAAGCTATACATGTCTTCAACAATTTTTATGGGATCTAAAACCTTTTTCATCTGGAAAATTGCCACATGAAGTAATCCTGTGTAAATTTGAGGGTCTTCTTGTCTGATTATATTGTATATGTTCAACCAAATTGGAAGAGGATCTGAAAATCCTCTTTGACTATGCTGATAAATGTTGGAAATGGGTAATCCTCCAAAGATTGAGGGAAAATTTAGTAGTAATTTTAGCGGTCTCACCTGTTTCACGATTATGTCTTTCCTATAGATGATGTTACAAACCTCAAATGAATAAAAGAAGGAGGGTATCACCGGAGAGGCAATTTCTTGTTAAACTTTCTGTGCAAGTAGAAGTGCTCGTTAGAAAGGATTGTATCGATGGGAAACCTTCATTAATATCCGGAATTAACCTGTTTAGTCTCTTTAAGCTGTCATCCAATCTGATAGATTTATAATACCGAACCTTAGAATATTCGAATAGATTCTTGGAATACCAAGTTTCCTGGAGTTTGAGTTTCAGTCCTGCCCTATCAAAGAGATTATCGAGGGAGTTAAAAAACATTTTGATGTATTTGAGAGGCTCAGACCTTTGTTCCTCATTCAGCTTTAAATGGATGACCTGGTTGTCTCCTTGTCCCATGGTCTCTCCTTTGAGATGACATTCTTCCAGAGCGATTTTAATTATCATAATAGTTGAAATCGTCCATGCCTTTTGGCGCATTCCTTCGAATCCGCCCAATTGGTCATACTGACAGAAATCTCCTGGCTCTGGCTCTTCATCATCACCTATGCGAGGAGGAGTGAGACGCGATCCTAGTAATACTACACACCTATTGAACCAGAGGTGAGAGTCATAGTATAAGTTGGTTCGTCCATGGAGTTTGTCAAGTTCGGCAAAAAGATAACAATTAAGTTCGTGTCGTTGGAATTGGTTCCACTTTGATAGATCTAAGTTTACATTATAGTTGCCGAGGAGAGAAAGGTGAGATGCAACCTTATCCAACCTCTTTGCCACCTCCAACTCTGTATTTGTCATCGTCTGTTCTTTGACAAACGGTAATATATTGTCACTAAGCGATTTTTCGAGACAAACCTGCATTAACCGCATCTCATAGGTCTGTTTGCAGAATACTCTTCCTTCGATATTGAGTTCTCTTTCTTTACGGCACAGTTGGACAATATCATCTCTTAAGTGATTGAGAAAACCGTTCTCTTGGTCTGAGATTTTCTGATGCAACTCTCCTTCCTCACCTTTTAGATATCTTGACAGTACCCTCGGCTCAAAATCTCCTGAACTTTGGGGCTTTCTCTGATTATATAGATGTTTGAAGGCACATTGGTCATATGGAATGAACCATTCTTCACGAGGGGGAGAACACGCTGTGTCCTTAAGTAGATCCCTCTCGTCTAATTCAGTGCTGAGGTCGTGATTCTTTTCTAGTAAAATGTCATCCCAATCGTCCAATCTGATATCTAGGAGGTCGCTGTCGGTGGGGAGACGTGATTCAGCTATGCATTTGTGGAGGATCTTGTTTTCGTTCTTATCGAGAATTTTCAATTTAGGGTAGTGACCTCTCTTTCTAAAGAAGTTGATAATATAGGTCTCTCGAAACTTCCATAGGACTTTTTTCGCTAAGATGTCATCGACAAGTCGTTGGCATGTGGAGTTTTCTCGCAATTTTTTGATTCCATCAGTAGGTCTAAGAATCGGATGACCATAATTCTTACTCAAGTTGGACAAATAAAATGATAATTGGACTGCAAGATCTTTATTGAATTGATATCTCCAACAGGTGATTAATGCCTCATAATTTTCGACATCAACAGTGTCAAATTCTTCTTTCAAGCCCATTACTAGTTGATCACGCAAGATTGTGAAACCTAGGTCCTCTATATTATCTGAGACAGTATTGCCTATTACTAAAGCATCCCAGTCTTTCATTAATTTGAAGAAACCTTTCTTTGAGAGCAATATGGAGTTGAAGATAAAATCTCACTTGAATATTGTCTAATACACAAATCAACATACTCGTAGGAAACAAATAATGTCTTCCATGTTTGGTGGTCAGGATAGTGAGTTCCTTTTCTACCCATAATTAGTTAGTAACATGTAATTCTCCTAATAAGTGCTCTCTCCGGGTGATGAAGTTCTTGATGGTTTCTGCTTTGAACTTTCTATCTAATGACTGTTTAATCGAGGGAATTTGTATTATCTCTCTTATCCCGTCAGCCGTCAAACTCCGATAAACTAAATCAGCGCTTATGTCAGCGTCGCTAGGGTGGTATCTCGCGGAATCGCCGCGTCGCACTAAAATGACGATAACTCTTAAATTTTGTATGAAAGTTATAGAAAAAAAAATGTTGTTTAAATCTATATGAAATAAGCTAGCAGAATTTATATAATTTTGCATACTTTTACCTCAAAATAAATATTTAATTCTACGGTCAAAGTAGGTGAGTGTTGAATGCGAATATTTCGCTTGATATTTAAAAAACCAAATCATTTATTTCAATTTTTTTTATTTTATTTACAAAAGGATATACATATTTACAATAATTAATTAAAAAACTATACATTTCCATAGTGTTTTTTTACACCACAAGCTTTACAATAATATACAATAATACTCACGACCAGAGCGCAACACAAAAATAGGGTATGTTTATACTTAAATTACGGGGACAATGTGGGTCAAGTGGCAAAAGGCAAATATTTATTCTATAGTTTGGTTTGTAAACTAATCACAATAAAAGTTTCAGCAGTAAGACATGTTTACTTTACAAACACGAAACAAAAAACTAAGCACTTGAAAACAAGCGCAAAAAAAGGTGCTCTCAAACTTCGTACCTATCACAGAGCCAATTTTGTTGCATGTTTTTGTTGTATTCTACAATTTGATGATATCGGAAACTCGAAAATATAACAAAAAAGCATACTGTCATACAAAATAATTTTAGAAATCAAAATCTAAAACAAACAATTTCTCTACAAAAGTAGCATGGTACACGGTAAGTAAGGCTAATATAGTATGGAAAGGGCTAATTCTATCACATCTGAAAGGGCCAATACTATCACATCTGAACATTTTATGGACAAAGAAATTAAATTAAATGAAAGAAGCAGATAAATAAATAACAGATAAAAATATCTGTTTTATAATACGACAACATAAAAACACAAGTCAGGATGATCATTTAAAAAAAAAAAAAAGTCGAACGAAAAAGAACATAGGTGTGGAATATATACAGATACACATATAGATATATAATTATAAAAAGTAACTAAATATATATTTATATATACATAGATATAAAATATATTTTTATATTTCGTAACTAAATAAATATAAACAATAATTAAATAAATAAATATGTACGTACAATAAATAAATTATATTTACAATCATCATCATCTCAGCCATAGGACGTCCACTGCTGGACATAGGCCTCCCTCATAGATGTTTCGGTTGGAAGCGAATAAAAATACAATAAATAAATATCTATGTATGTAAAATGACATAACAGGGGTGAATGCAGACAGATGTTTTGCAACCGAAACAGTATGTGTAGACCCGTTTTTTGCATACCTTGCACACCCGCCGCTTGCGAGATCCGTTAATAAGAGGGTACTCAGCCACGCGGTGGGTGGTGTTAACGGGTCCATTTTGTGTCGCAGGGAAAGCAAGAGGACGAAGTGGTGCGGATGCTGTATGTTTTGCCATGAGTGATTTTACTGAGATGATACGGAAATTACGGTGGGAGAGAGCAGAATCAGATGAATGACGATGAATGACGATGAATGATGTATGAGTTCAAAATGGATACATTTAATAATCGTCTAAATAATTTTTTGTACCACACCGATGTTCTTTTTCGTTCAATGGGGTACATGGCCAACATCTGGTCTTTTTTGTCCACCCCACCCATCATGATATTATAATCTAATATCAGGATGGGTTTGGTGGTCTCTCTGATTGGTTTAACAGCATTGCCATGGTATGTCGAGATCATCGCTACTCGATTGATGTCTCTCCATACCATTACGTCCACGTCTCCAGTTGTTAAACCAGTAATTTTGGCCCCTACGCATGTTGGCCTTAGTTAGGCTATGCAGGGCCTGCGGAACAAACTGGCGATTTGTCCGCAGGGTGCCAACACAATCAATCCCCCAAGTCTTGAGCCGCCGAGCATGACTTGGAGAATTGTAAAAATTGTCCATCCACAGTGTGTGTCCCTTGTTCTCAAGGCCATGTGAAAGCCTTAAGACAATAGAGGGTGTGGATGCTTTTAGTGGGTCTTCTGGCTGCTGTTGTTGGGATCTCTTATGAGCGTGGATCTCAAACCGCCATAAATAGCCGGTTTGAGATTCAAAAATCTCGTAAGATTTTATCCCAATAACAGCAGCTTTATTCGGAATCAATTGGCTAATATCTAACCAACCCTTCCATTGTAGAAGAGATTCGTCCAGAGATATCGTCGGCGTCGTAGAACAGTGACGGTTGTGAAAATGGACAACTTTTCAGGAGAGCCATTTTAAGTTTTGAAATCGGTTTTTTGTCCATAACTTTAAAACGGCTAATACTTTCAGCTTCAAACTTGGCAGTGTTAATAAGCTTTAGGCTTTTTAAATTTGGGTCTAAATAACTATTTATGAAATTGCTTAGTTTTCCTAAAAAAACACATGCGTCATTGTTTTGCGTATGTTCAGGTGTAGGATGTACTCATCCGTCGTTTTAGTAGGGATATATTTTTTTTACTGTGTGACGTATAATACTTTACGTCGATATTTTAGGGAACTATAGGCAAATATTTTGACGGATGTAAAATTTTATTAAAGTAAAATAAAAAATATGTAGGTTAATGTAAGTATTTATTAATCAAAATCATAATCATAGTAACCAACATTAACAAAAACAATTATTAGGTAAAACTATGATTATATAAATATCTGTGGTGCAGTGGGTGAAAGCCCGCCTGAGACACGAAGGTTGCGGGTTTGATCCCCGCTGCGGGACCAATGTTTGTATGATCTGTAAATATTTCTTCGAGTCTGGGTGTTTTTTGAGTAAATATAATAATGTATGTATTACAAAAAAACTTATATAAATAAGTAGTACCTATATCAGTCATCTGGTTACCATAACACAAGCATGAAATTGCTTAGCTTGGGACTAAGATGACTGTGTGGAATGTCCAAGGATATTTATTACTTATTACCAGTCTCAAAAATTAGGGGTTTAATTCTGGTTTAACTCAAACAACATACACAATAGTATATCAAAATAAAATGTTAATTAAGTATAAAAAAGTCAACCTTAGGTAGTTTAATAACCTTACCTTACGCCCGAATACTGAAACGCTAATTAATGTAAGTGGTGCTTATTTATGACGTTATTTGAAATTCGTCTGTACACATCTGACAATATTTTTTTTTAATTTCAAAAGTTCTCTATTTCAATGAAATATCTTATAAATTAGTACATTTCCAATGTTAATTTTATCCTAGAACGTAAGTTCAAGTAGCACTACTTTTCAAAACGTTTATTAAGCTAAGATGCTTATCAAAACTTTAAAAAATAATTGTTTTATTGGCTAAATAACATTACACAGCACGTAAGTTTTAGGTAAAAATAATTTTACAGAACATGCAAGCTTTAGTTGAGTATTGCATCTAACAAATCATAATATTAATAATTAATGGCGATGATGCTAATACTACATCTATTTATTAATTTAATAAGTTATTTGATTGTTGTTTGATTGTTTGTAAGTCACACATCTGACAAGTAAGTGAGTCTTAAAGAGTTAATCACGCAAAATATTTAAGTAACGTTTCAGTATTCGGGCATTAGGTACGTAATTCAACAACATTCAGTCTACAAATTTGCAAAACCCTAGTATGTATACTCTTTTCCCGGTCTTCTAGTTTCCAGAGTTTTATGAATATTATTTCTCGTACATGTTTGGAAATTTGCTCAGTGCATTTAAATCTGCAGCTGCAGGCTGAGCCCATACTTTTTTCTTAGACAGTAAGCCCTCTTTTAGAACAACACATTGCACCATTATTTATAAGCCTTTTTCCGGTTTCTAAGGCGTTTTCTTCCTCTGTTTCTAACCAAGGGTTGTGGGCGCTGGGAACTATTGGTTAGAGATCGTACCAATAGTATCTACGGAAGGAGGGCAACATATTATATCGGCTTCATGTTGGCTGCAAAGAGTTCAAGCAAGTTGTTTGGTTATTGCATGGAAACGGGACAGGAAACTAGATAAAACGATCTTTTTGTTCAATAATAGGTGAGGGTGTGGGTAGGTCATAAAATATAGGTGTCAGATGCAATCTGGGTGAATCGACAAGTTCAAGTAGCGAATTTATAGAGAGCGGGCACTTAGCATGTAAGACGAAACTGAAGTGATCCTTGAGGTCCTACCAAAGAATAAAAATAAATGATATTTCTTTCTTTCTGAAGTTATGACTAAGAAATTTCCTGTGACTGAAGGCTCAGTTGAAGAGTCATCTGAGAATACATCATTCCAAATCTCTCGCATCTGTTTGACTAAAGCTCTCACTCACTACATGTATATTGGTGATGGTGAAGATGCAGCAGATCGTGAGGTTTTAACTACAAAATAAAAAGCAGGAATTTGAGTACCTATTTAAACATAGCTAAGTCTTCAAACTAAGAGATGGGAGGACGACCTCAGAATAATAGCAGGTCCAACATGAACTCGAATAGCAAAGAATAGGACAGAATGGAGATCTTTAGAGGAGGCCTATATATAAGTTGACGAATAATAATTACCGTTTGCCGGAGAAAAATGCTAGAACCGTTAAAAGAAATAATCATTAAGAAATATAACACCATATAAGTAAGTAGTTAAAAGTTTAATAGTTAATAATAAAATAGTTGTTAAATTAGTTCTAGGCACACTCTGTAATTTAAACAAAAATCAGCAATAAAGGCTTTTTATTTTATTTTATTATTTAAGTCTACTTAGGTATGCCTAGGTTGGTGTAGGTATACATTACCTAGATACTTATGCTCCCACCTAGGTAGGTATTTCGTAGGTAATACGAAATAATGAGGAAGTGTTTATGTAATGATAATAATAAGTAATTTGGTTCATTTCAATAGAAAAGTTAAGATTCCAATCAGTAAATCAGGCAACAGAGAACAGCCAAAAATGTAGACCGAAAAACTTTGGTAACTTTTTTTTTATTAGAATTAAGTTATTTCTGTTAAATACATCGCAAATTACAAACAAATTAAAATAAAATTGCATTTATTTTTTTGCAAAATTTTCACGCACTTTTAATTTAGAAATCGAACAAAGGCGTTTTTTTAAAACATGTCCGTGAAATAACGACAGTTGTATTCATCCGATAAACGAACATCCGTAAAAAAACATCGGTTCAAGCCATACGACAACACTAGTTCCCTAAAACAATATCGGATCACTATGTTCCGTCACTAAAAATATTTTCTCCTGTTTTAAGTAATTATGTTCAATAAAGCTAAGAATAACTTTATTTCATTATAACTGGCACTAAAAACAAAAAAGATTATTTTCCCTAGTACAATGACGGTAGTGTAAGACCAACGCAAAATTTTATCTCTTGAGTCCCTAATACAACGACGAATGTGCTCATCCGTTGTTTTTAATGTACATTATAATTATTACAGGACTTTCGTACAAAAACCGATAGTTTTTAAGACAATAAATGAAATTAAAGCTTACCTGGAACACAGGGGGAGCATTATTAATCATCAGCTGTGTGAATTTTGTCTCCAGACCTTATTATTTTGGTTTTGGTCCGTATGTTGAAAATTACGTAGATTATTTGTTTTCACTAAATCGAGTATCCGCTGTGATCTTTTAGTAGCCATTTTCACTTGTTTTATTTAAAAAGCCTAAATAACTTAATTACAACATCGTTTTTAACATTTAAATTTCAACACGAGCAAACCAATAATAAACTTGACCTTGCCTAGCACACAGACGGATCTGACCATCAGTTGCGCGGAGCGGGGGTGCGGGGGGTGGAAGTAAACCAAGTACAAGGACGCTTGCGCACAATCTACATTTTTTTACGTTCCGAAAGTCAGAACAGTCTGTGTTCAGCTGAGTAGTTTGGCTATTTTTCATAAACTGAAAAAAATTTTTTTTTTAATCGATGGAGGACATCATTCTAAGATGTTTTGTGCAATAAAAAAATTTTGACGGATCGTTAAAAACGCCAATGTTCTACGACGGCGACGATATATTCTGTGCCAATTTGTAAAAAGTTTGGAACTTATTGTTCAGATGTGATAGTACAGGCTCTATTTTAAATAGTTTGGCTTCGGAAGCCTCCAGTTCTGACGCACACATGTCTTCGTTGTTGTTAAAGTGTATAAATTTGTTTAACAGACTCAAACGATTTATAGTCATGAGTGCGCCAAAACCTGGGGTACAAAATATGTCAGGGGTGACACTCCAGTACTCCTCTAATCTGGATTTCACCACAACCCCCATCGCAATTATGATGCCAAAGTATACGTACAGCTCATCGGCTGTGGTATTGTACCACTTGTTGATACGGCTATTGGGATGGAGGTTGTTGTGATCCATCATCTGTTGTGCCACCTGCTGAACATATCTGTTGGTTTCCGAAGCAATGTACTCCATAAACTGTCGATCCCATATGGCAATGAAGATTTCATATGGATCGACATCTGGAATTGTTGGACCAACACTCTCGGAAAATGTTTCTCGCCTCGATTGTGGTGGAATCGGAGGATTTGGAAAAGTTTTCCACTCAAAATCATAAAAATATGGCCAACCCGTACTCCCTTAACCCTTAATTCGACGCCGTATAGTATACTTCCCATCGAATGAAAAAAAATCTACATTAAAAATTAGACCGTATATCTCGAATTCAAGGTTTATAATTGCACCGTGAACTATCAAACTACACTACTAAAAATCGGTAACCCACACACATGAGCGGGACGTGAGCAGTTGCCGGCGAGATGGCTGGGAGAAGAGACGCGCTGCGCGGGCTCTCGGTAAGTTGCATTATATTCATTATTTTATGGCTTTTTTAATTGTAATATCATTGAAAAATATAGATAATATACCCGGAAAGCTACATATGATGTTTTGATTGTCTTATTTAGTTTCGTTTAGTTTTTACGATACCTACAACTTGCATGTCCAGTATACTTCCCGTTGTCGAATTACTAGTAAAATAACAGCTAAATTGTATGTCCAGTATTCTTCCCCTTGTCGATTTACTAGTAAAATAACTGTTAAATTCTATGTCCAGTATTCTTCCTCTTATCAAAGTAGTAGAAAACTAAATAGAAAATAGTATGGTTTTTTTTTTCGTTGCCGTAGGTACCTATTATAATAAAATAAAAAAACCTAGGTGGCTCAACTGGTTCTAATTGTATTTTGTACAGTTATGTAAATATGTAATAGTTTAGTTTCTGTAAATAAAATAAAAAAATATATACTTTGCTTGTCTATACTAATATTATAAAGAGGTAATGTTGATTTGTTTGTTTGTTTGTTTGTATGTTTGGGGTAATCTTCGAAACTACCTAGGTACTCATCCGATTTCAAAAATACTTTCACCGATTTGTAGCTTAGACTTTCCGAATGAACATAGGCTATATTTTATCAAGGTAGGTACCACGTGAGCGAAGCCACGGGCAAGTTAGCTAGTTTCTTATAATTTTAGGGATTCGCAAATAAAATGTTTTGTGTCTTACTTTTTTTCGTTTTTCAGAACTTCAAGTCTAGAGGACAACGCATAGTAGCATTGGTGCCTCCTAAAAATGCTCCTTCTGATATAGATACTGGTTCTGAACCTGAGAATGAAGAGGAATTTGCAGTCAATAGAACTGAAGAGTTCTCCTCCTCACCTTGCCCTTCCATCGATTCATGCCTAGAGCGCATGAATATATTAGACAGTTCCGAAAATGATACACAAGACAATATTTCAACTGATAGTGATAAGACTCACGTTGAAGATGATACTTTCATGGTCACAGGAAATGAAAATCTTCAAACAGAGGACCATCCTAGCGTCAATGGCAATGAGAACAACCCTGTGTTAGAAGTCGAAGACAACTTGAACGATGAGCGATCTCCATTGACCCCTATTATTAACAACGTACTACCACCTTCTGGCGAAGTAAATTATTATGCAATACCAAGTTTTGCTTCGTTATTGTCGGTTCCGTCCTCAGATGCTTCATCTATTGCTAGTCCATCAACATCGAGAACAACCAGGCGTAAAAGACAAATACCAATACGAGCTGTGCCAAATGTCCGAGCGAAAAAGAGCAAGAAAACACTCATTGTGAGCTACAAATGGAAAAAGGGACAATTTAGACATAAGGCTGACATTCCATCAGACGACTTTGTGTTTGATTTACCGGATACTGACTCTCCTATTGACTTTTTTTACCGGTTCTTCTCTCCAGATATACTCGTTGATATCGTCGACAACACGAACTTGTACTCAACCCAAAGAACGGGCAAATGCATCCAAATGACAATCGAGGAGTTAAAAGACTTTCTCATGATTCTTCTTATCATGGGTATAGTGAACATGCCTTCCTATCTAGACTATTGGTCTACAGAATTCAGATATGCTCAAGTGGCTGACGTCATGCCATTGAAACGATTTGAGCTGATTCGACGCAACATTCACTTTGTGGACAACGCCTATTCGGATGAAGACAGATATTACAAGATACGACCATTCATTGAAAAAATAAGGAGAAACTGCCTCGCAACAGAAGAAGAGACGAAATTTAGCATTGATGAGATGACAATACCGTATAAAGGGACTAAAGCAGGTAACCGGAGACAGTATAACCCTATGAAACCTAACAAATGGGGATTCAAGAACTTAGTACGTGCTGGTGCATCTGGAATCGTCTATGATTTTCTATTGTACGGCGGCGATGACACTTTCCGGTATATCGATTTTAGTGAGGAGGAAGAGCAGATGACCTTAGGTGCTAAATTGGTATTAGCTCTTTGCAAGACGATTCAGACTGCAGGATGTGCTGTTTATTTCGATAATTATTTTACGACGCTCGACTTGATCTGGTATCTACGTGAACACCGAGGGATTTTTAGTCTCGGAACCATACGTCAAAATAGATTGAAAGGTTGTATCAAAGGACTATTAAGTGACAAAGAACTAAAGAAAAGAGGCAGAGGTTCTTTTAGCCAAGTCGTAGATAACGATAAAAAGATCGCCATTGTCAAATGGTTTGACAATAAAGTTGTGACTTTGGCCTGTTCCTATGCAGATGCTTATCCAGTTCAAGAAATAAAGAGATGGAGCAAAGAACAAAAAAGAAAAGTTAGTGTAACGTGTCCGCAGTTGGTTAGGCACTACAATCAACATATGGGAGGCGTTGACCTGTGCGACATGTTGATCGCTCTCTACAAAACATCGTTCAAGAGCCGTCGTTGGTACATGAACATTTTTGGTCAAATGTTAGATATATCGGTAAACAACGCTTGGCTGCTCTACAGGAGAAAATGCAACATGAGGAGCCTGAAAAACCTAAGCCTGAAAAAGTTTAGGCATAGGTTGGCAGTCGAATTGAGGCAAAAAGGAAGATCGATGGAGACGGAACCACCAAGTCCTGTACCGAAAAAAGCGCTGATCCAAAACCCAAGTGCACCGAGGCCCCCAGTATCTGTGCGCTATGATGGATACAACCACTGGCCTGAATATACGACATATGGACGTTGCAAGTTCTGTAAGAACAATAAAACGAACATGCAATGTTCCAAATGCAAGCAGAGGTTGTGCTTAGTGGCTAAAAGAAATTGCTTTTATAATTTCCACAATAAGTAAGTAGGGCTAGTGACTAAAACAATGAATGATTTTATACATCAATCTACAGTGATATCTTTGATGTTTTTAAAAAGTATAAGGCTATTTTTGAATAAGTAAGCTAAATGTTGATTATTATGAAGACTTTATAGATACTTAGCTAATGATTATGTTCAAAACATAAGTGATATTTTTGTACTTGTAAGATTTCAAAGTTACTATTTTGAAGCGTAAACCAATGTAACTATGAGACTAATTTACCAAAATATAATGAATATTTTCCTACAAAATCACTAGTTTCTTTTATTATTTCTCTTCGACAGAGGGAAATATACTGCACATGGTTGGATTCCATTAATTTCTTATGAACTTGACAATGTCCAGTATAATGGACGTAGGTTTTTCAGGAAACTGAAAGAAGTAGATTTTTTTAGGTATTTTTCCTAGGGTCCCATATAAGCTAAGAACCGAAATCTGTAACTATTTTACATATTTATATTAAAAAAAAACCCGTCGAATTAAGGGTTAAGTGGTGGGTTACGTTTTGTGACGGTGCAGGCGTAAGGGATGGGACAGCTGGAGAGGAGTGCTTGGAGAGAAGAGATTTTATTAATTTTAATCGGAAGTTACGGTGGGAGATAGGGTACGAGTGACGATGGATTATATAGGAGTTGAGGACGGATATATTTAGGAACCTCTTAAATAGTTTTTTGTACCAGACCTTTGATCGTTTCCGCTCGACGGGGTACATTGCCAGAAGCTGGTCTTTTTTATCCACCCCACCCATCATGATATTGTAGTCCAATATCAGGGTGGGTTTGGTAGATCCTCGGAGGGTCTGGCGATGGTTTCCATGGTATGTCGAGATCATAGCTACCCACCCTATTGGTATCTTGCCATACCATGACATCGACGTCCCCCGAGGTAAGACCAGTAATCTGGCCTGGGCGCATGCTTCTCTTAGTAAGTTGGTGTAGGGCCTGCGGAATGAACTTACGATCGGTCCGCAGGGTCCCTACACAGTCAACGCCCAGACATTTTAGCCGTCGAGCGAGACACGGTGAGTTATAGAAATTATCCATCCACAGAGTATACCCCTTATTCTCTAGCCCTGTTAAAAGCCGCAACACAATGGATGGAGTCGATGCTAAAAGAGGGTCTTCATTGTGCTGCGGCGTGGTCTTTTTATGTGCGTGAATCTCAAACCGCCATAGATAGCCGGTTTGAGATTCACAAATTTCATAAGACTTAATTCCTCTCTTCGCGGCATTATTAGGAATAAGCTGGCTCATTTCGAGCCAGCCTTTCCACATTAAGAGAGACTCGTCTAATGCGATGTTTTGAGCAGGCGAGCAGGCGACACTATTGGTTCTATCTTGAATAACTTCGCCTCGGAGGTTCCCAATTCTAGTGCACACATATCATCGTTATTACTTAAGTGCAAACATTTACTTATTAATAAATATCTGTCGATCGACATGTGTGCACTAAAACCGGGAGTATAGAAAATGTCAGGGGCGGCAGACCAATATTCCTCAAATCGGCTCTTTACAACCACCCCCATCGCCAGGACTATGCCGAAATAGCTATAAAGCTCGTCGGTGGTGATGTCAGTCCACTTGGCGATGCGGCTGGTTGGATGGAGACAATTGTTCCGGAACATTTGGTCCGCCAGCTGCTGAGCATATCTATTAGTCTCCGAGACTATGTGCTCCATATCTTCGCATCTACAGGACTAATCATATTCTTTAGAGATCTTTTAGGTACACGATTAGGTATTGGGCTCTTTGCCGCCATTGTGTCATGTGTCTCTATAGAGTTTGTTTCCAATGTTTCATTTCCACCCTCAGAATTTTTTTTCTTTTTTTCGGATTCTGTGTTATTATTGGATTCCGTGTTGTTATTTTCGGTAGTAGCATTATTTACTGTCTTTTTAGGTTATATTACTTTCTGCAGAAAAGATAACTGTTTACTATATACATAAGGCTTTGCTGTTTTGGCGCCACTTCCTGAGCTTTTCTGATCTTTTATCTTTTTATACGATCGATTATAATTATCTCTTATATGAGTCCACCGTTGAATAATCATTTTAGCTGTAAAAGACAAACAAAAACGGTAAACAAAAAAGTAATACGGTACAGACAATAGCACGTCCCTCTTTACACTTCCATTATAAACTGATCTTGTCAAACCAGTCTGTGTAATGATGCCGCGTGTCAGTTTATATTGGATCTGTATAGAGGGACGTGCTGTTGACAGTAGGTACATATACATTTTTTTTCAGGTATTTAGCATCGGGGTGCTCCATGAAAGATTTACACTATTCATACAAAGTTGGAGTATCGACTATAAGTTGTATCATCTGGGATGTTTGCTGGACTCTATGGCATGTCCTTCAGGGAGAATATCTTCAAATGCCTTTTACAGAAAGTGAATGGATAAAAATAGTGGAAGGTTTTGAAAGAAAGACTAATTTCCCTCATTGTTTAGGTGCAATTGACGGAAAACACATAAAAATCTTAAAGCCTCCTCATAGTGGATCCATGTACTTCAATTATAAAGATTATTTTTCAATTGTGCTACTTGCGGTGGTTGATTCGGAATACAGATTTATATATGTAGACATAGGATCATACGGAAAAGATTGTGACTCATCCATTTTGAAAAATTCCGTCTTGTGGAAAAAACTTAATGATGGTTCGTTGAATATACCCAGACCAAAGCCATTATTAGAAGGTGGAGAAAGTACACCTTACGTATTTATTGGTGATGAGGGATTTGCTCTACATAATAATTTACTACGCCCTTTTGGAGGAACACATTTAGATTTACGTAAAAAAATCTTCAATTACCGCCTGAGTGGCGCGGACTATAACGTTGTTTGTTATGGTTGAGAGCATCAACAACATCTCTGATGCAGCAGACTTGTTGTTCGCTGCGTCAAATGTTGGGTAACACCCACAACCCTTTGATATTATTATGACCCTGTCGCAAAAAAGTTTAGGGCGCAAAGCACCTGAAAAAAGAAAATTTAAACAAAGTTGTTGTGTTAATTTGATGCAGCCTGCCTAGCATGGACTGGGGAAAACTTTCCACAGGGAGAGGATAAAAATCTATTTCCCGGCTGTCATTTTGTCCACTCTCCGAGCACGGGCTCGGCGGTGGACAACTTATTCACGGTGGAGAAACCTTTCTCTCCATCATTGTTGCCATACAAAGAAAATTTAATAAAAGTAACAATTCGTTCGCTCAATTTTCCATAATTATTCGTTCATTTGCTTTATCATCTATGGTTAGGTATAACACGTCTAAATTAAAATGACTGTAATGATGTGAGTTTCAATACATGAAATCGACATTTTATTTTAGTAGTGCTGCTGTGAGATCTGCATTGACTTGTTTGTTTTGGTTTGGTGAAAGAAAATTCACGAAGAATCATAATAAACTGAAACAATGAGTGGAAAGAAGTAAGTAACGTGGTATTATTGTATTGTTGTTGTGATTGTGTTGTACTCAAGTATTTTTTAACGATAGTTAAACATAATAAAAAAAAAATTGTATTCTACTAGGAGTCGAAGCAATAAGAAGCAGGTGGAGTTGCTGGTCGACTTTATGTCGACCCACAACCACTTAGCCACTGGGGAGTTCACAGGGCCGCTAGGTAGCCAGAAAGCGGATACCCAGTGGCTAAGAGTGTATGTATGTTAGTTTGTTAGGTATTTATAAATATTTATTCAAAATTTACTTAGTTTAGTTAGTTGTTAAATCAGTGGAGTATTAGGGCACTGGTGACCTGTAGCACAGGTTTTTATACCTATTTCAGGCACCAGTCTCTCACAAAACGGTTCTTACTAGAAGTAACCTACGATTGTTTCAATTTATCATTATTTTTTTACTGTACTTATATTTAAAATTACTTAATTACTTTATATTTTATTTATGTATTGTGATTTGTGAGAGAAATAATAAACAATTTGTATTTGTATTTGTATGAGTAAAAGACCTGCTTAAAGAATATGGGCCAGACAGGTCCATTGAGCAGTGGAAGCAGGTAATGAAACAAACTTTTTATATTGTATCTCATGAAAACACAGCATAATGTATCTCATGAAAACACAGCATAATGTATCTCATGAAAACACAGCATAATAACAATTAAAAAGCTAGACTGTTTTGTGTTACAACAATTTCATTCCAACTCACTATATGAATGCAAAAGACTTGATGTAGGTAGATATGATATTTTAATCTTTGGTACCTAATGGAAACTTTCTTTACAGACGTGGAAAGACTTAAAAGAAAAATGCCCGTGCTGAGAATGCAGCCTCAGCCCTAGCTCGGACTGCAACTGGCAATAGGGTGGACATTCCTGTGGTCACTGATATAACTAAAAAAATATTAACTACCATTGGGCATGAGTGTTCCACAGGAACAGGCCCAAAAGAGTCGTCGATAGGTCTGGCCACTGTGCGTATGAAGGGCATCAAATCAATCAATCAAATGTTATTACACGCTTTATATTAGCTTCACTTGTATGTTTATTTAATGAAGCATATTGTAAGAAAGCATGTTTAGCTAATATTTTAACTTAAACAGGTCCACGATACTACTAACATTGCCTTGGTGGAGTATGAGATCCAGGATGAGGATCCAGCTACAATTTACCCACCTGCTGCTGACAAAGAAAATGACCCAACCCCAAGCACACAACCCACAAGGGCAAGTGCACGCAGGCCTGTGCATGACATGTTTGCCAACCTACAGCATGAGCATAATGGCACTCTCAATGTAGTTATTCTCTCCTTGCCTTTTTTAAACTAATATTACTAAAGCTGGGTTTAACACATAGATTTTGGTAACTATTTATTATTATAATTATTAAAGTAGGATTATCTTTCAGGAAATAAGGGGCGTGCTATTAGAGCACAACTGTCTCGTACGTGAGCAGAACAGCCTTCTTGCAGAATCAAACAGAATTGCAAGAAGGAATAGGTGAGAATCATAAAACAATGTTTAGTTATTAAAATATCTATTTATTAGAGCTTCCCTTTTTGTTTGGGCAATTCTCAGCAAGCTGGTTTGATGTAATGGTAACTGTCCTGTTACAGTGGTCTGATCATTAGCAGATGCAGGTGATCCTTGGGGTGGGTTGTCCATTGGGATTCTAAAATAAAAACATGTCTCAGCAAATACACACATAAAAAAATTAACTATCCTATTAATGTAATTAGACTTACCTATAATGGAGCATTATGTTATAAAGCGTTGCACAAGCATATATGATTTGTGAAGCCTTTTGAGGGGAGTAGTGTAGAACTCTATCAATACCAAGGCATCTGAATGTGCCTTTAATATAACCATTTGTTCTTTCAACGCAGTTTCTTACTTGGCAATGCCAGTGTGTGAATCTATCAGCTGGACTATTAGGTATAGCATTTAAAACTGGCGTTATCATCCACGGCTCCAAAGCGTAGCCCGAGTCGCCTGTAATATTATATTTAAATCTTTCATTAATATTTGTTTCTCTTTTTTTCAGATTTACACGAAAATTACCATTTAAATAAATTGTTATTTAGGTATATGAATATAAACTGGTTTTATATATTACATTGTTTTATTTATTACATAAATAAATACATCACGTTTATCTACTTATAGATAATATGGGATAGACAGATGAATAAAAACTAAAGTTTGCATACCTACCTAAAAGGTAATATTGTCCTATTCTACTGTCATACAAGCGTCTCATTTCCCTCTTGATATTAGAGTTATTGAATATAAACTGATCATGGACTCGACCGGGGAATCTTGCGTTTATGCTTATGATTCGGCAGTTTACATCCACGATCTGAAAATAGGTTATTAATTAAGTAAATTTATAACAAAGTAGGTAAGTAAGGATTTTTTTTACTTATAATACCTACCAGTTGAACATTTAGTGTAGATCGCCCTTTTCTATTTTTGTATTGAACTCCGCTAGGAAAGGGCGGAGGAAATATGTCGACATGGGTGCAGTCAATAGCGCCCAATATATCAGGCAGCCCATGTTTTTGTTCAAATTCATTTGCAACCTTCTGCCTTGCACTCTCTTCTCCCGGAAAATTTATCCAATTTGGCATGAGTCTGGAAATTAAATGAATCAGTTTCTGTTGAAGCGCTTTTCTATAATGATGTTATAAACAATAGTTGCTTGCTATTCTACCTACATTCTAATGATAGCATCCGTAACTTGGTTGATATATTTGCTGACGGTTGTTTGGGCTATGGCTATCCCATGGTCTTGACCAGTTCCTCGCTGGTAACTACCATCTGCCATAAAGCGTATTGATGTTAGGACCTATGATATAAAAAATGAGGTTAGAAGTTATAAGACGATTTAGCGTAGGTAATTTACAATTTAATTGAAAGTACTAGTACTAACCTTAATATGCACCGGCAAACCATCCCGAGTATTAATTGGTTTCAATGAGTTATTAAGCTCCGCACATATATACAGAGCCATATCTTTTGAGACACGAAAAAGATGCCGGAATTCATTGTCGGAAAACTCAAACGGATTGCTGGCATCTCGTATAAACCTTCGGTGCAGTTTCCTCTCCATTGTATTAATTTCAAGCGTAAAAACATAATTATAGTACGCTTGAGACATATTTTTTACTTGGATTAAATTCTATACCCACCTTAGCGTATCGTGGATAGCCTCTCTCTATGTTATGTCAAACGAGGACTATTTTATCCACGTTCTAGTGAGTCCATGCTATGAGGTGGGGATATGTTTCCACCGCAAATGTCAGACGTGGATAAATTTATCCTCCTCTGTTACCATGCTATAGAGGGTGGAGAAGATAATTTTATCCCTTGAAGGTGGATAAAAACGGGGGACAAAATTTTTATCCCCAGTCCGTGCTAGGCGGGCAGGTAAGTACATAGATTAGGCTACCTACCAATACACAACAAAAATAGGTATTTCTTAGACACCTACCTTTATTTCAAGAGATATCTCTTGAGATCCTTTTAATGAGGTCGAAGACTAACTCACGACAAAGCTCTTTAAATAAGGCTTTGCTGAGCCTAAAGTGCTCTATAAATAATGATGCTGACATTTCATCAACACTTTCCAATTGCTGCCGAGAAAGGTACAACTTGTGTTGCGTCTAAGCCAAACATTCTCATTTTGAGCTGACCACAGCAAACGCAGCGTATGCATCTTGAACTACGTTAGGTATGTAACACGAGCACCAAAATTAGTTTAATATTATCACTAAACAAACAACGCAAGACATCTAATGCTACAGCTGTTTATGAAATCGCCATTTTGTTTCGATATCTACAGGGTTTTAGCGTTCGCTAGCGTTTCCATCAGAAGATTCGACTAATAAGCGAAATCGATTGTCAAAAGTGCACCTGGGCTAGGCATTTGTATAGAAGTAATCGTTCGATGTTGTCGATTTGATTGCTGGAATCGAAATGTATGTACATAGTCTACCAATAATCGATACGTTAAAAACAGATCACGTGACATATCGAAGGCATATGTCAAACCAATACATTTTGGACTTTTCTACTATCGCTTTCGCTAATAGATTGTTACATTGTCTAGGCCCTCTGATATGATGGCGAGTTGGTTTGTTGTTGACGCTGTATGTTTGGAGATGGGATTACTTTAAAATCCAGTGTCGAATTTCCCCATTCAGCCTCAAATAATACATCATTAAGTAATTAATTTTTCGACGAGAATTCTTTGCTGACTTGGCAAATCACGTAATTTGGTCGCAACAGACGAGATTCTGATCTCGCACGTTAAAAGGCTGATTTTAACGTGCGATGCCAACGCTCTACGGCACCGTTACTTTGTGGATGGTACGGACTACTTCTAATCCTATGGATTCCTAGCAATGACATTAACTGTTTAATTAAATAAACTACTTTCAAATTTTCGACCTTGATCACTAGTTGACCTTTCAGGACACCCAAAACGAGTACCTAATCCAATTTTCATAAAAAACTTTGGCTATGGTCTCTGCTGTTATTTATATCTTTAGTCGGAATTGCCTCTGGCCACTTTGTATACCTGTCTATCAATAGTAACGCAATATCTATAATCATCTGAAGTAGTAGGTAATGGTCCTATAATATCAATGTGAACGTGCTGAAAACGATCAGCATTTTGAAACTGTGTGTGTGTGTTTCAAAACTTTTGATCTCTGGCATCGTACACATGACTTTGCCCATGAATTTATGTCTTTATTCATACCTATCCAAAAATATTTATCAGTTATTAATTTCTTAGTAGTTCGAATGCCTGGATGACTTAAATTATGTATTGCATCAAAAGCTACGCGTCTAAATTCCTTTGTTAAATATGGTCTCGCTCGATCTGCCGACATTTCACAAACAATGGACTTCGTAGAACTTGGTAATGTAATATGTTTTAACACAATGTTGCAATCAGTTTCTTTGAATAGTTTTGCAAGCTGTTCATCCGTTTCCTGTGCTACTGAGAGTTCTGAAAAATCTATGACTGTAGGGCACGAAATTGATTCTATTCTTGACAAACAATCCGCTACAGTATTTTCTTTACCTTCAATAAAACGAATCTGAGTAGTAAATTCACTAATAAACATAATCTGTCTTGTTCTACGTGGAGTCTCTTTGTTAGTACCTATTTTACTAAATAAATGAGTCAATGGTTTGTGATCAGTCATGATTACTAATTCTCTGCCTTCAATTAAATATCGAAAGTGAACTATCGCTAAATAAATCGCTAAGAGTTCTCTATCGTATGTACTATACTTCTTTTTAGCGTCAGTTAACCGTTTTGAGAAAAAACCTAATGGTTTCCATGAATTACCTTCTTGTTGTTGAAGTGACGCGCCAACGCTGGTATTACTCGCGTCAGTCATCAATATCATTGGACAATCTGTGGATGGGTGCGATAACAAGACTGCATTCTTTAGACTTACTTTGGTCTGCAAAAATTCTTGATCGGCCTTCACCGTCCACTCGATCTTTGACTTATCCTTGCGCTTTGAGTTGTGTAAATATTTATGTAATTCAGCTTGTTCATCTGCAGCTTTGGGTAGGTGAGACCTATAAAAATCATCATACCTAGGTATCTTCTTAACTCTTACACGGTGGTGGGTCTCGGGAAGTCCACGATAGCCTGCACCTTGTGGTCCAACGGCCTTATGCCGTCCGTCGATACCTCGAATCCTAAGAACTCAAGCTTGTCCTGTCCAAAACAACATTTACTAATATTAATATTTAGTAATTCCGCAGTCATAAAATCGTTTGAATACTTCGTCTAAATGCCGTCGGTGGCTTATGATGTCATCGCTTGCCACTATAACGTCGTCAATATAGGCAAAAATATAGTCTAATCCCTGCAAAACATTATTATCCATGAATTTTTGAAAAGTTTGTGCTGAATTGCGAAGTCCAATGGGCATTAACCGAGAGCGGAGTTGAGGCGGTAGTTGTCTCTGCCGGTGCACTCGTCCGCCGTCGCCTGCACCGAGCCTAGTTTTCTGGCTGGTTACGCCGTCATTGTAGGTTGTCCTTAGTCCTAGAGTTATCTCGCTTTTTCCAGTTGCACGGCTCCACGCATTTTACTGCCTTGTGCTTATAGCGAAAGTGATAACTATATAGCCAATTTGGATGCGACGGGCTACGCCCATTCCTCGAAAAGGAACGACGTCCTCGTGGTGACGATCTACCTCTGAATTGGTACGACTGGTCTCTTGATCTCGATCTTTCTTGATTGGTCTCCAACCTCGACATTCTTTCTCCGAGCGTCCGTATTTCCGCTACGATCTGGCTAACATCTCCCGTTGACTGTTTTGAGCTGATTTGCTCAATCTGAGATACTGCTCCCATCGGTTTTGAAGTCTCCACCGAGTACAACAGGTAGGTACACAGTTATACAACGTTGAAATACCGATAAAGCGAATGTCTAATAAGACATGTTAACCCGGGGAAGTCTTGGATTAATTCAATAAATGTGATGACATTGCCGAACGCGGTTTGCACGCGTACGCTTACTTAAACTGTGTCACCACATGTCCATGCAAATCTGCCTGAACAGGTACTTACCGATGAAGAAGCTATGCAGGAAGGTTTGCAACAAAATGAAGATAATGCCAATGTCAATGAACCATCAACTAGCACCAACAGGGAGTTGAACGATGGGCTAGCTATAAGGCGCGCCCTCGTTGCTCGGCTGTGGGCCGCAATCCTTAAAATAAAATAAAATAATATTTATACAATATCGCTTTTCAATCTTGACAATGTAGGCTTGATTTGGCTTTGAAAAATTAAGTTAGTACGAGTATGTATAACTTACCTGTCAAGTGTATTTGCAATTCTTTCCAAAATATTGAGAAGTTGCTCCAAATTATGACAAAAATAAAATTTAAACTAAAATTTATGATCCACTGCACTTATAATGTCTCTGGTTTAAAGTAATTTATTCAATTAACTTACTGTTGGAAAAGGATCAACTTGAATGTTAGGTAAGCCTACGCCAAAGCCATCACCGAGTAGCACCAAAAACTTTTTTTCAACTGACAGTGGGTTATCATCTAGAGGTCCTCCTCCAGTACGATTTTCGGCAGCACGCACTACAGCTACTCTTTTTTTTAATTTGGCTTTGTAGTCCACCCAGTACTATAAAACAAGATTATACTCGAGGTATTATTAAATCAACCAAGTAGGTAGGTATTTTAACAAAATATACGTACGCTGGACCATCCCTTCCAATCCTTCACGGCACCTACTCCTTGCGAGTTGAGTGCCTCGGCGATAGACTCCCACATTCGCCTTGAATGTTCTCTGGCTTGCGCCGATTTGTTATAGCCTGTCACAATTTCTTTGAGTGTCTCGAGCTGATTAAAGGTAACACGTCGTCGCCGAGAACTATCATCTGACGAACTAAAATAAATATAAGTATTATAAATAGATAAGGTTGTTATTCGTATCGAAATCTAAAATACTTACGCCATTCTACACTGAACACCAATGAAACTATTAGGTACTCACAAGCTCTAAACAACACTTACTAAAAGTTGTCGGAGATTATTGTCATCACTTTTAGATTCTCAAGAGGATGTACAAAAGTTAAATAACGAGGAACTTCCCGCCATGTGTAGTGGCGGTATGACGACGATCCGTTCAGAAACCTAATAATTAATAACATTTTGACAAATCATAATAAGTAAAGTACTTAATAACATATTGAAGGTAATGAAATTCCTAACACAACGCTCATTGTTTGTTATATTGTATCAACATTTTATTGAAATGAATTGTTTTTCTCACTAAATGTGTTAAAAAATAAAACCGTAACATTCCGAAAAACATCTAGCGGTATTTCTGAACGTTGCGGACGAAACTTGACAACCGGCCATAGACAATGTATCCAGCCAGAATCCAGCCAGAGTTAGGTACCTTATATTACGAAAAATAACAAGGCAGTATTAGGCCGTAAACTGAACTGCCTGGAACTTGGATGGTTAGTAAAAAGTTTGTATTAGGCCCCCAGGTAATCGCTGTTATATCTGGCTTTTGATTGCTTAGCAAAGTTACCAGTTCTTTTTTAAAATCGTTATTTTCTTGGAGGGGTTGACTATCAATAGATAGGCTATCGATATTCGACTATTGATAGGCAACACTAGTAGGTACTACTAGTACCAGCATTATTCAAGGGTAAATGTTCGAGTCCTCCTCGGCTCCGATGTAGTGGACTGTATTTTTAGGTGTGAAGATGTTGAACGGAGCAGGCAGTACAATGAAACGACGGTTACTAGTATAAGCAGCCCTGCTACTCTGCAAAACGAAAAACGAAGTTTCGTGACAATTTTCGGGGTCAGCTTATGTTGGTGGATACTGAATTCGTAATAGTTCACCAACATAATTAGAACCCAAAAATTGTCACGAAACTTCGTTTTTCGTTTTGCAGAGTAGCAGGGCTGGGCAGGGTCTGGGAGCGGTCGGGCAGGGCTTCACCTTGCGACTTGCCAGTAAAGAATTGAGAACTTGATTCTGCACCGAAATGTGCGAATCCTTATACGAAGTTCCGCCTGGCCACTCCACTACTGCGGCAGCGCGTTTTTATTAGAAACCACTGAAAAACTATCTTCTATCCCTCTCTTACAATTTTCTCACTTACTCTCTAAAAACTACCCAATCATAGGTCCCAATTTGACACGAGGAGATGTGGTGCGAGGTGACCTTTTTGACCTTCACAGATCCTTACACGTGCCGTAACACAAGTACCTACTTAGGCTACAAGGGCCAGGACGCCAGGACAACCTTAAGCCTGGACCGTCCTCCCGTTCCCTAGGTAGGTATTGTCTGACCCGGGCACCCCTATCTCGTCTACCTTTACCTTTCCTACCTACTTCACCTCTCCTACCTACCACCACCCTCTCCTCCGGGAATAAATAATACCACCCACCAATTGAAGTTTTATTTACTTATAACTAATACCCACCCCTGCCTACCCTTCTACCCAAACTCTACTACTAGGTTAACTTTATTAATTTACTACAATGAAGCTAAATTATATAAACGACTCGAACGGTAGAAGGGCGGCCCTAACGAGGTCCTACAACTAAGTACTTAAAACTACTTTGGCCTTGCCCCTGCCTACCTTTTACCCAAAACTTACTCCTAGGTTAATTTATTACTACTACTAAGACTAAGTTATAATGCATGACTCGACTGGTAAAAGGCGGCTGGCAAGGCCCTATAACTATGTAGCATTCGCACCACACCGAAATACAGTGGTGGCTTTCTGCTACACAGGGAAGACCTGGATGAGAGGTCTGACGAGTAACGAAGATAAGATCCAAGTTCACACTTTGTACTAGGCAGCCAGCAGTAAAGATATATGCAAAGTACGTACCTCAGACTGCAAGCTGACACTCGATGAATTTCCACCTTCCGATTGATGTGAGCTGATGATGAGGCTAGGGTTTCACGAAAGACACAATAGATGATGATCACACGCGACAGGGTTAGATTCAACTGCTTTGAAAGGGGTCGCGAGGTGCGCGTGCGTTCCGGTCGGTGTCCGTTAAGTAGCTGTCAATTGCTCTGAGCTTTGATGTATACGCACAATGCATAACTACCAAAAGGTTGGCGTTTCGTTACTGCTAGTAAAGCCCAGAGACAAAGTGTGAAGTGTGTTGAAAATGAGGTTTGATGGGAACGAAACAAACTATCTTAAACTAAGTGACTCGACTTTAATGTTGCTATTAAAATAGTCTTAAAACTAGCCTAGGGATGGGCAAATGGAAAAAAAATATCGATATTTATCGTATCGATATTTTTCAAATATATCGATATATATCGCCCAAGAAATATCGATATTTCGATATATCGATATTTTTTTACCAATATGCAATTATTTATAAAAATTCGAAATTTTAAAGCAAATACACATCTGGCAGTTTTGACATCAGTTTTATTATTAAAAAAAAACAGGTTTTTCATTGCTTGACATAAAAAAAAAAAAAAAAATACAAAGAAAATGTGACGCATGAGCAGACAGCACAGCAGAGCTTTAAAAATATATCGATTTTGATATCTGAAAATAAATATCGAAAATTGATATATCGCTGGAAAAAATATCGCCGATATATATCGATATTTTTCTAAAAAAATATCGATATTTTGATATATCGATATTTTTTGCCCAAGCCTAAACTAGCCTAACTTAAACAATTCAAGTTAGCTATGTGCGTCGGCGCCCGCTGATGGTTGTTGTCGTGCACAGTAAATAAAAAAAAACAGTGACAGATACGCTCCTGAAATAATTTGCACTGTATATTAATATGATTAGGGTTCAACCTATGAACAGCAGGATGACGGGGTGGTCATAAGAAGGTTATACATAATCAATAAAATGTTTAAAGAACTGAATCAACATCGCTTCATTACACCATCCTGAAGGAACCATTGGCGCCGCCAAGGATTCCTTTAGGTGCACCCGCCAGCATGTGGGGCTTGAAATTCACTCGAGGAAAAATGAATATTGGTGGGACGGATTTATTGCAGTTATCATTGTCACCAAGCTTCCTCTTTCGGCACTAGACATTGTTTTTCGGCACTAGACATTGTTGAACCTATCTGCTTAACTCCTTTAGGGGCCAATATTTTTGGTGGCACATCAACTGTGGAGTTACCGGTCTCATCCAAATTTTGGCGGAGGTGGGAGATGCCGCATCGGAGAAGCGAGCGAGCTTGGAGTGGCTGGTGCTGGGCTCGGAGAGGCAGGTGCTGGGCTCGGAGAGGCAGGTGCTGGGCTTAGAGAGGTAGGTGCTGGGCTCGGAGAGGCAGGTGCTGGGCTCGGAGAGGCAGGTGCTGAGCTCGGAGAGGCAGGTGCTGGGCTTGAAGAGGCAGGTGCTGGGCTCGGAGAGGCAGGTGCTGGGCTCGGAGAGGCAGGAGCTGAGCTCGGAGAGGCAGGTGCTGGGCTCGGAGAGGCAGGTGCTGGGCTTGGAGAGGCAGGTGCTGGGCTCGAAGAAGCAGATGCAATTGGAGCAAACTCTCACTATGCCATTCCTCAAACCTAGAACAAAACCAAGTGTTGTATCTTATTACCTACTCTATTATACTCGTAGTATCTTATCTTGCGCGCCCTCCACGGCGCCCGCTAGACCCATCGCGATCCAAAGCCACTCCAGCACCACCACCTGCCTCCTTCACCTCCACTAGTGGCAATCCACCTGATCTTCCGTGTCCACCTCGGACACGCACACCCCTTCCCCTTCTCGGAGCCCTAGTACAAGGACGTCTAAAGATCAAAAATATACAATGTAAGCACAGAGCAGAAAGAAATATGCAAAATAAAAAAAACGCAAAAATAGAACATAAATGTTACAAAGAGCAAAGAAAAACCTACAATAAAATATGTTACGAAATCATCAAAATTGAATATGCGCTATGTCTTATCCATGTTTAGTCTTTCATCCGACCAAAACTCACGCAAAATAGCTTTTATAATTGGACATTTCGCCAAAGCTCTTTTCAAATTATTAAGTAAATGTAAATTCAACATTAGTTTTATTGAAAGCTGTAGACCGAGCCAGGCGACGTTATCATGGCGTTTTCTGAAAAGACGTAACCAATATTCTCTAGCCATTTGATTTTTGTCTCACTCAGGTGGATATTTTTATTTTTATTATTTTCTGAAGAATGTCGAAATCTACTCATAACATAAACGATAAAAGCAAGGCCCTTTTTCTTGCTATTTCAACAGACTGTGGTTTTTTATGACAGTTTATGTCGTTTACGGAAAGCTTGAAACCATTTTTTCCTGGA
Organism: Xanthorhoe designata; assembly: GCA_963582015.1. Classification (NCBI taxonomy): domain Eukaryota; kingdom Metazoa; phylum Arthropoda; class Insecta; order Lepidoptera; family Geometridae; genus Xanthorhoe; species Xanthorhoe designata. The sequence goes on along the minus strand of OY757057.1, from coordinate 247,724 downwards.
ACATCATTTTTAACCCTTTCCTAACGGCTACTAGAAATATTTAAAAATACCTAATTTTTGTGTTTAATTCTTAAAAGGGAGCATGAAAGGAAGGAAACACATTTATAATTTTCAGACTTTTAGCTTTATTCTAGGTACTATTTCCAGAACCTAGACTTTTTGGTACCGTCAGGTACTTTGAGGTACCAAAAAGTGTAAGTTCTGATACAAGACATCGGAACTTTCGGAACTAATATTTCTACCGTTACATAATTATAATCAAACATTACATCGTGATATTCAGCAAAACAGTTCTTTTTCTCATTTAGACATAAAAATACGTTGCAATGGGAACACTTGGTATGTGGCTTCGACTGTATTTTCTTCATACTACATACTTCAGATCTTCCTCTATTTTTTCCGAAACTTGGCCAATAAATTCTGCCAATGATTCGGATCTGCATCAGAATCGTCGAAATCTGATCCATCGCCACTGCGAACTGGTGAGACAGCATACTGACGTTTAGGAACTCTTCGTTGTTCGTCAGATGAAGAGGGCAAGGTTTCAAGGTTTAGCGAAGACTCGAGTATGCTCGGTGATGTAACTGACCTTACATGTTTTTTTCGTTTTGACTGAAAAAAAGAATAGTGATGTAAATTAGGCTCTAAATTGTAGAAAAAATTATTATTAATATTTGGAATTTGGGATGCGGTTTTGCTGCACTGTACCTACAGAGTGTATACCTCGTTTTTCTAAGTAATATACCAAGGTGTAGAGGTATAAAAATTGACAAAATAGACAATGTGGTTTACCATTCTTGGTACTTCTCGAAGTAAGCGAACAACAACATTCCCTGTGGCTCCCAGATCAGGTTCATCTTCCAGTCTTCCTGAATTTTCTAGAGGTGGTGAAAAGCGGCATTTTCGAATCACCGTGACTGTCGTTCCAGTCCAAAAAAAATACTAGTGAAAAATCACCGTGACTTTGTCACGTCGATCACTCACGTCACGCACGAGAAACGAGATGTTTTAACGTTTTATTTAGGTAACAGGCTCAGTCAGAACTGAGAACAGTTGCACAAATCTAATAATGGCACTGTTTATTTATAGGCAGTCAACTACATATTTAGAACAATTGTAAAAGTAATTATTAAGTTATAATTATAATGTTAGCTAGGATGCAATGTGGTAGGTACCTACTTAGGTGAAAAACGTTTTATGAACTTAGAATCTAAGTTTAGGAACCAATTATTACACTAATATTATAAATGCGAAAGTTTCTCGGTATGTGTGTATGTTTGTTACCTCTTTACGCTTATTCTAGGTACTACCGATTTACCACATTATGGCAATACCTACAGCGCTAGGGAATAAGTACCTACCTACCTACTCGCCTTATTCCATGGCAGTATTTCGCCACAGACAGACAATGAATAGTTTTTATTGAATTCGGCTTACACATTCGGCTCGCCGCGTGTATTAGGTAGATAGGAGGTAGAGATTAGCATATCTAGGTAGGTAGAAACAATACTTAGCTAAGATAAATTAAAAAGGGGTCGGTTGTCCTCGGTGAATGGGATGTCTAGTTAGATCTGAGGGCGCCTTAGCCGCATGTTGGCGACCTAAACTGGTGGACGGGAGGGGTTTTTCCCAAGCATTTGGGACGGGGGCCCTCGGCGGGGCCATGCCTGCTTTAGGAGCAGGTTGGGATCGTGGCAGGGAAGGACGTGCCAACTTGTTGGTCTTAGGCGCCTCGGGCGTACGGCTGCAGTCAGAGGTGCCGTGGCCACCCAGGCACTTGACACAGCGCGGTCTGCCGAAGCAGTTACGCGCAGAATGGCCGTACAGCTGGCACCTGTGACACTGCGAAGGTGCGCCGTTACGGTGGGGGGGCTCTACATGGACTCCGGAGAGTCCATTCACCGCCTTCAATTTGAAGACGGCTTTACCTTCGGCAGTACGATCTCATCTATCGATCGTACTACCAGTACCATGTCGTACGTGCGTCTGGACCGAGCCGAGACCATACGGTGAACCTCCCGAACGGGGAGGTTCTGGGACCGTAGACCTTCTCTTATGGAGTCGGTGGATTGCTCTGCGGGGAGGCCGCGGATGACGACACGCAGAACGCGTTCGTCCTTAAGAGCGGAAGGTATGAAAATCGAACTTCTGAGAGCGAAGTTCTTTTGTGAGGGCGCGATGATCGCGGGAGGAGCTGACGGTAATGCGGATACCGTCTTTGGTGTTGATCGCGTTTTTGACCGCGATGCTATGGATTCTACAGAAGGTAGAGATGGCCTCCCATTTCTCCTTGTGACGGAGGTAGATGGGAGGGGGGGATTTCTCCTTGGACGCCAGAGTGGCATTCGCCGAGGGGGCGGGCTGAGATCCCGAGGGGGCCTGAGTGGCCGAAGTGGATGGCTGAGGGCTTGCCTGGGCTTTGGCGGGAGGCGCCTTAGTCGAGGAGCGAGCGGTACGCTTCCTCTTCCCCTGAACTACGGTGAATTCATCGTCGGAGGAGGGTGTGACTTCGGTTTCGGTCGCGGCGTCCGGGACTTCGATGTCCATGTCGTCTGAGTCGGACTCGTCGGAGTCTACGCGGGGGGAGACGTTGGGGGTGCCGCTGAGATCAAGCCTAGAGGGCTGAGAGGGCTTGGGAGGGGGCGCGGAGGTAAAGGCTTTAGGAGCCTCCACCTTACGGGCGGACGAAGGCGCGGAAGGCGCGGGCGCGGACGCGGGCGTGGACGCAGACGCAGATGCGGACGCGGGGCCAAACGGGGCCACTTTTTTAGTGGCTCGGGCCTTGGGTTTAATGGCCGGAGGGGCTGGGAGGGCCACGTCAGAGGTGACGGGCTTGGCCTTAAGGGCCGGGACTCGTTTAGGGGCGGCCAGAGGGGCCCTGGTGGCGGCAACTGCCTTACCTGCGGGGACTGTGCGGCGCCGATCCCTTCGTTGAGTTATAACAGCTCGACTCTGTCAAAGCGCAGGGTAGATGGCACTTGCGTTTCGTTTTCAACACGATATTCATGACCGGATGCGACATATGCATTAATCGAAGTACTTCAAGACGTATCAACGAGGTGGAACTCTACCTTAAAAATGTTGGAGCGCTTTGTCGAGCTTGAAGATGCTATCAAGGCTACAATAGCTTTGTCGGACGAAAGTTGGGAGCCTCTGACACCAGAAGAGTGGCGGATTTGTCGAGAAGTATGTATCATTCTGAAACCATTCGACCAGCTTACCGAAACTATGAGTGGTGAAGAAAAAACTAATCAGGTAACTGGGACCACGGTCCCAGTTTTGTAGTGGGCCCAGTCGCCTGTATCCTCGTGAAAAGTACGTTACTGAAAGCCAGATATTAATTTTAACACGAGGCCTCATTTCAGCGCTAAACCAAATGCTTCAATTTACAGAAGACCCATTCGTGGATGATTTTGTGGATAGTCTCCATGACTTCTTTCATCATTTTTTTCTTCTTTGATCTTCATCCATCATCATTTTTTAATCTGCACGTCCAATGCCCTGGGCGCGTCTGTGCGTTTTCGCTTTCATCACTGTATGCCCCGGACACGTATATGAGTTTCATACAATTAGCTAGTCATTAACGCAGTGCCCCAAACGCGTCGGCTCGTCTACTGTTATATTCTGTGGCAGATGGTGTATTCCCACTTGAACCGACCGACTTGACAACTCGCGAGTTGGCACATTCAGATTTCATAAAAAAAAAATTATCGTCAGATGGCGTTCTATGTAGTTATGTATAATAGGTAAAAATGGATGTGACCCAAAAACGTTAAACTAACTAGATACCTACTTATGTAAGTAGGTACTTAGATATATCAAAATTACTCATTCAAACTTTATTTGCTTGCGACAAACCCTGGAAAATGTAGAATTGAATAAATTATAATATTATAAAGAGGTAAAGTTGGTTTATTTGTATGTTTCGGGTAATCTCCGAAACTACTCATTCGATTTCATAAAATCTTTCACCGATGTTTAGCATGGACTTTCATGAATTAACATAGGCTCTATTTTATCAAGGTAGGTACCACGCGAGTGAGCCGTTCACAACTAAATATAAAACACATTCATGTCTGTCAAAAAAAAGTAATTGTACCTACGTAATAATGATCTAGGTACCTACCCGACATTTCAAGGCAAGCGCCATCTGTTATCAATTTCCGAAACCTTGCCTTGAAAGATCCGACAAATTATTACCTACGTTATTCAAACACAAGCTACTCTTTATCCAGGGAAGTACCGTGCAAGCAAAGCCTCAGGTGGAAGCTTGTCATGATTCATGCATAATTTAGATTGGGTAAAATAAAAACGATTGTACTACTTATAACTTAAATTTCATCTTAAAACTAAATAGGTTTACAAATTCATTGATATTTATGGGAGCTCTACTGACTTATGATTATCACTAGTCAGTAGAGCTCCCAATTTTTCCCACACTATTTACTGCCGCCACCCACAACTCTTGGTTCTGCAGCTCCTCCGAAGTAAGTGGAGGCCGTCTGGCCTCGTAAACCTCGGGGAGCTGCAACCGCTCCATGAAGCGCCTACGATGTGGCGTGGATGGTGGTGGCGGCGTGGGTGATGGTGGCGGCGTGGGGGGGGTGGTGGTGGCTGCGGCAGTGGGGAATAAATTTCTTCTTCAGTTCTACTATAACAATAAAAATAAAACAATTTAGTACAGGTAAGTAAGGAATGGTGCTCCGACAACTTCAACAACAATTATAATGCATAGATGCTTACCTAAGTACTTAACTTACTCCTGCAATATGCAGACTAGTAGGATTGTTTATCTGACAAGCCTTGAAGATAAGTATACGGGATTTTTTACCGCTTATTGATAAATCAACTTAGTTAAGTCTAATAAATAAAAACTTAATGCTTACATAACACAACAGCGCCAACGCCTCCACCATTTCCATTCGCGGGTTTCGCCACCAGGCGACTGCTGGCGACTGCTGGCGAGTAAAGGCTCCCTGAAAAGTTAAAAGTTACGTTTGCAAGCATGTCACACCACCAAAGCACATTTTGTTCCTCGTGTTACTAGTGCATGTTAGTACAAGGACCTTGGTATAAGAATGCAGTAGTAGGTACGTACCTAGTTTATAGGTGTACCAAGTGAGATTGGGCACACTAACCACGAATTAGTTAGATAGGTAACGTAATATCTTGCTAGTTGCTATCAACTAGGTAGGTACCTACCTACTAGAATTGCCACAGCAAGGTTAGTTTTGGAGCTATGAGGCATGCATGGCATCCAAGGTAGGTAGGTACATACCAAAAGCACAAAGTAATCACCTATCAGTATCTAAATCACTATCGGTACGTACCTACAGATTTATTTCAGACTTGTTCTGAAATAAAAGTACTTAAGTACATTTACGTTACGTTTCATGTCACCCAGGCAAATTAGTAGGTAATAATACAGATTTTGCTTCAAGTAAAACCATATCCCTACAACATGTAGATAAGTAACCTTGGATATCATTCATCATTCATGGGCCTTATACATCTACATGAGATGATTTATGCAGCATCCGATTGAAAAGTCCGGCACTTGCGTACATGGCTAGTGAGACCGATGCGAGAGCGACAGCTACGTCCGCAAATTTGGCATAAAAACTCCCCTTGAGTTGGAGGAAGGGAGGCTTGCTCATGACGTTGCTCGCGCTTGTGTGCAAGTAAGTCAAACCAGGTGTTGTCGTGAACGACCAATCCGTCTGTAATGGCTTTCCTCCAGCCATCACGATCTTCTGATGTTTGCATCCAGTTCTTGGGATCAATTTTGAAGGATAACATGTCCCGTTTAGCGGAATCCTTAAATCTTAACATGGGGCGTCCGACTGGTCGCTTAGCGTGTGCAATTTCTCCGAGGAGAGTCTGTCGAGGCAAACGAGAAGGCTCCATCCGTTGCACATGCCCCAGCCAGCGGAGACGTCTTTGTTTTAATATAGCAGTAATGCTGGGCAACTGTGCAGTACTGAGCACTTTCTCATTTGTAATACGATCTTTCCATGTAATGTCCAAAATGCGCCGAAGACAACGCATGTGGAAGTTGTTTAATTTTCGTTCCTGTTTGGGATACGATGTCCAAGTCTCAGCTCCGTACAAGAGTATACTTAAAATACATGTCTGATATACGATCATTTTAGTTTTGGTGGTCAAGTGTCTATTATACCATACCCTTGCACCGAGCTTCCCGAACATCGTTGATGCCTTACCTATGCGGATGTTAATCTCCGCATCCAGTGAGAGATTGGTTGATACTGTTGAACCAAGGTAACAAAAATTTTCAACAACTTCCAAAGGTGAATCGTGCAACAGGATAGTTGGATTTTCGATAACACCTTGCGCCATTATGACGGTTTTCTTTGCATTTATAGACATAGAGAACAAAGCGCATGCCTTGTTAAATTTATTCACCATTGACTGAAGCTCTTCCGGGGATGAAGCAACAAAAGCTGCATCGTCGGCAAACAGTAAGCATTCTATGAAAATATCCTGGCGGTGTTTTTTGGATTTAAGATGAGATAAATTAAACAGCTTACCATCCTTTCTGGTGTGAAGATGTATGCCTTGGGACGAATTTCCAAAAGCGGACCTCAGGAGTACGGAGAAAAATATGCCAAATAGTGTTGGTGCCAAAACACAACCCTGCCGTACTCCCTTACGCATATTAAATGCATCTGAAGTATTTCCATTGTAAACAACAGAACCTTTCATGTCTAGGTGGAAAAGCTTGACCAGATTAAGGAGTTTCGGAGGGCAACCAATCCTTTCAAGAACAGTGTACAAGCCCTCCCTGCTGACAGTATCGAATGCCTTGTTTAAGTCTACGAAAGCTACCAGCAGGGGGGTTCTCTGCTCTCTACACTTTTCCTGAAGCTGACGAAAAGTGAAAATCATGTCCGTGGTAGAACGCTTGGCCCGAAAACCACACTGAGCCTCAGGATATACACGGTTAGCTAATATCTGCAGCTTGACTAAGATGATACGGCCAAGTAATTTTCCAGCGATACTAAGTAGGGAGATGCCTCGGTAAGAGTTACAGTCGCCACGGTCACCTTTTCCCTTGTACAAAGTAATGATATTAGCATCGCGCATATCCTGGGGGATGCATTCCTCCAACCAGCATTTTCTAAAAAGATTGTACAATACGGGAGCAACACATTTCACTTTAACTATCTCAGCAAGTACACCATCACTTCCTGGACTCTTGCCACGCTTCAGTTGCTGTGTAGCAGTAAGAAAATCCTCAATCGTTGGAGTATCATCTAGATCCTTCATTACAGGTAGTTGTGTAATTGAAGCCGCTGCTTCAGGATCAATGTCGACTGGTTGGGCGTAGAGATCGGTGTAGTGCTCAACCCATCTATGGAGCTGACGATCTGAGTCGGTAATTTGGGTGCCGTCTACTTCTTTTAGAGGAGCGGTTTTAATAGGTAAAGGGCCTAGAGCTTTCCTTATACCTGAGTACACTGCGGCAAAATTACCAGTCACAGCGCTCGCCTGAATACCCTTGCACAGCATATCATACACACTTACTTACCTATCTAGTTTGCAATTGGCAGCGGCATGCAGTTTTTATACAAAATATTATATCCACGCTGTGTGTAGCTAATAAAATAAATAGGTACTTAAGTACTCACCTTTCTTCAGCCATATTTTCTTTCTATTTCAATTCAATTCAATCTATACTATAATACGTTATGTACGCTGCGCGTGCGTTCCTTCCACTCTCTCGGGCGGGATCTCGAAAAGAACGAACGAAATAACCTCCACCTGTTTTCACGCATGTCAGAAATTGCGCCGCGAAACAGACGTCAAGATAGGCTTTGTCTATTTAGATCGAAAACTACCCTATTACGTAATAGCATAGTATGTATGGCGCCAATAGTTTACAATAAAATACCAAAAAGCTACCAAGAACTTACCTATAACGAATTTAAAAATAAATTAAAAAAACTGTTAATTGAAAAAAGCTACTACAATATTAATGATTTCTTGAATGACAAATTTTAAATTTTAATGCATTTGTAATATTTTAATTGTTTGACATTCTCTTCATAATTTTAATGTTGTAATTAATTCTCTTGTTTTATTGTATTTAATTTGACATTATTGTAATATTTAAATTGTGTAGGTAGTTATACCTACTAAAAGCATGCCATTTCTCTCGCTTTGCTCACCGAAATCGGTAAAACATGTTGCGGCTATACCCAGTTTTATCATCATATTTACACATGTTTATGCAAATAAATGATCTTTAAGCGAACAACAACAAACAACCGACCGAAGCAAAGCAAAGCAACTTCAAAGAAAACATTCAATCATAGATTTTTGGGTTGCCATCATGTGAATTTTTGTTTACCCATGAAATCAACTCGAAAAAAATTGTCGATAACTTTTCTTAGTAAATGGAATACCAAATTATGTAGGTATGTTACTGAGAACTAGTCTTGACTAAAATCTATGTAGTAGAAATCTACCTACCTAACTATAGGTAGATACCTACTATTCAAATTGATCAAATAACGTATGCCGGTTAATAAATTGTTTAGTCAAAGCATGCAACGCTAAACAATACAATATTCAAACAGAAATATTTATCAAAACATGGCCTTACTAATTTATGACTATTTTTCGAAAAATAAACAATTGTTAAAACTTCAATTGGCAGTGTAAAGCGTGGCTAATCATGTTAATCCTTTTCCTTAAAATTGAATTATTTTGCTAACAGATTTTAGTATATTACCTCAAGCCATTAATCAAACGATAGACATACTATTACAAGAAATAAAACAATGTTAAAAACTACAATGGGCAGTGTAAAACGTAGGCAATATAGTTTTTTATACAAAAATTTTTGAAGGGCTTACTTAATCCTTTTATTACCCATGCCACAAATGCAACCGCTGCGTAGGTAGGTACATATTGCGCGAAAAAGAGATAGCCAGAGCTACTGACTCAGGCGCAGGTATATTGTTTTATTTTTTTATTATTATGAGCCGTGATGATCCCACTGCTGGGCAAAGGCCTCCCCCCACTCTTTCCACACCTCACGATCCTCGGCAACTACCCTCCAGTCCGGCAAAAACTGGTCGACTTCATCTCTCCACCTCCGTTTTGGTCTGCCGCGTCGCCTTCTCGCTGGATCGGGGCGCCACTCGGTAGCTACCTTCGCCCACAGCTCATCTGGCATCCGACAGACATGTCCTGCCCAATTCCACTTTAGCGTAGCGGCCTTCGAAGCCACATCAGCAATTTTAGTTTTGGAGCGCAGTTCGGTGTTTCGGACTCTGTCCGTTAACTTGACACCCAAGATGCTGCGCTCCATTGCTCGTTGGCAAACTTTGAGCTTGGACTTAAGAATGTTAGTCAATGACATATTGTTTTATAAATAATAGAAATTAGTCTTCTGCAAATCTTTGTAGAAGGCGAATCTCCGCTCGGTTTCGTGTCGTTCGTGTTGTGTTGGAATTGTGACAAGTGTGATACCATCATTTTGACCCCGGCCTGTTACACTGTGTTCTGATCCTGCTACTCCTGACGACCCCGGCTTGTTCTACTGTGTTTTGATCCTGCTACTCCTGACGACCCCGGCTTGTTCTCCTGTGTTTTGATCCTGCTACTCCTGACGACCCCGGCTTGTTCTCCTGTGTTTTGATCCTGCTACTTCTGACGACCCCGGCGTGTGGTGGTACTGAGTTTTGTGCCTGTTACTCACGAAGATCTCCGCTGGATTTACTGTGTTCCTGATTCTGCGCCATTTGACACTCTAATGTAAGTACCAATACTTTGTAACATTCTAATGATCATAATTTAAATAATGTTATTGGCCCTTATTCGATACAATCTTCATATAAATTACATCAGGTACCTACCTACTTAGTTATTTGACATAAAGCCTCTTTCAACTTCCTCCATTTGATTTACCCCTGGTTGTCTTTAACCATTACTTACCTTCCAGCAACAGTTAGAAAGTTATTGGGGGCAATTCGGAGTGTCGCAAAAGCTAAACTAACCTAACTAAAACTATTGCCATCCTTTTTATTTCCCATCGCTATGAAAGGGACGGCAACAATTTTAGTTAGCTTACAGAATTGCCACCATTTTCTCACCTTTTTAATAGTCTTCCATATTATTTCCATATCGTTTCTAAGTTGCCAATTTCATCGATCTAGTCTACTGATAAACTTGTGTTAGATTTTATTATGGTTGTTATTATGTCCTATTTTGGTTGTTTCTTTTATGATTATAATGTGTTTTCCTATGCCCGATTTCTATGTTGAGAATCTGTATTTTCATAGGCCTCTGGCTGACCTTTCTATTCACTCTTTGTTACGTTATCCGCACTTATTTCTTTAATATCTATAAAATACCAGTAATTCTTCTAAGCATTTATGTTAGTTCCCGTTTTAGTTTAAATTTATTTTGTAGTTTTATTTAGACCAGCAGCGTCTCTTCCTAGCATTCCCCGTTTTATTTTATATTTTCTTTTGTGATTATATTCAGTCTAGCTGCTAGACTGAATATAATCACAAAAGAAAATATAAATACACTAGGGCCTAGTGTATTTATCTTCAACCTCTTGATTGCTGAGATCTCTCTATATTTTTTTATACTCAAGAAAGTCGAAGTCCTTCCTAGTAGTTCTTATACCTCGTACCTCTTATCTTTTCTCTTGTAATTGGTTTATATTACTTTTATCTGTGCAATTTCTCCTTCACTTTTTTATTACCTTCTTCCTCTTTTCTTTTCCACTCTTTTCAGCAGCTCCTTGTTCGTAACCTTCTCCTTCGAGCTAATCTTTTTATCCTCTTCACCACATTTCCAAATGCCTCTAACATCATCATCTATGTTATATACTGTATCTAAAATTAGCTTGCTGTTTCTTGTTCTGTTAGGTATTTTCATATTTCATTTCGCTTTTTCGGTAATGATTTATCTTACTTTCTTACTTGCTCGATTTTATGCACGCCGGCTGGCGTTTTACCGTGTTTTCTGTTGTCATCTACTGCTGCTGTGTGTTGTATTTTGATTTTTTTTATTTTTGCTTCATAACTTATTTATAAAATATTCTCCATTTTGCTAACTGAGTTAAAATATTGATAAATTACTCATATTAAATTACTCAGGTCGTCAGTACAATAATTATAGTTAGACAGAAATCATTTGATCAATGTTTTAAATTTATTTTTCTTTTCGTACCGTATTATTTTATTTCGTTTTATGGTTATTTTGAGATGTATCACGTGATTATTCTGTTTAGATGGACGTGGTCGAGCAAAATCTAGCCATGATTTTTGGGGAAGAAGAGGCTGAGGCCTTCCGAAATGAGCGACGGCGACGTACTGCAAGTACGTCGTCAGAAGCTACTTTTAGAGACTCTGAAGTCTCTGATGCTGACCTGTTGGACAGGTATATAAATAATTATATTCTTTATTGACATACTATGTGAGTAGCAACTCATTTTAAATTGAAGTTACCTACTTTTTTCATTTATTGTGTACCTATACCAAGCTTTTTCTCTATTTTTATCTCCTCTTCTCAGTAATAACCCAGCTTTTACTAAAACATTTCTTAATCTATGATATCTTTTCAATGAACTAAATTATTAATTTTTTGATTACTAATTTAATTTATATTTTAATGAATCTAAATATTTTCAAAGGACTGACGACTCAGCGACTGAAGAGTCTGCTGAGGAAGAAGATGATCCGTCCACAGCAGCTCAATGGATTGATGAAGATGTGGTGATCCCGGCTTCCTTTTGGAAGACGCTCAAAACATGACACCAACACGCCACAGTTGTGTTGGGCAGAGGATTCTCTGAGGGTAGTCGGCTGAATAGATGGAAGCCGACAAACCCGGAGGAATTGTTAACCTTTCTGGGGATTTTATTTTACATGGGGACTGTGCGAATGAGCCAAATAAATCACTATTGGGCAAAATCTAATTTGGTAAAATTTTATTTGGGGCAGGTTATGAGCCGCAACCGATTTTTGTTAATATTAAGAATGTTATATTTTCAATATGAAACCGCCGGCAGTAACATGTACGCAAAAGTTGAACCATTGATTAAATATTTTAATGACATAATGAAAAAGTCAGTTTACCCTGAAAAACAAATGTCAATTGACGAATCAATGGTTCTGTTTAAAGGACGACTTTTGATACGACAATATACGGGGTGTAAAAAGACTACTACCGAAAACTGATGGGTTGCAATCAGACCATAGTACCTGAACATAATTAGCGAAAAAAAATTTTTTTTTTTTACCTTAAATATATTTTTTTTTTTTTTTAGTCACATACACATCGTACAACATAATAAGACCATTTCCACCTAATTAGATCATTTAATAAAGGAAATAAACAAGTAAATTAAAGAAACAGCAATATTACGCATAGCAATTATTACGCTCGTACGACAGCGAACAGCTGATCTCGCCCGCGGTCATCGACCGCCCGCGGTCTTTTTTCAGACAACTAATGTTTCTTTAGATGTCTTTTGGGGTGCTGTACCACCCCGTTTCGTTTTCGGTAGACGTCTTTTTACACCCTGTATAAAAAATAAAAGACACGTTTGGCATCAAGCTCTACATAATGGCTGACCCTAAAGGGCTTGTTCACAGAGTACATATGTACAAAGGGTCAGCCGATAGTGGGGTTGGTGGTCAAGGCCACGTAAAGAAAGTCGTCCTCAAACTTTTGACCGACTACATGAATGCTGGTCACTCCCTGTATATGGACAATTTTTACAACAGCGTGGAATTAGCTGAATTACTGCTTAGAAAAAAAACTTATTGTACAGGGACTCTAATAATAGGAAAAATAACCCAAGGACAGTGACCAGCAAAAAATTAACGGGGTAGTAGTGTTCACTCAAAAAACACCAAAGGTGTATGCGTAATGAAGTGGAAAGATAAGAGAGATGTTCTTCTAATTTCCACGGAGCATACACCAGAAAGTGTTGATGTAATAACAACTCGTGGTCGTACCGTGTCAAAGCCTAAAATGGTTGTTGAGTACAACAAATACATGAAAGGCGTTGACCGGCACGACCAAATGCTTGCTTACTACCCCTGCGAGCATAAGACGTCCGGTGGTACAAAAAAATAGGTATACACATATTTCAAATGATGTTAATAAACGCGTTCTTTATGTACAAAATGGGAACCGGCAAAACTTTATCCCTGGAAGTGTTTAGGGAGAAAGTTTTGTCGGGCTTACTTCCAACAGAAACACCTAGGTCACTTCCTCCGCAGCTGCCAACACACATGCCTAAAGTATTAGGCAGGAACGAGAATGGTGTGCTCAAGCGGAGGAAGTGTTCTAGGTGTTGGACTGTTAGTAAAAAAAGGAAAGATAGTGGAACGTACTGCCCTGATTGTGACGTAGGGCTATGCATGGAATGCTATGGTTCACATCATGTTGAAAACATGTTATTACCATGAATTTCAACATGATGTGGATCAAAGCATGCCTGTATGGGTGAAACTAGCGCCGCCACCGCCTATTTTATTTTATTATTACGTTGAACAAAATAATTTAAAAAAACTGTATGTACAGTTTGTGGAACCTATCATAAGTTTTTTTTTAATACCTATGTAATAGTTTCATTTTGTATAGTTTTCACAACATTCGTTTTATAGGTTTCACAAACTGTACATTCAGATTTTTTAAATTCTTTTGTTCAACGTTATAATAAAATAAAATAGGCGATGGCGCTAGTTTCACCCATAGACGCGCTCTTAAGATGGTTGTACGCGTCAAAAAGCGCCGCCGCCTATTTCTTTTTTAAGTTTTGATAAATTCCATTGTTCAATTTGTGTAATAATAAAATAAAATAAAGGCGGCGGCGCTAGTTTGACGCATTCATATGATAGATATTATGATTAGATAGATAGTTAGTTAGATAGATAGATAGATCATTTTATTGTAAACTGTTGAAATTTTTACAAAGGTGGGTAGGTTTGTGTTTATTAGATATAAGATGTCGCGAATATTGTATTATAATGTAAGTATTATATATTTTTAATTTTGGAATATATAATAGAAGTTGATTTTATAATCTTGTTTTAATCTCCCCTATTTTCCCTAATTGCGTAGGCAGGTTATGGCAACACCATCATAGTAATCAATCATAGACAGTCATCACCCTTAGCCAGGCTGAGGACGAATATGAACCACTTCATAATTTATTTTTTTCTAACGGGCAGAGCACACCTGGAGTCCACCTAAACTTAACCGAACATTTTTGACATTTCATGGTCACAACATTGTCGATCGAATTATTGTGTTTTTGACCGTTGGCGGAAGCAAAATATGCGATAATGTTGAAAAAAAATACGGTAAGTGCCCTGTTGCATTTGATTTAGGAAGTTATTGGATCTTATTAGGTATAAATGGTTTTAATATATCATAGGATTTGAGTTATGAACGCGGAAACTAAGTGGTCCCTATACGTCCACTGCCCGCTATTTTTTTTCCAAATCAAAATAATTTATTTTATAAATCTATGATTTCAGGGGCCTTATCCTCCACATCTTCGAGAGACTGAAATCGAAAGGCTCTAATAGATATTCATGCATCTTCAGAGGACGATTCAGATGATGGATGTACACATGAAAATTATCCAATGCCTCATATAAATGAAGCATTGGATAATATACAAGGACTGACACGTTCTGAGCTATTAGACATCCTTGAAGAAGAAAGGGTCTGTTCACCACCAGTACCAGACCCACATCCACCATCATTTTCACTAAATGAAGATATGGCAAATCATCGGCCCGTTGCATCCACTATAATGCAAGATCATGTGCAATCAATGATGGTACAAGGGCCTACATCATCCTCATGGATAGAGACAGAACAATTGGCTTCTCATTCAGCATCAGAGGTAACAACTATATCCCTAGGCTATCACCGCTTCAGCTAGTAAGGTCATAATATTAGGTTTTACCTTTTAGATGTTTTTATAATGGAATGTTTGTTTTCAGTTACCTCAAGATGTAGTCCAACAAACATCATATAGTGCACCAGAGCTAGAAACTCTACAGCAATTAATTGAAAAAAACAGGGTGTGGTCGCTGGATACTTCTAATTTTGCAGCTCCAGACTTCAAAAACAAATTGAAATCCAACAAAGTTTACACAAACTGAAGTGCTCCAATTGACTATTTTGAAAATATGTTTCCCAGTGAAATAATCACTATCATAACAAATAATACAAATGAATATGCAAGATTCATGTGGTCGCTAAACTGGACTCCAACTGCAGAAGAAGAAATAAAAGCTTATCTGGGAATAGTTATAATGATGGGCTTGCACCCTCTGCCAGATGTAGAACTTTATTGGTCTACAGACCCATTCTACCACAACCCAGTCATAAGTGAAGTGATGACATGCAGACGTTTTAAAAAAATCACAGAAAACTTGCACTTAAGTGACCGAGCCAGAGAACTACAGCGAACTCAAGTAGGGTATGATAGATTGGGTAAAATCCGTCAAATAATGAATATTTTGAATAAAAGTTTCAAGGATAATTGTATTGAGTCCCAGACTCAATCAATCGATGAGAGTATGGTCAAATTTAAGGGCAGAAGTAGTATGAAGCAATACATGCCCAAAAAACCAATCAAAAGAGGCTACAAGGTCTGGGCAAGATGCGACTCTGAAACTGGGTATTTGCATCAATTCAATGTATACAGTGGCAGATGTGAAACTAATGAAGATGGTGATGGAGGACTTGGTTTCAAAGTCGTCATGGAGTTGTGCAGAACAGTGCAGGTTGACACCCTAATATAATAAAAAAACGTTTATTTCTTTTCAAATAGAAACATTTACAAAAAGCTTAAAATAAAAATGCGACAAAGAAAATGGTCATCACTCAGCATGTGCAACAGTAGAGCAGAAAGGTACCCTACTGTTGCGCTGGTATTATGTGACGCCAGAGAAGAGCGTATAGCAGCGGCACTGCGATACACAACACAAGTGAAAAAAATATAATTATATAGTAAAGTTCTAATTATAATCATATATAATAATCTTATACTAGGTAAATCAATAGACAGTAGTTCAAATTAAATAAATATGTATATAAATAAAGTTAAAAAAGAATACAATAATCTGTTACCATTTTTACTAAACATAAATGCAAAGATAAATGAATGATGTATTAATTAAGTTTTACCAACAAACAAAAATGTATAATCTAAATAAAGAGAAGCTCAGAACGCCTGCCTCCTTGTGAACAATTTTTCTGAATATTTAGTAGGTGTTTTTTAAGTAGTTTTTTGAACGACCAAATAGATTTTATAATAGCTTTTGATATTTTTTTTACCAGCCTGCCATTGATGGAGATGCTGCATCAGAGGAAAATTTATGCAGTTGGTACTGTCAGAGTGAACAGGAAAGGATTACCACCACGTCTTTTACCACACAAAGGCGACAAAAAAGAAAATAAGTTGAAGATTGGGGAATTCATGTTCCAGTATGCAGACCCGGTGTCTGTAATAAAGTGGCGTGACACAAAAGATGTTTATATATGTACCACAGCACATGATCCTAAAAAAGTGGTTACTATACATCGAACCCAAAAGGATGGCCCAAAAGCACCAATAATTTGCCCATATGCAATTGAACAATATACTAGAAATATGGGTGGTGTGGATAGACTAGATCATTTTAGGTCATCCTACTCAATAGGGAGAAAATCAACAAAAAAAAATTGGTTGAGATTATTCTGGTTTATGTTGGAAGTGGCCTGCATAAATGCATACCTATATTATGTATAGTATGACACACAAGTCAAACAGTAGCAGCCACAAGGAGTTCCGTCTTAGATTGGCTCGAAGTCTCATAGACAACTTTTCCACCCGTATTAGAGACCATATCATTTTCAAAAATAAGAGAGGAGGCCGGTATGGTGTGGCCGATGAAGTGAGACTGAGAAATGTTGGGCATCACATGCCTTATGGTGCAAGAACTAGGAAACGATGCCGCTTCTGCAGCACCAAGAAAGAGGTCAAAAGATCTAAAATAATTTGTAAAGTATGCGAAGTTACACTTTGTGCAACACCATGTTTTGAGAACTTTCACAAGTAGATATGTAGTGCAACTTTTTATATTGATGAATGGTGTTTAGAAGAGTTTCAGATTGTGTAATATACCGATACCTATTCTATTTGTCGTTTTTTTTTTTTTATTTGAGCAGAGGACGCATAGTGACCACCGTGTTTTTTTAATAGAAATAATAATAATAAAAAAAAAACAAGAAATTAGTATTTTTTTAATCCTATAATCTACCATAATTAAGTCTCAAAATGTAAAACTATGCTCAACCTGGGTAAGGGTTAATTCAATACTTACCTCATGTTCACTCGTTACAGATAACGCCATCTCTAATAGTAGTGTCACACACAAACTTATCATTTGAATCGGTGAGAGTGGCGCTGTTGTAGTATTTAGTGCGGTAGAGAAAGAAATATGATTGAATTTATAGTTTTTACAATGAAATTGTCGTTAGTTCCACCTTCGGCAACTGGTCTAGATAAGTTTGTGGCACTGCGTACTTGCAACGAAAGAACAATATTTACGCTCACCTTGCCGCCTCGCTCGCTGGAAGTTGAGTTAGAATTATGCGTTAGCATCTATTAGTCTGTGGTTAGCTCTAAGTATAGTATACCTAGTAGTCTGTGGCTGAAACACTACATGCCATGCGTAGCATTTATAGATAGTCTGTGAACATTACGCTACGAGACGAGGAAAAGTAAGTAGGATTTCTAAGTTTCCCACTTGAACGCCCAGCGCTCGCGGCCGCGGAGGGGGACTTACGTCCGAGCGCAACCGACGGCAAGCGCCATCAAAACGCCGCGCGACTTCACCGATAAAAACGTTTACCAAAACAAAAGTATTAAAATTATTCGAAAACGAGAAATTACATTGTTTACTTTAATATCTGTAGAATAAACTTAAATTATCATCTAATCATTAAACCTACACCTTGATAATTAAAAATGATGTTAAAAAATCAAAGTAGACATTTTCGACCGGTTTTTCTGAAACTTTATTTTTTCTTGATTAACCTATGATATCATTAACACATTAACAGTAATTAAATGTTCTAAATAAAGTACATTTTATTTCCTTTAAAATGATGCCAATGGCTTTATACTAGACTCATGAGAAGTATATCAAATAAATTGATAAAATCAGGACTCCTCGGCCCAACTGTACTCGCGCGAGTTGTTTCGACAAACAGCAAAATGGCCGCCCGGGGCTGTGCAGACGAGCGATTTAATTTTGACAAGGACCGATATTTTTTTAACTAAATTGATTTGATACATTTCTTGATATTTTACTATGTAGGTATATAGATTTTAGGTTTAAGTAGGTATATATTTCTATGGGCCTTAGAATTAGTATTTAACATCTATACGTTATCCTAACCTAACCTATATACTTATATATAGGCTAGACCGATTTTGATAATATTTTTGTATGAGTGGATAGTTTGGATTCACAATGGATGGTAGATAGCCCTGCAATCGGGCTATAGAAGAGAAGAAGGTACGTCTATTCCCGTTGTCCCCGTATACCGTGTCCCCGTACTACGGGGACAGCGGGAATAGATTATAAAACATATGCAAACGGGTATTTATCACGAATTTTACCTTTAATATTCGCCCGACGTTTCGACCGGATTGCACCAGCCGTGGTCGCGGGAAGACTGAAGTATTGGAGGTACCGCCACAGCAAAGCGAAAGCGTTTATTCAACTACCCTCACTTGATCTTCATAAATGTCAATTAGGGCCGGTTCACACTAGGACAACACACTACACTAACAGTGTCCACATACTGAGTTGATCTCACATGACGAGTACACTTTGCAATCACTGGATTCCACGAGGAAGAGAGTCTGAAGCCGTCTTCACGATTAAAATTAGTGTTCTGATCGCGAAAGTTTAAAAAAGACAGCGGGAATAGGTACTTATTTCTAAATTAACAAAAACACAGTATTATACTTTGACATAGGTAATATATTTACATACTTATAGAAAAATGCCATTTCAAAGGTGAACTACCTGTTATTAGTTAAGTATCAACTAGCAGTAAAGGTGCGCGACTGCGAATGATCGGCTTAGTCGACTAATCAACTATTACTAACTTAGCCATTCGACTTGAATATTAGTAATATACTAATATCCAAAGTCGAATGACAATTACTAATATTAGTAATTACTAATACTTCTTCGAGCGAATTGGTTATTCACGGATTTTGAATGAAGGAATGAAATGAAACATTCGCCGCTTCCGCAAATGGCGATTGAATGGAGCGGGTAGTGTTTACTCACTCTGTGGAGTGGGGGGTTTGTATGTAATAGGTTATTATTTGTTTGCAAGTTCATTCATGTGCGGCTATGATTTGTTTTGTCTTTTGATTCAAGTGTATGATAAAGAGTTTTTTTAGTGTAGGTACCAAAATTATCAGCACGTGGTACTGTGGTAAATAGATAGCTGGTTAGTCTAGCTAGTAAAATAGAAAGGATAAATTCACCTATAACTATATGTTGTGTGTGCACCTAACCTACCTATTTCTATTTATATTTTATAGTCGCGTTAAACACTCGCTTGCAAACTCGGTCGTAAATTATCGGAACGAGACAGCAATATTGCTCTCTCTCTCTCTCTCTTGCAATTATAAGAACGACACGATCATTTTGTCTAAGTGTAAGTGTAGAGATGTGCATTATTGGAGTCGATAAGAGTTATCGATACATTTATATAGGTAGGTACTTATATTTTTTACTTTGTTTTATATTTATTACATTGTTAATTTATACTCGCTCCAAACTCACTCTGAAATTATCGGAACGAGTCAGCAATATTACATTTTGTCTAAGCGACTTAGACAAAATGATCCTGTCGTTCTCATAATTGCGAGAAAGAGAGAGCAATATTGCTGACTCCTTCCGATAATTTCAGAGTGAGTTTGGAGCGAGTATAAATTAACTAGAGATGTGCAATAATGGAGTCGATAAGAGTTATCGATACATTTATATATCTAAAGTTTTTACTTTGTTAATTTATATTTATATGAACTTATAGATTTGTTTTCTTTGTTGTATATTATAGTGGAGTACCTACCTACTCTCACTCAACGCTAGTGTTAGGATGATTTATGACCGAGTTTGCAGCGAGCGTTTAACGCGACTATAGGTAGCTATCTACCACAGTGATTTACTATGATTTTGTTTCATGCATGGGTGCAGTGACGCTTTTTAAACATTATAAGATTTTTTTTTTGTGTTCGCTTGGCTGGTTTTGCATGACTTGGCAATAAATACGATTTAATGGACATAGATGCATAGTGGTGTATGTGAACTTTTTTAATTTGTCACGGGTGAATGGTAAAATGTCACGGCCTACTAAAAAAAGATCTATTGTCTGGTCATTTTTTGACCTAGATGCAGACAAGAAAGATGCTACATGCAAATTATGTAAAAAAACATATACAAACCATGGTAATACTTCTAATTTGAAGGAGCACTTGAAACGCCTTCATCCGATTCAGCAGGAGATTGAAGAAAGAGATCGTGCTGTACCAGGCCGCTCAATTCAAACTCAAGTACCTCAAATCCCAACTTCAAATCCACAAACTCAAGTGCCTCAAGTCCCAAACTCAAATCCATCGACATCAGCTCCGTGTGTCTCAACAGCTCTTACATCAAATTCAGTGCAAATTAATACAGCCTAACGAAAAAGACAGCTTCGACTATGTGCGTCGGAAGGAGACAAAGGCTTGACTGATGAAAAAATTAAGCGCCTAGACCAAGCAGTTGTTAAAATGATTGTAGAAGACTATCAACCTTTTTCGGTGGTAGAGGACAGTGGATTTCGGAACTTGGTGAAGGAGTTAAACCCTCAATACAAGTTACCCTCACGGAAGACACTGTCTGAGAAACTTCTGCCGGAAACGTATGACACGATAAAAAGTAATCTGAAAGCCAAGCTGCAAGAAGTAGAATATATATCAATCACCTCTGATTACTGGAAAAGTAATAGTGATAAAACTTTTCTAAGCCTGACAGCTCACTATATACATGACAATCAACTGAACTCAAAGAATTTGGCTACTAAAGAAGTCTCCGAATCCCACACTGCCACAAATACTGCCTCCGTGATTAGATATATTTGCAATGATTGGGAAATACTTCCAAAAATAGTAACAGTTGTTACTGATAACGCAGCCAATATGAAAAAAGCAGTGGTAGAAGACCTGAGGAAATATCATCACCCTTGTGTAGCACACACCCTAAATGTATCTGTTTGCGATGCGATAAATTCAATTGAAGAGCTGGTAGTGCTACTAACCAAAAGTCGTAATTTAGTTGCACACTTTAAGCAAAGTTCTGTCTCTGCCTATAAACTGAAGGCCAAGCAAATGGAATTAAACATGCAGGAACTGAAACTGAAAAAAGATGTCGCAACAAGATGGATATCAGTTTATTTCATGTTAGAACGCTTGTTGTCCACAAAACAACCTTTAACATTAGCCTTATCTGAATTAGAAAGAGCTCCTGAAAATTTGACTGGTTCGGAATGGGCGATAATTAAAGACTGTTTGCCGATTTTAAAGCCAGCTCTCGAACTGACAGAACTTCTCTCAGGTGAAAAATATGTTATAATGTCAACGATCGTCCCACTTATTAGAGGTTTGCAATATTCGATCCAAATGGTCATTCCAGATACCAACGTGGGTATTAACCTTAAAGGAAACCTGAATGACGTGATTTTTCGGAGGCTCGGTCATTTAGAGGCAAACAAGATTGTGGCGAAAGCGGCGTTCCTGGATTTACGATTCAAGAAAGCTTGTTTTGGAAATGATACAAACGCAGCAAACGCCCAACAATGGGTCATTGACGAGCTCAGCCACGTCATTCAGGTAAACCCTAATGCCAGCTCAAGAGGCGAAGTACCAAGCATGGACACATCTCTACCAACTCCGAATCCTACAGCTTGCTCGTCCAGCACGCCACTGTGGGCATTTTTTGATGACAGAGTCGCTCAACACCAAATGCATGATACACCCAGTGTCTCAGCACATGTTATGGTAAGACAATATATTGACAGCGGATTTGTTAAAAGGAGCCAAGAGCCAATAAAATATTGGGATGAGCATCGACGAATATTTCCTGGCCTTTACAAATTAGCTATAAAATATTTGTCAATTCCTGCGACATCTGTGCCCTCAGAACGGCTATTTTCAAAAGCAGGTTACATAATGAATGACCGCCGAAGTAGGCTGAGTGCCAAAAAGCTTGACCAGCTCATATTCCTTAACAATAATATTGAATAATTATTAAATTATACATTACTAGCTGTGCCCCGCGGTGTTACCCGCGGTTAATAAGTTAATAGATTTTTTTGTTAAATAAGTTAGAACGTCGTTAGTTATTAAGTTAATTTTTAAGACAAATTCGTTATGTGACACTTGATTTTGCTTATAGTGCTCATAGAAAAGGCTGACTGTTGGTCAGTCCCTATTCTATGGTCTGACATAGATCAATTTGCGAGCAAAATATTCAAGAAACTATCGTGCGAGCGAAGCGAGCTTCAAACTAAGCGAGCGTTTCGAGCCTTTTAAACTCGAGTCGAAATTTTTAAGAAAAATGCGCCGTGTGACACTTGATTTTGCTTATAGTGCTCATAGAAAAGGCTGACTGCTGGTCTGTTCTTATTCTATGGCCTGACATAGTTCAATTTGCTAGCAAAATATTCAAGAAGCTACCGTGCGAGCGTAGCGAGCTTCGAACTAAGCAAGCGCATCGAGTTTCTTAGACTCGAAATTTTTAAGATAAATTCGTCATGACTGACACTTATGTTTGCTCATGGTGCTTAAAGAAAAGGCGCTCGAAGCGAGCCGAAACTGTGGGAAATTTAATAAAATAGCGATGATGAGGTGCTGTACCGAATTTTAATTGAAGACACAAATATAAACTTTGTCCTAATTGATAATCTCACGGGCACAATACGCTTTTAAGGGATTTAAAGTAGCTTATGACATGTTGTTATCCAGGATATCAACTGACTTGGTACCAAATTTCATTCAAATCCGTCCTGCCGTTTGAGCGTGAAGGAGTTATAACATTTCCTGTGCTGCCATCTATTAACAATATTTTGACTAACAGTTACGTTTCACGGCAAAACTATTTTGATGAATAATTTGGTTTATAATCCCACGGAACCATTCCTTTTTTCAGGAATTTAAGGTAGCCTATTTGTTAATCCAGGGTACTCCTACCAAATTTAATTCAAATTCATCCAGCCGTTTGAGCGTGAAGGAATAATAACTTTACCTGTGCTGCTATCTATTGAAATTATTTTGTTACTTTTTCAGTTAGTTTTTCACTGCCAAACTATTTTGTATTTGATTATTAATCCCACAGAATCAATGCACTTTTCAGGAATTTTAAGTAGCGTATATTTTAATCCAGAGAATAAACAATCCTGCTACCAAATTTATTTCAAATTCATCCAGCCGTTTGAGCGTGAAGGAATAATAACTTTGCCTGTGCTGCCATCTATTGAAATTATTTTGTTACTTTTTTACGGCCAAACTATTTTGTTGTGTACTTATACTATTTTAATGAATTTGATTAATAATCATACGGAATCAATGCACTTTTTAGGAATTCTAAGTAGCGTATATTTTAATCCAGGGTATAAGCAATCCTGCTACCAAATTCCATTCAAATCCGTCCAGCCGTTCGAGCGTGAAGGAGTTATATTTTTGCCTGTGCTGCCATCTATGACGTTATTTTGTCTGACAGCTGCCTTTTGCACGGCCAAACTACCGAAACTATTCTAATGAACATTTTGTTTTATAATCCCTCGGGAACACTGCACTTTTCAGGAATTTCAAGTAGCCTATTAGTTATTCCAGGGTATAAGCAATCCTGATACAAAATTTCATTCAAATCCGTTCAGCCGTTTGAGCGTGAAAGAGTAACAAACACACTTACACACTTACACACTTACACACTTACACACACACAAACTTTCACCTTTATAATATTAGTGGGATTATAATATTAGTGGGATAGTGGGATAATAGCACACGGGAAATTACTCACGTAAAATTATCGTCGATTTAGACCGTTTTTTTAGATCGTTTTTTTTTATTTTACGTGAGTAATTTCCCGTGTGCTATTATAAAGTTTAATAGAACTCACGATAGTTTTAAAAGTGAAATTATTAAATTGTTCCGTAACATTGTAATTTTTAACTGACTTCTTTTGTTTAGACTAGCTTCTGCTCACGGCTTCGCTCGCATTACTACTAATATTATTAATATTCTAAAATTATCTGCTTCTACTACTACATTGGCTTCAACTTGGTTTCAACATTAGAATGTCCAATGGTAATGCTCCGTTTGTGTCGAATAACCGTAAACGGATTATTGCCATTGGCCATTCTAATGTTGGAACCAAGTTGAAGCCCATGTGTGGTGCCGGCATTAGCTATGATTAACGGGTAAACATCCAAACATAGGATACCTAGGTAGGTACCTAATTTATTTTAGTTGTGTATTTTTTATGTGTGTAATAGGTAGGTATATTACGTATGAATATTACCCACAAGTGTGTAGTATAGTAACTACTCTTATTTCTGATAGTAATTTAGGTAAATATTTATATTTTAAAAAAGATTTTATATTCATAGGTAAGGTAAGGATAAATATATATTTAGCATCTTTTAACAGTTTACTTACTTTGTATTTTTGGTAATTTGGATTTGAACGTTTTGTTTTTTATAGTTTGCTTTCTTTTAAATAAACCTTCAACCGCTCTTTTTTGTGAATTATTCGTTAATTACCTTGAACCTGTAAGTGTGAGGTGAGGTGTGTGCGCCGGTGAAAACTATACTAACCTACTATTATTGCTGATTATAGGTAAGTACATGTATTATTATGCTTAGAGAAAGTATGAAATAGAGCTCTGTAGGTATATTCCTTTCTCAGCCACACAAAAACAAAGAAGAATAAAATACAACATTATTGTGAAAAAGAGATAAAGCATTATATCTTTTGTCTCTCTCGGCGGCACGCTCGCTGTTCGTCCAGGTACTTACTAGGTCTATGATTCGTTCGAAGTGTAGCCGACCGAACGTTCATTCATTCATTCATATTTTCCAACTATTCTCTCTCTCTTTCTATCTGATGCGTTAGCAATGTTAGCATCTCACTTACTCATTCATTCATTCGTACAGTTGGTTAGTTGGTTACCTACTCGACTCGGAATTCATTCACATCACAACTAATGTCAGTCGCGTCGACTGGCCGCCGAGTTGTTTCTACGAAGTAGTGGAGCGGGTTTGTAAGTAAGAAGGTTATTTGTAGGGATGTGACATTGTACCTAGGGATGTCAAAAAATAATCGATAAAAAAATCGATTTTTATTTTTATGAATAATCGATTAATAATAAAATCACGTATTCCATATAATCGATTTTATTTATAAGTAAAAATCGATTTTAATACGTGATTTTATTTTTATGAATAATCGATTAATCATCGATTTTTATGAATAATCGATTAGTAATCGATTATTAATAAAATCACGTATTAAAATCGATTTTTACTTTTAAATAAAATCGATTTTTACTTTGAAATAAAAACGATTTTTAATCGATTATATTCATAATCGATTATTTTTTCATATTCCTAGTTATTTGTTTTGTTTGCAAGTTCATTCATCTGCGGTTATGATTTTGTTTTATCTAAATTTAAAGTGTATGCTAAAGAGTTTAAATGAAATTAATTTACATTATTCCGTGCCAAATAAACTGCCATCCTTCTTCCATTCCATGCATCTGTCAGATCCGTCATGAAAGGCTTTGATTTGAAAGGCTGAGCGATTCATTCGTCAAACTTGAACCAAGAAAAAAAAAATGGTTGTTTTAAAGTTTAGATTTTGTTTGATCAATAGTTTTTCTTAAACTTTCGCGATCACAATTCATATTTATAAATACATGTACACGGGGTTTTATCGCGTTATTTACCTTATTTCTTTACTTCCCGACGTTTCGGCTATGTTGCAATAGCCATGGTCGCGGGTGGACTGACTGTTTGATCAATTTTTTTTCTAGATTAATTTTGTGTGCCTCTTGAATGCTTAGAGATAATGAAAGCATGAAATAATCAATCAGTTGATCCATGAAAAAAAAAAATATATTTGGGTAGAATGTGCTACCGATCTGTAGCCATTTCAAGGAACGAAAGAAAATCTGTAGAATGTTTTTCGAGGTTCGTTCGTTCGAAGTGTAGCCGAACGTTTATTCATTCATATTTTTCAACAATTATCTCTCTCTTTCTATCTGATGCGTTAGCCATGTTAGCATCTCACTTACTCATACATTACTCTGTGTTCAAGACCGATTCATTCGTACAGTTGGTTAGTTGGTTACCTACTCGACTCGGAATTCATTCACAACTAACAACTAATGTCAAGTCGGTCGCGTCGCGTCGACTGGCCGAGTCGACTAGTCAGTCGTTCGTTCGTTCGTTAGTAGTTTAGTTGGTTGGTTTGGTAGTCAGTCGCAGACCGCCGCAGTCGATGGTTAGTTACTAAGGTGGCTTGGCCAGTCGAATGGTTCGAATGATTTGTGGAGTCGACTAAGTCGAATGAAATCATTCATAGTCGCGCATCTTTAACTAGCAGACGCCCGCGACTTCGTTCGCGTAAATTTCGCGTATTTACTTTTATTATTTATTTATTATATATTATATTATGGCATTATGTCACATTCTTAATGAAACTTTTGGCTGGTCACGCTCTAAGGCTTGTGATAATCTCTGAAACAGCCCAAGATGCACAAACTCACGCCACATTCCTTGCACATCCATATTGTGCGGCTGGCAGTTTGCCGTTTGTGCGAACACCACCAACAGCGGCCTCTTTTGGTAGGGCCATGCACAGGGAAATGATCGCTTTCGACTATCGGTCGGTTTTGGTTCATCGACGTGTTGTTACGCTGTCGTACATGTGTAACGTTCTGTCCGGAAGTCCGAGAAATTATTCGCGTTTCTGTGCTTAAGTCAATCTGTCGGTACGTCTCCAGTAAAGTCTCAGCCAGTATTGTTCTAAACTGCCGGTGCTGCATTTTGTGTTTGTTATTAAACAATACAAAACAGTTGAACACCGCAGTTAAAAAGTCGTCGAAACAACTTTTTGTACCAAACCCGGCTTTTAAGTCTCTCCAACGGGTGGGCAGATAAGAATTGATCTTTGCGATCAATACCTCCCATATGCTTGTTGTAGTCAAGAACAACGCTTGGCTTGTACATCGTTCTGTTAAACTTCTCCCGGGTTCCGATCTGAAGCTGATGGTACGTCGAGATCATGCTAACTAAGTTAGAGTCTCGCCATACCATCACAGACAGATCGGAACAGAAGCTCGCAACGATCTCTCCAGGCCGAAGGTCAGTTTTGGTCAAAGTTCTAAGAGACTGTGGAATAAATTCTCTGTTAAGTCGTTGTGTGCCGTAACAGTCAGTTTTTCGTCGTTTGAGGCACCGTGCTAATAATGGACAATTGTAAAAATTGTCCATTAAGAAAGAAAGAAAGAAAGAAAAATCATTTATTCTTGTAGGACCTCAAGGATCACTTAAGTATCGTTTACATGCTAGGTGATTCTAATGCCTGTTCCAACGCGACTCCCTACACCAGGGAAAGAATCAGGCAAGAACCTGGTGGTGTGGGCCTAGCTTTTTTTTAAAAGCGATCCCTTAACAATCTAAAATACTTAATCTAAATAGTCAAGCTTCAGTGGGAAGCCAGTCGAACAAAGTAAGGCATGTCAAAGAAAGTAAAAGTAATTGTAAAGTTAACAAGATAACACCTCAACAAAATTATAACCGTGTGACCTCGGTGTAGAAGTGGCTCTATAAGGTCAAAAACAATTTTCGCTGTTGCGTTCGTCGGTCTATATTCCGGTTCTTGTGTGTCATATGCATGTTCTGTCTGGTCCGGTCTATTGTCATCTTCGTCGTTTTCATTGTCGTTGTCATCATTCGTTGCTGTTGTGTCTTTTCCTGTATAAACAGAAAATCGCCAAAGGTAGCCACTCGACGACTCACACAGCTCATAGGTTTTGACGCCTACCTGTGCAGCCTTAGAACTAATTTTTTGAGCAAAGCTCAGTCTGCCGTGCCACTTTAAGAGTGACTCATCAATGGCAATTTCTTGTTGTGGGTAGTATAAAGCAGAAAATTTTACGTTTAAATAATCAATTACTGGTTGAATTTTATATAATTTTGATTGTCTTTGTCCGTCGGTCTGTGTGTCATTATTAACGAAGTGCAGCATAATCTTCAAAAGTAAGTATCTATTATATGACATTATTCGCGAAATGTAGGGCATAGTTCCAAAACCGTTAAATTTAAAAAAAGATTCTTCATTGGCTAGTGGATACAGCCCTTGAATTATAATAAGGGCTAAGAAAGAGATCATTTCTGGTCTGTTCGTCGGTGTCCAGCGATGCAGACGGGAGTGTGCAGACAAATTGTTCAAGTTTTTAAGAGATTCTATTTTCTGGCTTGCATACCGATTGGTCTCTGTACACAATAGGTCTACAAACTCCACGTCGAACATTTTTTCAAATATATCAATCGGTTTCGTGTCGTTGGTCTTGTCGAAAGTGGGTCCAGGCGTTTCAACAAATGTTTCACGTTTGGCCGTAAAGTCTCGTTTGTTTTTACTCCAGTCAAAAGTGAAGAGTCTTCCGGTAGTAGGGCTTGCAAAGCCCTGTCATTTGTAGAGTCCTCAGTCTGAAGTATTTCCTCTAGTTGAGGAGTCAAGTCATTGGTCATGTCCATGTCTCGATAAGCCGGTTGTGATTGTCGGTCGTCATTTCAGTCATCGTTAAACATGTCTGTTTCACTGTCAGAGTCAACTAACCAATCTATTACAGCGTCCTCAAATTTAGAGTCGTTTAATCCTGAAAAAATATATAAAAACGATTACAACCCCAAATGTAGAGAAACAGACAAGAGTCACATTTGTTGATAATTTGGGCTTACCAATAGCCGACCGTTGTCGTCGTGCGCGGGTGTTTTCGTCCTGTTCTATAATAACTTCCATCCCAACGTGTGGCACTGTAATATTTTTTTAGTTAGAAAAAAAAAACAAAAATAATAATACGAGTATTATATTTATTTTAGAACTTTTTATGGAGTCCACAGATGATGATTTATGTTAGAATATTTAACATGAATCATCAGAATCTGTAAACTCCTTGTTTAGTAACTCCCTTTTGCGGGGAGTACGGCACACAACTGCCCAGTTCTCGGAAGTCGGCAAACGAAACACCAGAGAGTCCAAAGAACTGGGTGAGTTGGACACCGTATCTGCATCAGGCGTACCTACAGCACTGCCATCGGATTCGTCAAAATCTGTAACAACATAATATGATATTATATAGATAAATAATGCTTATTTATGATGTAATGTTTAACACCTCAAGACACAATTTCATACTTACTGAATTCAAAAGCAACAGGAAGCGGTGAGCCAGCGTCACGCAGTCCAAGACGGTCGGGTGATTGTGTAACTGTAACAACGTACTTAATAGTAAATACTAATTCGTATTAAAGTAACGTTTGACATCTCAAGACACGCAAGTTATATTTACCACAATCAACCGCCGCAGATGTTGAGGGAAGCGGCGAGGCCACCATCGGCGTTCGGTCAGGTGATAGTGTAACTGTAACAACGTAATAGTAAATACTAATTCGTATTAAAGTAACGTTTGACATCTCAAGTCACATAAGTAATATTTACCATAATCAACCGCCGCAGACGTGGAGGCAAGCGGCGGGGCCACCATTTCAAAAGGTTCCCGTTCAGGCGATTCTTTTCTAAGAAAAATAATAATACACGCAACAAACAGATAAATAGACAGCGATACTTACGAATTTATAATAGTAGTATGGATTATAGAGATTGATTGAATACGAGAACATACCGCATTCGTCTTTTTCTCGGCGGCGCATCCGGGAGTATGGTGCGATGGAGCTCCTTTTTTCTCTTTCGCTCCATCAGCTCCTTTTTTTGTTGCACCGACAAGCACGCAACCTGACGTTGCGCGGATTTACATTTGTCTGACGTGTTGTGTTGTGACGCATCAGAATAGTATCGGTTTCATACATTTAGTATAGTGAGATTTATATTTGTGTGTCGCGATCTGTTGTGATGGCTTCTGATGCGACGCATCAGACGAGATTCCGATCGCATCAGAGGGGTGGGGGTGGGTGGGCGGGGGAGCGGCCGCCTGACGTCGCATCAGACAAGTGTGCACGCGACAGTATTGCGTTATGACGCGTCAGAGCTAGCCACGTGCGTTTTTATTTACGTTTGATTATCCACTCGATTTACGGCCGAAATTAATATTCAATCCTAATCCTTAATTTGAAGATTGAGATTGACATTTCAATCTTTTTTCTAGAAAAAGCTTGCCAATAACCAATCCTTGGATTGAGTTTGCAATCCAAAAAACCAGGCTATCTTTGGGAGGTCGGATCACGGATTAAAGATTGGTCTTTGTTCGAAAATGACAGTTTGAGCTTGCCAATAACCAATCTTTCTATTTGACGTTTGCTTTGATAGGTGAAAACAATCGCAGATTGCAATCCGAGAAATTTGTTGGATTTCTTCTTGACAGATTGAGATTGCCAAAGGATCGATTTTGTAATCTTGATAAATTTATTATATTTATTATAAAAGTACCTAATAAATCTGTCGGAATTTTCAAGTGATAGTGATGATAGTGATAATAATAGTGATTTGGAGGTTCTGGCTCAGTTATCGGATTGGGAAAGTGATGATATCGACGCCAACGCCGAAGTTAGAAGTTCACGAAGAATCAGAAGGGTGAACTTTATGCAGACCCTCGAGGATGTAGAATTATTCACCTTCAGATTTCGGTTAGGCTGAAGTATAGCTACCAGCAGCAGATATTATTCTAGAATCTAGAGAATAATACCTACGGAAGAACAAGATGTTACAGAATGGGCAGCTCTCATAAATTATTATTTTAGTTACTTATATACACAGGCTTTTACCTAGCAAGACGATTTAAACAGTGCTAATAATAAAAACTACTATAATAAATGACAAAATAGTTTTTTTTTTATCAATACCCTTGGTAAGCAATTGTAGTAGGTGGTAGGTAATGTGAGATAGGAATGTAACTTAGTACCTACATTATCTTATAGAAACAATAATACCTACCTACTAGGAATAATAAGTCAAAAGATTATTCATATCTCAGAACAATCATGTTACCATCAAAATACAGTTTTGTAGGACAATTGAAATGAAATGAAATGTTTGTTGATATAATATTTACTTAATTAAAACAATTAAATACATAAATCAAAAAGGTTTAAAAACTTAACAAAACACCTTACAAACTCTCCTTCCACTTCTGTAATCCTAATTCTAAGTTATTCAAAGTAAGCTGTGTTTTTTTAATTCGAAATTATTATTTTCTAGATTGTATTATTTATATTAGCGTCCAGACATCGTTTTTTAGTAGCAAAATGTTCTGCTTTTGCATTATTTCTGGCTGTTTTCCCTTCATCAGGTTTCAATTTCTTTTTTACTGAAAAACAGAAAATATGAGATTAATAGGGAATGAACATACGTGCATTTTTCTTTAAATTTTCCCATTTTAAACGCATCTGCTGCCTTTAAAATGGATCATGTGCGAGCGCTATTCGTAGCTTTAGCTTCCTACACCAGGGAAAGAAACAGGCAAGCTCAGAATTTCTCTGAGCAGGCAAGAACCTGGTGAGCTTTTGCTAAGTTAGGCGTCATCTCTACAACTTCCATAAAAACCAGTAGGTAGGTAGGTAGGTAACTTACGATTTCTGAATCCATCATTAGAAGTAATGCTGATGAAATGATCACACAACACACAACTAATTTTCGCAACAAATAACAGTAGTGGTTATATTTGGTTATATTCTCTTTGTCAAATACCATTCGTCAACTTGAACGTTCCATTTCAGTTAAAGTATTTTGTGTATAAGTATTGAGATTGTTAAATTCCAGTATCTGCAAGTTTTTAGGCAAATAACAATTTGTTTGAACTATAAATATTACTATCTACAACTTGTTAATTAATTTTATTTAAGTATTATTTGTTTTTATATTACTCAAATTAATATTGTGGTTCCAAATTAATATTGTGGTTCCATTAAACATTTTACATAAAACGGAACGTTAAAGAGGGAAAGGATTGCCGGCAATCTGCCACCAAAAAAAAAGATTGGGATCGCAGATAGGTTATTGGCATGCGGATAGGAGATCGATCGGGAGATACCCAGCAATCCAAGATTGAATTTAATCTCGGATTGAAGATACATTATTAATTTCGGGCGTTAAAGTTTTAGAAGAGAATTTAAGTATGGACGACTTGATAGAAATAGTACGACAATATAAAGTGATTTATGACACCAAATGTAAAGAATACAGGGACCCATCCATTAGAGCATCTGTTTGGGAGGAGATAGGAGAAAAAATTAAACAACCCCGTAAGTACTAGACTGCTTTATTTAATTAAACTGTGTTCTACCTTGTGTAATAGCTTGCATTTGCCAAGGAACTTGCCCCTGGGGACTTACAAAATATGTTTTATATGCTTCACGAACTTGAATAGCTTCTTGAGATGGATTTCTATTTAACGGTTCGATGTCTATTAAGCCATTACCGTCGCTCACCTCGCTTTCATCCATCAAAGTTTCTTGTGTTTCCTGTGTGTCTTGGGTCAAAAAGTTATGAAGGCAGCAGGCAGCAAGTACGATCTTGTCCGCCATGTTTGGTTGTACTTGTAAAGGTCCCTGAAACACTCTAGATCTAGCTCGTAATATTCCAAATGCATTCTCTACAGTACGGCGAGCACGTGATAAGCGATAATTAAATATTTTATTTGGATTATTGTTAACTAATTTAGCTTTACTGTACGGTTTTAATAAATACGTTTTTAGTGGGAATGCCGCGTCTGCCACAATAGTGTAGGGTAAAGGTTCTGTATTTTGGTTTATAGGTTTATTCGGTGGCACATTCAATTGACTGCTTTCAAACATTTTTCCCATTAATGACTCTTGGTAAATGCCACCATCACTATTTCGGCCATACGCTCCTACATCAACCATAATAAATCTGTAATGCGCATCAACAAGTGCAAGCAGTACAATAGAATGCTCATTTTTATAATTATAAAAAGTGGACCCTGCATTTATTGGACATATTATAGAAATATGTTTCCCATCCAATGCTCCAATACAATTCGGAAAATGCCATACATTTTCGAATCCTTTCGCAATCTCTCTCCACATTTGTTCTGTAGGTTGGGGCATTACAATAGGGGCCAAATTCTTCCAAATTGCGTTACATACTTGTTCTACTATGATCTTTACTGTAGCAAACCCCATACGGTAATTGAACCCCAATGATCGAAAAGAATTTCCAGTTGCCAAAAATCTGTAAAATAAAAACAGATAATTTATTTTTGTTTCAGCGGAAAAATGTAAAGATGACTGGAATAAATTACGAAATTGTTACGTCAACGCATTGAAACGCCGTAAAAATAAAAAAAGTGGGCAAGCCGCTCAATTTGTCCCGCCGTGGAAATATGAAGAACAAATGAGTTTTTTACAGCCATATATGGAATCAAGGTCGACAACAACAAATCTTTCATCACCTCCTGAATCTCCAGAATTTCACTCAGACAGTACTCAATCAGACAATTCTCGTCCAGCAACACCACATACTGGTAGTTCCTCGCACTCCCGACAGCCTTTTAGAAAACCAAACTTACAGAATCTATATGATATGATGAAGTCTTCGCACGATTTGAGAATCCATAAGCATAATTTAAAACAGCAGCAGGATGATATGACGGATGAAACAGACTTGTTTTTTCTGAGCATGAGCAAAGCAGTTAAAAAACTTCCGAAACTAGATCAGACCAAAATAAAATTGGATTTGCACACTGCTGTATCACAAGCTGAAATAAGGAAACTTCAGACACAAGCACAAATTCTTACAACACCAATTAATGTTACTCACCAGATTGTTACTCGGCCACAACAACCGCTGCCACTCCAGCTACACATTCAACCATCCACATCCATGACGACATTCCCAGCAGTCTCAGCTACTCCAGCTACATCAACTCTCGACAACAACAACTGTCAACAATCGGCCTCAACACTTTATAATTTTGAAGAAGATAACATCTCATCATATTATAGCAATGCAGACTTTTCTGATGATAACTAACTAACTACCTGACTTTACTAATAATGTTAAAAAAAAAAACAAACAAATAAATCCTTACCTTAAACACACAGCAAGTCTTTCTTTTGTCCCTATAGGTTTACGAAACTTCGTATGTATTTTTTTTATGTCCCCTTCAATCAATGAATGAACTTCCTCGAACTGTGCCTTGGACATTCTAAAATACTGATGAAATTTTTGAGCATCGTTCTCAATCTCTTTAACGAGACAGTGAAACTCGCCTTTAGACTCTCTTTTATTATTCACTGGATGAACCCAATATCTTCTTCTCTTTATTTCTTTCTCTTTTATAAGAGTTGCCAGCAGCAAAAATTCAATATCTTCTTCATACTCTGAATCAGAGTCGGATGATTCATGAAAAAACATTGTAAACGTATGAACTCTCCGAGAGCTATGACTGTATTGATTCAAAATATCGTCAGAGGCCGTCAGAACACAACTTATAGATGTGAACACTAGCCATCACGTCAGAACCCGTCACGACACAACACGTCAGACAAATGTAAATCCGGCTTTACCATGACGGTAAACGTCTTTCCATCGCGAGAGCGCTCTAAAACCTTGAAAGGGCCAGTATACGGCGGTTGTAATGCCCGTCGAATGGTGTCATCTCTCAGGAACACGTGCGAAGCAGTTGACACTATACTAAAATAGGACACTCCGACATAGACGGATTATAGTAAGAACGAACGAACGAGCGTAAGAACGAAGAAGAAGAAGAAGTACACCGATAAATTTTGTAGTCCGATACACCGCGCTCACTTGGTAAAAAATTGGATCCAACAACAACCCGACATCAAAACCGTGCAGTGGCCCTCGCGCTCTCCAGACCTGAAAAGGGGTTTAATGGTCCAACGATGGGATTCAAGGTCTGAGAGAACAAAAGAAGCATTGGTCGCACATGTTGACCAGATGTGGGACTCGTTTAGGGGCTCAAATCTCTGCGAAACACTCGTAAATTCAATGCGAAGAAGATGCGATGCCGTTATTGATGCTAACGGCAATATGACTAAGTATTAGTGTTATTAGTTTGGAATGTCCAGGGATATTTTTTTTTTATTTTATTCGTTTTTTAAGACTTAGGTAAGTTAAGTATATACTCTATGCTATGGCCATTGGCCATGCTACGGCATTTAAATTGATCGTATAGATTCAAAGACGTTTATTAAGATACCTACTTATGTTTTAGACTTAAGATCATCTAATAATTATCATTCTCATAATTATATCGAACTCTGTAAAAAATATTTTTTTTACCACTTAAACATATCAATATAGTATCCCACGCAGAGTTCTTAGACAACCCTTAGCTAGCGGTCCCAGTAGCCTCCACTAACTACAGATATAATTCTTTTATGATCGTTAATAGTTTTAGTAAAACAATGGACATTGACCCTTTTAGCAGTAGCATTGGTGAGGTTAGGTATAGTTATATTAGGTATAGTTTCTATACAAAATTTCATACTAAGATTCTATCAGTGAGAACCTGTATATGGCTTTCTAGAGCTATTATTGTATCTATTACTGTCTACTTTAGCTGCTGGTTTTCCTAATAATAATTACATAAATAAATAAATATATAAGTAGGTAAGTAAGTATTATACTTGATTGATATATACTTACTTCATACGCATGTAGTAAAATAATTATAGTAAATTAGTAATAAGTAAGTATACATAATTATTTTAAGTTTATATAGGTATTACTTAATAAAAACATATTTCGGTATTAGTTGTTGTAGGTTTATGTTAAATTGTGAATCTGTAAATGGTAACAAAAATATACTTTTATACAATTTATGTGCTTTTTATGCCTTTACACACCTCCAATTAACACACAAAAACATATTTTACTTTTATCGTAGCTAGCACCTTATTGAAAGGGACCGCTATGCCGCATCTGGTTACCATAAACACAAGCCTTAAGTTGTTTAGATTGGAAATAGTGGAGATGACGCTGTGTAAAAATGACCAAGGAGGTTTACATTCATTCCTAGCTGAACATAATATTAGTACTTAGCAAGCAGGTAACTTATTAAGCAGTTTGGATCTAAGCAATCTGATTATCTCAGTTACGTTCCAGTTACGTTCCAGTGGGTACCAAACTAAATAAAAAAAATGACTGTGCTTTTTGAGGTGGATTGCGTCCTAACAAAATCAAATATTAATATTCTTATTAAAAAAGAAGCTCTGTGGCCCTGGTCCGGTTCCACACATTTTACTAAAAGAAACCGGTGCGCGTGTGGACTTTTTACGGTGGGACCAGACCACATGCTTTTTAATTTTACAGTATTCAGTGACATAGTAGACTTTTATAACAGGGACGTATGGTGCATGTGTGGCCAGTGTTTTTACGACCACACAGAGCCGGAAGAATGCGAGTATTGCTTTCAGCAGCAGTAATAGGAAGCTTAAAGGTAATGATGAGTTTTAATTTCTACTATACCTGCTGTTATTATTACTACCTAACGTTACCTAACAGTGTTTACTTTAATAAGGATCCAGAACAACATGTCCAGAACATTAAAATATATGTCTCATGGCAGGAATCGAACCCGCTACCTTTGCATCTGAGCCGGCTTTTCAGGCCGTCGCATATGGCGAAGACAGCGCAGAGCATTTTTCACTGCCAAAGCATTATTTTCTTTAATAATGATCTTATTTTAAAATGAAGGTGATGGCTTAACATTAGATGACATTGAAAATGAAAGAGATGTAGAAGTAGATAACCTGGGTCCGGAAATCATTAGAGAAGAATTTGATACAGCATTATCATCAATAAAAAATGGGAAAGCAGCGGGTGATGATGGAATCTTTATAGAAATGATTAAATATGCTAATAACGACAGCCTGCTCAATGAAATTTTTGAAATTACTAAATATATCTACAAACTAGGACAAATACCGGAAGACTTTAAAATTACCAAAACTGTTACATTACAAATTTAAAAATTTGAAATCATTTAATTTTGTCATGCCGTACCGGTGTGCGTTGGCCTTTAGTGTCCCCAACCAACGTCAAGTATTGTATTACTTGCCGGCACTCTTGAAGTTGGTAATTGTCACTCTTCAGCATTACAAACAATTACTTTTTAGATCTAGTTGCGTTTGATTTTCTAAACATTGGTAACAATGAACCCTTATAATCAAAATACTTTTAAAAGCTTAATAATCTTATGAGATCTCATTCGAATATTAGCCGCTGACAAAAAATCATGGGATCTTTCGAGAGTTGTTTTTGCAGCCACCGCTCACCGTCGCCGGAACCCGTTCTGGGTCATCGTTCGGGTCCAACATTAACGCCCGACGAAATTAGATTAACTGGCCCAACGATGACCCAAATAGAGCGGGTGACGGAGTGGCTGGCAGCGCAGCAGGACTGGTGGGGGGTGGAGCCAGCGCCGAGTTCTGGCAGTCGCTGGCTGTCAACCTTCAGTTTGGACCCCTCGACAACAAGAACCAGCTCACCCGTGAGCAGCGTCGAGCTGCCGGCGGCACCGCCACCTTCGCCGGCGTCTACCCGAACCATATACTAAGTAATAGTATGTAGCTGCCAGCTGCGCCGCCACCATCACCGTCGGGGACCCTAAATAAATCGACAATATTTGTTACGTGAGTAACTTCGTAAAAGTGAAATTGAACAATATTTGTTACGTGAGTAATTCACCGTTGTGTTATTAATATAAAACCTTATTTAGTTAATTTTAACTTTTAAGTGTCTATTAGGTTAAGTGCCTCTTTCACGATCTTCAAGTAAGTTCCGAGTAAGTTCTGTCTGAGCTAGTCACGAAGTAAAGTGTCGAGTAATTGACATATTGACATTTGGCATTTGGCGCATAGCACGAATGACGTTACTCGTTAAGTAACTAATCAACACTTTACTTGAGGATGGTGAACGAGGCCCTAAGTATAATATTATGATTGTGTTATCTTGTAAAACAAAATAAAATAGTTACTTAATTTACTGTGTATTCTTTATCTATCATTTATATATATAAAACTTAAGAGCTCAGCTCTTGTCGGTGTAATGATGCAATTTCCTCCATGTACTTCTTTCCAATGCGATCTCTTTTACTTCTTGATACGACATGACAGCGACCTTCTCTTTTATCTGACTTATGTAATTAATTCATTCTTGGTCTTACCATGGGTTAATACAACACTTACCATGGGTAAGTGTTGTAATAATACACTTGTAGTGTTGTAATAATACAATGTTAATACACTTACCATGGGTTTGTGTCCACGGATCCCGGGATCAGATTGAATTGGCCAATTAATAAAATCTAAAATCACAGGAATCATCACATAATTATTACTCTTACTAATCGAGAATTGTTTTATTATGACTTTGTATTGCTAGCATAAATAATTATTTTCTCTTATAATTTAAAACTAGAGTCTGTCAAGCGAAAGAAGGCCCTCATAAATCGCGGCAAATTCAAAAAATATAAGTATGGCAATCCATGAATTAAAAAGATAACTTGGAATTAGATAATTTGATACTTTTATATTATTTTCAATAAATATATTACCAATTTTTTTTAAAGTAGATGTTACGTAGACCCGACATCCGACAGCATCTGCGAATGACTGCAGGCAGATGCTAGATGCGGCAAGCTGAAGACAGGGCGCCATTGCGTCGGCGTCGGGGCCGCGGAAGAGTGCGAAAGCGTGCCCGTAGCCCCGGCAAATGGCGTTAAGAAGGACCCCGTCGCGGTTTTAGTGGTTGCGAGTCCCACATATCCCTTCCGCCGCCCCCGTGGCGGGAGGGAATGCATAAGGCATTTCCCAAGGTTAAAAAAAAAAAAAAAAAAAAGAGGGCGCTATGGCGCTCATTAGGGGAGGGCTATGTCCAGCAATGGACTAATATAGCCTGATGATGATGAAAAGTAATATAAAGAAGTACTATTCTTCAGAGTACCTACACGCCTAGGGTGCATCTTAGAAATATCTTAGTGAAGGTAATAAATAAAAGTCTCAATTATATAGTAAAAAAAATTATTCGTCAATCAAAATCTGATTCTAAAAATTCCACTTGAAGTGATACGTCGGAGTCACTGGTATCATCACTACTATTTCCTCCCACATTAATTATAAAACTTTCTAAATTATCTTCTGTAATTCTGTCTCTTTCTTTGTATTTTGCTTCTATGTTGATCACATGTTGAGTCATTTTTTTCCAATCATCTGCTGTTATGCTTTCAAATGACTCCTTAACAATTTTTTCAAAT
Source organism: Xanthorhoe designata (assembly GCA_963582015.1). NCBI lineage: Eukaryota > Metazoa > Arthropoda > Insecta > Lepidoptera > Geometridae > Xanthorhoe > Xanthorhoe designata. The sequence goes on along the minus strand of OY757057.1, from coordinate 208,116 downwards.
TGTGCCGCAGTCAAGTTTACGTTTCTACTGGCCACCTTTCTTTTTGCCAAACTCCATATGAGTTCAATTGGGTTCAAGTCGCAGTGATATGGGGGAAGTCTTAATACCTCATGACCATTCTGTTTTAAAATTTCATCTGCTTCATAAATTTGTTCTGGTGTATTTTTTTTTACAAAACATAGCAGTTCTGCTTTGGTGTGGTGTTCTTCAAATGCAACACCATTCAACATCAGCCATTCTCTTATTTCTTGTTTGCGGGTTTGAGTTGTAGGTGCTTTGTTATTAATGACTGAATGATATGACGCATTGTCCATTACTATCAAACTTGGCTCATTCAAATTTGGCAGAAGCTTTTCTTGTAGCCATTTATTGAAATTCGCAGCATTCATTATCATGATGGTAGTCTGCCATTTTCGATTTAGTGCTAAACACTAATAATGAATTCGGAACAGGGCCTCTCTCAGATCCAGCATGGACAATGATGTAGCGTTTCCCCAATGAAATATTTTCAACTACACCGCTTGTTGATGGGCCTTGCCAACACTTCTTGGGCTTGTACGATTTGTGGACATAAGTCTCATCTAAATAAATAATGGGTTTTCCTTCCAATCGCTTTGAAGCTATTGTCCGTAAAAATCGATGTCTCCACGCAGCGATATCATAACGCTCTATTAACAATGAACGTTCATTTTTGTTTTTCTTGAATTCATAGCCATTCTTCAATAGTATTTGACGAAGAGTTTCATGAGATCCACTGAATCCAATGCTTTCTTTTAGCTCCACCATCAAAGCTCTTAATGTGGGGACTTGTTTTCTTACAATGTAGAACTCGTTTATTTTATTCCGTATAACATCCATGTCAAAACTATCCAGGTTTGACACTGTGGACTGGTGAGGTCTTTTTTTACCCGGAGTACTCCAGACACCTTCATTTTTAATCCTCTTTAATGTTCTGACACTTACATCTGCAAATACAATAAAATAAATGTAAGTATGAAAATGGCCAGGCAGATCTGAGCAACAACATTTTCCATTTAGAAACACAACAGTAAGTAGGTACTTAGGTACAGTTGGCGCTAAGCGAAAACTTACCAGTGAGTGAAGATATTTCTTCCAAGAACTCGTTCTGGGCTTTTATCCTATCTTTTTGTTCCAAATCAGTTAGCCTCTCAATTGTACGCATTATTTCGGTAACTCCTGCTACTTCCTCGAGATTAGCTGTAAAATAACAAAAATTCAATAAAGTGCCATGTTTATTTTTCCAAATGTGTAGTATGCTATTAATGTTATTAAGATATCATAAAAGAAGACAACCGTATTAATAAAAAAATAACTCGAGAAGCACAAAAATGGTATCAAAGTATCAAAATATTTGTGCAATACTAACCTAAGAAATCGACCACAATACGTAAACAATCCTGTTTTTGCAGGAATACAGCTTCTTTTTTCTGCTGATTCTCCTGATACTTGGATATCATACAAAATAATAACTTTCGCACGCCACTCTTGATTGTTTTAGGCATTTTAACACGCAAAAATCTCAAAATGTATTCTCAATTAAACAACAACAAAAATGCCTTAGGCCGCCATCTTATAGGCATAAGCAGTATGATTCAACTAGATTCTCAATCATCTCCAAATTCGCACTTGGAGGGGTCCCTCAAGGAATGGATGCTGACACACTGATTGAAAACTTCAATAATATTCAAATATCTGAAGTCAACCTGAGGGCACGAGCACTTGCTGTTAAGCAGTCCTCCTCGCATAGGTGATGATGGAGAGCCAGAGCGTGTCCGTGAACTTAGCATATCAAGTCCCAGCATATCATGTTTTTGCGATAGTTCTCTTCGCATGCAGATGAGTTCTATAGTTCCTGATACTTTTCAGCAATAGTTCTGGCGTTTTTAGCTGAAAAAAACACGTTTAAAAAAATGATATGCTAACTTCCCGTAGCATATCAATTTGCAGCAAATCAAAAATAAATGCTTGTTCCAGTCGCATGGAGGTGTGTTCTATAGTTCCTGATACTTTTTAGCGATAGTTCTGGCGTCAAAACGTCAGAAAAAAATAATTTGTAAAAATAATTTGCATAGTTCCACGAAGACAAAAAGTTAAATATATCTATTTTAATCGTATCAAACTATTCTAGAATACCAGAACTCTTTCGTTTCTCACATATCCGTAACAAAACTAGAACCTCCAATTCGAATTGAGTCCAGAACAAACGCTTAAGTGCCAGCATATCATGGTAGAGTAGTTAAAATATCGAAAAAAATAATTTTAATGTTGTCAAACAATTCGGTTAAGCCAGAACTCTTGCGTTTCATATACATCCATAGCAGAGCTACAACCTACAACTCGATTAAAGTTCAGAACTAACGCGTAAGTACCAGCATATCACGGTAGAGTAGTTGAAAAATCGAAATATTCAAATTTGACTAAGTCAAACAATCCTAGAAAGTCAGAACTCTTGCGTTTCATATACATCCATAGCAGAGCTACAACCTACAACTCGATTCAAGTCCAGAACTAACGCGTAAGTATCAGCATATCACAGTAGATTAGTTGAAAAATCGAAATATTCAAATTTGACTAAGTCAAACAATCCTAGAAAGTCAGAACTCTTGCGTTTCATATACATCCATAGCAGAGCTACAACCTACAACTCGATTCAAGTCCAGAACTAACGCGTAAGTACCAGCATATCACGGTAGAGTAGTTGAAAAATCGAAATATTCAAATTTGACTAAGTCAAACAATCCTAGAAAGTCAGAACTCTTGCGTTTCATATACATCCATAGCAGAGCTACAACCTACAACTCGATTCAAGTCCAGAACTAACGCGTAAGTATCAGCATATCACGGTAGAGTAGTTGAAAAATCGAAATATTCAAATTTGACTAAGTCAAACAATCCTAGAAAGCCAGAACTCTTGCGTTTCATATACATCCATAGCAGAGCTACAACCTACAACTCGATTCAAGTCCAGAACTAACGCGTAAGTACCAGCATATCACGGTAGAGTAGTTGAAAAATCAAAATATTCAAATTTGACTAAGTCAAACAATCCTAGAAAGTCAGAACTCTTGCGTTTCATATACATCCATAGCAGAGCTACAACCTACAACTCGATTCAAGTCCAGAACTAACGCGTAAGTATCAGCATATCACGGTAGAGTAGTTGAAAAATCGAAATATTCAAATTTGACTAAGTCAAACAATCCTAGAAAGTCAGAACTCTTGCGTTTCATATACATCCATAGCAGAGCTACAACCTACAACTCGATTCAAGTCCAGAACTAACGCGTTAGTACCAGCATATCACGGTAGAGTAGTTGAAAAATCGAAATATTCAAATTTGACTAAGTCAAACAATCCTAGAAAGTCAGAACTCTTGCGTTTCATATACATCCATAGCAGAGCTACAACCTACAACTCGATTCAAGTCCAGAACTAACGCGTAAGTATCAGCATATCACAGTAGATTAGTTGAAAAATCGAAATATTCAAATTTGACTAAGTCAAACAATCCTAGAAAGTCAGAACTCTTGCGTTTCATATACATCCATAGCAGAGCTACAACCTACAACTCGATTCAAGTCCAGAACTAACGCGTAAGTACCAGCATATCACGGTAGAGTAGTTGAAAAATCGAAATATTCAAATTTGACTAAGTCAAACAATCCTAGAAAGTCAGAACTCTTGCGTTTCATATACATCCATAGCAGAGCTACAACCTACAACTCGATTCAAGTCCAGAACTAACGCGTAAGTATCAGCATATCACGGTAGAGTAGTTGAAAAATCGAAATATTCAAATTTGACTAAGTCAAACAATCCTAGAAAGTCAGAACTCTTGCGTTTCATATACATCCATAGTAGAGCTACAACCTACAACTCGATTCAAGTCCAGAACTAACGCGTAAGTACCAGCATATCACGGTAGAGTAGTTGAAAAATCGAAATATTCAAATTTGACTAAGTCAAACAATCCTAGAAAGTCAGAACTCTTGCGTTTCATATACATCCATAGCAGAGCTACAACCTACAACTCGATTCAAGTCCAGAACTAACGCGTAAGTATCAGCATATCACGGTAGAGTAGTTGAAAAATCGAAATATTCAAATTTGACTAAGTCAAACAATCCTAGAAAGTCAGAACTCTTGCGTTTCATATACATCCATAGCAGAGCTACAACCTACAACTCGATTCAAGTCCAGAACTAACGCGTAAGTACCAGCATATCACGGTAGAGTAGTTGAAAAATCAAAATATTCAAATTTGACTAAGTCAAACAATCCTAGAAAGTCAGAACTCTTGCGTTTCATATACATCCATAGCAGAGCTACAACCTACAACTCGATTCAAGTCCAGAACTAACGCGTAAGTACCAGCATATCACGGTAGAGTAGTTGAAAAATCGAAATATTCAAATTTGACTAAGTCAAACAATCCTAGAAAGTCAGAACTCTTGCGTTTCATATACATCCATAGCAGAGCTACAACCTACAACTCGATTCAAGTCCAGAACTAACGCGTTAGTACCAGCATATCACGGTAGAGTAGTTGAAAAATCGAAAAATCCAAATATGACTAAGTCAGACAATTCCAGAATGTCAGAACTCTTGCGTTTCATATACATCCATAGCAGAGCTACAACCTACAACTCGATTCAAGTCCAGAACTAACGCGTAAGTATCAGCATATCACGGTAGAGTAGTTGAAAAATCGAAATATTCAAATTTGACTAAGTCAAACAATCCTAGAAAGTCAGAACTCTTGCGTTTCATATACATCCATAGCAGAGCTACAACCTACAACTCGATTCAAGTCCAGAACTAACGCGTAAGTACCAGCATATCACGGTAGAGTAGTTGAAAAATCGAAATATTCAAATTTGACTAAGTCAAACAATCCTAGAAAGTCAGAACTCTTGCGTTTCATATACATCCATAGCAGAGCTACAACCTACAACTCGATTCAAGTCCAGAACTAACGCGTAAGTATCAGCATATCACGGTAGAGTAGTTGAAAAATCGAAATATTCAAATTTGACTAAGTCAAACAATCCTAGAAAGTCAGAACTCTTGCGTTTCATATACATCCATAGCAGAGCTACAACCTACAACTCGATTCAAGTCCAGAACTAACGCGTAAGTACCAGCATATCACGGTAGAGTAGTTGAAAAATCAAAATATTCAAATTTGACTAAGTCAAACAATCCTAGAAAGTCAGAACTCTTGCGTTTCATATACATCCATAGCAGAGCTACAACCTACAACTCGATTCAAGTCCAGAACTAACGCGTAAGTATCAGCATATCACGGTAGAGTAGTTGAAAAATCGAAATGTTCAAATTTGACTGAGTCAGACATTTCTAGAAAGTCAGAACTCTTGCGTTGAGTCACCAATCTTCTCATGATTTTGGTGACTCATGAGCATCTAAATCATGAGTCATATGATGCATCTGTACTAAAATTAAAGGTCGCTGCGTCGCTTGGTACGAAGCTCGCTTCGCTCGAAGGGTATCTTCTATAACATTGTATAAGCAAATTGCCATATAATAGGAACCTTACAGCAATTAGCCTTACTTATTTTACTATGCCGTAAATGTATATTCACCGAGGGGCGCAGCTAGTAATACATGTAATGTAACTTAACCGTTCATATTGAAAACTTTTAATACTATGCAACTAAGTGTATGTAGCTATACAAAAAGTTTTGTCATTTTCATTCTTATCCTAAATAAATGTACAAGCAATAATTAAAATAAGTTAGCAATAATCAGTGCATTCGTGTTTTTTTAATATAATTTATATAACAAACAATACTTACTTATAACAAACAATAATTAACTTTTCTTTTCATAATAATTCATCTTACCTAACCATTTATACTTTTTTTAAAACTTTTAGTACCTACCAGGCAACAAAGTGTATGTAGCTATACAGAAAGTTCTGTCATTTTCATTCTTATCCTTAATAAATGTACAAGCGATAATTAAAATAAGTTAGCAATAATCAGTGCATTCGTGTTTTTAGGTTGTAGCTCTGCTATGGATGTATATGAAACGCAAGAGTTCTGACTTTCTAGGATTGTTTGACTTAGTCAAATTTGAATATTTCGATTTTTCAACTACTCTACCGTGATATGCTGATACTTACGCGTTAGTTCTGGACTTGAATCGAGTTGTAGGTTGTAGCTCTGCTATGGATGTATATGAAACGCAAGAGTTCTGACATTCTGGAATTGTCTGACTTAGTCATATTTGGATTTTTCGATTTTTCAACTACTCTACCGTGATATGCTGGTACTAACGCGTTAGTTCTGGACTTGAATCGAGTTGTAGGTTGTAGCTCTGCTATGGATGTATATGAAACGCAAGAGTTCTGACTTTCTAGGATTGTTTGACTTAGTCAAATTTGAATATTTCGATTTTTCAACTACTCTACCGTGATATGCTGGTACTTACGCGTTAGTTCTGGACTTGAATCGAGTTGTAGGTTGTAGCTCTGCTATGGATGTATATGAAACGCAAGAGTTCTGACTTTCTAGGATTGTTTGACTTAGTCAAATTTGAATATTTTGATTTTTCAACTACTCTACCGTGATATGCTGGTACTTACGCGTTAGTTCTGGACTTGAATCGAGTTGTAGGTTGTAGCTCTGCTATGGATGTATATGAAACGCAAGAGTTCTGACTTTCTAGGATTGTTTGACTTAGTCAAATTTGAATATTTCGATTTTTCAACTACTCTACCGTGATATGCTGATACTTACGCGTTAGTTCTGGACTTGAATCGAGTTGTAGGTTGTAGCTCTGCTATGGATGTATATGAAACGCAAGAGTTCTGACTTTCTAGGATTGTTTGACTTAGTCAAATTTGAATATTTCGATTTTTCAACTACTCTACCGTGATATGCTGGTACTTACGCGTTAGTTCTGGACTTGAATCGAGTTGTAGGTTGTAGCTCTACTATGGATGTATATGAAACGCAAGAGTTCTGACTTTCTAGGATTGTTTGACTTAGTCAAATTTGAATATTTCGATTTTTCAACTACTCTACCGTGATATGCTGATACTTACGCGTTAGTTCTGGACTTGAATCGAGTTGTAGGTTGTAGCTCTGCTATGGATGTATATGAAACGCAAGAGTTCTGACTTTCTAGGATTGTTTGACTTAGTCAAATTTGAATATTTCGATTTTTCAACTACTCTACCGTGATATGCTGGTACTTACGCGTTAGTTCTGGACTTGAATCGAGTTGTAGGTTGTAGCTCTACTATGGATGTATATGAAACGCAAGAGTTCTGACTTTCTAGGATTGTTTGACTTAGTCAAATTTGAATATTTCGATTTTGGATGTATATGAAACGCAAGAGTTCTGGCTTAACCGAATTGTTTGACAACATTAAAATTATTTTTTTCGATATTTTAACTACTCTACCATGATATGCTGGCACTTAAGCGTTTGTTCTGGACTCAATTCGAATTGGAGGTTCTAGTTTTGTTACGGATATGTGAGAAACGAAAGAGTTCTGGTATTCTAGAATAGTTTGATACGATTAAAATAGATATATTTAACTTTTTGTCTTTGTGGAACTATGCAAATTATTTTTACAAATTATTTTTTTCTGACGTTTTGACGCCAGAACTATCGCTTAAAAGTATCAGGAACTATAGAACACACCTCCATGCGACTGGAACAAGCATTTATTTTTGATTTGCTGCAAATTGATATGCTACGGGAAGTTAGCATATCATTTTTTTAAACGTGTTTTTTTCAGCTAAAAACGCCAGAACTATTGCTGAAAAGTATCAGGAACTATAGAACTCATCTGCATGCGAAGAGAACTATCGCAAAAACATGATATGCTGGGACTTGATATGCTAAGTTCACGGGCATAGCCAGAGCCAGGAGATTTCTGTCATTATGACCAATTGGGCGGATTCGAAGGAATGCGCCAAAAGGCATGGACGATTTCAACTATTATGATCATTAAAATCGCTCTGGAAGAATGTCATCTCAAAGGAGAGACCATGGGACAAGGAGACAACCAGGTCATCCATTTAAAGCTGAATGAGGAACAAAGGTCTGAGCCTCTCAAATACATCAAAATGTTTTTAAACTCCCTCGATAATCTCTTTGATAGGGCAGGACTGAAACTCAAACTCCAGGAAACTTGGTATTCCAAGAATCTATTCGAATATTCTAAGGTTCGGTATTATAAATCTATCAGGTTGGATGACAGCTTAAAGAGACTAAACAGGTTAATTCCGGATATTAATGAAGGTTTCCCATCGATACAATCCTTTCTAACTTCTACTTGCACAGAAAGTTTAACAAGAAATTGCCTCTCTCCGATGATACCCTTCTTCTTTTATTCATTTGAGGTTTGTAACATCATCTATAGGAAAGACATAATCGTGAAACAGGTGAGACCGCTAAAAATACTACTAAATTTTCCCTCAATCTTTGGAGGATTACCCATTTCCAACATTTATCAGCATAGTCAAAGAGGATTTTCAGATCCTCTTCCAATTTGGTTGAACATATACAATATAATCAGACAAGAAGACCCTCAAATTTACACAGGATTACTTCACGTGGCAATTTTCCAGATGAAAGAGGTTTTAGATCCCATAAAAATTGTTGAAGACATGTATAGCTTGAACATATCAGGGTTACCGAATTTCGAGAGAGAAGCGCGAGGAATCGTTGCAGAGTTTCTTCCTTATTACATAACTAATCCTCAAGTAACTAAGCTCTTAGGGGCGTCGAGAGAAGATTTACTCGCTCTTTGCGAACAGTTGATTACAATGAGACCTTATATTGCGAACATGGCACATGAGATTTTAAAAAACTCAAATGAAGGGATACAACTTCAATTAATCGAGAGCTTCTCAAATGTCCAGACGATCAATCGTTTAATAAATGAAGACACAAAACGAGATACTACTATCTTTTCACTAGGCAAGATAAAAGATAATGAAGCTATTCTCTTAATTAACCAGCGATTGGCTAAGTCAGAACTTCTTGTCCCTTATACTCATGAATTAAATTCAGCTTTGTCAACCATGGTGTGTACATATGAAACCGCCTTTTCGTTAAGAGAACGAACATGGGGATTTCAGATAGAAGGAATAACAAGTCCCATCCCCTGTGAACAAATATACTTGATAAACTATGATCTCCTCCCTGCTTCTCTAAGAAGTGAGTGTATAATTGTCAAGACCTCTTATGCGTTGAGAACAGAAGGCAAAAGTGCTCTCTCGAAACGTGGGCCATATCCACCGTATTTGGGATCTGCAACTCCTGAAAAAATGACTAAACCCAAACTTACTGTTGTGAGTCCCAATCCTACCACTAAAGCAGTATCTAAATTGTTTTATTTGAGGACTTATCTCGAACGGATGGACCCTGAGAGCAATATAATTGGACTTCTAGACAGAATGATCAAAGATAAGATTCAAACACTTCCTACTGAATTTCAGGAGATCCCTCTAGAAGATTGGTGTGGAAGTAATTATGGAGGTAGTTATGAACATAGATTCAAAGCGTCTTCTCAGAAAAGATCTGCCCTATTCTCCCTCAACACAAACCTAGCAACACATGTTAATATCAATACTAATCAAATGGGCAAAGCACTACGAGGTAATTTATTGTCACCCTATATGGTGTTGACAGTGAGAAAACTGATCACTGATCTTATTGTAAACAACGCGCATGTCAGATTCTTACATGCCGCACCTAGGTTATTATTATCTAGTCTAAATCAGAAATACTGGATTGTAAATGGTTATAAGTATGTTAAAAAGCTAATTCATAAATGTTTACGAGTGCGCTAAGCAGCTAATGGGTTCCTTGCCGCCTGAAAGAGTAACCGCCTCGCCTGCCGACCATTTCAAAAGATAGGAATAGATTTCGCGGGTCCCATTACTGTCAAAAATTCACGCGTACGACGGGCTTTACAGACAAAAGGCTACATATGTGTCTTTGTCTGCTTCGTTACAAAAGCCATCCATTTAGAGCTTTCATCTGATATAAGTACAGATCGACACCTCCAATTAATACTACGCTAACTCGAAAATCGTAGGTTTACAGGAGAAGCATTTAAAGGAAAAAAGCCGATAATTCCTGTGTTATTGAAGCTATTTCAATGAAATTTGCAGAGCGTGTAGTTCAATTAATCGTGGTTAAAGCTGCATATTCATATATTTTTTTATTTTGTTAGTTTTCATTTTAAGCTGAGTTAGCGGAGTATACTACGGAATAAGCTTATTTTTTGTCGAAATATACTCCGCTAAGTAAAGTTAGCTGTGTATATTCTGGAATATGACAGTAGGAAAATAAAGTCATTAAATCGCTAACCAAAGCACAATAATAAATAATTTCGCCATATATCGGAAACAAGACATTCGTTTTATGTTTTTAGATAAAATTATTTGATAATTTCTATCAAATTTAACGTATTTAAAAAGTTAGCGCTCTGTAATTGGAATAACAATCAAAGCAACTATCGTGTTGCACGCCGCTAACAAATACATAGCGGTTTATTTCTTTACAAGTGCAGTTACTTAGCGTTTTGTTTCACTGAAAATTATTAATAAAATGTTAATTAATGTTACAAAATTAAAAATTTGGATTCCCTGATTAGTGGCAATACCTATTTAATCAAAACTATCATACAATTCAATTTGTAAAAATCTTATTGAAATTCTTATTATGGGCGGAATTTAAAACAAAAAGGAGTTATGTAGGTAATGTATGTTTAAAATAAATAGGTACTATCATTATAAATTGTATCGTTTATATTATATTATGTATGTAGGTAGGTACCTACTTGGAAAACAATAACTATATAATGAAACTATCAGGACTGGAATGGTAGTGCCTTTGAGGTATTAAGATAGGTAGTAATAAGTAGGTATAAGATAAAAAACAAATCAATACTAATCAATCACAGTCATATTCAGCACATAGGTAGGACCTTTACACTAATTAGAGATCAATGATGCATGTAGATACCTACTTACTAAAGATTATAAAAAGTGGAAACGTTATAAACAACTACTAAGATTAACTACTGTTAATTAAACATTTTCTTAAAATGCACTATCATCAACCTGGTATAAAACAGTAGGAAGGTACCGTAATGGTAGGTATTTATGTCCCTAATGTAAGTACCTTAATGTTTTTACAAAATATTTAGTTAGTACTTGAATTTACAAGTTAAATTTTTAAGTAGGTACCTACAATATTATGAGATCAATGGGTTAATCTTCGTCGATTTCATGTTGGTTGTCAATGACTGCGGTCATTGGCAAACTTTTATAAAAAACTAAGATATTTGGAGTAAATATACTAAAAATATATATTATACTAATGTCACAAAAATAAACTAGGTATGTCGTAGGTACTTGGCTTTGTTTTGATTTTCAATAAATGTTTAATAATTATGCTTTATCTGGTAATTGTCGCGCGAGATTATCGTTTACTTACCTGATTTTCTAACACGTTGTAAGTACCTATATTTTGACTGTCCACATACCTAAGCTGTATTTATTAAGTACCTACATGACATTCCTTCATGTTTTGGAGATGCTACTATTTTCTTGATTTAATTCACAATGTATTTTTAGATTCAGACAACTATCAGACCAAAGATATACTTCACTGAATTTACTTTAATGACTCCCTTTACTACCGATTTCATACAAAAAGTCATACAGGCAACTAGCTATTTCTGTAATATATTTGTATAAGCGAAATATTAACAAATCTTTGGAGCTCTGCCCCCGCACGCTACCCTATCTTCTCCTATTGGCGGAGTGTGCTCCTCTGTTTATCAGGTGCGGTGCCGGCATAGAACCGGCTAACTCATAATGGCGGAATATATACCGCACGATTTTTGAAAGTACATTATCTTAGCGTTTTGTAAATCTAAAAACTTTTTTGTTTTTCAATATTTTTTTATAAAATTTTGGGAACATAAAGATACGTCATTAGTGAGTGTTTTTCTGTAAAAAAAGAAAAAACGCTAAAATGAAGTTGGCGTAGTGTTCCTAGGAGGTATCGAGATGCTTTCCTTGCCTGTTTTAAACGCTTCATAGCGCGACGAGGTTTACCTACAGATATATTCTGCGATAACGGTGGTTGCTTCAAAGGCACAAGGAACGAATTAGTTCGTTTGTATGAACTGCAGGTTTCGAGAGATCACCAGACACAGGTTTTAAATTATGCCACACAAGGCCATTTTACACCCAGTTACTCACCGGTGTTTGCTGGTCTCGCGGAGGCTGCAGTCAAAAGCATGAAATTTCATTTAAAGCGTGTAATACAAAATTGAACAAGAAACAGAAATAGACATACATATAGATACAACTGAAAAAGAAATAGAAATCTTCTATGAATCCCTGGAAACGATAATGAAAAAGAGTTCGTCAAATATTATATTTTTAGGAGACATGAATGCTCGAATCGGCCAGTCAGAAGAAGATGAAAGTCGAATAATGGGACAATACTGTTATGGTAAAAGAAATAGCAGAGGCAAAACATTTATTAATTTTTGTCTCCAAAACAATCTCAAAATTGCGAATACAATGTTTAAAAAACCACCAGAACTCCAATGGACGTGGTTAGCACCAGACAATAAGACAAAAAACCAAATAGATTTTTTCGCAACTAATAAACCCGATCTCATCGAAAATTGTAGCGTCCTAAGCCACTTCAAACACTCCAGCGACCATCGCCTGGTTCGAGCAACATTAAATACAAACAGTATATACCGAAAAAGATCAAACTTTGTCTCAAAACCACAGAAATACATGAACCACGAAAAATACACCACAGAACTTTCCAAAAATAATTATGACGATACTACGAATAAATCAGTACAAGAATATTACGATAATATCGAAAACGCTATCATACAAAGCTCCAACCAAGCAAGAATACCTAAGAAAACGATGAAAAATCAAGCAATCATTACAGAAAATATCAAGAAATTAATAGATCAAAGACACGCACTAAAATACAAAGAAAATAAATCGAAACAAGAAAAATATCAACTTAGTAAATTATATAAAAAAATTCACAAAGAAATAAGAAATAATGAGAAAAAATACAGACTTGATACAATAGAAAATTATTTAGAACGAACAGGCGCAATCAAAAGAGCTTATAAACATCTCAATAAATCAAAACCAATAATGAGTCAACTCCAAAATTCAGCTGGTACTCCTGTCACGAATAGAGAAAAGTTAATGCAAATAGCAACAGATTTTTATCAAAAACTGTACACGAAAGAAGACATTACCTCACAACACGAAGAAACTATTGCCATTAACGAAGACTCTATACCAAAATTCCAAGAAAACGAAGTTGAGCACTCAATAAATAAATTAAAAACAGAAAAGAGCCCTGGTCCAGACGGGATAACAAACGAAATGATCATCACTGCTAAAAATAGTCTTATCAGACCCTTTACGAACCTATTTAATTCAATACTTACCAGCTACGAAATACCAAGTCAATGGACATGTTCAAACATATTATCATTGCTCTTTAAAAAAGGAGACCGAACGCTTATATCGAACTATAGACCGATTAGCCTATCGTCCAGTGTGTATAAAGTATTCGCTGCGACTCTACTACGTCGCCTCACTAGAATCTTGGACGAAAATCAACCAAAAGAGCAGGCAGGATTTGTCCGCACTTACTCTACCGTGGATCACATTCACACACTGAAAATTATAATTGAGAGATATAAAGAATACGATCTGCCCTTGTACCTTTGCTTTATAGATTACAGCAAAGCTTTTGACTCAATCTCACACAACAGCATTTGGGAAGCTCTGTCAACACAAGGCTTAAACAAAGGTTACATCGATCTGCTCAAAGTAATCTATAAAAATAGCAACTCAAGAATTATGTTAGAAAAGCCAGGACCTAGTTTTAAAATTGAGAGAGGTGTGAAACAAGGGGACCCACTCTCACCCAAGATTTTTATAGCGGTGCTTGAACACATATTTAGAACATTAGATTGGGAAGCGAAGGGTATACGAATTCATGGTAGATGGTTATCAAATCTGAGGTTCGCGGACGACATTGTGTTATTTTCAGAAGACCCGGAGGAAATGCAAAACATGATAGAGTCACTGTGTGAAGCAAGTTTGAAAGTTGGCCTAGATGTAAATAAAGGAAAAACTAAAATAATGACCAACAAGCAAATTTTACCCATCACTTTACGATCTGAAAATCTTGAGTATGTGGACACCTACATATATCTAGGACATCTCATTTCCTTTAAAAACTGCACGGAACTGGAAATAGATAGAAGAACAAAAAGTACATGGAATAAGTACTGGTCCATGAAGGAGATTTTCAAAAGTAACCTTCCCATTTCACTTAAAACTAAAGCGATGGAAATGTGCCTATTACCGTGCCTAACTTATGCTTGTCAGACATGGCCTCTTACTGTGCAGAACTTAAAACGCATTAAAATATGTCAGAATGGTTTAGAGCGAAGCTACTGTGGTCACAAATTAAAAGACAAAGTCAGAAATAAGTTCATCAGGAATAAAACTAAAGCCAAAGATGCTGTCAAAAGAGTTCTTCAGCTTAAGTGGAAATGGGCCGGTCATATTCAGAGAAGTACAGAGGAGAAATGGTCCAAAATAGTAACAAATTGGTACCCGATGATTAAAAAGCGTAAACAGGGAAGACCGCATAAACGATGGAGTGATGACATAGTCAAACTAGCAGGCAACACATGGAGCAGAGACGCTAGGGATAGAGATAAGTGGAAAGATATGGAGGAGGCTTTCACCGCTAAGGCGGTCCTTACATTAGATTAAGAACAACACACCATTGCAGAAATATATAAGAGTATGTAGAATATGTATTTAAAGTATCAAAAGCAATATTTGTGTAGAATTAGTATAGTATTTAAGTATTTTTATCATATATGTAAGGAAATAAAAGCTTTTATTATTATTATTATATTATAATACAAAATTATGTACTTACTTACATACGAGCAGTTACACACAATTTTATGTCAAATCGAAGCTGTTTTAAATTCTAGGCCATTATTACCTGTAACAGCTGATGATATAAATGATTTTAGTTACTTAACACCAGGACACTGGTTAGTAGGCACTGCGTTAACTTCTTTCCCTGAAAGGGATGTGGCAGAAGTCCCTACCAATAGGCTAAAGTTTTGGCAACTATGTAACAAAGTTAGGTCTCATTTTTGTTGGAATATTTGGCACAAGTACTATCTGAATGTTCTTCACGTCCCAAATGGCGGGACAGCATACCCAATGTTAAAATAGGAAGGTTAGTAATCTTAAGAGAGCCTAACTCGCCACCCCTAACATGGCCCATGGCCAGAATCATAAATGTATATCCAGGCCCTGATGATAAGGTGCGGGTCGTAGAAGTAATACCCCCAATAAAAAAAATTATAAACGATCATTAAGCGGCATTTGTGTACTACCAATAGAATAAAAACATAAAGTAGTTTAATATGTATATTAAGTAAGTAAAAATTAAGAATGTTTACAAAAATTAGAATATTAAGAGTTATTATATAAAGCAAATTAAAACTAGTTTGTTAAATTAAAAAATTAGGGCATATTAAAAAAAAATATGTATGTTCTTTATTAGAGAAGTTTGATTTTAAGTTTAAACATAAACACAGAATAATGGTAACTGTTTATTTAAATTTCTTTTGCTGCCCCCAGCATATTGGTGGACCAACTAACAATTTTTGTTTATTCTTATTATCTGTAAACGTGTTTTATAATCTATGCCTGCTTGGCCATAGACAAGTAAGAAATAAGATCTTTCTACTGTGTGAATCGAACGGTCGATTGCTAATAAAACGCTTGTAGCGAAATGTGATGTGCTGCAATAAACTGTTGTGTTATTAAATTAAAACAAGTGTTTCCAATTCCACCAATCGACACTACAACCAACCAACCAGCCTACAAATACAGTCCACCTCTACACCGACCCTAAGCAAAATCAAGTGCCACGTTGCATTTATCTTCAAAAAAAATTCCAACTAAAATGTTTGTCATGCAAAACTGAAAGTGGGAATTAATGGCATATAATATTATTAGGAGCAAACAGGAGAGGCGCCATAATTGAATCTCGCTCCATTCTAAAATTTACTTCGGGCCGGCCCTGCATATCCCACATTGGTGACCCCGCATTTGAACATTTCTCGGACATTTTAACATTTTGTGCATAAAAATGAGTAATCCGCCGACAACTGTGACTCCCGCAACTTCCGCGGCTCCCGCAGTTACATCACATGCACCAGACATGGACGTGAAGGAGACGACGAAACGAATGGACCTGCCAGCAATATCGCTCACATCCAAAATACCGGATTTTTGGCCGGATCAACCAAGGGTCTGGTTTATCCGGACGGAAGCAATTCTGGCACCGCAAAAAGTCGGAGATGAAGCGAAATTCAACATCGTTGTTTCAAAGCTCGGCAAAGAAGTCATACAACAGGTCACTGACGTGCTGGTGAACTAACTTTACATTAAAAAATACTTCAGACATAGTATCATTTTTTGATGATTTGTTCGACTCCGTAAATGGAACAAGCATACGAGGATCAAAGGGGAAAAACTTTAAGAAGAGCTGTTTCTGAAAAATCACCCCATCTAGAATTCTGGCATGAGAATAAAAGAAAACTTGCAGAAATTAAATATATAGAAAAAAGAAAAGAAAGAACTGTGCCGTCTTTAAAAAATTGGATTACAACAATAAAAAGCTACGAGAGAGTGTGGCATTACATAAATGAAAGAAATGTAAAATATTTACGCCCGCGCTATTTAAATAGTGATCCGATAGAAAACTTCTTTGGTCAGGTGCGGGCGTACAATCTTAGAAACAATAACCCTAATTGCCACACGTTTAAAAGCACGTTTAAAGCTCTGCTAATAACAAGATTCATAAAATTTCATTCTGATTCATATAATTGTGAAGAGGATTCCGGTAAACAGCTCCTGAAATTAAAAACATTATTTACTCAAAACCCCAGCTCTGGATTTAATAAAAATATAAGTTTACCTGAGTCCTCTCAAGTAATAAGTCCAGTATTGTAAATACAAATAACGCCCATGAAGAAAGACTCAACGTACACTCACGAGCCTATACCGCGGGGTGGGTAGTTCGAAAAATAATGCCAAACATAAAATGTAAGAAGTGCAAAGCATCCCTAACAAATGACGAAAATCACCAACAAGAAAAAGAATCACCTAATAATTGGATTTCAATGAGAGAATACAATACCATTATGGTATTAATTTCATACGTTTTATGGTATTACCATAAAACGTATGAAATTAACCTACCCTTCGGAAAAGGCCGTAAGATTGTTTGGCGATGTAATAAAAGAAGTAAATGAGTTTTTAGAAAATTCTCCTGAGAAACAAATGCAATTAAAGGCATATAATAAATACAAAACTAAATTAAAAAATAAAAAGATTAAAAAATAACTTTGTTGTTTCTCATTTCGTGATTATCAAATAATTTTATTTTTTAGGAACCCAGTGGTAAAAAAATAGAAATAGAAAATAGGTAGAATGAATGTCAATGCTTAGCCATTTCAAGAAAAAAAAATGTGGTAGAATGTTCATCGAACCGTAGCTTTAGCCATTGTATTTGTTTCGTTCAACTCACTCGTTCAAATCTTGAAATGGATAATTACAAAATTCCCTTTATTCGGTCAGTTAAAATTGGGTGCTAATTTTTGTATGGGAGTTCTCCGTCTGATGTCTAGTAGTCTGTGGGTTATCTCTAATTAAATAAAATATATTCTATTCTATTCTATTCTATCTCTGCTAACCTGCTCGCGAACCGTACCGCACGCGTTTCTAGATTGTACTTTTTATCTCGCCCTATTTCTATCAATTAATTGTATTTTCGCCCTGAGAGTTTTATCTAACTATTTGAACTTAAAGTGTTATGTGTAACGTACTAATAAACTATTTTATATCTTTTACAAGAACAACGCCGTTTTACTTAGCCGATCTTCTAGCTAGCCGCCATATTTGAATCAGAGCAAATTGAAGGTGAAATACAGAAGGATTTGAATGTTGGTGACGTTACTGTAGGCGACTATGTATGTCACATTTGAAACCAATAAGCGACCAAGGCAATATGTGGGTGTGATTACGGAGATCAATATTAAAGACAACAAAATAAAAGTTAATTATCTGCGCAAAAAGTCAAGCAAATTTGATAACAAATTGTATTTCGTGGAACCAGATGTAAAAGATGTCAGTGAGATTGGGATAAAATACATTAAATATATATTACCAAAACCTCAAATTGCCAGAAGAGGAATGTTGAACTTTGATTGCCAGGACAATGAAAAAATTGCATTAGATTTGCTGTTTGTGGAATAGGATGCAAAATATACGTACCTACCTACTTTAACTCTATTTTGTATAGATAAACAGGTTGAGTTTTTTTAAGGGCCACTGAGTGGAAGTCAGAAGCCGTAACAGTTATCAAAAAGTCATCCACTTCTTACATTAATTTTCGATAAGTAACTTTTCGGTACGTAACGGTTTCAGACTTAAAAAACTCACCTGTAGGTATAGGTAGACTTATTACACAATTGTTACAATGGAGATAAAAAGTATATTTATGACTTACCTAATGGTATAAAGGTTAAAACTTAAGTTTATTAGATATTTTTTGATGTTTTTAAATTAAAATGTGTACCCCACCCCTATCATGGCGTTGGAATGTTTTCGTGGACTGATTATTTTGTTATAAAACATATGCAAACGGGTATTTATCACGAATTTTACCTTTAATATTCGCCCGACGTTTCGACCGGATTGCACCAGCCGTGGAACATGTTCAGGAGGTTCTAAAACGAAATGGTTACAAGACTAATGGATGGCATCCAGATAGCAGACACAAACTAAAACACAGTGATGTAACTAGACAGCCAGCGTTCATGCCTTATGTGAAGGGGGTTACGGACAAAATTGGGAACCTTTTCAAGAAGTTTTCAATAAAGTCGATTTATACTCCTTTTAACAAAGTGGCTAAGCGTCTGCGTACACCGAAGGATGTGGTACCTTTCCAAGTTCCTGGTGTTTATAAAATCGATTGCAGCTGCGGCCGTTCCTATATAGGCCAAACGAAGCGTACAGTCGCTGAACGTGTCAAGGAACATATAGCAGCGGTCAAAAATCGGCAAATAAACAAGTCTGCTATAGCGGAGCATATAGTAGACTCAGGACCCAATCACTGGATGGAATTGCACAATCCAAAAATCCTTGCCAACGAGAAGCATTATTACAAGAGAATGGTTCGGGAAGCGATTGAGATTAAGAAGTATCCTAATTTTAATCGTGAAGACGGCTTCAGACTCTCTTCCTCGTGGAATCCAGTGATTGCAAAGTGTACTCGTCATGTGAGATCAACTCAGTATGTGGACACTGTTAGTGTAGTGTGTTGTCCTAGTGTGAACCGGCCCTAATTGACATTTATGAAGATCAAGTG
Source organism: Xanthorhoe designata (assembly GCA_963582015.1). Lineage (NCBI taxonomy): Eukaryota > Metazoa > Arthropoda > Insecta > Lepidoptera > Geometridae > Xanthorhoe > Xanthorhoe designata. The sequence continues at coordinate 188,562 of OY757057.1, read as the reverse complement.
AGGGTAGTTGAATAAACGCTTTCGCTTTGCTGTGGCGGTACCTCCAATACTTCAGTCTTCCCGCGACCACGGCTGGTGCAATCCGGTCGAAACGTCGGGCGAATATTAAAGGTAAAATTCGTGATAAATACCCGTTTGCATATGTTTTATAATGTGTTCTGATCGCGAATGATTATTTTGTTATTTTTTTAGACTGATTGTTATTTTTTCATCTACATTAAGATAAGTAAGTATTATGTGCAGACTGATTATTATATGTTTAGACTGATTATTATATGTGTAGACTGATTGTTATTTGTTTATTAAGCAATTAAAATTATGATAAGTACCTTAGTATTATATGCAGACAAAATTATGTATGTATACGGAACCCCACTTCTTTCAAATAAAGTCTCTTGTTATGAAGAATTTCGCCTTTTATTTTGTCGGTCATAAATAGGGCCGATTTCGGTCAGAATTAGTTCCAAACCGGTCACAATTAGGGCCAAAGTCATTTTTTTGATATTTTTGTAATTTTAACTTATTTACAAATAGTTCAGAGTAAAAACAGTTTATCTAGTTGATGCACCAAATATCTACCTACGTATTCAACCAAAAACATAAAATATTCCTTGAATAGGAGTTGAGTGAGATAAAAAATAAAATAACTTGAATTCCGCTTAATCAGTCATGGAATGTCATGGAATGAATCCATGCTTCAGTTACATTATTTGTTCTATGTAACTCTTTGTTAACATTCCACATTTGAATCCAGTCTTCCGTTGTAATCCACTGATTCAGTGGATTACAACGGAAGACTGGAATTCCACTGGAATTAGAGGACGAAAATCCCTTGGATAAATTCTTCAGATATTTTGAAAGTTAAGTATTGGCTTCGTAACGAGGAGTTTATGAAAATTTGGACAGTCTTTGGTGAACGTCACCGAACGACCAATTTCCTTGAGGGCTGGAATTTTAAGCAAAATAGTAATTTAGGAAATAAAAAAGTGCACATTATTCAATAACTAAATTTTTTGCAAAAGGATACGGCATTTTAAACTGTATGCAGCAAGCAAATTAGTAATAATAAAGCACCGACTAAGAGACATGTATCGGACATCAAAAATGATGCGTAGGTAATTAAGATGCCAAATGCAACTTTATGGTGAGATTTGTGTGGGTCATTTTTTACACAAAGTTAAATAAATAATTAATAAATTGATGGCGGCCTTTTTTTATATAAACTGCACCAGTGCAGAGCAGTGAGACGGTTGGAAACTCCTGAACATACAATGGTTTGTCAGTTGGTGATAGAAGTTTATCAACCAACAAACCATTAATTCATCCTTAGACGGTTAGGATTGAAAATGGAGATTACTAACGAACAAAGTTTATAGATAGTCGGAAAAATAATTACTAACTATCCAACTAGGTGGACAGCGTGGAAAATGAACGGCCATCTTCAACAACATTGTGTCGGCCCATAATGTTTAAATTTATGAAGGAGACAGAACTTAACGTCAAGAAAGAGATGGCAGAGATGGAAAATGAAATTGCTCTTCTCAACGCAACAACTACCGAAGAAGCCAGTGTGAAACACCAGCTGCTCTTGACAATGATCGACGGAAAAATCCATTCGTATATTTCGGGAACATCAGCAGCTCTGTGTGACATTTGTAAAGCTCGTCCATCACAAATGAACGACCTTGATGGTCCAGATATGGCAGACCCGTAGATGAAGAGCTGTATAAGTACGGTCTTAGCACGCTGCATGCATAGATTCGTTGCATGGAGTGTATGCTGCATATTGCTTACCGGTTAGATATTAAGCAGTGGCAAGTGAAAGGAGATGAAGCAAAGAAACTACTGAACGACCTAAAATTAGCCATACAAGAACCTTTCCGGAAGGAAACAGGTCTCCTTCTTGATGTGGTCAAACAAGGCAGTGGAACCACTAATAATGGGAACTCTGCTCGACGGTTTTTCGAGAATCCTGAGAAATCGGCGGAAATTACAGGTATTGATTTAAATCTTTTAAAAAAACTGTTATTTTGCAATGTGTGTCATCAGGAGAAAAAATAATTAACGAAAAGTTTCGTGAGTACTGTAAAAATACTGCATTCTTATACGTAGAGTTGTACCCATGGTACTACATGCCATCAAGTCTCCACAAATTACTTGTACACGGGCCAGACATAGTAGAAAATTGTTCGATTGTCCTAGTAGGGTTTCTATCTGAAGAGGCATCTGAAGCTAGAAACAAAGATTTCCGCAATTGCAGAGAGGGTCACTCAAGAAAGAATAGCAGTATTTCATGCAATGAAGATATACTATAACCTTTTGTTATCTTCGGATCCTCTTCTTACAAGTGTTCGTCCAAAATTTAATAAATTTGTAAAAAAATCTTAATTTTCTGACTTTTTTAATCTTATTGAGTCCGGCAATTACGATGCGATGATGACTTTGAATTTGTTGATGTTACTGAGATTCTGGTGGCATCGTGGCGGTGTAACACTGTCGCCACCCTCACAGGTCAAGGTGATAACCAGGTGATCTACCTAAGGATACCGTCAAAGAGGACTTTAGAAGACTTGAGGATGACCAAGACGGAATACATCACCTGGTTTCAGACTGTCTTAAGGGATCTGTGTACCGGAGCAGGCATAATAATGAAACTGGAGGAGACCTGGGTGTCAGGCATCTTGCTAGAGTATGGGCGGGAGTTCTTTGTCAAAGGGGCTCAGGTCAGCTCGGCTCTCAAACGTATATCAAGGATTGCCAGCGAGGCGAATCAAACCATTCCATCAATAACGGTGATCTAGCTGGGGTGTTCATCACGGGAATGTCGGCTGCTCAGAAGGACCACAATCCCCTTGCCTCATACTGGACCACCATTGTAGAGGCCAGCTTTACATTACACGAACGGTTCCCTCATCTAGCTCGGTATCCGGTGGAGTACAATACAGCACTTGTCTCTACATCCAGAATACTAGGAGGATTCCCTGTGACACTTTTCTCCAATTTTTGTACTAGAGCTGTCCAGGATCCCTTAACGAGTCAGTTGTGTCTTGTCAAGACATTCATGGAGTCTCCTCGTCATCGTCAACACATACTCCAGGTAGCAACGACACTCATGAAACACTCAGACCCAAAGATGCTGGTACAGGACCCCCTATCCCTTCCCATCAGTATGCCTAGGCAACCTGAGAACGACATCAAGGACATGATCACGGAAGGGCTCCCCTCTCATTTCATATTGCCGACATTCACTCCCTCCGTCGACCTAGACACATTCTTGGTTTTTCAGATGATGACATCACCACCGCTAACGCGGCTATGGCACCATCGCCGCTCGTTCGTTCGTTCGTATGAGCAAGTGGCCAACTCTGGATAACTCTTCTACCGCTAAGGCGGCGATGATGCACTGCATGCTTTCTTTCAGCTCAACGCCCGATGCCGACCCCGCCTTCGGGGCACTCGTCGCCCCTTCAGGGCAGGCCCTTCAGGCCTTGCCTCTCATGGCAACAGTCCAATCCAAGGTCAGTACCTTGAGTAGGTTAGCTTAAATTCATTTTTACGGCGTAGATGCCTTCTGCACTCGCCAAAGCCCGGTGAAGTTATAAAGGTCCGGAAGACCACTTAACATAAAAATCCGTCCGAAAAAAAAAAAAAAAAAATGCCGACATTCATTCTGTTAACTGAACTGGGTGCAGGCGGAAGCCCTACCCTAATATACCTGTGAAGAACCACGCCTAGTCTCATTTCTTGATCCACCCGAACCTACCGTCACAAAAGATTTCCGCAATTGCAGAGAGGGTCACTCAAGAAAGAATAGCAGTATTTCCTGCAATGAAGATTTACTATAACCTTTTGTTATCTTCGGATCCTCTTCTTACAAGTGTTCGTCCAAAATTTAATAAATTTGTAAAAAAATCTTAATTTTCTGACTTTTTTAATCTTATTGAGTCCGGCAATTACGATGCGATGATGACTTTGAATTTGTTGATGTTACTGGCGAATGACAGAATGTGATTCGGAATCGGACGGAACCACATGACATAGACAGTGCTGACGAAGACTAAGTTACTAAGAATAATTTTGTTATAATTTAAAATTTCAAGCAACATCAACAAACATCATCGTAATAAAAAACAAAATCAAAAGATAACAATAGGTTATTATGCAGACTTCGTTACATTTAATATTTTGTTTCTAATCTTTTACGTAATATTTTTAGGTAGGTACGAGTATAAAGTATTTATTGTTGAGTAAGGCATGACGGAGGACCAGCCCCCGAGTGGTTTTTAAAAAGTGTGACGTCAGCTGTAGGTAGTAAAACACCGGTAGGTAGGCTTTCTTCTTCTTTATTCAGGAGCTCCGCACAGTCCGAGCGCTCGTAATAGACTGAGCCTCGAACTTTTTTTTTTTCGGACGGATTTTTATGTTAAGTGGTCTTCCGGACCTTTATAACTTCACCGGGCTTTGGCGAGTGCAGAAGGCATCAGTGGCAATCACGTGGAATTGGACTTGGACTTAGTCATCTTGTATTCATATCAATTTCATATCACGAAACGATCCGTGTCCCCAATGTGTATACTATGTATAGGGCATTCCTTGGCTTACTTGAAGCCAAGATGGAGGCCATAAAATCGGACCTACCAGTTGTTTCCCGTCTAACAGAGCACGTCAAGTCACCAGGAGTGACAAGCGATATGTTGAGAGCAGCAATGGCCGTCACCATAGTGCCGGAACCAATAAGGAAAGTCATCAATGCAGTTGGCTACGTGAAGTATGAGGATAAAGTGTATGTGCCTGCAGTCGCCGCAGACCCAATGGACCGCCATGGCGCAATTACACCTCGACCAGAAAACGTGACGCTCACCACCTTAACCCTTTAACGGTCATAAGGAGTGGACAGTGGAAAAATAAAACTGGTAGTGGTTAGAGCTATATAATAGGGGTAGAAAGGAAAATAAATATATATATATATTTTTTTTTTAGTAAGTACATACATGGTGGGAAATATATTCCCTTTACCTGTCAGATTTTCTCGATTCTACTGTCTAGTCGCTTATTCAAATTGGACCTTTTATGGCAAGAAAAGCAATTGTAAATAGTTTATTTTTAGGTAATAATGGAATAAAACCTAGAATTAAAATCGTCTAGACTGCCGACGGAGTAGTGTTGCTGAGCAAGGTGGGCGGCGGCTGGTTGGAGTCACGCTACTCGGCGCAGGGGACAACTCCTCTCCCCCGATGGATTCCAATCTTGTCGCGATGGGGGAGCTCAGTAGCCGTGGTTGGTGCTCCACGGTGAAGCTAAAAGGAATCCAAGGAGGGGACGCTCCGAGTAGGCCTGGCGCTAAGCCCGCTCTGGATGCGTCCGAGGAGGGTGCGGGGACGTTTTCTGTCCCTGCAGCTAGGAGGGGTCGCGGGAGAAGAGGCGTGTCGGTGTGTCGTTGCCGCTCGCCCTATCTTCCGCGACCAAACGGTGGCGCACCGTTTGATGCGTTGGTGGCGGGGCCGCAGGGGAAGAGGAGTGTCGGTGTTTCGTTGCCGCTCTCCCTGTCCTCTGCGGCCGTTTGGTGGTTTCGCGGCGGAGCCAAGGCATGATCCGCCGCGGAGAGCGGGGTGCCGGAGTAGGAGATTCCTCCAGTTTCTCCGGCCCCCAAAACACAGGCCGTGGCGGTAGTACCGGGGGGTGCTACCGCCCTTGAAAGGCCTAGAGGTGGTGCGCGTGGGTGTTCCGCGCGCCCCTCTTTCTCCAGAGAGACGCGGTGGGAGGCAGTCGCCTCACCGCAGTAAGAGGAGCTCGTCATAGAGCAGACGCCGTCGGGGCCGCGGAATAATGCGAAAGCGTACCCGTAGCCCCGGCAAATGGCGTTAAGAGGACCCCGTCGGTTTTTAGTGGGTGCGAGTCCCACATACCCCTTCCGCCGCCCCCACGGCGGGAGGGGGGAATGCATAAGGCATTTTCCGACGCAAAAAAAAAGGGGACAACTCCTACTGACGCCAAATCACTGGAACGTGCCCTGGGTAGGATCAACCTCCTCGCCGTAGCTGGCGACGACATTATGCTTTGCAGCAAGCCTCAGAATGGGCAGGTCGTAGCATACAGTTACCGCTTGGACACCGCTATTATGACGATCGTAGGCAAAGAGCGAGGATGGAAGGGCGTCTTCCAGTCAATAATCGCCCCACAAATGAACACCCCTGCGTTTGGGTGGGGGTTGCGCTGCACTGTACGGAACTATGCAGAGCAAGAATTCCTAGTGCCAGCTCTGTCTACTACACTCGTCGGAGCCTTGACTAGTGCTGAGCTGGGTCAGCTGAAGGCCTGGCACGCCCCGCATCGGACCGTCACATCGTCAGGGACAGGTAACTCGTTCCTGTATAAGTCTTTTGCGCTGGGCTCAGCACCCACCAAGCCGGGCAGAGCCCGAAAGGCCGTCGAAGATCAGGATTTTCAAGCCGCGCCAGCCACCTCGCCCGTAGATGCACCCATTGCAGGTACGGAGCAGGCGAGTGTGGCTACACCCCCGGGCCCATCTACCACCAAGCCCGGGGCTTCAGCAGCGACGGCGCTGACAAACATGGATCACGTCGCCGCGACGGACGGAGCATAGACCTTGAAGAGGTAAAAAAAATGTTGCCTGATTGGGAGTGGACCACCACGCACTATCGAAGAAAGCAACTGGACTTCATTTCAAGGTTAGGGGAGTGCTGCAAAGAGAAGGGGTGGGAGGCCCCTATGACGAAGTTTAATGTGAACCTCAGAAGGTACCGTCTCCCAAAAGATCATGAATGCAAAGGCTGCGTGTTACCAGGGGGTACAATCGAGGACGGAATCCACCTGTTGGCCAGGTTACACCCGGGTAAAGGAGCTAGAGCGGTACTGAATGAGTACAAATTACTGAGATCGATCACGGGCGACATCTGCCCACACAACCTGAGGCGGTTACTTAAAGAGTGTACGGGTTGGCTCAAGCTGGGGGGGCGATTCATCCACAGGGACTGGCGCCTCCTGACGTATTGGGAAATGTGCACTGGATATGTCTCGCCTGTCGAACTGTCAACTCTCAAGAAAGACGTTGATGATTGGTTAACCACCACCAAGCACAACGGGGAGCGGGTCGGTGAAGTACAATACCTGAAAGACCTCTAAAGCGAGACCGTGCGTTATTTACAAGAGGAGTGGACCCTACCACGAGACCTACCTACCGCAGAAGAATGGGCTAGGAGCGGAGTCTGGATGCGTGGTAAGTCAGGTACGGGTGACGCCACCACGATAGGGGTGGAAGGGAAAACTAAGAGGACTCGACGGTATAAAGGGGTTGACGCAGCTCTAAAGACAGATGAACAAATAGTTCAGGAGCTCTTCTCGGTGACTCAGGAGACCATGCGTATCATGCAAAAGAGCGAGGGGGGAAAGGTCAGGCCGGTTGTGGTGGGGGGTAACGAACTATATCGGAAGATGGACTACTTATCGGAACTGGTGGAAGCCGGGTTGAGGGGTTCGAAGACAAGTACCCTATTTGCAGGCGTGGGGGGCAATGAGATGATCGACGAACATTGGATTCGTGAGGTCTGCAACCCCCTGTGTCTCAAGGTCCCCCTCGACCAAAGCTCATTTGACAATAACCAGAGCAAGTCGACCATACTAGCCGTACTGGCGGCGATAGGTGACGTGTGTTTTAGGGACAGGAGCATCGGCCAGGACATGAGACGTACGTGGGAAGCAATGAGGACCTCAATGACCATCGGCAACCCCTAAGGTGTCGATGCAGGATGAGATGCGTTACTGGGAAAACGGTGTTCCGTCCGGGTGGCGTTGGACAGCCATGCTCGACACGATATTGAATATAACATCCTTCCGGGTCGCTGTCAGGTACTGCCGGAAAACAATAATAATAAGTAAGTTGTTTATTTAGTTATACCTAACTTACTTTACTAGAATTAAAATCGTCATATAATCACCGGTTCATCTCGTCGGCATCTGACTCATCTGAAGAATCACTTATGACAGGTCTTATTGGTACTGACCGTACTGGTCTTTGTGCAGAAGAAGTACCCGGCACAGGTGCAGCAGGCCTTGGTCTTGTTGATTTTCTAGCAGGAGCAGGAACTGAGCTATAATTTTCAGGCTGAAGTACTATTGGGCTGAGTGGACAGTTATCTGTCTGTCAGTGAACTAGGCTGATCGTAAATAGACGATGGACTTTGCATTGGCACCATCATCCAGTAGTAAATTTGCAGGACCAGGTTCATATAAATCTTCCAGGATTCTTTGAAGGACTGTGCTAAAATTTAGGTACTTACGTCTTCTTCGTCAGATTCTAAATTGTCATCCGATTGGTCAGGATCCTCTGGTAAACCAAATAAATCCTGAAGAGCCCCCTCTATTTCATCATCGTTTAGGACCTTCCGATTCATCTGTATAATAAAGCTAAGGCCAAACCTGCGCGTCAGTAAAGCGGGACGCGGGACGCGATGCGGGAGCGTCTGCAAAGCGAAACTAACGTGCAAACCTGCGACTGCGGCGCGAATCGCCAACTTCATTAATTGATGAACAATCACTGAAGACGCGCGACTTTATCTGGTGTAACTACTAAATTGTTGTGGTGATGACATCCTGGTACTTAACATCAGAGTCTGACTCTGATGAGGAAGACCTTTTATTGCTTGCTCTTGCGGAACAAACAACACGGTAAGTATTGTATTTAGTGATTGAGTAAGAGCTCACAGACGAGCGACAGTGTGTCGGCGACAGTTCGCGACACTTGTCGGCGACGGTCGCAGACCGTCGCGGGTCGCCAACTGTCGCTGACCGTCGCCGACCAGTGTCGCGAACTGTTGCTGACAAACTGTCGCTCGTCTGTAAGAGCCCTAAGCCACAAATTAATGTGTGGCGAAGGCCAGGATCGTCTACGTTACTACTACTACTACTCGTTAAACGTATGGTGTTGTATGCGACCGTTTAAGCCACACGCGACGCGCAACGCCCCACGTGTGCATAGACGAGCCCTAGGGGCGTTTGCACAAATAACTTAGGGCACTTTCACATATAAGGCGCAGACAGCGGCTTACTATGTGCCATCAGTAAGCGCACAATACTATTTTGATTAGACCTTTCACACCTAGCGCATAATTGGCAGTTACGCTTGATGTGAAAGCTCTATTCAAAAAAGAGCATGGCGCGCTTAATGACGGCTCATAGTGAGCCGCTGACTGTGCCTTATATGTGAAAGCGCCCTAAGTATTATCACAAAGTATTCTTATATTTTAACTTAATTATTATTACTTACAGGAAAAGGTTATGGGTACACGATATTAACAAGGAAAGAAAAAAATATGGGGAATACCATACCCTAATGAGAGATTTACGAAACAGCCCACAACGGTTTTTTATCTATTTCAGAATGCCAGAAGCATGTTTCGATGAAATTTTAGAATTGATTAAAGAAGACATAACAAAACAAGATACAAAATACCGCGAAGCTATTTCTGCAGAGGAACGGTTAGCAATAACTTTAAGGTACGGTTAGTACCTATGTTTTGCATCTGCTCACGCCTAATTTTGCAAAATCCCTATAAACCAAAATTATTTCTGACATATAAATGACATAGGTTAAAGAAAAAAGACTAAGATTTAATCATTCAGAGGTTTAATCATTTAAAATTATGAAGTCAATATAATATGAAAATCAGATTTGACCCGAGAATGTTTTGAAATATTTCGCTGCAGTAGAATCACCATCAGCATTTACTGCCTCTTCATTCAAACCGTGCAGTTCATGTTCACGACAAGTCGTGAACATGAACTGCACCACAGCCTCGGCTGTTGTCTCGTCTGAATTATTATTATGAATAATAGGTTGTAAATTAAGAGCGGTCAACCCGGCTCACTTTTCATACAAACGCTCGTACGTGATTATGCCGTTGTAACAGATCTTTCTTTTAAACTTTTGGACTAATAGGTATCTTGTGCACTATATCTAGGTTTCCATCGAAACTAAAAATCAAAATTTTGAGAAACAAATTCAGTATAAGCTTCCAAAAACCTGCTTTTAGCATAAATTTTACCTGAACTTTGGCCGTTCATAATGTACTCATAAATTGTAAACGTAAAGAAAATATTGTCATAGAAACCTTGCAAATCTTATGGAGATTCTAAATGACTAATATTTATTTCAAAAACTTGTAAGGCTTACTGAAAAAACCGTATTTCCTGGAACACTTTTTATGAAATTTCCGCATACTATTTTTCGAGTGAGCGAGTGAGCGGCGAAATTACCTACGGAATGCCGAGCGCTGAGGCGCTATCTCTCTTTTTTCGCTTTGCTTCTTTTTCTAGCATTGCGCTGGATGAAACAACAAGCTTTTCAGCTATGCCCGCGTCGACGATAGACGCACCGGGAAGGGCCACCTTAACTGTTGAACTTGTATTAGGAGTGTTGGAATAATCGGCGTAATTAGAAAAGTTTAAAGTTGCCGTAGCCGCAGATGATGTCATTTCTGTGTTACTGTTATTAATTAAGTCCAAAAAATTTGGTGCACTTGTATTGTAAGTATTAGAATAATTGCCATCATCGGAATAGATTGGAGGAGTCGATGAATTAGTGTAAGGCGAGACACGTGTGCTTTCATCGATCTCTGCTAATTCTTGTTCTGCTATGATTTGAGCTAGTTTCATTTTTATAATAGTCTGTCTACGGAGCGACAATCTCTTAACACTCTTTGCATATCCAATAAATATATGTTCCAAATCGTCCATTTGTGATTGTGATCTCTTTTGCGATTTCCTTTCAAAATATTCTAGCACTTGGTTGACTGGCGTGACTTTATTGTTATTTTTTTGCGTAAGAGTGTTAGATCCAAGCGGAGTATTTGAAATAGGTGCATTTCGTGCAGCAATGATCTCAGCCTGTGATGCAGAAGTTTGTGTTACCGGTTGTGATTCATCATTGTCAACTGCAATATTTTGGGCATCGTCGGTTTGATCAATGCTTTCGTTTTCAGAGGGATCATTAATATTATCTATTGTTTTAGCAAAAGTTAAATGTGGTTTAAGAAATTTCATTTGTTCGGCCCACTGCCACTGGCCGTAGTTTTTCTTTGCTGCTTGTCCTGTAGTGGTTTTCGTACTTTTAAGATATTTTGCGAATGTATCACGGAGATTTTTCCACTTTTTTTTCGCAGCATCACCTGGAATTTTAATATTATATATATATATTGAATTATTTTATGGTATTTCTCTCTTTATGTATATATGTGTGTGTGTGTGTGTGTGTGTGTGTGTGTGTGTGTGTGTGTGTGTGTGAGGGTGTGTGTGCACGTGTATGGGAGGGTGTGTGGAGGAGGTGTTGATGTGGGTGTCTATTATAATAATTTGTTTTCTTTTTCAGATTTCTTGCAACCGGCGATAGCTACAAAACCATTTCTCACAGCTACAGGGTTGGATTTTCTACAGTAGCACACATAGTAAAACAAGTATGTTACTATATTTGCTCGAGACTACAATCCACTTACATGCCCGTGCCTACACGACAAATTTGGGAAGCATCGGCTAACATGTTCCACGAACGGTGGCAGTTCCCAAATTGCGTGGGTAGTATTGACGGCAAGCATGTTACCATTAAAAGTCCTCCAAACAGTGGATCTAACTATTTCTGTTATTTGAAGAAGTTTTCCATAGTACTTCTGGCAATAGTTGGACCAGACTATAAGTTCATTGGTGTGGACATTGGAGGATATGGGAAAAATAGTGATGGAGGAATACTTGAAGAATCATCAATGGGACAAAAGTTGTCAAACAATTCGCTAAATATTCCGCCACCTAAACCTCTTCTCGAGCAAAATATACCTACGCCTCATGTTTTAATTGGAGATGAAGCATTTGCCTTGAAAACATATTTGATGAGACCTTTTCCAAGGCGGTCAGCAAGGGAGGACAATAGTAAAGACAATTACAATTATCGACTTTGCAGAGCAAGACGTGTCGTAGAAAACGCTTTTGGTATTCTAGCAAAAAAATGGAGGATATATGATAGACCCTTAGAAATAGATGTTGAAACTTCTAAACTTGTTGTAAAAACAACTTGCATTTTACATAACTACTTGATTTGTAAAAAGGCAGATACTTTTTTGCATTTATTACCATCTCCTACGACTACGGTCTTTGTGAACTTTGATGTCGATGTAAGAAGAGCAGCTAACGTTCCTTTCCAAATACGTGACCGTTTTGTAAACTACTTTAATAATAATAATATTAATAATAATGCTGTGTAAAAAAAATATAAGACGTGGATTATTGCGATTTCCTAAACATTTTCGTAGCCGTTTGTAAACGGGCTATTTATACCTACAATATGCCTCTGCGACATGTATACCCAGTTCAAGTACTTGCGAACGTGAGCGACGTTGCCATTTCGTGCAGCGTACCTACGCGCAGAGACTTTGGTTGGTTGTTTATCAATTAATTTAGAAAGAATTGTGCTTCCTTGTTTCAACCTCCCCCCTCCTCATATAATTATAATAGGATATTATATACATATTATAGAGAATATACTATAAAAATAGTAATGAAATGTGTTTTATTTACTTACCATCCATTTCAAACACCGGACCGATCAAATCCCATATTTTATCCTTTTTTCGTAAATTCTTATAGTGTGGATTTTTCAAATCATATAAAATAGGATATTCTCTTACTTTTTCTATAAACAACTCTGTAGTATCTCCTGTTGTAGTCATTGTGGAATTAAATAACAAACAAACTCGCTCACAACACACGTCTGACCACTGGACGCGTGCGTCCCGCTCTGCCGACGCGGCCGTCCCGCGATGCGGTCGCGTAGGTATGCAAAGCGCCATAGATGTATATGGGTAGCGTCCGTCGCGCGGTAGACGCTCCCTCCCGCTTCGCAGTCGCTTTGGTCGCGCAGGTTTGGCCTTAGCTTAAAGCAAAGAAAACACTAGCAAAACCCAAACAGCGATACAAAATACAAACCACCACAAAAATGTCCCACACAGACATAGGGAATATACAACCCAATACAAAAAATCAAGCCTGTGTAAAATTCCAAATAGCAGGGACCCAAATATTATCAAGTATCTGTAGAACAAAACAAGATGAACCGATAGTAAACAAAATTACCTTTTATCATTCGAAGATTTTCTAGATAAACCCTGGTTGAAATTCGTCCAACAAAATTGAGCACTTTTGAAAATTTAACTTAGCGCAATTAAAAAAATACTTATGACAATTGTGTCAAATTTGACACTGTCAAAATGTCGATAGACAATCATAAAAGTGGCCAGGATAAAATAAAAAGACCGGAAGTTAAAAATCCGCACAAAAAAAATTAAAAATTATGGTGGTGAAAATATCGCCTCTAACTTATAAAGGGTAAGGCGCACGGTCGAGTACCTATCCAATTATATTATATTAGACAGACGTACGGCTGTCATACTTTTATATTTGCCAGTGTCAGGGGTAATTGTCAAGTCTGAGGTGGACACACCAGTTGATTCGTTCCAACTGTCAGTGTCACTGTGAACGTGACTGATCTATCAAAAGATCGATATTGACGTTTGGAGAAGACGTGGCTGTCCGGCATTCGATCCATTTAGATTTTTTTCCTGCTCTGCAGAGAATTCGATTTGTCTGAATTTGTGCGCGACGACACATCAGCCCCTGGATTGTGTAACTTGTCTCGCATTGTATCCAAGTTGTATCAAAGCAAAAATCACAGTAAATCGCGAAAATAACTGTCGGATTTAACGCTTATTAAGTAAATTAGTAAGTAACTTACTTAATTATTGTCATATTTGACAGTTGTTTACGCGATTTACTGTGATTTTTGCTTTGATACAACTTGGATACAATCCGAGACAAGTTACACAATCAGGGGGCAGGCGTTTTATCCAGGACGAGCTTATCATACCTCTGGTAAGGAATGCTTTTGTCCTGCTACCTACTTATCCTCACGTGTGACCCTTGTTTCACCCTGCGGACCCTAGGCTTAGGCTTCCGCGTGCTAGCCAGGTATATGGAGGCTTGAACGCTAACCTTCCCTAAGATTCGCATGGGTTTCGCACCGTCTTTCGCATCTGCTTGTACGTTGTTCTGTCAATTTCAGAACAAAGAGGTTTTTCGGTCCGCTGGAGACGTGCACGTGGCGTGTCGTGCCACACATTCCTGCTTCCGCTCGCCCGACGCGGGCAAGAACCGCTGTGAAGGCCTCTGCCCGCCGTTCTACGCCGGAAACGTAACCGTCCCATGCGCTGTGTCCCCCCTGTTCGGTACTGTGAGTGAGTGCGGCCAGACTTTGGCCATTGTAGGGTGGTTTCCCTAGGGAGGATAGGGATAACACAAAGGAAAAAAGACAAAATATAAAAATACAACAAACTTAATTTTATTTTAGAAAACTCCTATGTCTCCTATTCCTAACAGTACAGGAAATGGGGTGTAGCTTCAATTATTACAATACAGTTTATCATTACAAACCAGGATTATTGCAACTGCCTATTACAAACTCTAAATAAACTAAAACTCACTTAGTTTCGACATTACATAATATATTCCGTGATACCACGCCTAAAGATGAAGGGAAATAGTAATAAATGGGTTGGTGACCTGCCTTGACCGCTTATTCGTTTACCAGATGAGAGAATTGAAAGGAGAAAGTAAGAATCTTGGTTTTTTTTCACCGCACCGGAGTCGAGCAAATGTCCACGTATAGTTAGGTTAAACTGAGTTAGGTTAAACTGGGTTAGGTTTAGAGGGGTCGGTTTCGAAACCGCCGAAATTTACGCGAGCACCGCTCAGTTACCTGATTTAACATACACAGTCTGGCCGCACTCACTACCGAACAGGGGGGACACAGCGCATGGGACGGTTACGTTTCCGGCGTAGAACGGCGGGCAGAGGCCTTCACAGCGGTTCTTGCCCGCGTCGGGCGAGCGGAAGCAGGAATGTGTGGCACGACACGCCACGTGCACGTCTCCAGCGGACCGAAAAACCTCTTTGTTCTGAAATTGACAGAACAACGTACAAGCAGATGCGAAAGACGGTGCGAAACCCATGCGAATCTTAGGGAAGGTTAGCGTTCAAGCCTCCATATACCTGGCTAGCACGCGGAAGCCTAAGCCTAGGGTCCGCAGGGTGAAACAAGGGTCACACGTGAGGATAAGTAGGTAGCAGGACAAAAGCATTCCTTACCAGAGGTATGATAAGCTCGTCTTGGATAAAACGCCTGATGTGTCGTCGCGCACAAATTCAGACCAATCGAATTCTCTGCAGAGCAGGAAAAAAATCTAAATGGATCGAATGCCGGACAGCCACGTCTTCTCCAAACGTCAATATCGATCTTTTGATAGATCAGTCACCTTCACAGTGACACTGACAGTTGGAACGAATCAACTGGTGTGTCCACCTCAGACTTGACAATTACCCCTGACACTGGCAAATATAAAAGTATGACAGCCGTACGTCTGTCTAATATAATAGAAAGGAAAGTTTGAAATTTGACGTGGGAAAATTTGAAACATTAAAATTGTATAATCTTGAAAAAAAACGAAGTTACAGCTTCGAAGGAATGCTTTCAAAAGTGACACACAAAGACGGAAGAAATTAACTTAATCAAATCGAATCAGCCAAACTCAGCTTCATGATGGTTGTCTTCAAGGCTTCACTGATGGTGGGCCTGATTCTGGCCCTAGGCCAATCATGTCCTGACGTTCACTCTATCAGAGGCCGGTTTGGGATCGCCGGTGGGACAGAAAGCTGCACCTTCTTGTTGAACGGTGTGAAGGTGGATGTGCAGGTCGTCACTCGAATTAGAGCTTATGGGCTGCTCCAGGTTTCTTGTGAAGATTGTGACTTTAGTGTCATGTCCAGGTTTGAGGGCTGTGATGACTGTGCAATTTGTTATCACAATGAAGGCATCGAAGACTGTAAGAGCATTGTCATGCCAGTTGTTGTTGGAATACTGACGGCCACCATTGCACTCTCTGCGTTATTCTTGACCTTCTGCTCCGCGGATATGTCTTCAAATTTCCGAATGATATCCTCCGCACGCTGTTTCTGTGGCCCACTCAAAGATTCAAAATCACGAAGGAAATTATCTGTGGACACAATTGTCTCAACGCGTTCCTTCAATGAAAAATAACTATTTTCCGATAACAACGAAAGGATATCTGGCGCTATACCTATTGAACTCTTTCCAGAAGTTTATACCAAAAATAAGTTCGGTGGAGACTCCAGGAACGACATAAAACTTGACTATCGAAGTCTTCCCTGCGACCGTAACCGGCAGAAATACATAGCCCGTGACGGGGGACAAGGAATCGTTTGCAGTCCTAATATACTTTAGATCGGATGCCTTATGTAATGAAACTAAATTAACGAAATGCCTAATCGCATCGCTACCTACAATTGAAATTTCGGAACCTGAATCTAATAGCCCTCTGAATTTCAGGTCGTAAACTGAAATTGTTAAAAATGGACGTTTATCATCACAATGTTTCTCTTCGTGAACCAGCGCTGAACAAGATTTTGGTTTATTTGCAAAAAAATCTTTGATGTACCCCAACCAAGATTGCCAATCGTCTTCAGACCGACCGGGGCTTTCGGGGGACGCCGCAACATTAGGACGCTGGTTCACGCTCACGCGTTTTTTGGAACGGTAGATTCTGCATTGCTGGAAGAGCAATTTGGACAATTTTTCAAAGTTACACCTTTACCACCACAGCGGTAACAAATCAAAGTGAAAGGAGCCCTACACCTGTTCAGGGTGTGACCATTTACCCGGCAACGGACACAAAAATCCACGGCGTCTGATTTAACTGCAGCTACCCTGGGACCAGACCGGTTGGAAAGAGCATTTTTATAACCTAGATCCGGAGCAATGCAAGAGTTGGTTGGTTTGGAGGGCTCAGAGAATAATTCGGACCGTTGTTTAGCATTTTCTAGGAGCCTACATTTCTTTTTCAGATCTGACCAGGACTCAGTTGGATTCAGTGCAAGCTGTGTTGTATAGAAAGGCCTAATGTTATAAAGAACAATATTCAACTTTTCATCATCAGAAATAGGCCTGGATAAGCGTGAAAAATAGTTTTGCATAACACTAAGATAATTTACAATACTTTCATCATGCCCCTGGGTGCGTGTCCTAATTTCCTGTAGGAGTCTGTGATCATAATCAAAAGGTAAATATTCATCAAGCAATAAATCTTTCAAACCTGACCAATCTTTCACTTCATCACGAACCCCACGATACCAGCACAGGGCCTCATCTACAAATAACTCTGCCGCTGAATTAAAAAGTTTAGTGTCAGAAATATTCCTTGATAAAGTAAGCTCCTCCAGTCTCTGAATAAAAGCTTTGACACAGGACTTGCCATTGAATTTCAAGTTTAGTGTGTGAATGGCCGAATGTTTATCACAGCTAGGTCGGTTATTAGACATTTCAACACTTTGGCCTAACTTTCCCTCACAACTAGGCTCTGTTAAAGGATTATCATCCTCAGCTGGAGCAATGCTACTCTTGAAATTACAAAAGATCCTATCCAATCTCCTCAACAATCTCTCAAGACGTTCCTGCAGGCTAACATGTTGAGGGTATAAGTCTTCCCCTTCTTTGGGAGAAACCAGCCTACCAAATCTATGAAAAAGATGATGACCCAGAGCTTGAACGCGATTCAATATCTTTAAAGAACAAGGTTTCTGTGCAGCCCCAGAAACAAGATCAGAAAGACTATCTAACTTTGCTCTAATGACATCAAGTTCAGAACTAACCTCAAACTCTACTGATTCAATCTCATCAGAGGGAATTTCCTTATTCAGGGCCCTAACTTGAGCTCTCAGGGCTACGACGGTGTCAGCAGAAGGCTTGGCGCCGCGGATTCTAATCTCATACTCTAACTCATCTTTAGCTAGCACATTAAAAGCAATAGGTCTTTCCTCTAACATTGTGTCCGGAGTGCGGTTAGAAAATTTTAAAAATTAAGAAAAATATAACTGAATTATGTATAAAATTAAGTAAAGTTTAACTTCTGTCACCCCTAAGCAGTCAAGGTATCAAGGCAAATCACAATCACAAGTAAAAACTTCAATCTAATATCAAAACAATTGAAAATTAAGTTTTCTTAAAAAATTGTTAATTTGAGACTAAAATAAGTACTGTTTTTACAAAAACACAATATAATGACCACTGTGGTCCCTAGATGATTAGACAATGATAATTCCTAATGGGAAACGAATCCCACTAACAAAATAAATGTAAACTAAGTTCTCATCTGGTAACGGCAAGTGTCAATATTTACTGAGCGAAAAAAAAGCAAAGAAAATAGACAGAATTTTACCTTCTTGTCGGCAGATCACCAGTCAATGTTCGGGCGCCATTGTCAGCGCAGAACATCAGGCGCAGATTTCATGAAAATTGTTCAATTCCAGGAGCAATTTGGGAAAACGACACAAACGACGAGCCTCGAACCGCTTGGGCGTCCGTATTTATAGTAAACACAGGCCTGGCAAGCAATGTTACTATAACCTAGTAAAATTGCTTGCAAGTGCCTCAGGTTATAATTTATTCGTTTTACAAATTATTTAGACTTATTTTAAACATATTTATAAATACATGTACACGGGATTTTATCGCGTTATTTACCTTATTACATGTACATGTATTTATAAATATGAATTGTGATCGCGAAAGTTTAAGAAAAACTATTATTTTAAACAGTTAAATAATCAGTTAACCTTAAAAATATTAACTTAATCAATCAATTAATGAATTAAACGTATTTTCCAATGTAATTTAAGAATCTAAACTATCACTTGGCGATTATTTTATTGTTTTTACTGCCGTACGATGCTAGTTTAACGCCTTCGCGCCGATAGGCATTTAAATGTATTATTTAGATATACCTAGTTCTATTATTTGTTTTGATTTGATTTTTATTCATTTGTAAATAAAATTCTAATTATTCTACTTATAACTTCTTCTAATTATATACTTCTAATTATAATTATTATGATTGTTAAAGTGAAATGTACTAATCTCATCGGCCTTACAACACGTACCTATCTCATCCATGTATTAGGTACTCAATTCCATTAAATCAAGAAACATAAGCTCGACGTTTTATTTAACAATTTGGTCCAATCGAGCCAAATATTGCAATCTGCGAGGATTTACAACCCAAGCAAGAGGGTCATTTTTTATGCTCAGCGTGCCGGCGGGTGGTGAATCAAGATAAGAGAAGTGATATCCTTGGAAGGGTAAAGAGTGAGTTCGTTCCAGTTTATTCCCAGTGCCAAATCCCACTGTAAAATCATCCTTTTCTACCAATTATATACAAAATCCAACCTTTGTTTAAAAAATAATATTTCGTTTCAACTTCAATATAAGCCTAAATTTGCGTAACAAGTGTTCTGTTCAGTCACAGTAGGTATAATCGTCATTATCAGTTATTAATATCAGCGTTTTACCTACCAATAAAACGCTTATTAAGCGATTAGTTATTTAAAACCTAGTTATAATGAGAGAAGCGTGTCTGTTTTTACAGCGAGGTATGCAAGGTATACAATAGGTAGGCTTTAGGTAGGTATGCTTCTCTCCAGAAGTATGTTCCAAAATTAGTGGGTGGTACTTTGGACTTCAAATCTGCTGGACACAACTCTCAATTGATCAGCAATGAGATGGAGAACCTGAGAGTGGTCGATAGACGCGCTGATGAAGACCTGAACGACTACTATCGTCGATGTGTCCCAGAAGGCAACGTAAGAACTTACAACGCATTAGCTCGACTAGCACCTGCCGAGCGAGTTGAAGGACAGATCAATCTGTTGGGCGAGTAACCCAGTCCTGTCAATCTTAGATATCCCATGTATCATAGGGATAGCGTTGCGGCGTCTTATGACGTCACCAGCGACTACGCTGGCATTAATCAGATTATGGATGCCATGTAGTCAAGTACAAGAAGGAAAACTTTATACCCGTCCGGTAATAATAGACGATAAACACAGTACTAAATAAAACAAGACATAAATATTTACAGCAGACCAACACAGAACGGAGGACGGAGTAGATAAATAAATAAATAAATATCGTTGGACATTCCACACAGCACAGCGTCATCTAGTCCCAAGCTAAGCAATTGAATGCTTGTGTTATGGTAACCAGATGACTGTTAAACTACATAGATACATTTTTTTTTTGTAAATCAGGTCGTCAACGATAAGTCGTCAAAAGAGAAGAGGATATAGTATTTGCGACCTTATCTGCAAGACGGTTTCTAAGTTCTTCTAATAAATTAGTGTACTTTGGAGATGGAACCTTAAAAAGGGTGCCAATATTTCAACTTTTCACTCTACACGTCGATATTGGCACGTGTACAGTCAGCAGCATAAAGATATTATGTAACAGGTTAGCCAAAATTATATTCGAGTCACAAATTCAATTTTATATGGGTTGTCAGAATAATCATATTATTGTAACCATCAAAATGGTCAATAATATCTTAGCAACAGTTGGCAATTTTATGTAACGCAACAAGATGTTCAATATTATGTTGGCGTATGAACTATTCAATGGTATCTACGCACCAAACTTTCCAAAAATATCTTCGCATGAAAGAAAAATGAACTCTAATGTCTCAAGTCACAGTCTTTTATTCGTTATTTATTCAAAAGTATCATCGTCCATTCCTTTTTTACGTGTGTAATAAACCATCTCTATTTATCTCTTTCATTTCGTGCATAACGTCATTGACTTGTCTTTTGTTTAAAACTTAGTAAATTTATTAAAATTGCAAGACAGATTTTTGGTACAAAGTTTTAGCGAGTCCCGCGGTTTTACTTGCTGTCTTAAAGAAACTGATTTAAATAATATTGCATGCCTAGAATAATATTATAGAGTAATTATTAAGCTTTAAATAGAGAGATGAAATAAAAATCCGATAAACTATATAAGAATGATATTAAATTAATTACTAGTAAATTAAAATTAAAAACTTCTCTCGTTACGGCGTAAATTTCCTTTCATGTCAGTTACGAATTACGAAAAGAGGAATCAATAAATTTATTTATTCAAGTGCATACTTACATCCTCGATTTCGTTCGCGCAGATCAGAAAAACGTAGAGAAAATTTAATATTACCGAAAACCATAATGACAAACAAACTATCGCACTTACAACGTATTTAAGAAAAAACTTTAAAATTAGATAGGTATAGTAATAGAAACTCTTTAGATTAGAAATAGTCATTGATAGAACTCGAGATAGATTATCATTTACCTCCTTGGAGTTCATTATCATAGATTACAAACTACGAGTGTACGTAGTTCAAGTCAATTCTGACATTCGATTTATCGTATTGATTACTTACATTAAATGTAATTAGAAATATATCGAATACCTATACATATATACAGTTTAATAATGGCTACATACCGAATAACTGAACTAAATAAGCATCAGATTATAAATTTACATAAGGAAGGCGTAAGCAATACTGATATATCGGATGAACTTGGCATAAGTGTAAGTATCCATCATCTCCACGGACCATCTGAGCAGGAAATGGCGAGATTGATATTTCTTAACGATAACTTTTTTATTTTTTAGACAAATACTGTAAGACTTTGGATTGAAAGATGGCGTCAAGAGGGAGACGTGGTCAAACACGTCTCTTTCGGACGACCAAGGAAAACCAGCATGGTCCAAGACTCTGCCATTGTTGGCACAGCGCGCCAAGACCGCTTTATTAAAACGTCGGAGTTAGCAGTCGCAAATGAGGTGTCGCAAAGCACCATAAGACGCCGACTCTACGAAGCTGGTCTGAAACATCGGGTGCCTGCAAAAAAACCTGGCCTAACGCCGAGGCATAAACAACTGAGGCTACAATTCGCTCTTCAATATTTAAATCATAATTTCAACCAAGTAGCATTCCTTGATGAGAAAGTTTTTACGTCTTCGGCTCACGGACGTGTATCTTTGTGGCGAGTCAACAATACTAGATACGATGAGGCAAACGTTCGGCCCAATAACAGAAGTGGCCGCATCAGCGTAGGGTTCTGGGGATGGGTGTCTGCGGCCGGACCCGGTGAAATAGTAGAGATAGGGGGCCGCTTAAATGGACGGGGATATAAAGAGATTTTAGAAGAATCGTTCTTTCCTACAGCAAGAAATGTTTATGATGATGAAGAACCGATTACATTCATTCATGACGGTTGCTCCATACATAATTCCAGGGTCGTGAACGAGTATATCGCTGGCAACGACGATTTAATTCTAATAAGATTACCTCCCAAGAGTCCGGACTTAAACATTATTGAGAATGTGTGGGGTAAGATGGTTCAACTGTGGGATCACACTCAAGCTCGAACTTCAGAAACATTGCGTGCGCATGTCACACAAATATGGGAATCCCTGCGAGGTGACCATTTTTGTTACAATGCTGTCCGGTCAATGAGACAACGCCTTTTAGATGTTATCAATGCAGAAGGAGGATACACAAGATATTGATTTTATTTAGTTTTATTCATGAATAAGCATTTTTGTTCGGTTTTAATGATGTGTTTAGTTTTTTAATATAAATTTTATAACATAATACCTAATTATATTTTTTTCTTAATTTCCTTTCTATTGCGGTACATAGCATGCTACATATTTAGGATCCTACAAAAATATTTTTAAATACCTAACTGATCTTTTAAGTCTGTCTCATAGATTAAATTTGTCATAATCATAAGATTTCTTGAAGGTATCAAGACTTTTATGGAAACGAATAAAAGACTGTGACTTGAGACATTAGAGTTCATTTTTCTTTCATGCGAAGATATTTTTGGAAAGTTTGGTGCGTAGATACCAATGAATAGTTCATACGCGAACATAATATTGGACATCTTGTTGCGTTATATAAAATTGCCAACTGTTGCTAAGATATTATTGACCATTTTGATGGTTACAATAATATGACTATTCTGACAACCCATATAAAATTGAATTTGTGACTCGAATATAATTTTGACTACCCTGTTACATAATATCTTTATGCTGCTGACTGTACCAAATCCACCAATGTTGTGCCCGTGATTTTTGTACTTCTGCCCAACAAGACGGAATATACTTATACAAGACTATTCACATTTTTAAGAGACCAAATGCATATTCAATCAAATTAGTAAGTATAAGTCAGATTTTGAAACTGCTCAAATGCATGCAAATTAATTTACCCTGATTGTGATATATCTGGCTGTTACTTTCATTATAACAGAGTAGTATCGATACATCCATAGTACAACTATCTCAACTCTCTTAAGCACTGAAGGTAAACCTCTATATTATATCCACTTCTAAAATGCAAATAGCAAAAGGTGTTTCTGCAAAACGTAAAAAAGATCAGATCATCAATGAAGAAGTTATTAGATCTATCCAGATTATTCCAGATGCAACTTATCATCGGTGAAATTTGCCTCGGTCATGCCTTGAGTTTTTAATAACTTCCTTTCGTTCACGGGTTTATTATTTTTAGGGAAGGTTCTTAACTGACGTAAAATACGCCGAGCGTATCATCATAACAATATCATCGCACTAACGCCAGGGTTCCTAACCCCCCAGGTAATTACAGGGGTAAATCAGCTATTTCACGGGGGTAACAAAGAACCTAATCATCAGAAAGAAAAAAAAAACAAAAGCTACAGAGCGCTGCGCAGTACCGCACGTGACAAAAATGTGCTCGTTCTAGCACTCGTTCGTCGGTTCGTCAAGTACCAACAAACAATGCTATTTTTTATCAATTATCTGTAACATTTTTTATGATTGTTTTAGTTTTCATGGCTTCTACATCCAGAAAAAAGCGCTCATATAAAGAAGCATTTTTACAATGGGGTTTTACGAATATTGTGGACAGAAATATAGAAAAGCCTCAGTGTGTTTTATGTAATAAAGTGCTTAATCCAGAGAGCATGAAACCGAGCAAATTAAAAGAACATTTCGAGAAAGTTCACAAAGAGTTTGTAGGTAAAGATTTACAATTTTTTAAGAGAAAAGACAGCGTTCTGAAATCTTCGCGAATGGATTCCACAGGAAATATGCAAGGCAAACGAGTCGTGTCTTGAAGCTTCATTTCTAATTTCTTATCGTATTGCTATGAACAAAAAACCGCATACTATTGTTACATACTAAGTAACAGTGCCCTCTCTCGGAGAAAGTATGAACCTGTTATCGATCAAGCAAACCTCATAGTTGGCCTTTGGTCATATTATTAGTACAGGCATTAGAATCACCTAGCATGTAAAACGATACTTAAGTGATCCTTGAGGTCCTACAAGAATAAATGATTTTTCTTTCTTTCTTTCTTTCAAGTTATTGTACCTACTTTTGGTCTCATAGTTTTTGGAAAATCCTTAATATATTTTTATACCTTAGTTAATTTAATAAATTAATATTTCATTTCAAATTTTCTAACAAAAAGTAGTCTATGGTCAGTTCATTGACATATCTGGATAGAACGGAACGTATACATTTGTAGTGAGTTACATGTTTGTAAACAAGAAAAGTTAGGTTAGGTCTAGTCAACATTGGAAATCCTAAGTTGTGTTTCAGTTATTTTAGTTTAATAATAAGTGCATCTCGAAATGATGGATTGGCGGACTATTCTTCAGTCAGACCTTTCACTAGCTTTCCTGTTAGGTTTTCTTATAATCAGCCAGTCGAAATTAGGTTGTAAAAGTTACGGCTGCAGTTGCATTTCTGGAATGCACTAGAAGCTGGTGATGGACATCACTACAAGGCGGTGCAGAGGATTTATAAGGCGGCGAGGAGTTGAGAGGAGTCTTTTTGGAAGCGGGCCTGCCTACCTTAATGGTCAGGCTCTGATAATTTTTCTTGTTTTGCTGGGAGTTCTTCTTTACAACTTCTCTCACGTGTGGCAGCGTTAAAAAAAGAAGTTGTAACCTGCCGGAGCGTAGGAGATTTTTGGTGAGTTTTGTCTGCTGATGCTGCATACAATTTTATTTTATGCCACGAATGTCTTGTTAACAACTCCATGTTTTGTTATAGGTTTATTTTTTATTTTGTTGAGCTGGACCGATGAGTTGCAGCGTGTTTGAGTAATCAGTCCCCGTATTGGAACGAGGAAGCTGCCATTGTTTTGACGTTGTTACTATGGAATCCTTTTGGTATTTTTCAAGAAAACATTTTGCCGAGTGAGTATCATGTTTGGAAATCGTCATTTATCCAGGCAATCACTGTGTATTTTCTAATTTTGTAAATTGACATTCACTACCACATAGGTAGTGCATGCATGTTTTCACATAGGTACTAATTTAATTTTTATAATTTTCAGGTTGAAATCTCGGTCTTTGGACAGGCCCATATCCAAGGGTGCTGTTTGAGTGCGAGCCACCTGGGGCTACCTCGTGTTGGAGTACATTGAACGTGAGAGCAGGCGAGGGGTATTCACTAGCGCATGCAAACCGATAATCGATAAATTATCGGTAATCGGCTCATTTTCGTCAGCGATAATTATCGAAGAAAACGATAAAACTGTTAATTGAAAAAAGCTACTACAATATTAATGATTTCTTGAATGACAAATTTTAAATTTTAATGCATTTGTAATATTTTAATTGTTTGACATTCTCTTCATAATTTGAATGTTGTAATTAATTCTTTTGTTTTATTGTATTTAGTTTGAGCGCGCCTTCAGTTCGCTCGCGAGCATTTGAATTGGACCGAGGAGCAATGGAGGACAGTCCTGTTCTCTGACGAGTGCAGGATGTGCTTACATGGCAACGATGGACGAGGAAGGGTGTACAGAAGATCAGAAGAGCGATTTGCCCAATGTTGCATAGCAGAACGTGTCTCCTATGGCGGGGGATCGTGCATGTTCAGGGGAGGCATGTCTATGGAAGCAAAGACTGAGCTTGTGTTCATCACCGGACCGAATACTGGCCGTCAATCGAGAGGATTGACTTCTCGACGCTACATTGAGGAAGTACTCGAGTGCCACGTCGTACCTTATGCTGGGTATATTGGCGAAAACTTCCTGCTTATGCAGGATAATGCAAGACCGCACACTGCTGGCATAGTGTACGATTACCTTCAAGAGGTTGATGTGTCCGTTATGGAGTGGCCAGCTCGCAGCCTGGACCTCAATCCCATCGAACATTTATGGGACGAGCTAAAAAGAAGGGTTCGAGGCCGAGATGCTCCTCCATCGACTCTACAGGAGCTTCAACAGATGATCGCAGAGGAATGGGAGGCGATACCACAAGATTTTATTAAAACACTTATTAAATCTTTTAAATGAAACACGTAAGTTGATAGTTAGACAACGACTGCACTTCAATTTATTTTTAAATTAACTACCCACATACATACAATGCAAACAGTACACGTCAAACATGACAGATGGATGACAATGACATTAGGTACACTTTATTTTGATATCATTCTATCTAACACCCCCACTATATCAAAATCACAAATAAATCAAATACCTATAAATAAATACCTATATATTATATACTAACTATATTTTGATATTCATTTACAGACAAGCAACAATCAATTTATTTCTCAACTATACCAAGTGTTTGCAGAAACTTATAATGTTGTATGTTTGACAATCCCTTTGTCAGTAAATCAGCGGGCATACTGGTAGTTGGCAAATATTTAGTTTCAATAATATCATTGTTAATAACCTCTCTAATAAAATTATATCGCACATCAATAATATGTTTTGAACGTTTATGAGATTGATGGTTATTTGCCAGCTTCAATGCACTCTGATTGTCATTAAATAATACAATTTTATTACAACAACCTGTAAGCTCATAATCCAAACTTTGTAAATAAATTGCTTCACGACATGCTTCTGACATAGCCATATACTCGGCTTCACAACTACTTAATGCTACTGTTCTTTGCTTCTTACTTTCCCAAGAAATAGCAGATCCTGATTTCATAAAGCAATATCCAGTATAAGAACGTCTGTCAATAGCATCGCTTGCCCAATCTGCATCTACATATCCAACAAGTTCTGCTTTTTCTTTGGAATATCTTAAACAATAATTTTTAGTTTTTAACAAATATTTTAAAATCCTTTTTGCATAATTCCAATGAGTATATGAATAACAATTGTTGAACTGACTGAGATAACTAACTGAATAGGCAATGTCAGGTCGAGTCAGCACAGCCAAATACATCAAGCTACCAATTAATTTTTGATATGGTAATTTATCTTCACAAGTATTAGATTTTTCAACATTTAATCTACTCTCTATGGGAGTATCAACAGTATTACAATCAGACATATCAAATTTATTTAACATTTGTTCAATATAATGCTCCTGATCTATTGTAATCACATTTGAATTTTTATCTATGTTGACTCTCATACCTAAATATTGTTTGACTTGACCTAGATTCTTTATTTTAAATTTTTGACTCAAAGCATTTATTAAACAATCAGTTTCTGACTTCTTATTTGAAAATATAATGAAATCATCTACATAAATTCCAATGATAGTTTTCTTATTATCACTATGATTTTTCATGAAGACACAAGGTTCTAATTTGCTCTTACTGAACCCTAAACTGTACAATGTTTCCTCTACTCTTTGATACCAAGCTAGTGATGATTGTTTCAAACCATAAACAGCCTTTTTCAATTTTAATACTTTACTTGAATCTTTAATGGGAAAACCTTCAGGCAAATGCATAAAAATACTTTCCTTTAAATAACCATTGAGAAAAGCTGTTGTTACATCTAAGTGAGTTACGTCCATATCTAACTGCACACTCAGAGCAAATAATAAACGCAAGGTTGAATGTCTGATGACGGGTGAGAAAGTTTCCTGATAGTCCACACCGGCTTTCTGTGTGAAGCCTTTAGCTACCAGTCTGGCACGGTATTTCACTTTATTATCACAGTCTAATTTCTTTCTAAGAACCCACCTACACTGCACTACACTTGCATTTTCTGGAGCATCCACAACGTCCCACACTTGATTGTATTCGAAAGACTGCAGCTCCTCTGCCATCGCCTGTGACCACTTGTCTTTCTCAGGACCGCTGATAGCCTCTGCATAAGTCATTCCGTCTTCTGTGGACATAGTACACATATTGACAAAGCCAAATCTTGAAGGTTTCTTTCTTACTCTTTTTTCTTGTCCATCATGGTTTGTCTGCGGTACTTGTGGTATACATCCATTCTGTGAGCTTTCTCCTTCTCTGGTTATATTGCTGATTTCTTCATTCTGTATAATATCATCTTCACCATCCAAATATTCTGAGTCACTTGAGCTCTGCTGATAAAGAGGTTCTAGTTTCACCACAGATTCCTGTTCCGATTCCCCCACTGAATCTGTGTCTTCTACAGAGACTGTGACTGTCTCTTCTCTCTTTGTCTTCTCAAATATCACAACATCTCTACTGGTAGTGAGCTTGTTTTGTACTGGATCATAAATCCTATAACCCTTGATATTATCACAGAAACCAACCAGTATATGCTTCTTTGATTTTCTGTCCCATTTTGTCCTTTTTTCTTTCGGTATGTGTGCCATTACCGTACTTCCAAAGATACGTATATGTTCCAAATTTGGTTTTCCTCCGGTCCATGCTTCATATGGAGTTTTTTCAATACCTGATGCTACTGTTCTGTTCTTTAAGTAAACTGCTGTGTTGGCAGCTTCTGCCCAAAACTTCTTTTCTAGATTGGCTTCGAAAAGTAAGCATCTTGCTCTCTCCACTATGGTTCTGTTTGACCGTTCACTGAGTCCGTTCTGTTCCGGAGTATATGGATTTGTTTTTTGATGTGTAATGCCTTCTTTCTTCAAGTAATTTTCAAAATCATTGCTGCAGTATTCACAGCCATTGTCTGTTCTTAGGACTTTGATTTTCTTATTCTGAAAGTTTTCTGCCATAGACTTAAATTCCTTAAAATAGCTTAATGCTTCACTTTTTGCTTTCAGAAAGTAAATAAAGGTCATTCTGCTATAATCATCAATAAACAGCAAAAAATATCTGGCACCTCCTATTGACTTACTCTCCATGGGGCCGCAAATGTCTGAATGAATAATCTGTAGTATTTCTGTTGCTCGTGAGCCTGTAGGGAATGGCAGTCTCATCTGTTTTCCTTCACAACATATCTCGCAGCTTGCCTTACTTATTTTAAACACACCGGGATAATCGAGACCATTCACTAATCCACAACTCTTCATTTTATTCATATCATTGCTGTTTACATGGCCAAGACGCCTGTGCCATGTTTCCCCAGTCACAATCGAAGTCAATAAGCAATTCTGTGTTTGTAGGTTAACTTTGTAAACACCATCTATTAAATCCGCTTCAGCCACCAAATCGTTGGATTTGTTTCTTATTTGGCACTTGTTGAGACCGAAAACAACACTGTTTCCATGCTTTATCAATTCACTGACTGATAATAAATTTGTTGTGAGGCTTGGAACACATAGTACATTCTTCACAGTTATGTCGTAATTGTAACTTGTTGTAATTTCCAAGTCACCTGAACACAAAACAGGTACTTTTGTCTGGTTCGCGATCATAATTTCAGGCAAACTAGGCGAATAAACGGGATTCTTCAGAAACTTTTCATTGGGAGTCATGTGCATGCTTGCACCCGAATCAATGTAGAAATCACTTTTGCTGAACCCGCCGCCTGCGCCGCCATTCTTGCTAGTGCTGCCACCTTTATTCTTTTTATGCCAACTCTTTGCCACTAGAGCTGTACTACGTTCTGTTTCACTCACGTCGACTGATTCCATGTCAAGCAATTTTGTCTTGATTGAATCTGCAGTTACTTGCATTCCGGAATGTTCTATAGCCATGATCATGGGCATAAATCTCTCTGGCAAACCGGCTAATAACAATGAACCGACCCATTCATCGTTGATTCTGAAGCCTGTGCCGCCCAAACGTTGAGACGTTTCTACAATTTGTGTCACATAATTCGTCATATTTTCACAATTCTCTAATCTGATAGATATTAAATGACGAAGCAAAGTAATTCGCCGCGAAAATCCTGAATCGTCGAACAAAGAACGCAGTTTTGTCCATAATTCCTTCGTGGTCTTTGTCTCCTTTATGTGCACAAATAACGATGGGTCAATCGTCAAAATCAACTTAGCTCGTGCTTTTACATCTGCCGCTGCTGCTACTGCCTCAGTGCTTTCTTCTTTTAGGTACTTATCAGCGCCTTCTAGGACCAGCAAATTTTCCACGGCGAACGCCCAATCCTCGAAGTTCTCACGCCCTTTGAGTTTTGGCACGTTAGTAAGATAGCTGTTGCTCATTTTCTTGATTTCACAACACGAAAAACTTTAAATTTTCTGTTGGATGGAGCCCATAACCTTTTAAATGAAACACGTAAGTTGATAGTTAGACAACGACTGCACTTCAATTTATTTTTAAATTAACTACCCACATACATACAATGCAAACAGTACACGTCAAACATGACAGATGGATGACAATGACATTAGGTACACTTTATTTTGATATCATTCTATCTAACAAAATCGATGAAAACCCGGATTGAATCAGTGATTCAAGCTAGGGGAGGAAACACTTCGTATTAATAAAAATCTTTCAATGACTTTTTATCTTTTAATTCCTTATTTTTTCACCAATTCTGGAGCAACCAAATTTATTGAAAAACATGCACTTTGGTTACTGACCCTCAAAAGCACTTTTTTGGCATGCTAAGAAAAAAAATAAGATACCATTGGATAGGTATTAAAATAGACTTGGAATCTGCATTAAAGAAACGTAACTTTACTTTATACTTTTTGATTTTTTTCAGTTTGTGTTAAAAAATCATGCATGTGCGATTTTATTGCTCTAAGTGTAGTTGTGTAGAAGGGAATCAAAAGTACCCACGGCACAATCAGTTGAGCGCAGTAGTTGTGCCTTGGGCCCGGAAGGAGCTGAGTTAGGTAGGATATGCGTTAGCATTTATAGTTAGTCTGTGAACACTACGCTACGAGGAAAAGTAAATAAGTATTCTAAAATAAGTATCTTATATGCAACAAAATAAACTTTAATTACTTCCCTAACTAACAAGTTGCGGATGATTGTTTGTCTTAGTTTCTGGATGGAGACTGATTAAAATTTTCTCGCCTTTTAAAAGAGCATGCGAGAATTCCAGCCGGAAATGTTGCCCCGGCAGCGACCCCGCCCGCAATGCGAGGATGGCCATTGCCAATTTGCCACCGAGGCTCCTGCGGCAGGCAACACTGTCGCCGGAACGCCTCGAATGCGATGCGCAGGCGTTGCTGTACGGGGCACTGCCACCTCCAGAGTTTCCGCCGCCAGCATTGTCGATGCTCGAGGCAAAATGGCAGCGACCTCGCCTGCAATGCGAGGATGGCCATTGCCACCGAGTCACCTCTGCGGCAGGCAACACTGCCGCCGGAACGCCTCGAATGCGATGCGCAGGCGTTGCTGTACGGGGCACTGCCACCTCCAGAGTTGCCGCCGCCAGCATTGTCGCTTAAGGCAGAAATGTGCGAGGCAACGTTTGCAGCTAGGTAGGTATACCTACCTAATGCCTAGGTATAAGTACCTACCTACTTCACACGTCTACCTAGCTCGTTTCCTGCCGATCATCTAATTATCAATAAAGTTTGTAAAGAGAATAGAGGTTCTTATAGCTACTAGGTACTGTTACGAAGTTAATTCACATGTAAAATAATAAAAAGGCCTCGCAAGCATTCTCGATGCTTGCTCGTACTTGGCATATTGAGGGAAGCAACTCGATTCCTATTTTCTTAACAGTCCGGTTTTGGTCTTTGTCACGGCTAGTCATTTCGCTGTTTTCAAGTAATTTCCTCTGTTTTTACCAAGTCGAATATATTCTATTTCTAGCTAATATTTTGTATTTTTTTAAAAAGACTTACCTGACCCACCCCGTAACAGTACTATCCGTCGAATTGGTACTTTTTTAAATTGGTTATCTTTGGTACAAGAACTAATAGTTACCTTACCTACCTACCTATAAAA
This sequence comes from Xanthorhoe designata, assembly GCA_963582015.1. Taxonomy (NCBI): domain Eukaryota; kingdom Metazoa; phylum Arthropoda; class Insecta; order Lepidoptera; family Geometridae; genus Xanthorhoe; species Xanthorhoe designata. Next base: position 156,548 of record OY757057.1, on the reverse strand, counting down.
AATTGTGTTACTACTGCCTAGGTAGGTAGGTTACTCAGTAAGTTCGTACTTTGCCATTGAATTAAATTCTTATAAAAAATATGTATAAGTTTCAGTAGGAACTGTACCTACTATATTGTTCTCTGGCGGACCAAAGAGCAATGGAATAATAGTCCATTATTCGTGTTTCCATTGTTTCCGAGTTTCGATGGCAACGCAGTTGCGGCATTGGCAAGAGCTTTTTGTAGACGCGACGGCAAAAGTAGGAATACGTTGGGCGGTAAACGCTTAACCAATCAAAGACTTTAATATCGAAATGGGGATTCGATGATGCTTCCAGTCAGAGCAGATACAAACAAAGTTTCGAAGCAGATGGAAAAAGTGACGCGTTTCGTCACTTCGTTTTCATCACTAAAACTTACTGCTGGAAATGAAGTCATGAGGGAAAACCCAAAACCAAAACTGGGTCATATTGTCGTCCTGTACAGTTTATCTACATAAAAGAGTCAAAATTATTGTCTGCAATGGAAGAATACGATCCCTGAGTAACACCGAATGCGATACAAACCAAGTTACTCACAATGTTATAATGACCATGATAGATGGAAAGGTATGCCACCTCATATGCAACGTGCTATTTGTGCTTGGCAAAACCTTCTCAAATGAACAATTTGAAAGCAGTTATGAGAAGAGAAGTTACATGGAATGCCTATTTTACTTAGCCTACAGTACAGACAATATTTAGACGTGGTCCGTAAGAGGAGAAGTAAATAAACGAATAATGGAAAAAATATATTCAAGCCAAGTTCAGAAAAGAAACTGGTTTATTAATGAGAACTAAAGATTCTTAAACCGTATGGTGTTAAGCAAGGATCGGGAACAACCAATGATGGGAACAAGGCGGTAAAGTTTGAGTTTTGCAAAAACCCGCAGCTATAGAACCTGCTACGCATTTTGGCCGAGCCTACGCCAACGCGAGTGGACGCGAGCGTTCGCAAATTGATGCCATACCCAAACACATTTGATACGCTTAAATTACGTAACACTATTTGTGTTTGTTATTGTGGAATTTAATTAGCTATGCTAGATACTCTTTGCTAAATTTTATGCATGCTGTTCAGTTTTGGCATAATGTCGATGTCATCGCGGGCGATTTTGTCACTGTCAAAAAAATAGTCAGTTACAATTGAGGAGCTCCGGAACAAAAACCGATAATTCCGTATTTTATCAAACCTCTTTTTTATTTTTTTTTCGTCTTTCATAGTACTCTTACATGCTATACTTTAATAAGGCGTGTCAAAACCCGTTAAAAACGTACTAAATGAGACTCTAAAGATGGACAGCCGGAACAAAATCCGACAAATATATAATTTTTTATCAATTCGTAACAGATTTTTTAGTTTTCGGGGCAGTAACCGATAAATCCTATGCAAATTATTGAAGGCGGAATTCCGTTCGGATCATTTGCCGATAAATGTTTTTTTTATGAAATCACTAGCATTCTAGTTTTAAAAACAACACTTCTTGTTTGTTTTTTTGGAGAAATTAAAAAACTGGGTGAAGGATGGAAAACACTAGATATTAAATACTTAGAAGAACATTATAAGAAATTGGATGGAATGAAAGACATAAAGAGAGTAGTTTTAAAGAAACATTTGGTTACTACAAAGATTGGCAGAAGAGTAGAAACAACAATTAAATATTTGGTAAAACTATTAAAAACTTTACTAAAAATTTAAAAACTATTTTTTTTTTTATTAATAATTTACTTACTAAAAATTTAAATTAAATTTTTAAAACTTCAGAAATGAATCTGATGAAGAGCGCCGACCAGTATGTCTGTTAAAAAGGGGCAAACGTTACCCAACAGAACTTAAAAAAAAAAACTGTAAGGGTTTGAGTGTAGCTAAAAAACAAGATGTTGACAATTTGTTGAAAAAACAATTTGGCGATAACTGGAGGATAAATGAGGAATTTAGATGGTACAAGAACTTACTGGAGAATGAAAACCTTAACCAGCATGAAGATGATGAAGAAAATACTTGCGATTGTATTGAAGAAGAAACAAATAATGTTTTAGTATAGAAGATAATTTTTTTTTTTTTTTTTTTTTTTTTCAACCTACATTGTCCCACTGCTGGGCAAAGGTCTCCCCCAATTCTCTCCAACCATCTCTGTCCTTTGAGACTTTACACCAATCAATAATGATAATAAAAGATTGGTCCATAAATTGTGTTTTTTTTTTAAATAAAACTGTCCCTAAAATAGAGGAATATAAAAGTTGTATATATACGAAAATGACAGATATGCCGGAACAAAAACCGATATATACAATTAAGCCGCTGAAAAGCCGATAATTACGTAATGGTCGGACCAAAACCCGATAATTCCATATTTTAAATTATAATGCTTAGGACACTATTCATACTAGATTTTTTTTTTAATGACTATATGATAGCCCTTCCTACAACCCATTTTTATCATATTTTAGTTGATCGAAAAGCTTTACGATTTCTAAATAAATCAATATTTTGTATTTTCCCAAAAATTTCGTAAAGTGGATATATCGGTTTTTGTTCCGGAGCTCCTCAATTTGAGTTGTAATTCAAACGTTGTAAGTGGTAGTCATTATCGTGTCGTTGTCGCGGATACTGGTTCCTTATTTCGAATTTGTGGTTCCTTTTATCTGAATTTTTAAGTATTCGTAAACTGTACAATTTCGTGTGGTCGGTGTGACAGCTCTAGCAAATTTCACGAGCCGCCTTGATCCAGGCTGCATGTATAGTGTCTAGTTGGGTGGTGCGAAGCCGAATTTGGTAAGAGATCGGACCCATCTTCGAGCAGAGGCGATCCCGCTACGCTTGCTGACAGCTGGATCCCACGCCAGGAGGAAGTGCGTCCAGGTTAGTGGAATTTTGTTAGTTCGTGTCCATACCGCCCTATGTCCAGTTTATAATTCGTTTCGAATTTTTATCGTTTTCGTAAATTCGTAGTTTTTCGCTTAAATACAGTCCACTAGATCGTACACATGCACTTTTGTCTCTCTGACGCTCACTACATGTTTAATTAACTAGAATAAGTTACCACTGTTTCTCAGCAAGTGATTATTGTAATCTTTTTGAGAAATAAAGAAATCTTAAACCGTAACACTAGTTTTTTTTTATATTTGACCAATTGAGATGATGCGTGTACTGTGTAACCCTGTGTTGGGTATCCATAATAAATAAAAAAACACAACTGAACCGACCGCCCCTCAGCAAGCGCAGCCGGTGACCGGACAACACAATGAGAATATTAATTTACATAATGAGAAGCGCTCATGACACAGGCCTCCCAGACGACGACGAGGCGCTCTCTGCTGCAACAGCCGCGCTAACTGCAACTGGGGGAGCAGTAGTAATACAAGAGGGTCAGTGAGCCGATTGCAGGCTAAACAGGGCTTGTTGAAGAACTAATACACAGAAGTTTTATATCATACTGCAAGTCATATCATTGGGTGAAACAATAAACGCAGAAAAATTCAAAAAATACACCCGAAAGCGGTTTTTCGAGCGATACACAGAACTGTACAATTGGTACATGTTGGTACTGTATATGTCAGCAACGTTCATAAGGTTCTAATATAATTGACATAGCCGATGTAGCGATTGTACCCATAGGTAAATGATCTGAAGAAGCCTCAGAGGCTAGAAATGAAGACTTTCGCAAATATAGAGAGTCTCATGCAGGACAAGCAGGGTGGATAACAATCAAGATATTTGAAATATGCTGCTACTTTCATCAGACCCCTACATTCTTCCACAAGACCTGTAGTCCTGTACTTAATGCAGCACGAAGGAAAGAGTTAAATTCTGAATCTTTAAGTCTTATGGATATTAATTCGGAACACCTTGAGACAGAATTCATAGATGTAAGTAACATTGATCCAGAAGACATGGGTTCCGACACAGATTCTAATATGGATGTCTTTTTAAAATGATGTATAGCGGTTTACTTTGTAACTTGCAGGTTAAATCATGTATTTTTTATAATAATTATTGTTTTTTTAACTTGTAGGTACCTAATAATGACCATGTTCATAATCAAAAACTTTGGATTTCTCTAGATGAAACTACCGATTATTTAGGTCGTTATATTGTAAATTTTCTAGTAAAACCTTTAAAATGTGGTAACAATCAAACTATTTTTAATAGCTTGCAAAATGTTAGAAAAGGTGAATGATATCATTAAAAGAGTTCTATTGAATTTTGACCTATCAAGAATGAATACCGATGACGAGTATACTCTAAGAAAAACTCTTGGTGATGTTGAGACGATCACTAGCAATAGATTTAATGAACATCTTTCATCTTTTCAGGAGATGTTGCCTACTTCTTATCCAGTAAGTTCTCAAGTGACAAGAAATTCAATATCACAGGCCTTCATGGAAGACAAAAGAGAAATCTATGGAGAATGATTGTCTCATTTGCAAGAGCTGCAAGACCTGCATTGAGAGCATCAGGAAGACTCACAAAATATGGAGAATTCGTAAAGGGTATGAAGTATGTCGGATACGCTGCCTCTGCTGGTGTGTTTGCATATGAAATGGCTGATATATTTGGTGCTATACCTGATGTTGAATACCAAGAAATCACTAAGAGTATAGCACTTCTTCATGACAAAAGGAAAGAAGACTTATTAATCATGGGGAATACTGGCTTGACAATTTCATTGAATACCCAAGTCTCAGACCTAGTAACTGATATAAACAATATCCTTACTTCATCAACCACTCAATGAGTGGTTGATGAACACCGAAGGTAAATGTCGAAATGAGTGGCACTCATTTCGACATTTACCTTCGGTGTTCGAACATAATGAACACTGTAACGTTTAATTATGGGATATTCTATTTTTTTTTTACTAAGTTTGTTCTAATTGTGTACGGAACGTTTATGGTATTTCTTGCAAGCTGTTGGCAACACTGGTTGTGAGCGGCCATTTTTACATCTTTACTTTTACAAGGAAGCTGCTCGAACTTTGTTAGAAGTTTTTATATATCAAATTTGGTCGGCGACTTTCTACCTAATATCCTAGTGCGTGGGCGCACGTGTTTTTGAACTACATTGTTCTACTAGTTATCAAGCACTCTGAATTAAAACTCAGGCGGTCTTATTACAAAAAACGACTTGAAACTAGGTTTAAACCAGAACTATGTAGTCTAGGGTTTAAAGTTAGACCGAGGTCTAAACCGTTTCTTATTACAAAACGACGAGTAACGAAGGTTTTCTTAAACCTGAGATCAACCTAGGTTTAAATAATATGCACAGATTAAACGAAAACTTATGTAAAACCATTCGTTCATTTCGGTTCGCTGGCCACGTCTGAAGCTATTTTATGTCAAAAATGACAGTTTCTCTGTCAGTGTCAGCTTAAAATAGCTATGCGCGCGAAGTCTGAAAGTACCATTTTACCCTAAGAAGAAGGATTTTACCCGGGGTGAAAAGAAATGAAGTGAAGCCCGGGGGTTTTCCCCGTAGCTTCAACTAAAACTTTGCTTTACCAAGATTCTAGAAGAAGAATATCTAAATAAAATGGATAATACAAAAAAAAACGAGCTGAAAATTGAAAAAAAAATTTTATTTGTTATCTCATCTTAGATAGTAGGTAATAACTAATAAATAACACATCATTACATACATCATATTGGATTTTATTACCTGTACATTAATTGAAGAAAATCCTTTTCTATTACCTACTATAAACTTGACCACCATCAGCATTTATATTTTTACTCTAATGTGAGTACAGTCAATAGCGCCAATGACTGTTGGAAAATTCGCTATTGTGCGGAACTTCCCCATGGTCTCCTCTTGTTGGTTCGAAGTTGCAGGCATTTTTATCCATCTGTGAGACTTTCGCGCAAGTATTTCTGCAACTTTTTTGCTGACTACAGGTTGTGACACTCCATGTAAATCACCAGTATCGTCTTGAATCTACCAATAAAACAAGGAAGTATCAGTAAATTTGTTATTTTACCTAGGTACCTTCTTCAATAGAATAATAAGACATAACTTCTACGTACTTCGTGGCGTGCCCAGTTGCGTAGCGCGCAAACTACTTGCAATTCCGGGCTTAGGGGGCATCCTCGAGGATCCTGCGACAAGTTCTCCCGCAACAGGTCCACGATTTTTTCCCTAAAGCGTTTTGTAAATCTATACTTATAACGGAAATCTTCGTCACTCATATCAAAGGGATTGATTCTATGACGATGAGTATGGAGTCGTCGTTGTAGGGGCGTCTCCAGCATTTCCAAATCAATGAGGTCAATCCTGTCCAAATCCATTTTTATTTAGAAAATCACAACACTCACTTTACATTACAACAAACAACAAAACAAATTTGACATTTTGAGGTTAGTACCAAAGATAAACTAGGGGTCTCGGAGGTTTATCTCTAAACCACAGACGAACCATGGTTTAGTGCTAAAACTTCGTTTTGGAATAACGTTTTTGTTAGACCATGGTCTATACCGAGGTTTAAACCTAGACTATCTTTAGACCTTGTTTTGGAATAAGGTAGAGGGGGTTTTTCCAGTTTACATAACTACATAACTAACTTACTACATAACTACTCTTCTACTTGGATGGTGGAGTGTTCTGTTGGAATATATCTGCATTCATACTTTATAAGTTTACTATATACCTAAGTTTTTATATATCAAATTTGGTCAGCGACTTTCTACCTAATATCCTAGTGCGTGGGCGCACGTGTTTTTGAACTACATTGTTCTACTAGTTATCAAGCCCTCTGAATTAAAACTCAGGGGGTTTTTCCAGTTTACATAACTACATAACTAACTTACTACATAACTACTCTTCTACTTGGATGGTGGAGTGTTCCGTTGGAATATATCTGCATTCATACTTCTACATACTTACAACTTTGGACTGCCTTGCTCACGATTTGTCGAATCGTTGGGAGCAGGCATACCAAGCCTGGAGGCTATCCGGTAACCTTAGGGCCTTAGGGGTTTGTCGATGAAGCCGAGGTGGCTTCTGTAACCGTAGGACAGGCACTTTTGTGTTCTGTGTCGACGGCCCCTACATTTTATTTATATAACCAGTAGGTACCGTAGCTGCCTTCTACGGTTAGCGCCCTCTTATTTACTCTTATTTATTACTATAAATTACTCTAAATTTACTATAAAAACCACAATTTCAACGTACTTAACTTCAACATAATCTTACTAAATTATTAAATTTTAAAATACAACACCATAATGCAATTTCATCTCAGGGGAACCCAAGGAACCTATTATTTATTACCACTGCTACCCCTGTATTCATGCTCTTTATCTGTAGCTAAGCCGTCGCACTACTTTTATCTAATATTTAATTGCCTGTAGATTGTGTCCGGTAGGAAATAAACCAGTCAGAGAATTTTCTTTGTTTTATTCCAATTCCTTGTGGGTCAACAGTTTGCCAGGTAACAACACTTACATAATAATATCTTCTCTCAGTTCTTCACTCATGCTACTCTTACTAGGCAAGATGTCTCCTCTCTTTATGTCCCTGTCCACTCAAAGATCTTGGATAGAGGGAAATGTTCCAAGTGCATTGATTAATCATATAGGATCAATCACTCCTCATCTCCCAATCAAGTTAAAAGCAATTGATGAAGTATCGAACCAATTAATCTTGCAGATTGAGGTTCCAATTGTTGATACCAACTATCAGATCTTGAATTACATAAAATGGGAACCTCTCCTAGAAGTCGAGGGGAAGTGTTTATCATCTCCAAAAAAGTATCTTTACCTCGCTTATCCAATCTATAATAAATAATATATAGAATTAAATATTATGATCGTAGGCATGTATACAAACTAATGTAATAAATATATATATATATATATATATTATATATGTAGCAACATAGTTGCACAAGTGACCTACTTACGTTTGCTGATCTAGCGAACGTAGGTGGGCTCGCTTGCCACCTCAGTCATCACCCCACAGGCATGTAGAGAGCACATAAGTAATTAACTTATTTCATTTATGTAAAACGTAATTGTAATCCTGTGAAATCTGATAAATAATAAATTACCGATATATTCTCTGACGGTGTTTGGACTTTATATACCTCAGACTATAGACGATCTTTATTAACGGTAAAGTGGTGACCCCGTGAACACAAACTTTTTAATTAGGGTGGTGACTCACAATTTAAGCTCTCTACAGTGCAGACATTTCCATACGTTATCAGTGCAAATAAATACTAGTGTACTTTCAAAAAACTTTTCATCATGTTCCCGACGGCGACTCCACCACCGGCCGCGCCGGTGAGCGCTCCGCCAGCCATGGCAACTACTGCTGTCGAGGTTAAGGACGAGAAAACAGATTTGGCTGCAATCACAGTCACGTCTCGTGTCGCAGAATTTTGGGTAGATCAGCCAAGGTTATGGTTCTTTCAAACTGAAGCTGTGTTATCACCCCAGAAGATGTCTGACGAAGTAAAATTCAACTTAATCATCACTAAGTTGTCACTACATGTTTAATTAACTAGAATAAGTTACCACTGTTTCTCAGCAAGTGATTATTGTAATCTTTTTGAGGAATAAAGAAATCTTAAACCGTAACACTAGTTTTTTTTTTATTTGACCAATTGAGATGATGCGTGTACTGTGAAACCATGTGTTGGGTATCCATAATAAATAAATAAACACAACTGAACCGCCCCTCAGCAAGCGCAGCCGGTGACCGGACAACACAATGAGAATATTAATTAACATAAGCGCTCATGACACAGGCCTCCCAGACGACGACGAGGCGCTCTCCGCTGCAACAGCCGCGCTAACTGCAACTGGGGGAGCAGTAGTAATACAAGAGGGTCAGTGAGCCGATTGCAGGCTAAACAGGGCTTGTTGAAGAACTAATACACAGAAGTTTTATACCATACTGCAAGTCATATCATTGGGTGAAACAATAAACGCAGAAAAATTTAAAGAATACACCCGAAAGCGGTTTTTTGAGCGATACACAGAACTGTACAATTGGTACATATATGTTGGTACATATATGTCAGCAACGTTCATAAGGTGCTGACAAAGCCGATGTAGCGATTGTACCCATAGGTAAATGATCCGAAGAAGCCTCAGAGGCTAGAAATGAAGACTTTCGCAAATACAGAGTCTCATGCAGGACAAGCAGGGTGGATAACAATCAAGATATTTGAAATATGCTGCTACTTTCATCAGACCCCTACATTCTTCCACAATACCTGTAGTCCTGTACTTAATGCAGCACGAAGGAAAGAGTTAAATTCCGAATCTTTAAGTCTTATGGATATTAATTCGGAACACCTTGAGACAGAATTCATAGATGTAAGTAACATTGATCCAGAAGACATGGGTTCCGACACAGATTCGAATATGGATGTCTTTTTAAAATGATGTATAGCGGTTTACTTTGTAACTTGCAAGTTAAATCATGTATTTTTTATAATAATTATTGTTTTTTTAACTTGTAGGTACCTAATAATGACCATGTTCATAATCAAAAACTTTGGATTTCTCTAGATGAAACTACCGATTATTTAGGTCGTTATATTGTAAATTTTCTAGTAAAACCTTTAAAATGTGGTAACAATCAAACCATTTTTAATAGCTTGCAAAATGTTAGAAAAGGTGAATGATATCATTAAAAGAGTTATATCGAATTTTGACCTATCAAGAATGAATACCGATGACGAGTATACTCTAAGAAAAACTCTTGGTGATGTTGAGACGATCACTAGCAATAGATTTAATGAACTTCTTTCATCTTTTCAGGAGATGTTGCCTACTTCTTATCCAGTAAGTTCTCAAGTGTTAAATGACAAGAAATTCAATATCACAGGCCTTCATGGAAGACAAAAGAGAAATCTATGGAGAATGATTGTCTCATTTGCAAGAGCTGCAAGACCTGCATTGAGAGCATCAGGAAGACTCACAAAATATGGAGAATTCGTAAAGGGTATGAAGTATGTCGGATACGCTGCCTCTGCTGGTGTGTTTGCATATGAAATGGCTGATATATTTGGTGCTATACCTGATGTTGAATACCAAGAAATCACTAAGAGTATAGCACTTCTTCATGACAAAAGGAAAGAAGACTTATTAATCATGGGGAATACTGGGTGGCAATTTCATTGAATACACAAGTCTCAGACCTAGTAACTGATATAAACAATATCCTTACTTCATCAACCACTCATTTCGACATTTACCTTCGGTGTTCGAACATAATGAACACTGTATGTAACGTTTAATTATGGGATATTCTGATATTTTTTTTACTAAGTTTGTTCTAATTGTGTACGGAACGTTTATGGTATTTCTTGCAAGCTGTTGGCAACACTGGTTGTAAGCGGCCATTTTTACATTTTTACTTTTACAAGGAAGCTGCTCGAACTTTGTTAGAAGTTTTTATATATCAAATTTGGTCGGCGACTTTCTACCTAATATCCTAGTGTGTGGGCGCACGTGTTTTTGAACTACACTTGAGAGCAAAAAAATCGCACACCCGCACATTTATACTTAAAAGTGCAATATTTGTTTTATTTGATGGTCACAGCTAATGAAAATCAAATGAAGTTAACGTGCATAATGTAGGCTTTCGCAGGACACATAAGGGGTTGACATTGACCTTCAAAAACAATACAATAACAACAAAACAATAGACTACCCCGAAATCGCTCGATCCAGGTAGGGCCGGCGGCGGGACTTATCGCAGGTATAAAAGGGTGCGTTTTGAGGAAATCGTCAGCATTTGCATACCAACTTACAGTGTGAAAGCTTCTCTATCAATTACGACTTTAAACCGAACAAGAAAATGGATACCACACCAGAAGTAGCCGCTCAAGTGGTTGCCCTTATTGAATCGGGGCTAAACCAAAGTCAAGTGGCTCGACAGCTGAATTTGAGCCGATTCTCCGTTCGTCGTGTGTACCAAAGATATCAAGAGACTGGTGACTACCAACGACGACAAGGATCTGGCCGTCCCCGTGCTACAACAGAGCGTGATAACCGCTTTATTGTGACGACGTCTTTACGAAATCGTCGTTTGAACGCGGTTCAACTGGGACAGCAGCTCCAAGAAGCACGTGAAGTCGAAGTCAGTCGGTGGACAGTCAGAAGACGATTGAAAGAAGGTGGCCTCACTGCGCACAGACCAGCAAACGGTCCGAAATTGACCCCAGCCCACCGACAAGCCCGCCTTCAGTTCGCTCGCGAGCATTTGAATTGGACCGAGGAGCAATGGAGGACAGTCCTGTTCTCTGACGAGTGCAGGATGTGCTTACATGGCAACGACGGACGAGGAAGGGTGTACAGAAGATCAGAAGAGCGATTTGCCCAATGTTGCATAGCAGAACGTGTCTCCTATGGCGGGGGATCGTGCATGTTCTGGGGAGGCATGTCTATGGAAGCAAAGACTGAGCTTGTTCATCACCGGACCGAATACTGGACTTCAATCGAGAGGATTGACTTCTCGACGCTACATTGAGGAAGTACTCGAGTGCCACGTCGTACCTTATGCTGGGTATATTGGCGAAAACTTCCTGTTTATGCAGGATAATGCAAGACCGCACACTGCTGGCATAGTGTACGATTACCTTCAAGAGGTTGATGTGTCCGTTATGGAGTGGCCAGCTCGCAGCCCGGACCTCAATCCCATCGAACATTTATGGGACGAGCTAAAAAGAAGGGTTCGAGGCCGAGATGCTCCTCCATCGACTCTACAGGAGCTTCAACAGATGATCGCAGAGGAATGGGAGGCGATACCACAAGATTTTATTAAAACACTTATTAAATCGATGAAAACCCGGATTGAATCAGTGATTCAAGCTAGGGGAGGAAACACTTCGTATTAATAAAAATCTTTCAATGACTTTTTATCTTTTAATTCCTTATTTTTTCACCAATTCTGGAGCAACCAAATTTATTGAAAAACACGCACTTTGGTTACTGACCCTCAAAAGCACTTTTTTGGCATGCTAAGAAAAAAAATAAGATACCATTGGATAGGTATTAAAATAGACCTGGAATCTGCATTAAAGAAACGTAACTTTACTTTATACTTTTTGTTTTTTTTCAGTTTGTGTTAAAAAATCATGCATGTGCGATTTTATTGCTCTCAAGTGTACATTGTTCTACTAGTTATCAAGCACTCTGAATTAAAACTCAGGGGGTTTTTCCAGTTTACATAACTACATAACTACTCTTCTACTTGGATGGTGGAGTGTTCTGTTGGAATATATCTGCATTCATACTTTATAAGTTTACTATATACCTAAGTTTTTATATATCAAATTTGGTCAGCGACTTTCTACCTAATATCCTAGTGCGTGGGCGCACGTGTTTTTGAACTACATTGTTCTACTAGTTATCAAGCCCTCTGAATTAAAACTCAGGGGGTTTTTCCAGTTTACATAACTACATAACTAACTTACTACATAACTACTCTTCTACTTGGATGGTGGAGTGTTCCGTTGGAATATATCTGCATTCATACTTCTACATACTTACAACTTTGGACTGCCTTGCTCACGATTTGTCGAATCGTTGGGAGCAGGCATACCAAGCCTGGAGGCTATCCGGTAACCTTAGGGCCTTAGGGGTTTGTCGATGAAGCCAAGGTGGCTTCTGTAACCGTAGGACAGGCACTTTTGTGTTCTGTGTCGACGGCCCCTACATTTTATTTATATAACCAGTAGGTACCGTAGCTGCCTTCTACGGTTGGCGCCCTCTTATTTACTCTTATTTATTACTATAAATTACTCTAAATTTACTATAAAAACCACAATTTCAACGTACTTAACTTCAACATAATCTTACTAAATTATTAAATTTTAAAATACAACACCATAATGCAATTTCATCTCAGGGGAACCCAAGGAACCTATTATTTATTACCACTGCTACCCCTGTATTCATGCTCTTTATCTGTAGCTAAGCCGTCGCACTACTTTTATCTAATATTTAAATTGCCTGTAGATTGTGTCCGGTAGGAAATAAACCAGTCAGAGAATTTTCTTTGTTTTATTCCAATTCCTTGTGGGTCAACAGTTTGCCAGGTAACAACACTTACATAATAATATCTTCTCTCAGTTCTTCACTTATGCTACTCTTACTAGGCAAGATGTCTCCTCTCTTGATGTCCCTGTCCACTCAAAGATCTTGGATAGAAGGAAATGTCCCAAGTGCATTGATTAATCATATAGGATCAATCACTCCTCATCTCCCAATCAAGTTAAAAGCAATTGATGAAGTATCGAACCAATTAATCTTGCAGATTGAGATTCGAATTGTTGATACCAACTATCAGATCTTGAATTACATAAAATGGGAACCTCTCCTAGAAGTCGAGGGGAAGTGTTTATCATCTCCAAAAAAGTATCTTTACCTCGCTTATTCAATCTATAATAAATAATATATAGAATTAAATATTATGATCGTAGGCATGTATACAAACTAATGTAATAAATATATATATATATTATATATGTAAAGAAAACCTCTATCTATGTATTAGGAGCTCTTTCCTCAGATTGTTCCTGATAGTATAGGATCCCGTCATACAACGACCTTCACCGAGATGTTTATTTAATGAAACGTATTTTATATGTAATTTAATATGTAAATAAATATATTGTATATGGGTTGGCTAACAAATTTCAGTCCAGTATATGCTTAATTTAAAAAAAATAGTTTTTTAACATTTCACCGGTATAATTATTAGACAAATTCTATACCAATCGAAAGTCTGAAGCCCATAGAATATGCAAACGTTGTGTTGCCTATTCTTTTCCGGTCACAACTATTAATTTAATTAATTTAATTTATTAGTTTTTTATGAATTTATTATTAATTTATTTTTAATTTAATTTTAATTCAATAATCAGATCGGTGCAAAATGCTAATATTATTTTATATTGAATTACATTTTATTTGTGAAGATACAGAAAGTAAAGGCTTTTAATATTGTTTCTTTACTTTCAGGTAAGAAGAAGTTTTAGTTTTAGTTATTTGTGTTGTTAGTGAAGTACTTATTATGTTAATTTACAAAAGTAAATCTTTACTTTCAGAGAAACATTTGGCTTTTATTTTGCTGAATATAATATCATTATATATATATAAATTTATGATAGGATAATATATGATTATGTAGATAATATATGTATGATAAGGAGCCTACAGATGTTTGGTAAAAAAATGAGTTTCATAATTATGCTTTTCAATGAAAAAAACAATTAAGTTATACAATTTAAATTTTAAAACTAGTATTGCTTAGACATAATTATGATTTCCTCCATAATACAATAGAACATCATAACAAGTGAAAAACAAACTTACCATTTTTATATGTTGAATATCGTATTGCGTTTTACACGAGTCACTGAACCGAGGTGTGCTGATAACCGCGAAACAATACCGCGATGTAGCAAATAGGAATTTCCTGCATCTGTCGATTCCAAAAGCGTCGGATGAAGCTGCCAAATATTTAGATACATTCTGGTTTCGGCTAGGTCATTCAACGAGCGTCAACATTCTGGTTTGTAATGAAAATGCGGATATTCTCAAAATGATGATTTAGGGAAGGTTCATAATTCATATCTGACGGAACATGCGTCGCGTAACGCCAAAACAGACAAATGTATAGAAAAAGTTGATGCGCAACTGCTTTTGGCGCCACTGAAAACCAGCGCTCCAACAGTCATGCATGATGCTGCTTGAGCAAATGCTGAGGGGTAGCCTTATTTTCTTGGCACTCGATTGTCAATAAGTATTTTCATTTGTATGTTACCCATGTTTATGCTGATGGAAAATAAAAACTTTTTCTATTCTATTCTAAAAACACTTGACCGTTCACACTCAACCGATGATACGTTAGTCACTAACGCATCATCATAACTATATCATCGCACTAACGGTTAGTGCGATGATATAGTTATGATGATACGCTCGGCGTATTTTACGTCAGATATGAACCTTCCCTTACTCAGGACTACTGATTGATCTGCGTGATCATGAGTTGCCAGTAAGCGAAGGCGGTGTACACCGCCTATTATTGCTATTATTGTTTGGGAAAGGATGCGGTCTCATTATTTGCAGAACGCTGTTCTCTGTAGCGTCTAAACACCAAACCAGTTGTGGCCAGAAATCATTTCTCAATAATTTTGCTAATGAGAGTAATTAATGATCTAACTAACCCAAGTAGAGGACCGTCACCTGGTTCCTACTTGCATAGACACCAACCCCAGACTATCCTACACTGTTCACACTGCACATAAGCTGGCCGCCTGGATCATCCACATCAGAGAAGAGGAGTTCGTCACCTCCCTAGAAAACCGAGCTATCTCAGAAAGCGTTCACGCTTCTTAATCTTACAGAGTTCCGCGGGGTAGAGGTGCGGCACCTGATTCCCTGTCTCGTGTTTTACCTAATGGTGTATGACAGGGAGTTTCTCAAAAATAGCCTGGTGTATTTTGAAGACATCTTCGCTAACAAGAAAACCGCGTATGATGTATTTTTTGACACGATAGTCTCCTGCGGTAAAGCAGGCGAGTTGTATTTGATGGCAGGGGTATCAGCTACAGGACGAGAGAGAGACATAAGGTCAGCGTTGTACCTAGCTGTCACACAATGTCTGGATAAGGGGTACCTATCGGTGATCCAAGAAGGGGCTTTCCTAACACCGGACAACGCCGAGAAACTTTACCCGCGTGTTGTGAAACTTGTGCTCCGTGTAATGGGAGAGCCAAAACCCCCTCAGGAGCCTATGAAGACTATGTACATTATGTGGAGGAACTACCGTCTGCACTGAAAAACCATCTGCCCTGTCGAGTCGTGCACACAGAAGAGGAGGCGGTGAGCTATGTCCGAGCAGTAGACGTTCCCACAGACCCAGGCCTAAGAGGAGTGTTACCCCCGATAAAAGGGTCTGGGGGATTGGCCATGACCGCACAGATCCGTACCTTATCCTTCACGGTGAGGCTCTCTCTCACCTACACACTACCAGTACTGGCCTGTTCGCTTTTGCAAGCACTGGAGGGATGGAAGCAATATAAGTAGTATTAATGCGTTGCATGCTCGATTTAATAGTGGCAATTCGAAGGAAGTATCGCAAAAGCTAAACTTAACTAACAAAAATGTTGCCGTCCCTCTCATAGCGATAGGAATAAAAAGGATGGCATTAATTTTAGTTAGTTTGGATGACAGATTGTACATAGTCATTCAAACTTCGTATGTACGTTAAAGTTAAGACGTATACATACAGTATACAATATGTATATGACTTGTTTCATGAGCTGTTATATGGAAGTAATACAAGAAATAAATAAATCTTTATCTTTATCTTATCTTCGCCTCTGTAATGAAATCAGATCAGTATTGGCCAATCTCACACCATATAGATGGTGTGGAGCAGAATCTGAGTCAATATTTCATCCCAAGATATATGATAATGCTACAGAGATTTGCTGAAATGCCCCGGTAGGTTCCTTTTATCGTGTGGGTACGGGGGTACATCACGAGATGCCCATTCCTATGCATGAAGAACATATACAGAGACTTATACTGGCCAGGTTAACGCGCACCCGGGATAAATAAAACTAGGTCTAATAATGTGCGCTTTTCCAGGAGTTGGATACCAATATGATCTATGTCGGTAGTTCCCCGGGCTATGCTTGGACACGTGCGCTCAGAGATCGCAATTTCAAAGGAAATATCGCAGTTGATTCAGCTCCGATGGGGGATGGGGTGACGGAAGGACTAGATATCCACCATTTTTCGGTGATGATACGTAAAGGCTTTACGTAATTGTGGATATCTTTACGTTAAAGCTGAAGATTTTGTTTCAAAACAATCTGTAAGTACCAAAAAACAAGTGTACTCAGTCTGAAGTATTCTGATTGAATGTATCGTCTCGTATATTACCGTATATGTTTAGTGTGTTGGTTGATCAGATAAATAAGTTTTATAGCAACCCAGTCTTCCGGAAGACACCCGCCGCACTTGGTGTGCACGCGCCCTAAGCGGATACCCCGCCTCCCCGCGCGTCTTGCTTCCGGCTATCTCTTGTAACCTGCTCGCAATCGGTACCGCACACGTTTCTCAACTTTTATGTACTTTTTCTCTCGCCTATATTTCTCTAATAATATTATTTTCGCCCTGAGTGTTTCTCAAGTGTACCTAATGTGTAACGTACTGAATAAACTATTTGATATCTTTTACTTAGTCTTCTTAGCTAGCCGCCATAGTTTTTATCATCATCATCCGCAGCTTGGTCTCTCCCACTACTGGGAGTGTAAGCGACGCTCTAAAATCTTAACCTTTTTCTTTTAATTTATTTATAAGTGTCAAAGTCATTGTCATCTGTCAAATAGACAGGGTCATAGCATCTGTCAAAAACAAAATGTAAGATGGAGGCAATTTTTTCCTATGTTCGTCTGCGCATTGAGTAAAATAAATGGTTTGAAAAGGACGAGTTCGTTTTGTGTTCCTAAACATCATCTTCACCAGAGGCCTCCCTTCGTTCTTGCCATTTCTCCCGGTCCTGCGCTTGCTTAAGTTTTTATACGCAGATAAAATATTATCGTGTCTGCGTCGTGTGTGAAACGCTTTAGCGCCGGTGTTCAGTGACGAATGTTTTGTTTCTTTGTTTGTTGTTATCTCAAGCGCTGCAGTTGAACGTTTTTTTTTCTACGGGTAAAGACATATTAACACTAAAACGAGCTTTCTTTCAGACGAGAACTTCAACATGTTAATGTTCATGAAGGGGAATATACACCTTATGCCCGACGATTAAATTACACATTTGAATTATACAAGTATTTTGTTTTGTTCCTAACCTGTTAACTTCCAGAACATAAGCCAACCGGTTTTATACGTTCACTAACGCAACGATATAAAGATGCAATTTTACACATATTCACGGATTAACTGTAGTATTTAAGGTAGGTACAGTTAAATCAAACACTCTGTTCATGTAGTGAGAAGCAACTAACATGTATTGATGTACCCGCATTAAGCTTAGTGAATAAGTCTACCTACGTTAAGACCATTACAACATTAATGATTAACGTTAACTTGCATTAATTCTTCCGAAATATAACGCTTTAACGTATAACGAAGCTAACCTTTTTTGTAGCGGATTCACGAACGAAGTTAACTACATATTTGATTAACGGTGCCCAGCTATGTGCCCTTCATTCTATTTGCAAGACTACGACCTTTCTTTTTAACCACGGGAGAATCTGGTGATATGCAACCTAACTTTAACTTAGTACTCCTTGCTCAATCTGATCATCAGATTGAGCAAGGAGTACCTACTAAGTTTGTAAATGACATTACATCTTAAAAATATTTTAAAAACCGCTATGGGAACCCCTAATGATTATGAAAACCATTCAGAGCCCTTAAAGCAGTACAAAAACCCGTAGGACGCCCTAAATCAGTATGAAAACCCTTTAGTAGCCCTAAAAGATTGAGAAAAAAAATAAAGGAAAAAAAAATCCAAGTCGTCGGTCCTGAGTTACGCTTCACCCACTCGACCTTCGTTACGCTACGGACGTCGGCGGTCAGATCAGTCAGATTCTGATGTCATATCTGCCACCTTACGATGTCACGGTGTTGTCTTGTTAAAAATATTACTTCATTGCCTGTATAAATTAGTCACAGGGCTTCCAGCCAGCTGAGCAAAAAAAAGAGTCTCGGATCCATTACATACAATATCTCGGGACGTGTTGTGGTCAACCTGGGCCTGGGTGTTACCGAGTATTGGGGTTATAGGGACAATGTAAGTATGAACAAGTGTGTTATCAGCAGTTTTGAGTGTAAGCGAGATGGATGAATGCGACCGGAGCTCAGTCTTGGGTAGGTACCGGTCACGTACGCGAAATAAGTTAATAACATCGACTGTAAATAAAACATTATTAGCAAGACAACTTATTCAAAATCAAGGGAACTGTACGAAGTTTAAGGTGTCGAGCGACATGTGTAAAAAAATGAGAAGCAACGACAAGTACACGCTAGATAAACATGAATCTGAAGTAATTGAAACCTTTATGGACGAGAAACAAATGAGGAATAAACATTATTTAATTATAAACGGCAATTTAGTACTTTTTCCCTTAAAATACGATAATTCAGAATGTGACATACGGCAACCCAGATTGTTCCGATAACAACACTGGCAAGGCCATCGAATCGGGAATAAATCGGGTAAAATAAATAGTGTGAACTTTATATTGTGTTGTAATTTGCCGTGAAATAAATTAGACCTTACTACAGGCAGGCTGGTAGTTAGTCAAGACTCCTACAGGGTATTAAATTATATACCCGGGAGGACCAACAGTGCCTCTTACTTGGAGTTGTTGAAGGATACAATGTTGCCCACAGTGAGAGTGAGACATCAAAACCGTGCACGCTCTCCAGACCTGAATCCTACACAAAATTTATGGGGTTTAATGGTCCAGCGATGGGATTCAAGGAGAGAACAAAAGCATTGGTCGCATGTTGACCAGATGTGGGACTCGTTTAGGGGCTCCAGTATCTGCGAAAGTCTCGTAAATTCTATGCGAAGTAGATGCGATGCCATTACTGATGCCAACGGAAATATGACTAGAAGAGCCGCAGCAAGAGGGACGACGTAGCCGGCGCCGAGCTTGGGAGCTGGTCTTCATCATTCAGCATCAGCATGAGCCCCTCGTCATGAGCTCGTTCGCGAGCAGCGTCGAGCTGCCGACTACACCGTCACCATCGAGGACCCTAGCTCGCAAGAAGCGTTGAGCTACATCGCCAGCCTATTAGTGAAAGTCAAATTGAACTTTAATTACGAAACAAATCGACAATATCGCACGTGCCGCTGCTGTACACTCTGGCGTCACAGAATACCAGCGCAATAGTAGCTATACCTTTTCAATATTATATTCACAGCATAGGGTTACTGACATATTCTTTATAATGTAGGTAAGTAATTCGTTCTATTGTAAGAATAATACGTATGAGCACGCTTCGAGCCAAGTGACTGCAACGCCAACACTGCCTTCTGCTGAGACTCCTGCAAGGCGTTCCCGGCCCGTGGCCGGTGAAGCACCGCCTTTACCAAGGCATACACGGAGAACGCGTATACGCAGTTACTGGAGCTAGAGACACTATAACAAAATATTTTAGGTCTGCTCATAGCAAGAATAAAGAAATAAATAATATAATTCATAAGAAATCACCACAGGTGCACCCGTAAAGATAGTATTTAATATCCTTGAGTTTATGGATTATTGTGTTAATCAACCAAATATGCTTATGCTACTACAGCCGGATGATATAATAAGTAGTGTATTGGCTGCTCAATATACACTCGTGAGCAAAAAAATCGACTCAGGCGTCACATCTGCAGTCGCAAGTCACTGGCAAAAAAACTGAAAGCAAAAATATTTTTTTCTTAGTAAAATCTTAAAGCTGCTAGTGTTAGCTTCAAAATGATATAAAATATTGTAATTTTTCTTGCTCACACAACCCAATAACATGTTGTGATTAGTAACCACTCTTTTTACGCTTGTTTACAATAGTGCTAATTAAGGGTTACTGACCCACATAAAAGGTTATCTACCTGACTTATCCTTATCAGTTAGCCGTCAAACGTCAACCGATACACATCTCTGTTATCAACAAACAAGAATTCTACCTGAAAATGGACACAACAAGTGATGAAGCTGCTCAAGCGGTCACCCTATTGCGACAAGGCCAGAGTCAGCGAGAAGTGGCACGTGCGCTTAACATGAGCCAGTCTGCTGTTTCTAGAGTTTACCGTCGTTACCAGGAGACTGGTAGCTTTAATCGAAGACAGGGTTCCGGAAGAAAAAGGTGCACATCGGAGAGAGATGACCGATTCATTGTCAGCACATCGCTGAGAAATCGGGCCCTCACTGGCGTTCAAGTCCAACAAAACCTCAGAGAAACGCGAGGAGTGGCTGTGAGTGGCTGGACAGTTAGAAGACGACTTAAGGCAGCTAGCCTTGAGCCAAAAAGGCCAGCTACTGGCCCCAAATTAACCCCAGCCCACCGAGCAGCCCGCCTACGATTTGCCAGAGAACACGTTGATTGGACTGACGCACAATGGAGCACCATTCTCTTCTCAGACGAAAGCAGAGTGTGCTTGCATGGTAGTGACAGAAGAGGACGAGTCTACAGAAGACCTGGAGAAAGATTCGCACAGTGCTGCATCAAAGAAAATGTGGCTTTTGGAGGAGGATCGTGGATGGTGTGGGCGGGTATTTCAATGGAGGCAAAAACCGAGTTGGTTTTTATTGAAACTGGCGGTCGAATGGGAGGATTGACGGCGAACCGATACATCGAAGAGATTTTAGAGGATCACGTCGTTCCCTACGCCGGTTTAATCGGCGAAAACTTCGTCTTAATGCACGACAATGCCCGCCCACATACAGCAAGTTCCGTCCGGCAGTATTTACAGGAGGTCGCAATTGCCGCTATGGACTGGCCAGCGCGTAGCCCGGACTTAAATCCTATAGAGCATTTGTGGGATGAACTTAAAAGAAATGTTCGGGCTAGAAATCCTGCACCAGACACAAAATCGGACCTCAAAGCGGCGCTAATTGAAGAATGGAATAGCATCGGACAAGATCGAGTAAAGAAACTTATTCGATCCATGAAGAAGCGATTGGAAGCTGTTATTAGGGCCAGGGGGGGCAACACTAAATATTAAAAAGATAATTTCAATTAAATTATTGTTTTAACGAATTTCAGCTGGTATTTTCTTTACTGTAAATTATAGCCTTATTCATTGCTCAAGACTCTTTCTGATTCAATATTTTTTCTCGGCCAAAAAAGTTTTTTTAGTAACAACGTAGACCACTCATTTTAAAGCTAAAACTAGTAGCTTTGAGATGTTGAAATCAGAAATAGAATAAAAGCTTCAGATTTTTTGCTAGAGCTTTTCAAGCGCAAGCGTGTGTCCTGAGTCGATTTTTTTGCTCACGAGTGTAGAAGCAGACCAGACCCCACAGCGACCTACACCAAGGCAAAGATACCCTCTGATAAAGAAGGGGTAACGACACAGAGCAGGCAGCTAGCGGCCTACATGGCCCTCTGTACCATGATGGGATACGTAAAAGACCTGACAAAAGAAAATATGGAGTCCGGCAGGAAGAGGTGGAAAGCGGGGTTAGCATCACAAGGTCTCCAAGATTTAGTGGAAGAAGGGATAAAGACAAACATTTGTTGGTCCAAATTAGTCAACAAATCTGGTGATTTTGATTTCGTATGTATTTTCTTTACCTTCTGTTCTTTATATTATTATAAATAGGCAGTATTACAATAAATCATTGTGACCACACGCGCCCATACACCTTTAGATGAGGCCAGGAGGATATTGACCGAAATAGACATGCAGAGCTGCAGCTGATGCTGCCAGTGCGCAAGAATTGAAGGTGATTGGCATCTGGCAATCAAAACAACAAACCTCAATCAATATGCTAGCCGAAATAGCCTCAAGTATGGAAAGGTTAGCTGGTGCTGATAAGATATTTATAACACGCTCTAGAGTCTAGACTATGAAAACAGAACTTAATTAAA
Source organism: Xanthorhoe designata (assembly GCA_963582015.1). Lineage (NCBI taxonomy): Eukaryota > Metazoa > Arthropoda > Insecta > Lepidoptera > Geometridae > Xanthorhoe > Xanthorhoe designata. Next base: position 133,960 of record OY757057.1, on the reverse strand, counting down.
GAAATTTTAATATATATTTTTTTACTGAAGCAATCAATATAATAAGAGAACTTATTTTTTGACAAGACGCTTCTAAAGTTCTAGAAGGTAAGAATGACATCCATCCAGCTCAAAAGCCTCTAATGCCCGCTTCCTATAACAATAAAACGTTCCGTTTTACCTACGGGCAGTAAAATATGATACCACGCGTAAGTGTAAACCGTTTCTATATTAAACGTCTCGTTGTTTAAACTACCAACAGTTTTAGTTTTTACAACTGATGGGAGGGGTTACCTTTAATTAACGTTCCGTAACTTTTTTGTAGGGCAATGGCACTCTGTGGTGTTTTTTACTGTTTCTATACCATTTTCAAACGTAAGTTCTTCTGTCAAACTTACCATCCGTACGGATTTTGTGTACCGATCGATTTTGGTCGGTTTCGGTTTCTTTTCAATAAATAATACTAACATAAATTAAAATTACATAATGTCTAGTTCAGAACGTGATCAAGAAATGATGCATACCTTGTACGGGAGTTTCAGTAGGCTGTATGGCGCAACTAACCTGGTCTCGTCAATCTAGCAGGTCCAGGGTCGTGTCCGGCTTGCACTGAGAATTCACCGCACTTTCTAGGTCCATAGGTGAGGAATGATGCTGGGACTGTAGTTTGTGTCTCTTATGGAACGATCACTAGAGGTCTTATATGATATTGAAGCGCGAGCGGCACTGTGCGAAAACACGAAGGATGCGCGCGCGGCTGTATCGGAAGGCGTCGAACAAGCAACTCTCAAAAATGGCTTCCTTTCGCCGTTTCGAAAGACAATAGAGGCGTCACACCAAAACAGCCAATAGAAATATTGTGAACGGTTTTGATCTACCCTCAAAATTGTGTATGTCTTTAATACGCTACCTACATAAGAAAATAATGAAAGAAATTCGAACGAAAAATATATCATCTGTTCCGCTGGAACATGCCGCTCACCTTAAAAGAACGTGGTTGCTTTTAACATGAAAATTGTTTGTAATTATACTACACTAAAGAAAACTATAAACTAATAATGAGTATGTACGTACTGCTGATTAATGAAAAAGAAACGAAAAATTATTGCAAAGGAATGGGGCAGATTTTTACCACAGGTCTCTTAGTATAAGAGTTGCCCATTCGAAGGGTTACGGTACGTGTTATATTATCCGTACCTGGATGCAGAGCATGCACCCGTGCCAATCTCCACTGTAAAACCGGCAAATTATCATCGCGCACCACAACAATCATACCTTCACTAATAGGAGGGCCGCGATTATGAAACCATTTATGTGTTTGTTGGATTTCGTGTAAATATTCACGACTCCACCTCTTCCAGAAATGTTGAATGCATTGTTGCACCCACTGCCAACGATTAAGCCTATCAGTATTGAATTCTGTCAATGAAATGTCAGGTAGGGCCGTAAGAGGTCCACCAACCAAAAAATGCGCTGGAGTCAGCGGTTGTGGATCTGACGCATCTGAACTCAAGACGCATAAGGGACGTGAATTTAAGACTGCCTCGATTTGACAGAGTAAAGTGTGCATTTCGTCGTAAGTTTGAGTACGAGTTCCTATTACACGATGTAAATGATGTTTGAAACTTTTAACGCCTGCTTCTACTAAACCACAGAAATGTGACCCAGTAACAGGTTGAAAGTGAAATGTCAAGTTTTGTTTAAGTACCTACCTGTTCATGTAATGTCCTTTGAACGGCGTCTGAATTTAAAAATGTATACAACTCACGAAGATGGTTGCTACATCCTACAAAGTTCTTTCCGTTATCGGAATAAATATCTGTACATAAACCTTTGCGAGACGTGAATCGTCGTAAAGCCGCGAGGAAAGATTCTGTCGTAAGATCAGAAACCAACTCTAAATGTATTGCCTTTACGCTCATACAAACAAATACCGCAACATATGATTTTATTATTTTAGCATTTCTAACTTTATTTGCACGAACATAGAACGGGCCGGCATAATCAACAGCTGTTTTAATGAAAGGACGAGCTGACTGTGCGCGTACGCTCGGCAACGGAGCCATCTGTGGCTGTGTGTGTGTGGGTCTCGCGCGAAAACACGGAACACACTTATGTATACGCTGTCTAACTATATCCCGCCCAGATATAATCCAATATTTTTGTAACAATAAATACTGTGTGGACTGAGGACCTGCGTGTAGGTGTGTAATGTGAGCATCATCGATTATTAACGTAGTTAAGTAATGTTTCTTCGGAAGTATCAATTGATGTTTTGATTCGAATGAAAGCAAGGATTTATGCAAACGTCCACCCACACGCAACAAATTATCTTTATCTAGAAATGGTGATAAGCGTTTTAATTGATTTGTAGACGATTTACTATTTGAAATATTTTTAATATCTTCTACGAAAGTAGACTGCTGAACTATACCTATAATCTTTTTTAAGTTAGAATTATACTCGAGCACCGTTATGTGCCGAGGAAAGGCAATCTGTGATTTTTTACACTTGTAATAAAATCGAAAAATGTAAGAAACGACACGAACAAGTTTTCCTAAAGAAGAAAATTTTGAAAGAAACTCAGGTTCTTCTTCTTTACCTACAGAAGAAGGATGTGCAATAATGGGAAGATTACGTTTTTCTTCCATAGTATTTATATTTTGATTCAGAACCGGCCAAGTATTTGGCTCAGTTTGTAACCAACTAGGACCATGAAACCATAAGGAGTGTTCGATGAACACCGCGGGCAGCATTCCCCGGGAAGCCGAGTCAGCTGGGTTATCGAACGACGGTACATGTCGCCAACAACTGGCAGGCACCCGTGACAGTATGTCACTTGTGCGATTGGACACAAACGTCTTCCATTCATGTGGCGATGAGCGTAGCCATGCTAACACAATCGTGGAATCGGACCATGCGTAGACATGATCGAAATGAATTCGGTCGCCGTAGGCGAGCATTACTTTACTAATTAACTTCGCTAGTAATAGCGCTGCCATAAGTTCTAATCGGGGGATCGACAATCGTTTTAGAGGTGCAACCCTTGTTTTTGCCAAAACAAGGGAGACCCGAGTTTGACCATCACTACATTTACACCGGATATACACACACCCGGCATAAGCTCGTTCGGAGGCGTCAGCAAAACCGTGAAGTTCAATAGAAATTGAATTAGAAAATATGTGACGCGGAAAAACACACTGCGACAAGAGTGGAAGTTGCTTGACAAAGCTTAGCCAAGCATTTACGATATCAATAGGAGGTGACTCATCCCAACCTGTACCTGCTATCCAAAGTAGTTGCATTAGATATTTAGCGTATAATATTACCGGTGATAAAAATCCTATCGGATCGTAAATTCTTGCAATTTCTGACAGTATTGCCCGTTTTGTACAATTTAAATTAGAAGTTTTGACTTTAAAAGAAAAACTATCCGAAGTGGGGTTCCATTGGAGCCCGAGAACCTTTATCGAGGGATCTTTTTCTACATCAGCGAAAGATAAGGCTTCAGGCCGCTCACCATGAAAGTCCGAGGGCACTGCGGCGAGTATCGCCGGCGAGTTACTGTGCCACTTGCGCAACTCAAAGCCTGCGCTTGCACAAATACCGATCAGCTGTTTTTGTAGATTGAGTGCGTTCATCTCACTGTCTTCCCCGGAAACGACATCGTCAACAAAAACATCCCTCATCAAAACTGAGGACGCTAGTGGGAACTTCTCAGCTTCATCCCGTGCGAGTTGTTGTATAACACGTAACGCTGTGTGCGGAGATGAACTGATGCCGAAAACGACGACGCGCAACCTATAATCTTGAATAGGTAGGTCAGGAGATGGCCGCCAAACAATCCGCTGGTATTCCCAATCAGATTTTCGAACAGAAATATTGCGATACATATGTTTAATATCAGCTGTGAAAACAAACTTGTGAACCCGGAAATTAAGTAAAATATCTACTATGTCAGAGTGCAACTTCGGACCCGTGAGCAAAAGATCATTTAACGATTTTCCGTTAGTGGTTTTACAAGCAGCATCGAATACCACCCTCAACTTGGTGGTTTCACTTGATTCTTTGACCACGCAGTGGTGCGGAATATAATAGTGAGAATTATCGTCGTAAGACGGAGGATTACAGAGTTCCATTTGATTTAAATCAATGTACTCTTGTAGACAAGCGTGATAGTCCTTTTTAAGGGACAAATTACGTTCTAAGCGATATTCTAATTTACGAAAACGAGCGAGAGCAATGTCACGTGATTGACCTAGTATAGGTGCAGTTTTAAATGGAAGTGCTACGACGTATCGACCGTTTTCGTCGCGAGAATGTGTATTTTGAAAAATCGATTCACACTGACTCTCATCGGGGGTAAAAGATTTATCTTCAGGAACTGCCTCCAGCTCCCAAAAACGTTGGAGGTCGCTGTCCTCGAAAAAGGAGCTATGACACACCTGGAGTGGAGACGGAGTAGGACAAACATCGAAAAATACTTTTCCCATCAATAAGTAGCCGAAAACACTATTAATTGCTATTGGCGCATCAGGACGGCCCTTAACAATATTTCCCAGCAAAATGTGAGAAAGAACATCAGCACCTAAAAGCATTTCAACTGGTTGAGCGTTACTCGCGTTGAAATAGGGGTCGGCTAAGTTTAAGTTTTGAATATGGGGCCACGCTTCGATAGGTAATGGAATTCTTGGAAATTGCGAAAACAATTTAGGTAAGATTAAAGCTTCGACCGCTATAGCTGGAACATTTAAACCACGAGGAGTGACAACACACGAAACTATTCCTTTTGGTTGTATCGGTTTTTCTTCCCCGATCCCAAACACTGGAATACCAACATACCTAGGATTCAAACCTAAACGCTTAGAACACGCTTCCGTCATAAAGCTCGCTTGGCTACCGGTGTCAATTAAACAACGAATTGAGTGATTCGTTGAACCAACGCATACATTGACGAGCGCAGTAGATAGCATGACTGTACACTTCCTAACCAACGGCGCAATGGACGACTCGCCACTCTCGCGCATCGCATGATTCACGTTAGTCGGTTGCAGTGACATGGTAGTGAGGCCGGGATCGACCGTAGCTTCCTCCGTAGGAGGGAAAGAGACGGGGCATGCTTGGTTTGAGTTATGTTTGATTTCAAAATGTAATAATGTGTGATGTCGTCTATTACACGTTTGACATGCATAATTCGACCTACAAGTTCTTAAATCGTGACCTACATTCAAGCAATTGTAACAAATATTTTTATTTTTAACAAAATTGTACCTATCTTGCGGAGACATATTCAAGAATCTCGAGCATTTTGATAAGATGTGTTGATCGTCACACAAAATGCATCGTTTGCCAATTTGAACATCGGTTGATTCCGTAACGGCGAATGTTTGTCGCGGAGTAAAACCGTTTGGTTTTGAAACACCAAAATGACCGTTAGCGGCGCCACCGGAGCCGCTGGCTCGGGACGGGTTCACGCTGGGTACGCGAGACCTACCCTCAACAATTTTTGAATCGCTGTTCGACATAATTTCAAACGTTGAAATTTCCTGTTCTAAGAAACTTATGAGTATATCTACGGTAGGTATATCAGAAGCTTTATTGAGCGATAACTCGAAACGCTTACGAACTGAATGCGGTATCTTACGCAGTAAGATATTTAACAAAATGAAACTCCATTCGTGCACTGGAAATCTCATCATTTCGAGTGCTTTAATATTTTCCATATAAACGTTAACTAGTTTACGTAAACTTACATTAGACTCGTTAGCACACTTTTCTATGTCAAGAATGCGATCTAAATGTTTAGAAGCAATGATTCTACGATTCTCATACCGATTTATAAGAATTTCTAAAGCGACAGTATAATTTTCATCTGTGATTGGAATGGATTTAATTAAGTTATGTGGCTCATTTTTTAGAGTTAACAACAGGTATCTAAACTTTTCCGCTGATGTGTAGGCATCATTGTTGTGGATAACGGCACGATATAAATCGTAGTATGAGGGCCAATCTGTAGATTCTCCACTGAAAGTTGGCAATGGCAACGTAGGTAATTTGTTAAGGCAATGATTTTGTGTGTAAGGCAACGATTGCGTAGTAATACGGCTCATGCGTCTACCTTCTTGATCGGCTTGTTTAAATTTATTAACATGCACTAATATCGCGTAATAACAATCATTAAAATCATTACGAATTTTTAACTGTTCTTCTTTGTTAAAGGTTTTAGATTTCATCAAAGTTTTTTCTATTTTAGCTTGAAGTTTGCCAAACTTTCTTTGTTGAGAAGTGAGATCAGTAGATCTAGATTTAAATTGTAAAATATCAGTAGTGGAAAAAAGCAACGTTCTTTTAAGATCCTCTAAGATAATATCTCGTTCGAAAATGTCTTGTTCAATAGCCGAATCGTCCGCCATTTTGTGTAACAAAGATGACTTACGATTGCAATGGAAAAATACTAAAAATATGTACACGTAGTGTAGCAATAAAGACGACACAATCTGGAGGAATCAAAACTGGATAGGTACTATCCGGATCGAAGGATCAAAACTATGTACGGGAGTTTCAGTAGGCTGTATGGCGCAACTAACCTGGTCTCGTCAATCTAGCAGGTCCAGGGTCGTGTCCGGCTTGCACTGAGAATTCACCGCACTTTCTAGGTCCATAGGTGAGGAATGATGCTGGGACTGTAGTTTGTGTCTCTTATGGAACGATCACTAGAGGTCTTATATGATATTGAAGCGCGAGCGGCACTGTGCGAAAACACGAAGGATGCGCGCGCGGCTGTATCGGAAGGCGTCGAACAAGCAACTCTCAAAAATGGCTTCCTTTCGCCGTTTCGAAAGACAATAGAGGCGTCACACCAAAACAGCCAATAGAAATATTGTGAACGGTTTTGATCTACCCTCAAAATTGTGTATGTCTTTAATACGCTACCTACATAAGAAAATAATGAAAGAAATTCGAACGAAAAATATATCATCTGTTCCGCTGGAACATACCTATATTATCAGATTGGAGTGATACCGATTCGGAAGAAAATAATTTACATCGTGATAGAGCAAAGAGACAACAAGCAAAGTGTGAACTCTATTTATCTACATTGGATACAAGGCCAGAACTGATGACGGATATGTATGGCAATACAAAGTGTATACTGGCCAGGATACCCAAATTTCCTATCTGGATAAACCTGGAAGCGTTAATAAAAATAAATAAATAAAAATCATTTATTGCCTAAAAGAACATAGGAACATACATATTATTTAAAACAAGTACAGAGATGAAATAGTAAAAAAAAGAAAAAATATATTAAAACTATTCTCAGAAGACAAAAGGAAGTTGATTCAGCTCATCAGGATGCAGCGCTGGTTTTCAATCAACCCCTCTCGGATGGGTGGTCACCGAGGAGATAGAAAAAAAGCGCGTTGTCATTCAGCTGTGTGAAGAGCTTTTGGACGAAGGAAGAATAATTATTGCAGATACCATTAGCAGAATAATTGCTTAGTCGCAATACCTACTAATCTTTGTGGCACTTTGCGAAAAAACCGCAAACAGCTGCCGTTATTAGTACAAAACAAGAAACTCGAAAGTGGACAGCATATCGCCGCTCAACGGAATTATGTAACAGTTCTAAAATGGAAGGACAAAGGGGATGTCCTTATGATCTCAACTTGCCACGCTGATGAACAAACAATGACTACTTCATTCATTCATTGAATGAATGAACAATGACTACTGGGAGATATGAACGCCTGAAGCCTTATATGATTTTGGAATACAAAAACCGCAAAAAAAGCATTGATCTATTCTCCTTACGTCCAGTGTCAGATAACATGCCTTTGACATACCTTACTTTGTTCGACTGGCTTCCCACTAAAGCTTGACTATTTAGATTATTTTAGATAGTTAAGGGATCGCTTTTAAAAAAAGCTAGGCCCACACCACCAGCCGGCCTAGCACGGACTGGGGATAAAAATTTTGTCCCCCGTTTTTATCCACCTTCAAGGGATAAAATTATCTTCTCCACCCTTTATAGCATGGTAACAGAAGAGAGAATAAATTTATCCACGTTTGACATTTGCGGGGGAAACATATCCCCACCTCATAGCATGGACTCACTAGAACGTGGATAAAATAGTCTTCGTTTGACATAACATAGAGAGAGGCTATCCACGATCCGCTAAGGTGGGTATATAATTTATTCCAAGTAAAAAATATGTCGCGAGCGTATTATAATTATGTTTTTACGCGTGAAATGAATATAATGAAGAGGAAACTGCACCGAAGATTTATAAGAGAGACTCGAGAAAGAATTATATATCTTTTTCCACTAAGAAAAACTAAACTAGACTTGAAAAATAATTATAAGTATAGGTATCTTTTTCGAGTCACCAAAGATTATGGCTCTTTATATACCTATGTAAGGAGCTTAATAACGCATTGTGATGATTTGCCGGTGCATAACTAGTACCTACTTTCAATCAAATTGTAAATTACCTACGCTAAATCGTCTTAAAACTTCTAACCTCATTTTTTATATTATGTAGTCCTAACATCAATACCTACGTTTTATGGCAGATGGTAGTTACCAGAGAGGAACAGGACCCGTACCATGACCGTATCAAACTCAATCGCTTTCAGATGTCATGTGCTAAATTGAATCGTAAAACTGAAGTCATAAGAAGAACAATTCAGTTTAGGTCCTAAACTGGATCGCGCTAAGAGCTCGTGGTAGGCCCCCAGGTCAAGACCATGAAATAGCCATAGCGCAAACGACAGTCCGCAAATGTTTAAACCAAGTAAAATAAGAATAAATAGAGAGAGCAAGGCAGAAGGTTGCTAATGAATTCCAACAAAAGCATGGACTGCCTCATATAATGGGCGCTATTGACTGCACCCATGTCGATATACTATCAGATTCTTATATTTCTTCGTGATTTTTCACCAAACCAAAACAAACAATGTCAATGCACTAACAGCTGATCTCACAGCACTACTAAAATAAAATGTCGAATTCATTTATTGAAACTCACATCATTACCGTCATTTTAATTTACACGTGTTATAGATGATAAAGCAAATGAACGAATAATTATTGAAAATTGAGCGAACGATTTGTTACTTTTATTAAATTTTCTTTGTATGGCAACAATGACGGAGAGAAAGGTTTCTCCACCGTGAATAAGTTGTCCACCGCCGAGCCCGTGCTCGGAGAGTGGATAAAATGACGGCCGGGAAATAGATTTTTATCCTCTCCCTGTGGAAAGTTTTCCCCAGTCCATGCTAGGCGGGCAGGTTCTTGCCTGATTCTTTCCCTGGGTTAGTGAGTCGCGTTGGAACAGGCATTAGAACGCATGTTGTGATACCCTATAATTATGGGAGCACTAGTTTCTAATATTTGGCTATAAATTGATGCATGTACAGTGTAACCCTATGTTGGGAATCCTTAAAAAATAAATAAATAGAATCACCTAGCAAGTAACACGAAACTTAAGTGATCCTTGAGCTCCTACAAAATTAAATTATTTTTTTTTCTTTCTTTCGATGACTTAGAAATTGTATGGGCGAACAGACCACATACGGTCTGTGGACTGGAATTGAAGTGGCTCTACAGACCGTATGTGGTATGTGGACCGTTAACCTGTAACTTGATAGCATTGGTGTCTGTCTCTTCAGTAGCAATACTGAAGGTCATTGACTAAGACTGAGAAAGACATTTATTTACTTAGTGATTACAAAAATCCTAATATCAAATCAATGTTTCGTTCAATATTAAACGCGGTTTTCTCATCGAACTTGTCCGTGCCTTTCTTCATATTATCGGCGAAAGTTTGCGTTATTTCAGTGATATCCTGCCTCTTGTCATTCTTCCATTCTGTCAAGCTGTTCTTAACATCCGTCCACACGAGATGATTCTCTTCATTCGGAGGCAACGCATTCTCAAAAGCGTCTACAATCTCCAAAGCACCTACAGTTTTATTCACTCGCTTATCTATCTTTCCTATCACTTCAATCGGCTTGTTTTTATGTAGCATAAAGTTTTTTACGATATGCAATATAGCTTTAAGTAAAGGAACATCGTAGGTATCAAGATCGGCGATGCCTTTCTGAAAATGTTTCTGAGTTTCCAGTGACATGAATTGACTAAAGTCAGAGTATCTCATAACTTCTGTGAACGCATCGCGTGCTTGCCTTATCTTTTTATCGTTCGCCGTCAAAACTATAGTTATAACGTCAACTATAAAGTCAGTAAATCCATGTTTGCTTCGACATATACCGAATCTCTTGCAGATGTGGTTGTTCTCTATATCCATTTTTTTACTGACTTCATTTTGGAATACTGCAGTTTCGCTTCTCAACGCCTTATCCGTCCCCACTAAATAGTTAATCAAACGTTTTAGTATAAGATTGGACGTCTCTAAAGTATTCATTATAACTTTCTGACGACCCAACCTTGTTTTGATTTTCTGATCCTGAGTCTTTCTCACAAAGTCACCAAACTTTTCCTCGTAGCTTTGCGCGAGGAATTCTACTTCCTTCTTCATTTTCTCATCGGTTAGCTTTTCTTTCATGGCGTCGAAGACTTTTAACGATTGTTTATAAATATGCTTAGTGAACTCTGTTATTTGTGCATCGTTTTTCACCTTTCGCGGTTCAACAAAATTGCCCTTATCTCTATCTTGTTTCGTGACTTCCATGATTACAGTACTTCTTTCACTATCCTGATCGTTTAAGACCGCGTCTCTTATGGTCTGCATAAGATGATACGGTTTTTCGTCTTTTGTCCGTTTTTGATTGTTGGCTATCTTATTTATAAACATATGATCGAGGATATTATCTCTATCGCTTTTGGGGGCGTATTTTTCTATCATGTTAGAGACGACTGTAGGCAAGTCTCGTGAAGTGGTGGCCTTGCCACGAAGAGGAGGCTTAAACTCATAGCTCCAGTTTTGTCCGAAGTCTACATTTGCATCAAATTTTACGTCCACCTCGCCCGCGTGTACTGAGCACACTGAAGAAATTTAAAGCATTATATTACTATCATTACTTTAGTCCTGCTGCTAGGTTATCAACATAATAATATATTAGACACAAACGTAAAATGTTTTATCAACAATCCACGACACTATACTAGGTAGGTACTCGTATAATGTTCTAAATAGATAACTTTGTTGTACACTCCACACAGTGTTATCTAGTCTCACGCTAAGCATGTATGCTTGTGTTATGGTAACCAGATAAACACTGATATACATGCAACTTATATACATTAATAAGTGTGAAGCTTATTTTTTCCGCCCACGGACGGATAAAAAGCAAGCTACTTAATTTAAAATCAATTTCATAACTATAGAAGCCCAAAAGAAACAGTTTGGAGAAAAATAAACTTACAAACAACGAAAATTATACTGAACTCAATCATTTCAATGCAATAATACCTACAAGTCGGATTTTATTTCAGTTTTATTACCAAAAGTTATTACTTTCTGTATTACAAGCAGCAACGCAAAGTAACTCTCGCGGCACTCTGCCGACTCCGTATAAAGGATGACGAGTAATAGTTGATCAACTAAAAATGTTAAATTAACTGTTTATAACCATTGAATGTACTCGTACATCTAAAAACCTTCGAATATTAGGTACGGAACCCTATATTGAGCTTGGGCCGACAAGCACTTGGCCAGTTATTTAAGTATAATGTCTGTATTTCAAATTCCGAAAAATACCAGGATTGTATTCCCTAGTTGTAGGTACATATTATCAACAGTGACTTGATGTTTTTTTTATTACGATAAAAGTAAAGGTAGCCTAATCTGTAGCGCAAGAGCAACGGCAACTCTTGACTATGAAAACATATGTATTGCCAACCACATCGACTATACGAAGTGGAACAATCATCAACGACATGAAGTCTTCACATTGATGTCGTGGAGACCAAGAGAATACTTTGTGGCTGAATATCTAATAAATACACATTTTGTACCTTTATTCGAAGGATTGACAATAGCAGATGATCTTAAAACTATACTATGTATAAAGATAAAGATAAAGATTTATTTATTTGTTCTGAATATGGTTTATATATATATATATAAACCATATTCAATTTTATTATAGCCAACCACATAGACTATACGAAGTGGAACAATCATCAAAGACATGAAGCAACCACATAGACTATACAAAGTGGAACAATCATCAAAGACATGAAGCAACCACATAGACTACACAAAGTGGAACAATCATCAAAGACATGAAGCAACCACATAGACTACACAAAGTGGAACAATCATCAAAGACATGAAGCAACCACATAGACTACACCAAGTGGAACAATGATAATGACTATTTCTCCACCATAAAAGTACTGGAAAACAAAATTGGACCAGAGTTGAAAGAAGATTTTGCTGAAGCTAGGAAAAAAAAACAAAACCATGAACATGGCTTGTTCAACAGGTTAGCTGTCCGATGAGGCACATGTGCCTCATGGGTGATTGCACTGGTACGTCCATGAGGCATAATGTGCCTCATGTTAGCTGTCATTATTTACTACGAGGACGTGTACAAAGAAGATCGAAACTTGCTTCGGGACAGCTAACCTGTTAAGCTCTGGAATAAGTGCAAAGAAGAAGTTGAATACCTACCACAGTAATCAAAATTCTCGTTCACTTTTGAGCGAACAAGCCTCAATATTAGAGGTCGATGGCGATGCAGTTGAGAGAAACATTGACAATACACAACCTGCACAACATGTACCTAACAGAAGAAGCTTTGATCGAGGATCTAAATATTGACATGATAGATACATTCGAGATTGACGGAGTTGTGCACAGTTTGATGGATAACATGAGTATGCTGGGATCACCACCAGTTATTTCAACCCCCATTGTGCACGACAACAACCATCAGCGGGTACATAGCTAACTTGAATTGTTTAAGTTAGGCTAGTTTTAAGACTATTTTAATAGCAATATAAAAAGTCGAGTCACTTAGGTTAAGTTAGTTATAGGGCCTTGCCAGCCGCCTTTTACAAGTCGAGTCGTTCCTTGTAACTTAGAGTCTTTGTTTTAATAAATTATTAACCTAGGAGTAAGTTTTGGGTAAAAGGTAGGCAGGGGCAAGGCCAAAGTAGTTATAAGTAGCAGTAGGACCTCGTTAGGGCCGCCCTTCTACCGTTCGAGTCGTTTATATAATTTAGCTTCATTGTAGTAAATTAATAAAGTTAACCTAGTAGTTGAGTTTGGGTAGAAGGGTAGGCAGGCATATTCCACAAATCTCCTGCCGGCTGCCTTAACTTAGAGGTGCAATTCAAATATCAAAATCCTTTGAAAATAGCAAACGTGCCAAGCACATCAATATAAAACACAATTTTTTATGACATTATAAGTAGAAAATTAATTAATGTTGAATATGTCTTTACTCATAACAATATAAGACATTTTATGTAGAAAATTAATTAATGTTGAATATGTCTCTACTCATAACAATGTGGCAGATTTAACAAAGGCATTGTCTGGTGAAAAACTGCATGCTATGAAACAAATCCTAACCTTTCGGTACATGAGTCCTAATTACTTTTATTCTCAATTCCCAAAATTCCCACTTGCCAAAATGCCTACTCATATGTTGCCCATTATGTACAATCACTACTGCCTATTTATCAATTCCCAATAAACAAGGGGATTTGTAGACTTTTCATTTATTTAATAAAATATTTAAGAATATCACGCTACTCTGAGCCAAGCATGAACTGAGCGCCAGCTGTGGCACGGTCCATACTAATATTACAAAACAGTTTGCATAGACCGTGCCACAGCCAGCGCTCGGCTCAGTGTAGCACAAGCCATCCAGACTTTTAGTCCAGAAATCCCCTTTCAGTATTCATAGAAACAAAGAGGATTTCTTGAAGCCAAAACACACAAGCAATGAAAAAGATTGCTTTAGAATCAGGGTCAGTTGTCAGCCGGACCTATAGTTTACTATCAGCAATGCCTGGTCAGGCATTACAAATGTATGGAATTCAGTGCAGCAAGCACCATGGTAACTTGACCAAACTCATATTCCAAACATTTTAAATACTTACTTCTAGGTATTTAAAATGTTCAGGATTGCAAAATCACTTGAAGACTGATATACGAGCCCCAGACTAGGTATGAACAGTGAAGACGTGACCGAAGATGACACTAATGACAAGACAACACTTCAAATTCCAGACATGGTAAGACTGAGTAGGTATGTAAGTACGTGTTTTTTTGAAATTTCCATCTAAAACATAGGTAAGATTGAATGAATAAAGTATTCTTTAGAAGTTTTACATGGAATCAAAATCCATTGGTCTCAATTCACACATCACTTTTTTTCATTTTTAGGTTTAGAAACCAAGGTATAAAGTACCATAACTACTTCAAGGTATCCGTGAAAGGTTACGAGTACGTTGAAATTAGGTAATTAGGTACTTGAAGTTCACAGAACCAAACCAGGCAATGAATTTGACGCCGACGCCGACGCGACGGGAAATCCCCACTTAACGGGTAACCTCGAATAATAGAAGAAACTTCGAGTAAAATACACCACGACTGCGTAGATAAACGCCAATGGCGTACAAACACTCACAAAATACACTTCCAAAATCAAAGATAACGAGGAAAAAATGCCAAAGCAGTGCACGAGGAACTAAACGACGTTTATAAAATAACGTACTTATTTCTGAAGAAATATCACCAAAACATTATTTTAATCAACCAAAACACAACGATTATCAATATCAAATTGAGAATTTTTTAACGAAACGAGATTACGCCGCAAAGGCGATTATTACGAGACGAACGAATGGAATGGAATGAATGAAATGAATGGCGCATGGCGGGCGGATGCAGTGATGCCAGATGACGATTTCACATTCTCCCCAAATCTTACCCAAAATCCCACCAAAACTCAGGTTTTAAGGAAAAAAAACCCCCACAATATGCAGAATATTAATTAATTAATTAATTACAATCAATGTCGGTGACTTGAGTCAATATGGAGTTTATCTATACTATCTATATCTATACTACTATACTATTATAAAGACGAAAGGTTTGATTGTTTGTTTGTTTGCATTGGATAGGCTCCGAAACTACTGAACCGAATTGAAAAATTATTTTACTGTTGGGAAGCTACACTATCTCCGGGTGACATTCGCTATATTAAATTTTCCTCCTCCTTACTAAAACGCCTATATTGTAACCCAAAGTGTAAAAAAATACCTAAAATATTCTTTACAACGCGTACACTGAGAAAACTATTGATGATAGAATGAAATAATGTAGGTACTACGACTTGCAGAACACATCATTATTTACAAAAAGTATCGCCACAGCATATAGCTAAATGTTATAGTTATGTATGCCACAATAAGTCTTCTTTTATTTTCAATTTTTTATTGAAATGCCGCCGAAAAATGTAAACTTATTATTAAAAATTGGTGTTGTAATCTAGTAACCAACCTGACGCAAATAGAAAGGATTATGTGTGTATACTAGCTGTTACTCGCGACTTCGTACGCGTTAGATTAGGCGCTACTCGCTCGGTTATCATCATACGCAGCTTTGATTTGCTTCCGCGCGCGGAATACATAGTTGGCCTACAAAGTTATTGGTTTGATCTCATAGGGTTCAGATAATTAATAGGTACCTACCTACATTTTTAAATTTTCTCAGATCTGTTTGGTATGGAATGGTTGGTTTGGTATTCAATCAAAATCCCCAAATTCCCTCCAAACTCAATTTTTTCCCTCCAAACATCCCCCCAAAAATATTGTATTGTCCCCCCAATTATCCCCCTTAGAGCTATAAAAACCCCCCACTTTTGGGGGGATTCCCCCCAATCTGGCATCAGAGGGCGGATGATCTGGCAGATTTTGGCGTTAAGTAAGACATAATTTTTTTTTTAATTTGAAAGCCAGCCAGCCAGCATTAAATACATGCTCTTTTCAGCCAGTATCTCACTCGCAGTGTAGGCCACAGACAGATAGGCTAATATAGATTTTTAGTCTACTCTTTGATTATGTATGCCGGGCGCCGGCCGCATGGCGAGGCTCTTTACTGCTTCGCGCAAAGCGGTATTGTGCAACATCGCCATCTATTGACGAAAAGAAAACTAATTGTTATAATCTCGGAAAGATAGTATGTTTTTATTCTCTTTGATAGTTCATACGTGCAAATAGCTAATTACTTAAAACAAAGAAAGAGGAAGAAAAGTTATGATACAAAAAAAGTAAAACACAACGAATATGAGAAACTTGCTAAGTTTCGCGTTTCTCTCTCTCTCGAACAAACATCGAGGGGGCAAGTTCACATTTTGTATATCTAGGATGTTTTAGTATATCGCCGCACGCTAGCAAAGAGCACTAGTTCCAGCTAGTTCAAAGGCTAGTCAGGTCAGGTGCAGTTCATTTCATTTAGCCCTAAGCAGACCGCCGTAAAATAATTAAGTAAACTCTTTCCAAAACTGATGGAGGTAACCAGTCAAAAATTAAACAGGCTCACGCACGTCCGCGCGGTTCCTCCTATAAAATGTGTAGAAATAGAAAATATGAGACTAGACTTTAAACACACATGTGGGGTGTTGGTTAGTCTATTTACAGCTAGTCTCAGTAACCTATCTATCTTTGGTTTTGCTGTCAGTAGCTATTTGAAAATTTCTGTATGGAAGAAATGTCAAATATCTACCAGCAGTAAGCAAAACTAAAGATAGATAGGTTATAGAGACTAGCCGTTAAAAGATAACAGGCTCACGGCATGGCCATATCCCCGAGCACAGTAGATTTGTTTCCAAAGCATTAAAACAAAATCATCAAATTACTCGTTTATCTCTTATATTTTAACATTGATTTTTAAAGGTAGTTATTTTTAGTAACAATTAACAAAAACTATGAATAATGTAGAAAAATATTGTGAGGAAAACTGAATCTTAGGGCTTGTACACAAGACTGCGATACAACGTCGCATCGTTTATAATTTGCTCAGTCAAGCTTGCAGATATTTGCGATGCGATGCGAATCGCAGTTATGTGTACAAGCCCTTAGTCAGCCCCACACATTGACCATTGTCTTTCCTGTGGATATAGCAGACTAAGCTGAGAGGATGGTTTAGGTCCTACACCATCCTATCTTCCCAGCACCTAAACTTTAGCTGCTGGGCAAGTCTCCATCTCAACAATGTCCCAGGCACTACAGGCAAAAAAAATTATATGCAATGATTGCCTATGACACAGTTAAATGCTTAACAAACACTAAAACGCTACTTAAATATGTAAGTAAAAATTATACTAAAAATGGGATCACAGGGGAAGCTTAGTGGTGGCTTAATGTCGATTTCGAAACAAGTTAGGTAATAGCCCTGCCCCTGATTGTGTAACTTGTCTCTGATTGTATCCAAGTTGTATCAAAGCAAAAATCACAGTAAATCGCGACAACAACTGTCAGATTTAACGCTGCTTAAGTAAATTAGTAAGTAACAGTTTTAATATTTTTATTATAGCGTTAAACCACACTGAATCCCGTCGAAGTCGTATCTTTTCATAAGATTTTTCATTTTCTAATGTACAAAATACAATTAGAACCAGTTGAGATACCTAAGGATCGTTAAAAACGATCTATACTATAGATCGTAGTTGAGCTACCTATAGATTCTATAGGTAGCTCAACTGATCCAAACTATAGGTAGCTCAACTGATCCAAATCACTACCAGACGGAAGCATGCCCAAGACAAGTAAGTAACTTACTTAATTACTGTCATATTTGACAGTTATTTTCGTGATTTACTGTGATTTTTGCTTTGATACAACTTGGATACAATCCGAGACAAGTTACACAATCAAGCTGGGGGTCTATCACGAGTTAACCGTAGTATTGGATACTGTCCTCGTTAGCGAGTCAAGTATCACAAATGTATGAAAATCCAGTGCAGCGCCTCCCCCGGTAACTTGCATGAACTAAACATTCCATACATTTAGAATACTTGACACGTGAGCGAGAATAGTTAACTATACCAGTCGAAAACTGATGATAGGCCCTCTGTTGTTACAAGTATAGTTAGCACTCGGTGGGCAGTTGTTCCTGCAGGATGCCGCATTGAGTGAGCACGGAGACATCCATCGCCGAGGACTGCGGGTGATGGATGAGATGCAGCATGATGTCTCTCTTGATCACCGAGCTCCAGCCACACTCCACGCACGTGAATCTGGATAGACATTAAACAATCAAATTTGACGACCTCTGTGGCGCAGTGGGTCTGAGACGCGGAGGTTACCGGGTTCGATTCCCGCCACGGAACAAGATGGCCCTCTATTTTGAGCGTGTTATAAAGATACCAATAATTTCCGTTTTGTTCCGCTGGTTGTATTTGTGATGTGAACCGGTGTCTAATAAGTTGGGTATAACATTTTCTTTATATTGTTGAGTAGAGTCAATATAAAAATGTAAACATTAAAAATTGTTAATAAAAGCTATTATTATTACATGTAGTATACAAGTAGAGGAAGGCCGAAGAAGAAGTGGATAGATTGTGTGAGAGAGGATATGAATGTAAGAGGAGTGAGTTTAGAGTTGACGAGTGATAGAGGAGAGTGGAAGAGAAAAACACTGTCGTGCCGACCCCACTTAGATAAGGGCAATGATGATATTCTTTTTATATAATGTAGAAGCTCGTTGTACACCAAAGACGATTAATATCTAGAAGACAGACAAAGGCCATACACAAAATCGTAACCCTGATCCCCAGTACCAGATAGCCTGGAAACTTTAAAACATCAATTTTATCCAAGAAATTTCAATTACTTTCTAGTTAAAATTACCTAAAATATTTTTTATATTGAATATTGTTGCTACCTACTACTAAGTAGGGTCTGGATGTTTTTTTATCTATAATAATGTATGTATTTACAAAAAAAAAAGTATCTAAGTATTATATCAGTCATCTGGTTACCATAACACAAGCATTAAGTTGCTTAGCTTGGGACTAGATGACGACGTGTGAAATGTCCAAAGATATTTATTTATTTAGTATTGAAATTTCTTGGATAAAATTGATGTTTTAAAGTTTCCAGGCTATCTGGTACTGCGGGATCAGGGTTACGATTTTGTGTATGGCCTTCGTCTGTCTTCTAGATATTAATCGTCTTTGTTGTACACACACCTGGGTCGGCCGCGTACTCGTTTTCTCTTGTACTTGGGGCGATGTTCAGTGTTGTGATGCGCGTGCGCAGAGGCCTCGCATACCGGCAGCGAACAGAGCGCACACGGCTGGATAGTCTCACTGAAACAACAAAATTAAATGAAATAATCTATACGACCTCTGTGGCGCAGTGGGCGAAGGTCCGCCTGAGACGCGGAGGTTGCGGGTTCGATCCCCGTCACGGGACAAATGTTTGCATGATTTGCAGTAAGTTGTAAATTAAAAAAAAATGATATATGATCACGACTGTATCCCAGGGAGCGGTAGACATTTCTTTCAGATCTTAATGCAATTTTTAGATCATTTTGAAGATGTCTAAGGGGGTAGGTCAGAGGTATGTCCAAATACATATTTGGTACATTTTGCAGAAGTTAACTTTCCATACGTGACAGGTTGCAAGCCCATCGACGCTATTAGAGGGCTAACTGGTTTTCTCACGATGTTTTCCTTCACCGTTAAAAGCTCGCGTTAAAAAGCGCATATTTTTTCGATGCGAAAAAGTCGGATTCGAACCTACGACCTTCGGATCGGAAGGCGAAGTATTAATCCACTTGACCAACACGGCTTTTAGAATATGGGTAAAAACTACCTACTATAAAGTTGAAGTTTGAAGTTGTTATTGACATTTATGAAGATCAAGTGAGGGTAGTTGAATAAACGCTTTCGCTTTGCTGTGGCGGTACCTCCAATACTTCAGTCTTCCCGCGACCACGGCTGGTGCGATCCGGTCGAAACGTCGGGCGAATATTAAAGGTAAAATTCGTGATAAATACCCGTTTGCATATGTTTTATAATATAAAGTTGAACTCACTAATGCTGAGCGAAACTCTCCAAGTCAAGATACTCGCGGCCGCATTTATCGCAGCTCACTCGCGCCACTTCCGACATTTCTCCGCCACATGTGGCGCGATGTTGATCGTAATCCGGCGGAGTCTCCGCGACATGTCCGCAAGTACACACGCGGTGTAGCGACCGATGATGCAACATGTCCTCTGGGATCTCACTTGTGTATGGACATAACTCACATACATAGTAGGGTGTCTCAACTGCAACAAATAGGTAGCATTTATTAGATAATTCATGTATTTGGACATACCCCTGCTGACTACCCCCTTAGACATCTTCAAAAAGATCTAAAAATGCCTAATGATCTGAAAGAAATGTCTACCGCTCCCGGGATACAGTCGTGATCATATTTCATTTTTTTTTAGATAATTCATATAAATGTTTTTTTTTTTCATTCTTCATTGTCCCACTGCTGGGCAAAGGTCTCCCATTTATAAGATAATTCTAGATAGATAGATAAATACTTTATTGACACACACACACATTTACAGCACAGATGGAAAGGTTTACAGAGTACAAGAACTTAACTAAACACAGAATAGTACAAAAAGGAAAATAATATAAAAAGTAAGAATAGAAGAGAGATAAGAAGTAGGTAGGTAATGCAATAGGCCTGTGCTGAAGAGGGTGGGTCAAAAGGGAGCAGTCTCAGCTTTTTGTTACTCTGCGCCTCAAATAACAATTATTAGATAATTCATGTATTTGGACATACCTCTGACTACCCCCTTAGACATCTTCAAAAAGATCTAATAATGCCTAATGATCTGAAAGAAATGTCTACCGCTCCCGGGATACAGTCGTGATCATATTTCATTTTTTTTAGATAATTCATTATAAATGAAAAATCTTTTACTAAAAGTTAACGGTTCCGGCAGGATTCGAACCTGCGTAGATACAAGCGATCGCTCTTAAGCCGAGCTGCCCAACCACTAGGCCACGGACAAACATACAAACCAACATTACCTCTTTATAATATTAGTATAAAAGTATAGATTATAGAAATTTAATCGCTGTTCGTTTGTGTGCTATATGGGCGACTAGCTGCGCAGCGTATGCGCATAGCGGGATCAAAAGTAGCCTATGTGTTAATCCAGGCTATAAGCTACCTTGGTACCAAATTTCATTCAAATCCATCCAGCCGTTTGAGCGTGAAAGAGTAACAAACACACTTACACACAAACTCGAGAATGGCAGGAACGATTTGGCTAATTTTAATCTTAAAATATCTTCACCTGGAATAACATATAGGCTACTTATCCAGGTACCATGAGGGCGAATCCGCGAGCGTGAGAAAGGTTGTCTGGAAGAGATCGCTTAGCAATAAGACCGCACGTGTCACGTTTAAACAGTTATTAAATATTCACCTGTGCCATTCAACTCTGCTCCATCAGACGTGGGGGGTAAGGTGCTTTTTCCCAGTTCAGCAAGCACATAAATTACATTCACCTCTGGTGAAGTATATTCTGAAACTAAAAACACATTGAAATTAAAAATTTGCCCATTTATGGGGTTCATCGAGATGTATTATAGAGCCACAATCAGACAAAAAAAATGTAAACGCCAAAACTCGGCGCACACTACGTAGTGCGCAGAGTTTTACTTTTTTGCGTACAAGCGACATTGAACATTAAAACAAACGACATAACTTCTACATTCAAATGTCAAATGTCATTGTAGAACATTGAATTTGCACGCACTTTTTTTGAGCGTTGTCAGCTATTAGATTGTGACTCCTTAATACATCTCAATGTATAGATAGTATAGAAGTGTGATGTGATTTACCTGTGCCATTCCATTCTCCTCCATCAGATGTGGAGGATAAGGTGCTTTTTGCCTCTCCAGCTTGTTCAACTTCAGTTACCTCTTGCAAAGTCAATTCTGTAATTTCTGAAAATACTATAAAATTAACAATCCTATCCTACAATCGAATCTTATACGACATGACAGCTTTATAAGGAACATCATAGAAGGAAAAGTAGAAGTAAGGCGAGGAAGGGGAAGACCGAGAATTAATTACATAAGTCAGATAAAAGAGAAGGTCGCTGTCATGTCGTATCAAGAAGTAAAAGAGATTGCATTGGAAAGAAGCATATGGAGGAAATTGCATCATTACACCGACAAGAGCTGAGCTCTTAAGTTTTATAATAATTATCCTACAATATCACATAAATAAAGGTGAAAGTTTGTGTGTTTGTTACTCTTTCACGCTCAAACGGCTGGACGGATCCGTGATTTCGAGCATAGTGATTGGTCAATTCATGCACCGCTAAGCAGTCAGCTCCGCGTCAATGGAAACGCAGCCTAAACAGTCATAAGATAAATAAATAATAAATATTTATTTCATTATAAATGAAAAATCTTACTAAAAGTTAAAGGCTCCGGCAGGATTCGAACCTGCGTAGATACAAGCGATCGCTCTTAAGCCGAGCTGCCTGACCACTAGGCTACGGACCCTCCGTAAGAGGGTGATTTATAATGAAATATCCAATACCTAAATATGGTTTAACACTGTAAAATAATAAATATTTATTTGCCAAAATAAAAGTTCACAATAAAATTTTGTTTTATTTTTCACGCGGAAAACTAAGTTGAAACCGAAATGCAGGATTAGGGGACAACGACACGTGAAATGTTTACTTCCCGTTGTCCCCATTAGCTGAATCTACGTTATGGGGACAACGGGAAAGAAAAATAATGACTTCCCGCTGTCCCCGTCACGGGGGCACGGACTACGGGGACAACGGGAATAGACGGGTAAAATATAAGAGCGAGGCCCTAACTAGGCGGGAAGCCTGTGTCTTGGGTCTCAGGAGATTCGAGAAACCAACATATTTTAACAATGGGGGCAATTCGGAGTGTCGCAAAAGCTAAACTAAATTATTGCCATCCTTTTTATTCCCATCGCTATGAAAGGGACGGCAACATTTTTAGTTAGCTTAGTTTAGCCAAAGACGATTAATATCTAGAAGACAGACAAAGGCTATACACAAAATCGTAACCCTAAAAAATAGCCTGAAAACTCTAAAACATCAATTTTATCCAAGAAATTTCAATTACTTTCTAGTTAAAAATGTTTAAATATTGAATATTGTTGCTACCTACTACTAAGTATTGAAATTTCTTGGATAAAATTGATGTTTTAAAGTTTTCAGGCTATCTGGTACTGCGGGATCGGGTTACGATTTTGTGTATGGCCTTTGTCTGTCTTCTAGATATTAATCGTCTTTGGTTTAGCTTTTGCGACACTCAGAATTACCACTAATATTTTTACATTACAGGGTGAAGTTAGCATGGCGTTAGTTTGGCCAAAGATAATGAAGTTTATCTTTGGTTTGGCGAACAATTAGGACTATTTATTTAATTAGGAATGCCTAAATACTAATTAAGAGAAAAAATAAAACTAAAAAAGATTACCTGTGTCATTAAATTCTGCTCCATCAGACGTGAAGGGTAAGGTGCTTTTTTCCAGTTCAGCTAGTACATAAATTACATTGACCTCTGGTGAAGTATATTCTGAAACTAAAAACACATTGAAATTAACAATTTGCCCATATATGGGTCAGTTTAAGTGTGATGTGATGTACCTGTGTCATTCAATTCTCCTCCATCAGATGTGGAGGATAAGGTGCTTTTTGCCACTCCAGTTTGCTCAACTTCAGTTACCTCTTGCAAAGTCAATTCTGCAATTTCTGAAAACACTATAAAATTAACAATCCTATCCCACGATATCACACTATATTATAAAGGTGAAAGTTTGTGTGTGTGTAAGTGTGTTTGTTACTCTTTCACGCTCAAACAGCTGGACGGATTTGAATGAAATTTGGTACCAGGATTGCTTACACCCTGGATTAAAAAATAGGCTACTTTTGAACCCGGTATTTCCATGGGAACAGGGTCCGTGGCCTAGTGGTTGGGCAGCTCGGCTTAAGAGCGATCGCTTGTATCTACGCAGGTTCGAATCCCGCCGGAACCGTTAACTTTTAGTAAAAGATTTTTCATTTATAATGAACTAGCTAACTTTCCCGTGGCTTCGCTCACGTGGTACCTACCTTGATAAAATATAGCCTATGTTCATTAGGAAAGTCTAAGCTACAAATTGGTGAAAGAATTTTTGAAATCGGATGAGTAGTTTCGAAGATTACCCCAAACATACAAACAAACCAACTTTACCTCCTTATAATATTATAGTATCGTTCGTTCGTTCGTTTGAGCAAGTGGCCAACTCTGGTGACGGAGTTTTCAGGCCGCCTAAAGGCCTCCGTCATGGCTTAACGACTTTAAAAAGCCGGGACCGACAATTTAACGTGCCCTCCGAAGCACGGAAGCGCTCAGATATGCCACTTGCGGGTCACCCATCCAAGTAAATATTAGTATAGATAGTATAGGAGTGTGATGTTACCTGTGCCATTCAATTCTCCTCCATCAGATGTGAAGGATAAGGTGCTTTTTGCCACTCCAGCTTGCTCAACTTCAGTTACCTCTTGCAAAGTCAATTCTGCAATTTCTGAAAACACTATAAAATTAACAATCCTATCCCACGATATCACACTATATTATAAAGGTGAAAGTTTGTGTAAGTATGTTTGTTAGGGAAGGTTCATATCTGACGTAAAATACGCCGAGCGTATCATCTAGCGTACTGACGTATCATCGGTTGAGTGTGAACGGTCAAGTGTTTTTCTATACATTTGTCTGTTATGGCGTAAGTATAATACGCGACGCATGTTCCGTCAGATATGAACCTTCCCTTTCTCTTTCACGCTCAAACGGCTGGACGGATTTGAATGAAATTTGGTACCAGGATTGCTTATACCCTGGATTAAAAAATAGGCTACTTTTGAACCCGGTATTTCCATGGGAACGGGAACTATTACACCGCGGGGCGCAGCTAGTATTGCGAAAGATTCTGAGAATGGATGGATGATGGCTGTTTGTTATTCTTTTACATCAAAATTTCTGACAGATTTGGCTGAAACTTGGAATAACATAGTTTATGACCTGGAATAACACATGGGCTACTTTTTATATATGTAGATAGGTACCACGGAAGTGAAGCTGCGGGCGAGTCAGGAAGTGTTATTAAACTTAGGCCTTTACATGTTTACTAGATGATTTATACAGAGTCAGGAGGCTTTGCCTACACTTGAGCACACTGTAGTGCCTGGGACATTGTTGAGATGGAGGCTTGTAGCAGCTAAACCATCCTCTCAGCTGTCGGACATATCCACAGAAGAGACAATGTCAATACGTGTGGGGCTGACTAGCCGCGGGTTGCCTCATCATGTTTTAAAGCTAGTTATTATTATAATGCAAACTCAGCAGGTGGCACATGGTCCAGAGAGGCCAAAGATAGACAACAATGGTCACAATTGGAGGAGGCCTTTGTCCAAAGAGGTACACAGGCACCCATACGATTAGCACTTAAGATATAGTTTTAGTTACAAAAATTGTTAAACTGCCTGAATAAACTATGATAACTTTATTTAGAGATCGCTTTCAGCGATAAGGTCGCCCATTGTTACACTTTTTTTTTTTGTTCTGTGTATCTAAGTTGTGTTGTTTCTTTTATGGTGTACAATAAAGTAATATTCTATTCTATTCTATTTTAATAAAAGGCTTATTTATTATTATTATAATAAGTGTAATACCATTCTCAATCCTCTCATTCTCGGATGTCTTGCAGTAGTTATGCTCAATGTGTTTCCTCCCTTCTCCGTAGTCATGATCATGTTCCAAACTGTTGTTACCTGTTGTAGAAAATAAACTCTTTAGTAATAAATACATACATACATACATAAAATCCGCCGACGACATAAGCCAGATCGCTGGAAAAACATGGACCAGAGTAGCGAGAAATAGATGGGAATGGAGAAGGCCAGGGGAGGCCTTTGCCGAAGGGCAACCGGACTTTCAACGAATAAGCAAGAGAAACATAATAGAACACTAGACAAAACTCCGAAAAGTTCGAAGAAAAGGCTTACTTAATAATAAAATACATAAAATCACGCCTCTTTCCCATGGGGGTAGGCAGAGAGCACGTATCTCCACTTGCTACGATCCTGAGACACTTCTCTCGCCTCATTCACTCTCATTACATTTTTCTTACATGCTCTCCGGTTTATGACATTTTGGAGAAAGGCCAGGTCAGAAGGGTACTTCTGACCTTTCTCCAAAATGTCATTAAGAAATAAATATATATTATAATCTATCTATGGATATCTAATATATATACCATGTCACCCAACCTACTGAAGAGCTCGTAGCGAAGCTTGCTAAGACGTTCTTGATAGATTGTTGAAGTTAAGCAATGTTCTGAGCATTATAATGTCCATTTGGTGTACAATAAAGTGTTAATCTATCTATCTATCTGAGCGGTCACTACTTAGATGGGTGACCGCAAGTTGCATTATCATCTGAGCGCTTCCGTGGTGCTTCGGAGGGCATGTTAAATTGTCGGTCCCGGCTTTTAAAGTTGCTAAGCCATGACGGAGGCTCGCGTGGTACCTACCTTGATGAAATATAGCCTATGTTCATTCGGAAAGTCCATGCTACACATCAGTGAAAGAATGTTTGAAATCAGATGGGTATAGTTTCGGATAGGTACCCCAAACTTAAAAACCAACTTAACCGCAATATGAAAAAAAATTAAATAAGATCACGACTGTATCCCAGGAAGCAGCAGACATTTCTTTCAGATCTTAATGCAATTTTTAGATCCTTTTGAAGATGTCTAAGGGGGTAGTCAGAGGTATGTTCAAATACATATTTGGTACATGCCCACATATTGCAGAAGCTAACTTTCCATACCTATAATATTAGTAAAGAAAACTCACGAATATCATCGATTACTATGTGCGGTAAACCGTTTGCAATCTCTCTATCTGTGAACAGTGTTGGGTAGCCATTGAAACGAATCCGAGCTTTGCAACCATTATTACAGACGAATCGCTTCTCAAAATGTTTTCTGCAAACAAACGTCTTTCGTAGATTGTCGCGGCTCAGGCTTCTAGTCCTAAGCCTACCGTCGATACACTGCAACCACTTTTGGATTCCTGCATTACTCCTTGGGAACAAATGTAACTTGTTGTTATTCCGAGTACTACTACAGTTCAATATACAACAATTGTTGTACGACATGTTGAAATATTGCTACGGACCAAGAGAAGAAGACCAAGAGTAAAATATTCAAGCAGACTATAATGTTACGTTACAAAATTTACAAACGCAACGCAGTAAACATCTCATGCTCGCTCTTTGCTAATCGGCTATTTGTAGCACAGTTCGTTAGCTGTTATTTGTCCGAGATTAGTGGCATGGCAATTCTGGATGCGCCAAAACTTAACATAACTAATTTGACAGCACTAAAATTGTTGCCATCCTTTTTATTTCGATCGTTATGAAAGGGACGGCAACATTTTTTAGTGCTCCAAATTAGGTTAGTTAAGTTTTGGCGACATCCAGAATTGCCACTATTATTATGAGGCTAAAATTAGTTTTGCTAGTCGCCAATAGATGGCGCTGTTCATGCAAATGATGGTACATACAATACCGCTTTGTATGTACTATATTTGTAGAGCCTCGGCTATAAACTCACTTGTGTAATACAAAACTATTGACACTAGCTGGCTTCCATTTTATAAATTAAAAAAATAAGCCAACTGTGAGTCAGACTAGCGCACGAAGAGTTCCGTAAATGACAGAATGGTACGGAACCACAGACTACTAGGATGCTATAGACAATTATTTATTTACAACTTAAAATAACAACTTGGTTATGTTTTTTAATGCTGCTGGTGAAGACGAGATTTTACGCGAGGCGAAGCATGAAACCAATTCTCAAAGTGTCTCCGACACATAGACTCACAGACTACTAGGATGGCATATATCCTGGATTATCATTAAATAAATATCCCTGGACATTATATGACATTATGATATAATGACATTAGTTAGTTAAGCTTAGCTTTTGCGATACTCCGAATTGCCACTAGCTAGGTAAAATAGGTAGGTAGATTTACAATTATTGAAAGAAAGAAAGAATATTATATTTATTATAGATTATTATAATGTATATCTATTCAGGCAGTATCCCGCAGCGCGTGAGCACGGAGAGGTCGAGCGCGGCGCGCTGCGGGTGGTGGATGAGGTGCAGGAGGATGCTTCGAGAGGACGTCGACCTCCAGCCGCAAGCCGAGCACGAGAAGCTGCGGACAGGGAATTATCCTCCCCCTGATTGTGTAACTTGTTTCACATTGTATCCAAGTTGTATCAAAGCAAAAATCACAGTAAATCGCAAAAACAACTGTCAAATATGACAGTAATTAAGTAAGTTACTTACAAATTTACTAAATCAGCGTTAAATCTGACAGTTATTTTCGCGATTTACTGTGATTTTTGCTTTGATACAACTTGGATACAATGTGAAACAAGTTACACAATCAGGGGGCCTGTATGGGTGAAACTAGCGCCACCGCCGATTTTATTTTATAACGTTGAACAAAGGAATTTTAAAAAACTGAATGTACCTACAGTTTGTGAAACCCATCATAAGCTTTTTTAATACCTATGTACCTATGACGACCTCTGTGGCGCAGTGGGCGAAGGCCCGCCTGAGACGCAGAAGTTGCGGGTTCGATCCTCGCCGCGGAACAAATGTTTACATGTTCTGCAGATATTTGTTCCGGGTTGTTTTTCTATGTATAAGTATAATATGTATGTATTTACAAAAATGTATTTAAGTAGTATATCAGTCATCTGGTTACCATAACACAAGCATTGAATTGCTTAGCTTGGGATTAGATGACGCCGTGTGGAATGTCCAAAGATATTTATTTATTTACTTTGGTCAAATCCTGCCGGAGCTGTTAAGTTTTAGTAAGATTTTATTTTGCCACTTGTTATACAAAAGGTAAATTGCTCTCTGCCTACCCCCATGGGGTAATGGCGTGATTTTATGTATTATGTATGTTATACAAAAGGTTGCCCATAAAAAACCTGTCAACGCGGTATACCTACGTACCGGTGTCGTTTATCTTCAACTTGATGTTCTCGCGCGAGATGCGAGCGAAGCGAGCCGGCGCACAATACTAGCGAGCACAGCGAACACGACTGGACGCTCGCGCTGAAACAACAAATAACTATGTATTTGATTTGAAAGACCAGCGCAGGCCTTACGGCCCGCACACGCTGAGATGGGACCATTTTTGGAAATAACTATGTTAAAAATCTTAATATTTAAATTATCTTCTATCGTCAAACCTATTTCTGGCATTTAAATGTACCTACTTATGTTGTAAATTTCCAAAATAAATGAATTTGTATTGTATTGTAAATGTAATAGCAAGCAATCTTGTATATCGTGTGTTTTGGTAATAAATACATTTGTATTTAGTAAGCAAGTTCGTATGAGCAAGTGGCCAACTCTGGTGACGGAGTTTTTAGGCCGCCTTAAGGCCTCCGTCATGGCTTAACGACTTTAAAAGCCGGGACCGACAATTGAACGTGCCCTCCGAAGCACGGAAGCGCTCAGATGATAATGCCACTTGCGGTCACCCATCCAAGTTGTGACCGCAATATTATCATTTAGTTGCCATAACACAAGCAACGCTGTAGGTACCTATAGGATTATTTTTTTTCATAAATAATCTAAATTATTTCAGGACATAGAATAACTAATATTCTAAGTATCACCATGGTATCCCATCCCCTTATAAGATGGTTGTAGTTCCAAAAACAAATGAACAGATGGCGTTACGTGTTGCTATTTCGAAATAAAGTCTCTGGAAATGTATGAAAATGCCTAAATTTTGCCAAAATCATACATTTTCTGTTTTATATATATTTTTTTCAATATAACGAAATAAAATATCCCATTATTTTATTTCCTAGATCAATTTCTACAAAATAAAATTAAATTACATGACATGAACGCTAGATGGCGCTGTCTCAGAAACCCAGGTAAAACGGGATAGCCCGACGAATTGCCCGGAAATTCAGGATTGTTTTCAATGTTCTAGATGAGGCATCTGTACTAGTGTATTATATAATCTGTGGTATCACTTATTCACGTACTAGTGTTTATCCAACGCCTTCTCGTCAACATACTCGCGTCGACATTTGGTACAAGCGCGCGCCACATCCGACACTTCCCCGCCACATGTGGCGCGGTGTTGCCGGTATTGCTTCGCGTTTCTCGCCACATACCCGCAGGCGCAGGCGCGATGCCGAGCTTGGTGTTGTTTTACGTATTTTTTGGAAACACTTGAGTACGGACATAGCTCGCATTTGTAGGGCTTTATACCTGAAATTAAATAAATAAATAAATATCCTTGGACATTCCACACAGCGTCATCTAGTCCCAAGCTAAGCAACTTAATGCTTGTGTTATGGTAACCAGAGGACTGATATACTACTTAGATACATTTTTTTTTGTAAATGCATACATAATTATAGATAGAAAAACATCCAGACCCGGAACAAATATCTGTAGAACATACAAACATTTGTCCCGCGGCGGGGATCGAACCCGCAACCTCCGCGTCTCAGGCGGGCCTTCACCCAACTGCGCCACAGAGGTCGTCGGTCAGAGATTAAGATAGAATAGAAAAAGTTTTTATTTTCCATCACCATAAACATGGGTGACATACAAATGAAAATACTTATTGACAATCGAGTGACAAGAGAATAAGGCTACCCCTCAGCATTTGCTCCAAGCAGCATCACGACTGTTGGGGCGCTGGTTTTCAGTGGCGCCAAAAGCAGTTGCTAAAAAGATTTGTTAAAAAGATTATAAGTCATCGATGCTTTAACCGAGAAATCATCTTACTAATAGTTTCAGCTGTCGACGTGAAGGTTCCGTAGCCTAGTGGTCAGGTAGCTCGGCTAAGAGCAATCGCTTTTACGCAGGTTCGAATCCTGTCAGAACTGATAACCTAGTAAGACTTTTCTTTCATTTATTTGTTAAAGAAAGAAAGAAAAAATTGTTAAAAAGAAAGAGTAGGTTTACATACGAGGATACAACGTTTATTTATTTATTTATTTATTTATTAAAGGCAACGCCAATTAAAACGCCAACTCCCAACGTTGTAGGGAGTCGCGTTGGAACAGGCATTATACCTAGTGGACATACTTACACGCTACGTTAAATCGAATTTGTTACGATCAGACGGTAAAGTTCGAACGGTACCGATAAATCGCTACATGTTTGTTAATAAAACTGTACAGTTTTATAACATAGGTAAGGGGAAGTTTGAAAGTGGCGCCCATTACCGAAAAGGTGCGGAGTGCAAGATTATCATGGTATGGACACGTTATGAGGAGGGATGAACAACATGTCACCAAACGTGCTATAAGTATGAGTGTGGATGCATGCAAGTAGAGGAAAGAAAGAAAGAAAGAAAGAAAGAAAAATCTTTATTTTGTCATTACAATTATTATAGAAAACACATAACGCACCTTCGGGATCAGAGTGTCACTTCTGCAAAATTTTACAAAAACAACCTAAATATGCAGAAAGAACCGCGATAATCGACTTTATATACTCAGCAAAATCGGTGATAATCGCATGAATCACATCGTTTTGACGGCGGGAGGAACGTTCTGTTTTTTTGCGTGATTGGCCCGTTTGCTTGAAACGAAACGTCTCTCCGGTCAGTAGAGCGTTGACTGCCGAAGGATGACTTTATGCATTTGCGGCTGAGGGGCACTACGGTAAGTAATGACATTTTGTTTACACACTTCTTGCAATAATAATGTTACTTCTAAACACAATTCACGTTTTGTTACCAAATTATGGCATTTGTCTGCTGTAAACATAACGGCACTTCTACTTAAAAATTACATTATAGTATAAAACTTTGGTTTTCATTGGAACCAAAACGGCATTTCTGTGTACAAGTAACATTAAAATTTGAAATCATTAGCATTTTTATTGTAACCATACGTTATTTTTGTATACAAGTGTGTTTTTGGTTAAAATATTTCGCACCTTTAGAATAGAAGTGACATAATTCAAAAAACTTGAAAAATGAGTTTGGGGCAGAAAATGACCCTACACAACATTCTCTACAGTTCTGTAGTTTTAAAAGCGCCACTTTTGGGCAGGAACAGGTCAAAAATATATTTCGGTCTCTTACATATTCAAACAAAACAACCGTCTGCGTCGGGACAAAAATGCCACTTACAGGATTGTGCTGTTTTACTGTGCGAATAGAAGAAGAAGAACGTTGTACAAATAATAAGACAGTGACGGAATTTTAATTAAGCCATCTTTCTTATAAATTTTTCGGTAAGTTCACTGAATGTTTTTTTAGTATTAAACTGACCGATTTATCTTTGGTACTGTTTTAAATCCGATACTACCGGACATTATTGTGACTCAATTGTGTTTATGTCATTTTAATATTAATAATTTTTTTGTTATCTTTACTCAATCAGAATTGAGGCATTATTTTATTTTGCAAAACCAAAATTTTAAAATAAAATTAGGTTAAATAGTGACTTTTTAGAATCAAAAATTTTTTTAATATAGAAAAACATGTTGTATCTAATTATTTATTACACCAACTAATTGCTAAATGTTTATGTTCACTAAATCGACTTAGTTTTTTAATGATTTTTGAGCTATTAAGCAGCAATTAAAGAAATAAGAGGATAGGGTCACACATTATTTCACTCTTTTGTCGATTCCCAAAATTTAGTTTTTTTGGATTAAGTCACTTCTATTCTAAAGGTGCGATTTATTAGATTTCTACTTACATTATTACTTAGATTGATTATCGAATGCGAGGGAACTAACCTATTAAGTAATAGTTTTGTTTTGATTTCAGATTTATGATTAACCTGTAAGAATTTACTGCATAATAAATGCAGTAAATACACTGCAAATAAATTCCATCAAACACATTCGAGGGTACACACAAAGTGCGGCTGATAATGCCCATTCTGTTTTTTTTTATTTCTTACTGATTTTCTTTATACTTATTTTTGTTACCAAAGTAGTAGTTTCTAAATAAAAAGGCCATAATGCTGTGAAAAAGTTATTTAAGTAGATTCCTAAGTTATAAATAAGAAATAAATATTGTAACGTTTATAAAATATTTAAATATTAAAGATGTCATACATCAATTTTAGAATTTATTAATATCTTCAACGATTTTGTCCGCCTTTCTCGTTCTATAAGATTATTACTTTCTTAGATGATTATTGACTATAGTTTAAGATAATGAAACTGGTATTTACAATAGAAACTATTGAGCTAACTGCGTTCTGCTGCAAACTGTCTAAAGTTAGTTCAACTGTTTCGATTGTAAATACTAGTTTTAATAGATTATTAATTTGAAATGAGACTATGCCTATTTTGTTTAGATTATTCATGCCATGCACCTAAGACATGTCTTTTAGATATTAATTTCATTCCTTTTAAATGATAAGTACAACTTTAACTTCTATAAAGACTTTATATACTAGAACAGAGTGCGCAGTCGTGATAACTAACTATTCAGTTTAAACTAAGATTTTATAAGTTGTTTGTTTTTATAAGTTCAATTGTTTTTATAAGTTCAAAGCCATTTTTAGTAGTTTATTTCGAAATGTTTACTATCGTTTTTCATTTTATGTGCCATTCTTTTGCATTTCAAATAAAAATGCTTGATAATTTCACTTATTTTATTTAATAATCCTCTATTTAACCGTTAAATTAAGCGATAATGCTCCTTGTTTTGCTCGTTTCAGTTTATAAAACACATATTTACTCAAAATAAACTTACAGCATCCATAAACATGTTGTTATACGCACTTTAATGATTTTATTAATATTTTTTAAATGTCATTTCTGCATTACTACAGTTAGCGATTTGTAACAAAAAGACACTTTTGGTACCCTTCCCTCAGCTTACGACTTGTTTCGAAAAAACGACTTCTTGTTTTTTGTTTTTTAATAGCGTCGATTAAACCTAAAAAACTAACCAATCTAAGACTATGAGAAACACCTTAATATTCTAAAACAGCACAAAGTTATTAAAAAATTGCGTAAAAAAAAAACTTTAAAATGCTCCTCCTGTAAAGTTGGAAAACATGCAGAAGTGACACTCTGATCCCGAAGGTGCGAAAGTATATAAAAAGAGAAAGATAAAACAAGAAGAATGACAAAAATGGCTACTACTGAGCATGATGCTTAGGCAGGAACCAAGGAACCTGTCAAAGCGCTGGTCTTCCGTAGCGCCGTAGGTAAATGTGTGTGTGCGGCCTTGCAGAATACACACATTTTACAATATTATAAAAGACAGTAAAAGCAACTAAATAAATATATATTATAAGCAGAAACAAAAACAAATATTTGGACATTCATAACTAATAACTAAGGCAAGAATAGCAAAAAATAAGAATAGAATAGAAGGAAGGCCGAAGAAAAAGTGGTTTGACTGTGTGAAAGAGGATATGAATGTGAGAGGAGAAGATTTAGAGTTGACGAGTGATAGGAGTGAGTGGAAGAAGAAAACATGTTGTGCCGACCCCACTTAGCGTGGGATAAGGGCAGGAGAATGATGAGTTTTATAACATAGGTAGGAACATGAAGCGATTTATCGGTACCGTTCGAACTGTACCGTTCGATTTCTCGTAGCGTGTACAGCTTGGCAAAAACGAGTAGAAAATAATGGGGGCGCCACTGTACAAGTTTTATTCATTATTTTTCACTATTGCGTATTTATATCACCGTTTGACCGCTCCAAGCTAATAATTTGAGAATTTGTAATCTTTGTTTCCATAAAAATGATGATAAGTACCTACGTCATTATTTTGAGAATGTTTCCTTAAACAAAAAAAAATAGTTCCGATTCAAGACTTTTTTGCCAAGCTGTACCTATGTCTACTATAAGAATTACCTAGCATGTAAGACGAAACGTGATCCTTGAGCTCCTACAGAAATAAAAAAAAACTTCCTTTCATTACCGTCGTGTCGGTTTCTGTGTTCCCGGAAGAGCGCGCGGTGGTAGGTCACGTACGCGCACGAACTGCATTTGAAGCGCAACTCCGGCGCGGGACGGACGCGTTTAGAGGCGCGCCGGACTCTGAAGAAATAAACCTTGGCCTTTACATCATAGCTAGATGATTTATACAGATATTCATTATAAAATGAAAAATCTTACTAAAAGTAATCAGCTCCGGCAGGATTCGAACCTGCGTAGATACAAGCGATCGCTCTTAAGCCATTATAGCTTAAGAGCGATCGCTTGTGTGCTTAAGTTCATTGATGCACGGCCGGATTCGAACCCACGACCTTCGGATCGACAGTCGAAGTACTTATCCACTTGGTCAAGACGGCTCTGAAGAAGTCATTTATTAATTTATTTCTTTTTTAATTAATTAATTAATTATTTTTTTTGTGGACCGAGTGGTTGCGACTGAGATTTTTTAAGAGATTTTTTTGAATACTTACTTAAACTCTTTAAACCAATTTTGAATCAATTGAATCAATTTGAATTTGAATCAATTTTTGAATCAATTTAAACCGATAATAGTGGCAATTCGGAGTGTCGCAAAACCAAAACTAAACTAACTAAAATTAATGCCATCCTTTTCATTTCCATCGCTATGAAAGGGACGGCAACATTTTTAGTTAGTTAAGTTTAGCTTTTGCGATACTCCGAATTGCCACTAATATTAGGTAGTAGGATAATGGATGCAGTTACACATTTAAAATAAAACACAAATGTATTTACTATTCTTTATTACTTCACTGAGCGCCAACAACCCTTCCCCTAAAACCTTCAAAGCGCCCGCCATTTCTCGATCCCGTTCGTTCCGTTCACTCACTCGTTCACTCAACAACCTGACAGCTGAGAGTATCGTTCGTTCTTTCTCAGCGGATTGTTCTAGAATAGTTCTCATGAGTTGGGCGTTTGTTTGTTCAATGGATAATCTTTTCTCTTCTATTTTTAGAATTTTCTCGAACGATGTCTGACCGTGTTGATACTTGGTGTCTGAAACAATAAAATAATTGTAGATGGCGCTAAATAGAAATAGAAATAGAAAAAAGTTTATTTAATAGAACAAAACATAAAATAACTAAATTTAAACACAAAATAGGTCGCCACTCAGCGTGTGCTGAGAATCTTTTTAATAGATCTTTTTTGACCTCTGTGGCGCAGTGGGTGAAAGCCCGTCTGAGACGCAGAGGTTGCGGGTTCGATCCCCGCTGCGGGACAAATGTTTGTATGACCTGCAAATATTTGAATTGATTTGAATCGAAATCGTAAATTTTAAAAAGAGTTTTTATTGCTGTCTCAATAAATACAATTAGCTGCGCCCCGCAGTGAATAGTACCAGTTCCCGTGGGAATACTGGGATCAAAAGTAGCCTATTCTTTAATCCAGGGTATAAGCAATTCTTTTACCAATTTAATACCTTAGTGTGCTAAAACAATTATAATAAACATTTAAAAGTACCTACTTATCGACCGTTTCCGCTACAAAGGTCGTATAAACCAAATACGTACTTTTGGCAATGAGCAAAAAACGAAAATGAAAAAAAACTTTAGTCCATAACTTTTTTGTTTTTATAGTTATAAAGTTGTGATCAATAAAGAAAATGCTTATGTTTGGACCGTGCATTACCTCACTTAATTACAACAGTGTCGGGGCTTTATTTAAAAAGTTAGCATGGACTTACACCACTGAAAAATAAAAAAAATGGTTTATACGCCCCAAACAAAACTCATCTAAACACGAGCGTCAGTCGTAATTGCCATTTGTGTACAGACGAGTATAGTTTTTGTAACGTATAGACCATTTTTTTTACTAAAAATGCATTTACACCCTACGTAATGTACCATAAATGTAATGTATTGATCCTAAATAAATGATTTCTTTAATAATGAGTTGGTAGAAACGCTGAAAATGAAGAAAGAAAGATTTTTTTAATAATAGCTAAAAGTTTATTAGTGTTTCTTAGTTAGTAACAAGTAATAAGGTGCGTGTATCTAGTATAATCATCATAATAAGGCTTATATTACATCTTCTACCTTATCTCCGTTCAATAAACTAGTTATTTAGCAAGTAGTGGCACAAAAAAATAGAGCCAGCATTTTCAGCAATGGGAAGCGCTCAAAGTATGTTCCTTTTAGCGTCAGTTGACTAAAGCGCAAGTGTTAAGGGAAGTTGAAAAGCTCTCTGATTCGGTCACTGAAGACCCAAGATCCAATATTATCCGACTATAGTGTCGGATAATATTGGATCTTGGGTCTTAAGATAATTATCTCGGAAACCAGCCTGTACCAGATAAGATTGGCTCTGAAGCAGCTTCAAGGACCACATGGCTCTTGGTGAGGACAGAATTCAAAAGCTCTCAATTTAGTTTTGCTCGAAGGTAACCGTGGTGGTACTGGTCTTTTAAGAAGAGTGATATCACATTAAATTACCTATTAACTAGGAATATATCCATCTCGCATCTGAGTCATGCTTATAAACTGTTTTCCAGTTCTAGGAGATTAATAATATGACAAACCATTTAATTAGGTAAGTCCATCTTCAAGAAAGAGGTCAATCGTGTAATTCAACTTGGATGGAATCGTTTGGGAAACTTCGTAACGTCTTTTCGTCCTACATACCTCAGTGCCTGAAGACGAAGGTATTCAACCGGTGTGTGTTAAGAACCAGTAGGTAATGACTTACAGATCCGAAACCTTAAAGGCCTTATGAATTGGCTTAATGTCGCTCAACGAGATAATAATGAAGATGGCTCGGATTTTTTCTACGGAATCAAATCAGAAATAAGCTATAGCTCGAATAGCCTTCTTCTGCATCACGAAGGCTCGCCCGGCGTCGCTTGCGTGTGCCCACAGCTCCACACCGTATGTGAGTGTGCTGTGGACAGTTGCAAAATAGCACGAACGCACTACCTCGCGGGTGCCTGTACTCGCCAGTCTTCGCAACGCAAACGAAGCCCGGCCGAGTTTTGAGCTATCAATTTGGAAACCTAGCAGCTTTGTTGATAGCACCTGTTCCAACTCTGCTGATCCCGCGAGCACCCTAAGTGCTGGGGGTTTTTCAACGTTTAGCTTGAAGGTTAGGCGCTACTTCACAATAAACATGCATCCGCCGTGAACTAGTGGATAGAAGGTTAGGAGATGCATGCAGCATGCCTCTTCTAACCGAAACAACTGAAGATCTATGATCTACCGTCATATCTGAGATGATGATGATGATTGATTATGACTATGACCCATGATATACGACGTAAAGAGAACAATTTAAAAAATGTATAGTAGACGTAATTACCAACTTACCACTTTTAATGTGAGTTACGCCCTTTGTAGCGTAAGCAAATTGAAATATAATTATATTTTTTTGGGTGTAAGTCACATAATATTTTGTGATTGTGTTTTACGCCCCTATTATTTCGAAAAATTTGTAGTTACGTCAAGTCTTATTTCGTAATCCTAACCAAATGTGTTATACGCCTTGTTTTTGCAGGCAAGTGTTGTTCAGTTGCATGCAAATGTTGGGGAGTAAAAGCAATTTTTTTGGACTTAGCGCAATTCTAAATATACCAATCGATAGAGCGTAAAAAATGCTATAGGACTGCATTCTTAAGTTAATTTGGCCAAAATGGTTTATACGACCTTTGTAGCGGAAACAGTCGTTATGTTTTACTTGTAAGACATTTTTACCTGTAGGTTTACTGTGATTTGTAGGTGCGCTTAGAGATGCGAGATTCTGAAACAAAACAGTTTTTTTTATATACAAGATGGCGGCGAGTTTTTAAGGTATTTTTTCTTTTGTAGTCAGAATGTTTAGACGTTAGACAATGATTGAAAAAAAAATTGCATGTTCGTCCAGGTACTATACTAGGTCCATGGTAGCAACATACCGGAGTGTGTGTGACGTCAGTGTCTGAGAAGTCAGAGTGAGCGAGAGAGGTGTCCATCTCATCTGTACTCTTCACTCTCTGAAACAACAGTACATTTTTATGAAAAAACAACAAAACATTATTATGAAGGGAGGCCATTGAGATGTATTAAAGAGTCACAATCTAATAGCTGACAACACTCAAAAAATGTTCAAATCAATGTTCTACAATGACATTTGACATTTAAATGTAGACGTTATGTCGTTTGTTTTAATATTCAATGTCGCTTGTACTTGTAGTCATAAACGATGTATTTTCCAAGTTTCAGCCGAATTCGTAGTAGTTTTCGCGTGAGAGAGTAACAAACATCCATCCATCCATACTTACAAACGTTCGCGTTTATAATATTAGTAGGTAGTAGGATTAAAATGTCTCTAAATGACTATTTAGATTATTTTCGATTGTTAATAATAATAAATAAATAAATAAATATCCTTGGACATTCCACACGGCGTCATCTAGTCCCAAGCTAAGCAATTTAATGCTTGTGTTATGGTAACCAGATGACTGATATACTACATAGATACTTTTTTTTTTGTAAATACATACATATTACACATAGAAAACACCCAGACACGAAACAAATATTTGCAGATAATGCAAACATTTGTCCCGCAGCGGGGATCGAACCCGCAACCTCTGCGTCTCAGGCGGGCTTTCGCCCACTGCGCCACAGAGGTCATGGATCTTTATTCAGACAACACAGTCCACAGAATGGTTAGTAATTAAACATAGAAGAAATAATAATATAAGGGATCGCTTTTAAAAAAAGCTAGGCCCACACCACCAGGTTCTTGCCTGTCTCTCCCTGGTGTAGAGTCGCGTTGGAACAGGCATTAGAATCACCTAGCATGTAAGAAACTGAAGTGATCCTTGAGCTCCTACCAGAAAAAAGACGTGTGTCACTCGGAGACTGCCGCGGTAAAGCTATTGCATAGCATTATTTCGGAGTGGGGGGTGTTAGGTTATTTTCGTTACGGAATTTCTGGTCTCCACGCTCAAGGCCCGCGATAGAAGCTATGCAATAGCTTACAATGATTTTTCTTTCTTTCTTGCTCGCTTCGCTCGTGTAAAAGCAGCTCGCTTCGCTCTCGCCTCACCTTGGGTTCCGTAACTCCGACGCATAGATAGAGTATCTTCTCCTCGACTGAGGTGAGCTCTAGCTCACCTTCGGCCGCCTTCTTCTTAACGAACGTCTTTTTATCTGTCCAGTACTGGAATACACAACTTTTTTTATGATAATAATAATAATAATTTATTTTAATAAACATAATGATACAAAAATTCAAAAGATTAGATAAAATAAGAAATGAGTAGGTATATAAGGGGAAGTTTGAAAGTGGCACCTGTGGTTGAAAAGGTGAGGAGTGCCAGATTAGCATGGTATGGTCATGTAATGAGGGATGAAAGACATATTACCAAAAGAGTTATGAGTATGAATGTGGATGGGTATACAGTAGAGGAAGGCCGAAGAAGAAGTGGATAGATTGTGTGAAAGATGATATGAATGTAAGAGGAGTGAGTTCAGAGTTGACGAGCGACAGAGGAGAGTGGAAGAGAAAAACATGTTGTGCCAACCCCACTTAGCGTGGGATAAGGGCAGGGGAATGTTGATGACAAAAATTCAAAAGACATTGTAATTAAAATACATGCTATGATAAGCTGCGCCCTGTAGGCCTAACATGTGCAACGCGTCGAGACGACAAATTAAATATCTCGATAATAAATAAATAAATAAATATTCTTGGACATTCCATACGGCGGCATCTAATCCCAAGCTAAGCAATTTAATGCTTGTGTTATCGCAACCAGATGACTGATAAACTACATAGATACATTTTTTTTTGTAAATACATACATATTATACATAGGAAACACCCAGACACGAAACAAATATTTGCAGATCATGCAAACATTTGTCCCGCAGCGGGGATCGAACCCGAAATAAATCGAATAATGTCAAACTGCTGCCAGCTACCGTGTAAAGCCAAAACACTGTATGTTGAAAAAACGCGTTATGAGAAAATGCAGTGTTTTGGAATTTGAATCCCTATAGATTTCGTGCATAGTGTTTTCTAAATCGTATTTTCTCAGTGTAGGTGGTAGATAGAAATAAAAATTCTTTACAGATACATAGAACAGATCAAAAGAAACGATTGAGCCCTGTTAAGGCTATAGCAAATGATATAAAAATAAAAATGCTATATAAAAATGGTAAAACACTGTAACTTAAGATAGGTAAAGTGTTTTAAAATACCTTCATCCATTGACTAGAGTTCTTCCTGACCCCGTCCACAGCATTCAGCCTGAGCCTCAGCTGATCCCACACGCGCCGCGCCCGCGCCCGCCCCGCCCCCGTCCTGCGATGTACATTATAACTATTCAAACAAAAAATATTCGGCCACCACGGCTACTCGGTCACCTCAGCTGACCTTCTTACCTAGTATAACTTAAAACTCACCTTGTATAACTTTAAACTCACCCAGTATACCTTAAAACTCGCCTTGGATAAACTAAAACTCATCCTGTATAACTTATAACTCATCTTGTATAACTTAAATCTCACCTTGTATAACTTATAACTCACCTTATATAACTTATAACTCATCTTGTATAACTTAAATCTCACCTTGTATAACTTAAAACTCACCCAGTATACATTATAATAGCACACGGGAAATTACTCACGTAAAATTATCGTCGATTTAGAAACAGACAATGACGATAACTTTACGTGAGTAATTTCCCATGTGCTATTATAATAATCACCCAGTATAACTCAAAACTCACCTAGTATAACTTAAATCTCACCTGATGCTCCCGCGAGCTAGTTCTGGATATTTCTCCATACTTTCTATCAGGAACAACACTTGCTCCTCACTCGGCAAACGTCTTGTGCTTGTATACCTAAAAATAAAACATTATTATAACGAATATATTCGACTACACTAAGCGCAATATAACTTGACCGGTCTGAACTTAGGCCCTCCGGGCGGTCGCGCATTACGAACAGTCTTTACGAAGGAGCTAAACAGACGTATCGACAGCGCGTGTAACAGAGATAGTGATATTTCTGAGCAGTGCGACGCTACTCGCCGCTATGTTCACTCCGGTCAAGTTAGATTGCGCTTACTGCATTTAATTTTACTCGTGGTTAAAACTAATTTAAATATTTATATTGTAACTAGACTAGAATTAAACATAAAATAAATCTTTCAAAACTATCGTGAGTTGTATTAGACATTATAATAGCACACGGGAAATTACTCACGTAAAATTATCGTCGATTTAGATACCGACAATGTTTCGATTCTTCCGGAGAATCTTCATCTGGGTATGAGGGTTGTCACTCCTCGCGGTCGCGTCTCACACAATAAATGATAATGACGAATGATAATGATTACGTGAGTAATTTCCCATGTGCTATTATAATGTATAAAATAAATATCTCACTCACCCATTGTTGTCTTAATTAATTGCAGACAGGCAGGTTCACTCGTGCACACAAATTTCATTTCATTCAATTTTCCATAGAGTTGTCAGTTTATTTAAAGTAAAAATAAAATATTAGAAATTCAGTATTCTTTAGAATTATTATTACAGTGCAGTTGTAAAGTAAGCGCAATATAACGTGACCGGGCCGAACCGAGGCCCTCCTGGCAGTTGCCAATTATGAATAGTTGTTACGAAAGA
Source organism: Xanthorhoe designata (assembly GCA_963582015.1). Classification (NCBI taxonomy): domain Eukaryota; kingdom Metazoa; phylum Arthropoda; class Insecta; order Lepidoptera; family Geometridae; genus Xanthorhoe; species Xanthorhoe designata. Next base: position 91,318 of record OY757057.1, on the reverse strand, counting down.
GCCAAATAGACGTATCAACAGAAGTAAGTATTTATTATTTTTATTTTAGTTGCTTTTACCTACTATGGACTATTGTGTCTGCAATAAATGCCATTTATTTATTAAAACACTCACTCTGTGGCTTCCTCTTGCTCTTGTTTGACGGCCGGAGTGGAGGCATCTACATCTATGAACAGCAGGTCACTGCCCGAGTCATTCATCTCCATTGTAGTAGCTGAAACACATACACTAATATTATAAAGGTGAAAGTTTGTGTCATGTTTGTTACTTTACGCTCAAACGGCTGGACGGATTTGCATGAAATTTGGTACTAAGATAGCTTATATCCTGAATTAACAATAGGCTGCTTTTCCATAGGAGCTGGAACTATTGACCGCGGGTAACACCACGGGTTCTATATAGGTAGCTAGGCCATTATTTATAAGTATAAACATCTTTCTTTGTAACTGGCATAGGTATAAAGTACTATTAAAAAACTATGTGATACTTACATATTTATGAGTTCTCAGAATTAAAAACAGGATCGATGAAATACTATGAGTAGGTAATACGTTTTGTATGGTGTATTCTCAGAACTTGAATGATGAATGTTTGCAGTCGTGCAGATCTTCAGCGACAGTTGGTTGGTGAAAAGTAGGAGTAGAATCATTAGTTTCTGTTTTATAAATATACTTAGTTGCTACTTACATTAAAATAGAATAGATAGAAAATAGTTTTTTTTTTGCCACCAATAAAACACAAAATCAGAAATAATTTGAGATTCAACTATGATAGAAATGAGATAATAAATGAATAAATTATTTATAGCACCGAGATTCAATTCAAGTTCTAGATAAAATTGAATATTATTCATTGATTTTAGGATTGAGTAAACAAAAAGTTATAAAAAAATGACAACAAGGCTTCAGTCAGAGGCTTCTTCTTCTTTTTTTTTTTTTCTTTTTGGAGTGGGAGTGGGTAATGTCAGTCAATGTCATAATTTAGATAATATCAATGTCACACTTAAAGACGCCATTCATTAGGAGAGTCGAACGAAGAAATGTAGTGTAGACATTCAATAGGGGAGTCGCTTAAGCCTTTTTCATTCCTGAACCGCCAAACCGTCTACTCTTGACTCTGATCCTCTTGTGTCCTTCCCTGGATCCACAGACTACTAGGATGCTAACGCATCCTGGATCTTTAGTGTAGGTGTTGTGTTGGTAACGAAAGAGACAGTAGAATAACCAAGGTAATCGTTCGTTCGTTCGTATGAGCAAGTGGCCAACTCTGGTGACGGAGTTTTTTAGGCCGCCTAAAGGCCTCCGTCAGTAGGTAATAAGTAGGTAGGTATAGGTAGGTACCTACCTAATATGATACTCACGATGTTTTCCTTCATAATTTAGAGCTCGTATAAATTTTACGCTCAGAATAGGTAGGTACCTACCTACTAGGTAGGTAGGTAGGTACCTACCTACTAGGTAGGTAGGTACCTACCTACTAAGATTTTACGAAACAAAAAGTAAAGCTCGTGGGTTCGAATCCGGCTGTGCATTAGGTATTGGAATGCACAGCCGAATTCGAACCCACGACCTTCAGATCGAGGTAGTTAGGTACCTACCTAGGACCTTTTCCACTTGGCCAAGTTTAAATTAATCAACACAAAAATACCTAACCATTTCTAGATTTAATAAGAAAATATTATTACTGCCATAAAAGCCATGGCTATCACGAAGTTAATAATTATAACTTTTTTACAAAATGTCGTCGCACATTCAATTATTAATTTGCCAAAAATCAACGCTACAGTCAATTTAACATCTCACTTACAATTTGAACATATACAAAGATTGTGTGTAAATAGGCATGTTTGTAAAGCAAATCTTTCTGAATTATGTACAGTAAGGTTGCTTCATGATGTCTATGAGTATAGGAATTTCGAGAATTCGTGTTTTCTGTTTCTTAGTAACCTGTGTGATTATCCAGGAAAAGGTAAAAATCTGTCTACAGCGCTAGCTTACATGGAAAATAGTGTCATACAAGCAATATAAAAAATTGCATTAGGTAGGTACCTACTTATATCCAAACCTGCAGTAGGTAAGTTGCAAGTTGCGAAGAGATTGCTATCTTTGGTACCCTGGGTGGGTCCCTACTCTCAAACCCGAAAATAATTTGACTTTACCGCTTTAGGTATCCTTTATTAATTAATAATTATGTATGATAGAGTTTAAAGGTAAACAAGTCCCACATTGCAGAGTTCTCTATAGTCCGCGCAGGCGAGTGCGCAGACGAGATCACGTCTCGCAGGATGTTTGTGTCATCCGGTGTGGCGCCGCCTGTTGATCAAACCACGGAGAAAAAGAGAAATAGTACTAAGGGTAATTATAATACATTTTAAATGAGACGAAAAGTCATCTGTATAGTCATCAGTTGATCTGTATGTTTTTTTTATTAATTTAACATTCTACTTTTGTTGTACCTACTTACTTACCCATTTTCGCAATAAATGGATGATGAATTATAAAAAAAAACTATCATCGTGTTTTACATTTTTTCTTAATTGATATACCTACCTACAGCATACCTCCGCCAAGGAACAACTACAGAGAAATTCAGCACCCTCTACTCCAAGAAGGAAGCATTCGACTACCACCCCTGTCCGCTGCGTTGCCCCAACGTCTACAACCCCGTGTGTTTGTCGGCTAACCGCGGGTACGGGACGTATTTCAAGTTCTGGACATTCGAGAACCACTGTGTCGCTGATGTGTATTATTGTGCGCACCCCGAAGGCAAGTTTTAGTAGGAATAAAGAGATTATAAACTGCCGCTTCTCGTCGGAGCCTACCCACATACTCCAGGGGGCCTATCATCACCATCAGTTTACGAGTAGAGTGGATAGTTAACTATTCTCGCTCACGTGTCAAGTAGGTATTCTAAATGTATGGAATTTTTAGTTCATGCTAGTCGTACTGAACAAATCTAGGAACAAGGACATGGAACAAATACATTTTGTGTTTGAGTGTCCGTTGTTGAGTCTAGGGAAGTTATAAATAAATTCATTGGTTAGGTACTTATTTCCAGAATTCAAGCCTCCTCCTATTGAAAGTGGGGAGATAGTCCGAAGCTCTCCAATCGGCTGGTCCTTCTGCGGGGCTCACAGGTAGGTACATAGGTATATACTCGCTTATGAACGAGAGAGAGAAATGGTATAACGCAGATACGAATGATACAGGGAACTCGAAGTTCGTGACTTGCAACGAGTAGGTAGGTAGGTACCAACCGCGCTGTCATTATCTCGGGACTCTATTACCAGGTGGCAATTTATAAACTAACTTACTCGCCCGTGGCTTCGCTCGGTACCTACCTACCTTGATAAAATACCTACAGCATTTATGCTCATTCGGAAAGTCCATGCTTCACATCGGCCATGTTACACAATAGGTACACATCGGTGAGAGTTTTTGAAATCGGATGAGTTTCGGAGATTACGCCAAACATACAAACAAACCAACTTTACCTCTTTATAATATTAGTGTAGAAGTTTAGATAGTATAGAAGTATAGATAATAAATAAAATAAATAATAAATATCCCTGGACATTCCACACAGCGTCATCTAGTCCCAAGCTAAGCAAATTTAATGCTTGTGTTATGGCAACCAGATGACTGATTACTACCTACATATATTTTTTTTACATTTTTTACATATTATACATAGAAAAACAACCAGTTCCGGAACAAATATTGGCAGAACATGCAAACATTTGTCCCGCGGCGGGGATCGAACCCGCAACCTCCGCGTCTCAGGCGGGCTTTCGCCCACGGGCCACACCACAGGGGTCGTCTAACTTTAAAGGATAGTTTCATTTGTCATCTGGTTGAACTATTAACTTGTGTATCAGGTACCTACAATTTGCTCGTTTCTCCGAGGCCACCTCCTCGATGGGCCACTACGGCTGGCTGCTCGGCGACTACAACTACCAGCACATCATGGAGCCGCATGAGAGGAAACCGGGATACGGATGAACATTATTTATTAGTGTTACAAGAACAGAATCGAAAACGATACATCGCGCAAATAATCTTAGTTAATTTAGGTACCTATGTTGGTAAATCTTTGGGTGCTACCAGACCAATCGATCGACCGTCGACCGATGACGTCTATTCGACCGTCAATCGACGTCATCGGTCGACGGCAGAATGGACCAGTCGACATCAATCGATAGTTTTTGGTATGGTAGAAACCATCGATCGACGTCGACCGCTCCGTGACACTATCGAGCGATGCCATCGATCGACCATCGATCGACGATCGATCGAATGGTCTGGTAACACCCTTTAGTGTTTCCACGAACATTAGGCTAACCTGTAGGGTTACCGGCGGTTTACGTGTAGTACCTATAGTAATCTATCCTCGCTCACGTGTCAAGTATTCTAAAAATGTATGGAATGTTTAGTTCATGCAAGTTACCGGGGGAGGCGCTGCACTGGATGTTCATACATTTGTGATACTTGACTCGGTATCGAGGACAGTATCCAATACTACGGTAAACTGGCGTTAACCCCCCTGCGATTATTGGTAGGTACCTACGATTTATCGTTTTCTCGCAGTTGGTAGGTACGATGTATCGTTTTCGATTTGTAGAGTAGGGGCTGTTTTTTCTCATAGAAATAAATAAATAAAATTATTATCAATATCTTTTTTAACCAACTTCAAACAATGATGAGGATGTTCCACACTGTATTTTTTTATGTAAAATACGTTCACCGTCAATAGTGGCAATTCCGAGTGTCGCAAAAGCTAAACTAAGCTAACTAAAATTGTTGCCGTCCCTTTCATAGCGATGGAAATAAAAAGGACGGCAACAATTTTAGCTAGCTTAGTTTAGCTTTTGCGACACTCAGAATTGCCCCCATTAAACGGCTAATTTTAAAAATTATTATCGTTTGAAAGAATTTTTGCTTCAGCGACAATCTCATAAAAATATGATGAAAATCATTATGAAAATTTCTAAGAAAATAAGACGTTTTTAAAAGAAATGATTTATTATATTCGTTACATAACTGGCAGTTAGCTTATGTACATTATAATGAGCACATTACGCGGAAAGTCCTACATACATAAATACTTACGTAAGGTACCTATGTATGTAAGTATGTATATGCAATAAGTAAGTTCGTATGAGCAAGTGGCCAGCTCTGGTGACGGAGTTTTTAGACCACCTTAAGGCCTTCCTCATGGCTTAACGACTTTAAAAGCCGGGACCGACAATTTAACGTGCCCTCCGAAGCACGGAAGCGCTCAGAAGTTAATGCCACTTGCGGTCACCATGTGGTATACCTATGTATAAGCAATAACATGGTATCTATTGGGCGTTCCGTCGCCGAAGCCCCACGACTATAGATGTAAGGCCGGTTTAAAACCAATTAAACCAATCAGTTTTAAACGAAAAAAAACGAAATAAACCATTTTTTTCGGTTTAAAACGGACGTAGGTATTGATGACTTGTTTTTATCTCAATTTCAACAGCATTTTCTTGATTTTACAGAGGTAGGGAATTAATACGAAGTAGGTATGTAGGTAAGTACCAACCGAAAAACTGTCAAGATTTTTAAATCCTACTAAGTAATATTATTTTCTATTAAAATTATTATTTTATTCATTGTTATTTTGTTTGTATGGAGAAAGACCCGCAGCCTCCTAAAGTAGCGGCTTACAATGAGCCGACACCATATGCTTGTTAAGATGCTGCGGTCTTTTAAAAGCATTTCCACATCTCGGACAAACATGTTGTCTTTCTCCACAATGTACTTGTAAATCATGTCGACTCAAGCTTCTCCTATCCTTAAAAGAACCACTACATTTACTACACTTAAAACCCCTCTCGCTATGAACTTTCAAATGCTCATTCAACTGTACCTCATCATCAAAAGATATGTAACACTCAACACATATATATGGCTTTGGGTTTATATGTAGTTTTATATGTTTTCTTAAGGGTACAGCGTGACTGAACCCTTTATGACATATATCACATATATATGGTTTTTCTCCGGTGTGTGTTCGTAAGTGAGCGTTGACTTGTGAACGTTGAAGGAAAGTTTTGTTGCAAAATTCACAGGAAAAAGGTTTTATACCAATATGAATACTTCTGTGCTTGTTTAAGTTCGCTATTTGGTTGAATGTTTTACCACAGATTTCGCATGCAAATAACTTTTCACCTGTATGTATTCTTAGATGAACATTTAGATGACTTTTTTGCTTGAATTTTTTATTGCAGTGTACACATGCAAAAATCTTCTCTTTTGTGTGCGATTGTACGTGTTTTTGTAAATTACCTTTTCGATAGAACGATTTAGGACAATGTGAACAATGATATTTTTGATTCTTTAAATCCTTTTCATGGCATGAATGAGATTTCAAAAGCATTGCGTTCTGAAAACACTTATGGCATTTATCACAATATGTTCTTGAATGATTCAAATTTTCTGATTCATTTTTCTTTATATTTTTTGATTCGTCGACTGAAGAATGATTCACATCCAAATATCTTGATTCATTATTTCTCTTCATTGTTTTTGAATCATAATGGACTACTTCTTCCTTGATGTCTTTCTCCTGTTTAAAGAGAGTTAAATATCTCCCTTCGAGGGAGAGAGTGAGGTCGCTCTCACCGTCGATTGAGATGAGATCTACGGCAGAGGCAGAGAGACTGTGAGATTCGCTCCAATGTACCGCTTCAACGGTTGTTCGGGATATCTGAAATGATAAAGAAACATGATCACACACAATATCACAAATCTCAAAACTATCGTGTGTGTTGGTAGTACACACGGAAAAATACTTACCTACGTGAAAATTGTCGAGTCAAGATCGAGCGTCATGAGTGTCGTGAGTGTCGAGATCGAGTGTCGTGAGTGTCGAGATCGAGTGTCGCGAGTGTCGAGATCGAGTGTCGCGAGTGTCATGAGTGTCGAGATCGAGTGTCGCGAGTGTCGTGAGTGTCGAGATCGAGTGTCACGAGTGTCATGAGTCTCAAGATCAAAGTGTCGCGAGTGTCATGAGTGTCGAGATCGAATGTCGCGAGTGTGGTAATCGAGTGTCATGAGTCTCGAGATCGAGTGTCGTGATTGTCGAGATCGAGTGTCACGAGTGTCATGAGTGTCGAGATCGAATGTCGCGAGTGTGGTAATCGAGTGTCATGAGTCTCGAGATCGAGTGTCGTGATTGTCGAGATCGAGTGTCACGAGTGTCATGAGTGTCGAGATCGAATGTCGCGAGTGTGGTAATCGAGTGTCATGAGTCTCGAGATCGAGTGTCGTGATTGTCGAGATCGAGTGTCACGAGTGTCGTGAGTGTCAAGATCGAGTGTCGCGAGTGTCGAGATCGAGTAACACGAGTGTCGAGTTAGAGTGTCGCGAGGTTCGAGATCGAGTGTCATGAGTGTCGAGATCGAGTGTCATGAGTGTCGAAATCGAGTGTCTTTAGTTTCGTGAGTGTCGAGATCGAGTGTCATGAGTCTCAAGATCAAAGTGTCGCGAGTGTCATGAGTGTCGAGATCGAATGTCGCGAGTGTGGTAATCGAGTGTCATGAGTCTCGAGATCGAGTGTCGTGATTGTCGAGATCGAGTGTCACGAGTGTCATGAGTGTCGAGATCGAATGTCGCGAGTGTGGTAATCGAGTGTCATGAGTCTCGAGATCGAGTGTCGTGATTGTCGAGATCGAGTGTCACGAGTGTCGTGAGTGTCAAGATCGAGTGTCGCGAGTGTCGAGATCGAGTAACACGAGTGTCGAGTTAGAGTGTCGCGAGGTTCGAGATCGAGTGTCATGAGTGTCGAGATCGAGTGTCATGAGTGTCGAAATCGAGTGTCTTTAGTTTCGTGAGTGTCGAGATCGAGTGTCGCGAGTGTCGAGAGTGTCGAGATCGAGTGTCGTGAGTGTCGAGAGTTTGCACTAGTGCTGCTCCTGGATTTGCCCTGCCTAGCCTGGCATAGTAAGGCTTAGCTGTTGGCAAGGGGTTGTTGGGTGGCCTTTGTGAAAACATTGTGAGATAACCTTTTTGGTTTGCATTAAATTAGCGGAGGAGTAGGTACTCGTTATTCTGAATATCTTAACAACAAATGTTACCCGCCTTTTCCCCTCGTTGCAGTATATTTATTAGCAATGACTGTGAGTTGCTTGCTTTGTCCGCCAGACGGCGACAGCGCTGCAGGCGCGCGCGACAGAGATAGCATACTGTTGTCGGCATGTCTCGCTCGCACAACTGGAATGGAGAATTAGGGAAGGCACATACAAATACATATTATGATAAATTTTGCAAGTTATATAGGTACCTATAATTATAAGAGGGCTAACAAGGCATATTATTCTATAAAACACCCAGATTTCAGAAAAATATTTGCAAATCATACAAACACTGGTCTTGCAGCAGGAATTCTTTCCACATTCAACATCAGTAAGGAATACACAGATTATCATTATGTGGTTTCATAAAAATATGGCTATTAGCTATGATGAAGTATGCTCATCTATATTTCAAATGTCTACCTAATACAGCAAGGACTCTGAACACACACTACCCTAACCCAAGATGGTCCATAAAACCTGATAAAACGTGCACAATTTCTTACCTTATTAGTAGTAAGTCTTTCAAAAATATACCCAAGTTCAATATCTTGAATACTGTACATCTTGACATCACCGCTCACGAGACACACTCGGCAAATCGCCGACATAATTTTAGAAAATGGATTTAAATAAAGAATCTGAATCAAAGATGCCAGCTAAGATTATTAGAATGACAACGAAGATAATAATGTGTCAATCGTGTTTCTTCAATCGCAGGATAAGTACCACGGCAATATTTTTGTCATTATTTTAATGTTTCCACGGCACGGCGATTGAGCTGATGATTTAGTTTTTTTTTTTACATCTAAATCACAATACACAATACAACACAAGCAAAGCAAAGTAAACAAACCAACCGCAGATCTAAAGGTTATTTGCAGCAAGTCCAAACAAAAGTTATTTGTCCGACTTATTTACATAAGGCTGCCACCAGTCTCAACTGTATTAAAAAAAAAAACGATGTATGAAAACTATGAAACGTGCAAACGTGCATGGCGGCTTTGACCCGTTCAAATAACGAAAAGCAAAGCACTGAAAACTCTGTAGAGCTATACCAAAATAGGACACTCGGACTTACGGACTATAGTACCCGCACGCAACGTTGGCCACTTAAACGAACTTACCTAGGTACTTACAGCTAGTCAATAACTTTTCTATTTTAGTTTTGCTTTCTGTCACTTGGTATAAACAAATACAAATTTATTTATTACCAAAACACACGATTATACAAGATTTGCTGGTGGTGATAATAATAGTAGATTTTTTTTAAGGAAGTACCTAAGTCTAAGTACCTACTAAGTCTAAGTACTAAGTCCTTGGGCTTTGCTTGCACAGTTACATAACAACCGCCATTGTTGTTATGTTGACTTTGTGATTGTTTGTGGTTTCAAAGTTGATCGAGTGAAGCTGTGAAGTATTGCGTTTTAGTTTTATTTATTTCCGTAACTTGCCCTCTCAGTTTTGAGGCTACAATATCATCTCGCAATATGTACAACAAGTGCTGTGTTATCAGCTGTGATATTAGACGAAAGGACGTAAATTTTTACAAGTTTCCAAAAAGTGATATAAAGTGATATAGTGGTTATAAACTGTGAAAGACTTCGAAGACTGAGCTTCAAAGATCTTCAGAAACAGTCTATGTGTCGGAGACACTTTGAGAATTGGTTTCATGCTTCGCCAATCGCCTCGCGTAAAATCTCGTCTTCACCAGCAGCTTAGTAAAAAACCTCAGAAAAATCATAACCAAGTTGTTATTCTAAGTTGTAAATAATTAATTGTATTTGTCAAGTTGAACAATAAACAAATGAGAATATTATGTGTTTTATTACTAGTAATAGTCTTTCATGTAGCTCATAGAATATTAAATTAAAAATAAATCAGTAGGATTGAAAGCAAGCAGTAAAAAAATGCTTGGTAGAATGCATTTCCAGCCTATGCCTTCCTCTCTCCATTTCGAAAAAAAGATCTGTCAAATGAGGTTTGTGAGCTCTCTATTGGACTAAATTTACTCTATGGGAGTGCCCCGTCTGATGCGTTCGTTCCACAGACTAGTTCGTTCGTATGAGCCACAGACTACTAGGATGCTAACGCATCAGACGGGGCACTCCTATAGAGTAAAATTCGTCCAATAGAGTGAGTGCTCACAATCCCCATATGACAGATAACTTTTTTTTTCGAAATGGGGAGAGGGAGGAAATAAATAGGCATAGGCTGGAAATGCATTCTACCATGCAATTTTTTACTGCTTGCTTTCAATCCTACTGATTTATATTTAAGTAATTTAATATTCTATGAGCTACATGGAAGACTATTACTAGTAAATAAAACACGTAATATTCTCATTGGTTTATTGTTCAACTTGACAAATAGACAATGATTTATTTACAACTTAAAATAACAACTTGGTTATGTTTTTTAGCTGCTGGTGAAGACGATATTTTACGCGAGGCGAAGCATGAAACCAATTCTCAAAGTGTCTCCGACACATACTGTTTCTGAAGATCTTTGAAGCTCAGTCTTCGAAGTCTTTCACAGTTCTAACCACTTTCAGAGTCTTATCTCACTTTTTGGAAACTTTTTGTCTTGCTCTTAACATAGGTAACACAGCACTTGTTGTACATATTGCGAGATGATATTGTAGCCTCAAAAACTGAGAGGGCAAGTTACGGAAATATTTAGAACTAAAACGCAAAACTTCACTCGATCAACTTTGAAACCACGTCACAAAGTCAATACTATTACAACAACAACAATGGCGGTTAGTTAGCCGGCTATACGTATCGTTCGTTACTAGGTACCTAGATGGCGTCCGGGTCGGACCGGAAAGAAGTATGAAGGAAGGGGGAGGGAACTGTCATATAAGGATTGTGACCCACAAACTAACTATAGGCAAAAAAATTTGTTCTAAGATCACCGACCGTGGTATGAGCAAGTGGCCAACTCTGGTGACGGAGTTTTTAGGCCGCCTAAAGGCCTCCGTCATGGCTTAACGACTTTAAAAGCCGGGACCGACAATTTAACGTGCCCTCCGAAGCACCGGAAGCGCTCAGATGAAAATGCCACTTGCGGTCACCCATCCAAGTAGTGACCGCTCAGAACGTTGCTTAACTTCGTCTGATACGTTAGCATCCTAGTAGTCTGTGGTAGAGTCCTATCAATTACAGAGAATCAGAATCAGAAATATTTTATTGCAAAACTGTTGTACAAGGGTAGGTCTTTTATTAAATATTTTAGCTAGGCAGGGCAAATCCAGGAGCAGCACTAATGCAAACTCGAGAAGAAACCTACTGGTCTTCGACACGTATTTCGCGACACTCGATCTCGACACTCACGACACTCGATCTCGACACTCGCGACACTCGATCTCGACACTCGCGACACTCGATCGCATCACTCACGACACTCGATCTTGACACTCACGACACTCGATCTCGACACTCACGACACTCGATCTCGACACTCACGACACTCGATCTCGACACTCACGACACTCGATCTCGACACTCGCGACACTCGATCGCATCACTCACGCACGACACTCGATCTCGACACTCACGAAGTCACGACACTCGATCTTGACACTCACGACACTCGATCTCGACACTCGCGACACTCGATCTCGACACTCACGACACTCGATTGCGTCACTCACGACACTCGATCTAGATACTCACGACACTCGATCTCGACACTCACGACACTCGATCTCGACACTCGCGACACTTGCGACACTCGATTTCGACACTCGATGTGGACACTCACGACACTCATGACCTTGATCTTGACACTCGCGCGCGACATTCGATCTCGACACTCGTGACACTCACGACACTCGATCTCGACACTCACGACACTCGATCTCGACACTCGCGACACTCGATCTCGACACTCGCGACACTCGATCTCGACACTCACGACACTCGATTGCGTCACTCACGACACTCGATCTAGATACTCACGACACTCGATCTCGACACTCGCGACACTCGATGTGGACACTCACGACACTCATGACCTTGATCTTGACACTCGCGCGCGACATTCGATCTCGACACTCACGACACTCGATCTCGACACTCGCGACACTCGATCTCGACACTCAATCTCGACACTCGCGACACTCGATCTCGACACTCACGACACTCGATCTCGACACTCGATCTTGACACTCACGACACTCGATCTCGACACTCGATCTCGACACTCACGACACTCGATCTCGATACTCACGACATTCGATCTTGACACTCACGACAGTCGTTTCTAGATCCTTTTGAAGATGTCTAAAGCGGTAGTCAGAGGTATGTCCAACCAAATACACATTTAGCAGAAACTAAATTTCAATACGTTACAGGTGGCAAGCCCATCGACGCTATTAGAAAGCTAACTGGTTTCCTCACGATGTTTTCCTTCACCGTACAATGCTCGTGTTAAAGCGCATATAAATTTTTCGACACGAAAAAAGTCCGTTGATACACGGCCAGGTTCGAACCCACGACCTTCGGACCGAAACTCTAAGTACTAATCCACTTAACCAACACGCCTTTTTTTGTATTACAAATAAAAAGAATGAAATTTATTTAATATTTTATTGAACAACTATTAATTTCTAATATAATGTCGCCATTCGTACGATTGAAAGTTCATGAAATGACTTGCTTTTTTCCTTTTTTCGATACAACTGAGACTTTTTTAGAGGCCTCTTCTCTAAGCGTGTACAATTTGTTAACATAATGGCAGTGATTTCTGATGAACAGTAAACACAAACGCTGAAATAGTTTGTTCGCCATTGCATTCCTGTGTTCCTTACACATCCACGATACGTCAACATTCGCGAGCATTTCTATTTTAGAGTACGTGCATACATTTATGGAGAATATATTCGGTGTAATTTTCTCTTCAAATACCCTAATCGCTTCGTCAGTAGCCTCGCATAATTGTAAGCTCGGGTATGTTAAAGAGTTTTTATCTTTCCACCATTCTTGCAAGGCAGTGTAATTGTATAATGCATGTGGTGTCGGGTCGGACACCTTCAAAGCGTTCACACATTGCATACAGTCGCCTCTGATTAAAACTGAAGCCAGGTATCCGCTGATATAAACAGTGGGTTGTTTCTCAAAGCTTTTAAACACTCTATCAATTTCTGCCAAGTCTCTTTGTATCTCAGTGACTTCAGACATGTGTAAAACTGCGACGTTCTCCTGAGCATCTTTGAGAATGTCACTGTTATTTTCTATTAAAATGTCAAGTTGCAGAGATTGTTCCTTTTTCTTCGGAAACACTATGTCTTGGAAATCAATTAAAATGTCACTGTTGTCCTTTTCACAATCATCTCCTCTCACCGGTGCGCAGAGGCAAGTAACAATCGCAGATTTGAATGCACATGTAAATTGTTGGCACGTGGAACTTTTATTTGTAGGACAGAGATGTTCTACTACACCAAACAAATTGTCTAATGCATCCATATTGAATTGTCGTAGATTCATAATTTTGAAATTCTTTGAATTCAAGTAGGTCCAAATATTTTGTAAGGACGACAATGTAATGAGATATCCAGTGACGCATCTTTTATTATCCAATCTAAGTTGATTGTCCGATGTGCGGAAATTAAGGTTTTGTAATATCTCTTGATAATGAATCCATTTTTTGTGGTGAAAACTTGTTCGGCTTACATTTTCACGGACATTTCTCTTTATATCATTTCTGGAAGCCGGGCCATTGGTACAGTCAAACAATTGATCGAGTTCTTCAATTATTTGTGCTGTATCTAGAATTTCCTCGCTCTCTTCTTGATTCTCAATACATTCAGATTGAAGTTTCAGGAAAGCAGAAACAGTATTGCTTAAAATTTGAGCGGCGAACTTTACCTTCCTCTTGGATTTCCATTTGGGGTTCAAATGTACCTTTGTTATTGTTTTTACATGAAGCGTCGTCTGATTTTTCTGCTCAAGTCTGACCAAATGGTCCCATTTCGCTTTTTTCTTACCCAATATCAATTCCCCGCCTTGCATGAAGTTGTCTCTGATCGATTTGAATAGATGGGGCACGTCATATATAATAAACACTTTCTTTTCATCCAAAACAAAGTAGTGCGGTTCCTCACAATTTCCCCGAGTGCAAAGTAAATTCAACGCGCCCATATTCGTTCGTTCTTGATCGCAAACGGTCGCAATCACTTCATAACCAGCATTCGTCACCGCTCGGATCACATCGACTATTAAAACAGCCAATTTCTCAGCATCAAGACTTCCCTTAACAAAATAATGAGCTATAGGTATTTTTACACTCTTGCGCATGCCTTGAAGCATAAACACTAGCGCGTGATCGGCGATTTCTACTGATCTATTATCACCGAGGTCCTCGTATCCATCGATTCTGTCCATAAAACTATTGTACACTAGATTCTGTTTGAGTTCAATTTCATCGAACAAGAGCACACATATCTTATCTTTCTCGGACAAACCCTCTGTCTTTTTCTTCAGATGACTCATACTAGTTGCGTCGATGCCGGTGTCAATTTTTATATTTTCTATAATTATTTGCATCGTTCTCACACTGGGCATCGGTAGCAGTTGGGCTAGGTATGTGAATGCTTTTCGCGAATTCTGGTATATCGCCAGCGCGACAGTTTTATTTAACTCCGTCCAACGTTTCCCTTTGGGCTTGCGATGATGATTTGCTACTGAAGATTCTATAAAACTCTTCAAGACAGGTGACGATATCTTGTCTATTTGCGCCACTTTGCGTCGTAGTTGTCTTAATTGAATGCGACTTGTTTTCAACTTCTTCATCAACTTCCGCGTCTGAGATGATATTTTTGGAGATTCACTTCTTTCTATCGGTTGTGTTGGTTCTGAAGCAGAAATAATGAACAGAATTAGAACAAAATTAGTAAATCGGTTGATAAGTATAAACTTATACTAATCTATACTAATTATAAATAAATATCCTTGGACATTCCACACGGCGTCATCTAGTCCCAAGCTAAGCAATTTAATGCCTGTGTTATGGTAACCAGATGACTGTTATACTACATAGATACATTTTTTGTTATCCCCAACTTTGTGTTTAGTTGTCATGCTGACGGTACTCGCTACCAAAGTCTGACGTGAACACAATAGACCAGGGGTCGGCAAGTATTTTTAGGTGGGGTCCGGATAATGTGGGAAAATATTAACGAGGTCCAGAAAGAAAACAGATAATAATAAGGGTCGATCTTTTAGCGAACAAAATTTTTTTTAAGCTTAAAGCAACGTAACACTTGATTTTGCTTACGGTCGGCTCTTATCGTGTGAAAAGACGCGAGCGAAGCGAGCAAATTTTTGAAATAAAAAAAATGAAAATTTTTTTTTTCTTTCAAAATGAAAGTTTTTTGAAAGAAAAAAGCGACATGCCATTTCGATTCGCTTAGGGTCGATCTTTATTTTCCGAGAAACAACGCGAGCGAAGCGAGCAAAATTTTTTTGAAGATTAAAGCAACGTAACACTTGATTTTGCTTACGGTCGGCTCTTATTCCGTGTGAAACGACGCGAGCGAAGCGAGCAAATTTTTTTTTCAGATAAAAGCAACGTAAGTACCATTTTTCTTACGGTCGGTTTTCATTCTGCGAGGAGGAATTACATAATAAAATAAGTTTTGCGTGGCGACGCCCATAAATATCTTGTATGAAAGGTACGCGGAAGAGACACTTTTCTGTGTGTTTAGCTAAAGTGCATAGGTACAAGACTTACAATTAATTTTTAAAGAAACTTTTTTTGAAGATAAAAGCAACGTGGCACTTTGTTTGGGTCGCTTTTATTCTGTTAAAAACGATGCGAGCTTAATGAGCAAAATTTTTTTAAGAAAAATCATTGTAGTTTTGGCAAAAGAATCCCCTTTTAAGGAAGTTTTAAGGACATGACGTTTCAAAGTGGTCTTATTACGATCTTATTACTATTCAGTAATTAAATTAATATTTTGTAACCTTAAATATTTAATCAATTTTATAAATTCTTATAATTTATTAAATTGATTAAATATTGAAGGTATTTCAGTACGTAAAATCTATATTATGACGAAAAAATTTATCCTTACTTAAAACCATTACCTATGTTTAAGAATTTTAAATAGTGGTCCACGGAGGACCCAGCCCAGGGGGGACTCCCCCCTGGATCCGCCCTTGGCTCGTGAATTGCAAGAACTGTACAACACATTACAATATTTGGCGGTCCGAGGTTCGACCTTTCGCGGTCCGCAAACGGACCGCGGTCCGCCTGTTGCCGACCGTTGCAATAGACAGTAACACTAGTGACCAGCCCCCTGATTGTCTAACTTGTCTCGGATTGTATCAAAGTTGTATCAAAGCAAAAATCACAGTAAATCGCAAAAATAACTGTCAGATATGACAGTAATTAAGTAAGTTACTTACTAATTTACTTAATCAGCGTTAAATCTGTTAGTAATCGTTATTTTCGCAATTTACTGTGATTTTTGCTTTGATACAACTCGGATACAATCCGAGACAAGTTACACAATCAGCCTTCTTCATTTCTTGTATAGTTGTTCTATTTCTGTCAGATTTAACGCTGATCAGATAAATCAGTAAGTAACTTGCGTAATTACTGTCAGATTAGATCAGAGAATCAAATGTTTGCATGATCTGCAGATATGTCTCTGCAGATCATGCAAACATTTGTTCCATGACGGGAGTCGAACCCGCAACCGAAATCTCAGATTACTCGCCGACTGCTACGCCACTGAGGTCGTTATAAAATAAACACTTACTTGGACTATCCAATTTTCTTCTCTTAGGATCCAAAGTCGAAGTGGAAGGCACTGTAACATAACAAGATAAGTAAGTTCGTATGAGCAAGTGGCCAACTCTGGTGACGGAGTTTTTATGCCGCCTAAAGGCCTCCGTCATGGCTTAACGACTTTAAAAGCCGGGACCGACAATTTAACGTGCCCTCCGAAGCACGGAAGCGCTCAGATATGCCACTCGCGGTCACCCATCCAAGATAAGATCCAAGGTAAGATGTTACATAGGTAAGTCTTCGCCACAAGCGCTTCATAACAAGTAAAAACTTTTTTTCTAACTATAAAGGTTGCGGGTTCGATCCCCGCCGCGGGACAAATGTTTGTATGATCTGCAGATATTTGTTCCGGGTCTGGATGTTTTTCTATCTATAATATGTTTGTATTTACAAAAAAAAGTGTATCTATGTCCAGTCATCTGGATCAGGGATTGAATAACCGAAAAATTAAGATATTTACAAAAAAAAGTGTATCTATGTCCAGTCATCTGGAATCTGGATACCATAACACAAGCATTAAGTTGCTTAGCTTGGGACTAGATGGCGCTGTGTGAAATGTCCATGGATATTATTATATTATTATTACTAGCTGTTCCCCGCGGTAGTTCCCGTTCCCGTGGGAATACTGGAATCAAAGTAGCCTATGCATATTCCAAGTTTCAGCCGAATCCGTTCAGTAGTTTTCGCGTGAGAGAGTAACAAACATCCATCCATACTTATAAACTTCGCGTTTACAATATTAATAGGATAATATATTTACACATAAGAATACACTTACCAGGACTGTGTGACGTCCTTTTTATATTTTTAGGGCCGTTGTGACAAGTTGGTGCTGAGGGTTCTATATAACAGAGAAAATTAATAGTTTTAGATCTAATAACAAAATTAATGCTATTTTTGGTCAAAATGTTATTGTAATTACAGCATTCCGCCATGTTTTGTAAAACAGCAATCAGAGCGCATGACGTCACGCCTAAGTAAAATCACTATCTTGTCATTTAGTTTTGTTTGAGCGTGAAAGAGTAACAAACACTTACACACACACAAACTTTCACCTTTATAATATTAGTATGTATTTTTTAATCCAGGGTACAAGCAATCCTGATACCAAATTTCATTCAAATCCAGCTGTTTGAGCGTGAAAGAGTAACAAACACACAAACTTTCACCTTTATAATAGTAGTAGGATAATGTACACAAGAGTTCTTGCTTACTTGGACTGTCACATCTTGCATCATGTTCAAAGTCCATTTCTGAAGGCAAAGGATCTGAAAGTATACAAAAGCCTTAAATACATACGATGTATTTCAATAGTCTATGGATAATTAGATGATAATTCTGATCTTAAACCAAATCACTTCGACTTATGCACTAAGTACTAATAATAGATTTTACATTTATTGATGTACTAGCCATATTACTCGCGGTGAATATTCCGGAATCAAAAGTAGCCTATTCTTTAATACAGGGTATAAGCAATTCTCGTACCAAACCACCAACCAACGGTGCACGAGATCTCGTTCGGGGCGAACTACTTTTAGCCGGAAGTAGGTTAAAGTACACAAGAATTCTTGCTTACTTGGACTATTCGATCTTGATTCCTGTTCAAAGTCCATTTCTGAAGGCAACAACAAAGGATCTGAAAGTATTCAAAAATCTTAAATACATACTATTTTAATAGTCATATAAGCACTGCGTTGAATAAACAAATAAATAAGGAGTGGTGGAAGATCACCAAAGACAGGTGTCAATGGAGGATTTTGCGGAAGACCTCTGCCCAGCAGTGGGACATAGTAAGCTATTCAAAAAAACTTCGACTTCGATCCGAAGGTCGTGTGTTCAAATCCGGCCGTGCATCAATGAACTTTTCGCATTGATAGATTTATATGCGCTTTAACACGAGCTTTTAAAGGTAAAGGAAAACATCGTGAGGAAACCAGTTAGCTCTCTAATAGCGTCGATGGGCTTGCAACCTATCACGTATGGAAAGTTAACTTCTGCAAGATGTGGGCATGTACCAAATATGTAAGTATTTAGACATACCTCTGACTACCCCCTTAGACATCTTCAAAAGGATCTAAAAATTGCATTAAGATCTGAAAGAGTCTGAGAGTCTGAGAGGGAGTCGCGTTGGAACAGGCATTAGAATCACCTAGCATGTAAAACGAAACTTAAGTGATCCTTGAGGTCCTACAAGAATAAATGATTTTTCTTTCTTTCTTTCAAAGAAATGTCTACCAATCCCTGGAAATACAGTCGTGATCATATTTATTTATTTACTTAAAAAAAAACTAACCTCTATTTAATACCACAGAATACAGTCAGGAATCCATACTAGTAATCCAAAGGCTTTTTTCAAATCGGTAAATATCTCACCTTCAAGTTTGACTTCAAGCTTGTCATCCTGAGATTGGACTGGGTGGGCCGGCTGGGGCGATTTGGTTCCCCCAACATTACTTCTGTGTATATGTAATGGAAAATCAACCAACAGTTTATCTGGTAAAGGCGTAGCTGTTATATGAAGAGATGGCACAGCAGTCCTCCGTAGCCGTGTCCCTTTCTTCCTGAAGTCTTTAGGATGGAAATGCTTTCCACAAATATACTTCAATTGATGCAACTTTTCAATCGGCACGTACACTAAGTCTTCATTTCCTGTTAGTTTGACCCATTTTCTACACCTAAAAAATTATCATTTATTTATTTATTTACATACACACACATAGAATAATAACATTACAGTTGTACTAATTATTAATACTAATTACTAATTATTATACTAATTACTATTATTACTACTAATTACTTAGATGACTATTCAGATAATAGAAACCCCTATGTCGCGCTAAAAAGAGCAGTCAAAACGGCGCAGTGGTCGATGATTGGTGGAGAACGCGGCGCACTTCATACCATTGATTTAGCGAGTGCTATTGGTTCGTCAGCGAGTGAACACAGGCGCAAACATACCCCCGCTACATCCCCCTCAGGCCTTAGCGCTCTTTTTACGTGACGCGACCTGTACTATCTAATCTATCACACATCACATGCACACTCATACACTACGGCCTGTATTCAGAGACCTTACTCAAGCGTCGATCTGTGCTTGAGCGTCGATTTAAGTATCGTTTCTTATTCAAGAACGTTACTTGAGAGTAGTTTTGCTGATCAGAGTTCAGCTGAGTCGAGTTCAGCTGAGTCGAGTTCACCTGAGTAATTCCTTATTCAAAAACCTCAATCAAATGAAATCGATGCTTGAGTTTGACATTTTTCAAAGGAATCTGAGTAAATGCTTGAGAGTGGTCTGGACCACGCTTGAGCATTTACTCAGATAGCATTTTTGTTTTGTTTTCAGTAAAAATGGATAATATATTCGATTCGTTGTATTTTCGAGGTCATCTAAGCATGCTAGAATAACGGACACACAAGACAAGACTTCAAAATATGCATGGGGACCTTGTTTCTGTTTCATACAGACAAATGTTATAAGGACTTGTGAATTTATAGTTAGTATTAGCACAGATAAAAGAATACTATTAGTTTAGTCTTGGTAGGTAGGTACTCATAAGGATTACTTACCTACTTTATTTATGTCGAAAATTCTACCTACGTAGGTACATAACCTAAACACATTTGGTTTGGCTGGGGTAAAATAAAAAATATATTGACAAAACTACCATAATGTTTTTATTTAATATTTTACACACACTTATTTAAAACGTATTAAATAAAGTTTATAGGAGTCACGGGAAACAGCTAATCGTTAGATCATGTCCAGGCTAAGCTTGTTGAGAGAGATCCTTCGTGTCTCGTCATCTTCAACGAGTGCTGGTGCTATCTACCACAACGTTTGTGTCTACAAACACTACATAATGCATCAGACCAGGGCAAGAAGCACTACCGCCGATAACCAAGCAGTATTACCTGTCTTTGGTCAAAGCGTAAAAATAAATTCATTGATTTCACATTTTCATCCCGCGATTTGGCGATTGTTGAAATTTGATTGACTTGCTTGACGACTGACGTATGAATAAATGAATTTGTCAGTTTTCTAAAGTCGTTCCGTTACACGTTATTTTTACTTCACTTTCGAGAGTCGCCATTAATTTTTCATCCAGGCATTTTGAATTTCTGCGTATAACGGAATGGAAGTACAAAATAAATTAAAAATGTAAATGAGAACAGACTGAATTCATAAACAAAAAGGAATCGACACTTGAGACTCGATTTAGCTGAGCATTTACTCAAGCAACGTTCTTGAATACAAACGATACTTAAGCAACGAATCAATGCTTAAGCAGAGTTCCGCTGAACCGAGTTCAAATCGACGCTTGAGTCAGGTCTCTGAATACCGGCCTTAGAATTATTTCAGCTTCGTAAAACAAAATACTTATCGTTATCGATAAATCTAGGTTGATGTGCCAGTCAAGCAATATGTATTGTTTACCTATGAGGGAGGATACCTATTTTCTTGCAAAAAAGCACTAAAACTTATAAGAATTGTATCATAATTTAACTTAATTTTGGAAATAAATGGCATAAAATTGCTTACCGATCTGCATCTAGAGGAAAACGTGACATAAAAGTACGTTTTTTGTCACCCACTCGGCCTGTTTTTTCAAAACACAATTGACACCTGAATTTAGTCATAAGTAATTATTATTATTCACTTTCCCGAAATTTATTTACAAACTAATCTTAGGTATTTAGTGAATTTTATGAGTTTTAAAACCTACGGACTATGCAACTATATAAATGCACGACATGACCAAACAATCAAGAATTCGTGCAAAGAGAGAGCATGTGTAATAGTAATTTATTCGTGCAAAGAGCTTGTTGAATGAATTCGCAGAATTCGTGTCTTCTTCTTCTTCTTTATTTTGGCTTCGCCGGCTTTTGCCACGCATTTAGCCACTACCATGTCAAAATAATTCAAGTTAGTAAAGTCAAGTCAAAGTCATGTCATAGTCAGCGTCAGTAAAGATGTGGGTTCTTTACTGAAGCAATTTGGACTTTTTGAGAGAACTCGAAATGCAATGATATTCTGTTTTGTTTCATTTGCCCACACCTAAGTACGTTCACGAACACTTAACAGATAATAATCCACCATTATTACACATTAACATTCGCTAAAACACAAGTTTTGGAAAATAAAAGAAAAAGACATCTTGACATCTCAAATTCCCGTCAAAAAGCCAGAATTCGTGTCGTGCGGACTCATTACATGCTCTTTGACCAGTGATGCCAGCTCGGTTGTTAACCTATCGTTACCTACTCTACCTATAGCGTCCGGGTCGGACAGGAAAGAAGTATGAAGGAAGGGGGAGGGAACTGTCATATAAGGATTGTGACCCACAGACTAACTATAGGCAAAAATTTTTGTTCTAAGATCACCGACCGTGCCTACATCTTTTTTTTTTTTATACTGAGGCGCAAGGGAATGGGTGGGTTATTATGTATCGTCGATGGAAATTTCAATTGGCGTAAAGGACAAAACCCAACTTTTCAGGAGAGCCAAAAAACACTTTTTTTTTTATAAAATATTTTTTAACTCTATATATATTGTACTTACAAAAAACATTTCTAAAGGGACTATATTTTATTTGACAAGCTCTATTCGTTGATATTATTAAAATTACTCTACATACTATATTTAAAAAGTTTTTGTCCTTTACGACGTAGCAATTTTGGTAGTTTTTAGACATACGCCGTCTAATTTTTTTTTAACGAAATGAAAATTTTGGTCGTATAGGACATTCTATTAAATAATATACCTGAATTTGTGTCTTAAGTCGATAATTTACTCATAAAAACTAGCTGTAAAGGACAAAATTTTGGTTTCAAACCTTTGTATTCCAATAAAAATAAGATATTTCCCACGTAAAAGTTAATAAAATAACATCTGATATAAATCTCTTTTATTTTTAATTTTTGTGAAATTTTTACAGCAATATTTTTGCACTAGAGAAAGGTATTTAATGAAAATAAAGGGCATTTGTTTGAAAAAAACACTTTACAGAGCTAAGACAACACTGCATTTACATTAGTAATTTATCTAATGTAAATTTCATCATTTTACCAGGCTTTTCATTTTACTTTGGTTTAAATAAAACCTAGGTATAATTATTTTAATCAGTCTTATGGTTTTTCTGGCACTTTTACTAGAATTTAATCACAAGTGTTCCTACAATTGAATCATACACAGTAACAACTAATTAATATAGAATAAATGTACCTACTTACTCTAACTTTGAACAACTCTATTACAAACATAAATCCAGACATCGCAACAATATTCATACCAAAACTAAATTTATCTTTGCAGAACTTCGAAACTGAAATTAATTCTACTCTGGAAAAAATTGTATAGGTACTGGTTAGATGAAATAAATTTAAAAGTAAATGTCAATAAAACTTTTTACCTACATGCAATTAAAAAACTACAAAACTAAACCCTTGACTATTGACATTAAATATAACAGCATTTTAGTAAAAGAAGCAAAAGTAACAAATTTTCTAGGCGTTACCATTGACTCTCACTTGTCATGGAAAGCTCACGTTAGCAAAGTTAATAATAAGTTATCTCAATATACATAATTATGCTCTCTCTGTACTAACAAATATTTCATCCAGAAGTATTGCAAAAAGTGCATACTTATCATGGTTATGTTTACCCTCAGTTATCATATGGGATCATTTTTTGGGGAAATTCAGTTAATGTTAACACTACTCTATTGGTTCAAAAAAGATGTTTAAGAGCTATTTAGGATTTCACAGCACTGATTCGTTACGTGGTTTATTCAAACATGAGAATTTTTTAACACTTACGGGAATTTATATCCTAGAAACATGTTTGTTTGTAAAAAATAACCAGGAATACTTCTTTGCAAATAAATCTAAACGCAACCTCCGTACTATATATAAATATAATATATGTATTCCTCAAGTTAATAATTGTATGTTTCACAAGAATACTTAGGTACTACTCCTCTATTAAAATTTATAACCATTTACCTCAACACTTAAAATCTCTATGAACTGGCTTATTTCCAAAGTGGATTACGATCTGCAGGAATTTTTCAGTGATTGAAGGTATTGTGAGCTTTACTAAGTAGTTATTAAGTTTTAATATGTTGTACGTCCGAAAAGGGCAAACTGTTTGCACTTATATTTAAACACAAACCTACCACCTTTGTAAAAATTTCAACAGTTTACAATAAAATGATCTATCTATCTACTCGTATCTATCTAAAAAATGATACAGAGCTGCAAGTACAATTTTGTTTTTGTTTTGTCTGGTACAACCGTAAATACGCTAAAGCTTGTTTCATTTCTAATTAATTATTTGTGTCGTATAGGCCATCACAAAAAAAAAAAGTTTAATACGACCATCCTTTTTCGTTGTGATGTCCTTTACACCCATATTACGAAAAATGCAAAACTTGCAAGAACTTTACACCACAAAATTTGTTTTCTCTTACCAAAATATACCTTAAAATGCTTGGTCGTAAAGGTCATAAACATTGGAATTTAGAAACTTTGACTATACCATTCGATAGATCTCGGCGAGCTGATTACGGCAATATATATAACTCAATATCGCCATTTTGTCCTTTACGCCAATTGAAATTTCCATCGACGGTATATGTACGTATCATGTATGTATCAAGCGGATATAATTTGTATTTAACTTGAATTATAATAAGACATGATAGTGGCTAAATGCACAAGCCGTGCGAAACCAAAATAAAAAAGAAAAAATAAAGTCTTGTTTGTCAATTTTATGTCGTAAGCGTAACGTTGCATTTATTATTTGCAGTTGATTTGCAGCAAAGAGCATGTTTGCAGTATGAACATTACTTTATTTACTTTGCACTCCGTAGGTTTTAAAACACCTTTAATTCACTAAATACATAGGGTTTGTAAATAATTTTCGGGGCAGTTCGTGTTTGATCAAAAGTAAATACCTAATAATAATTATGTCTAAATCTAAATCTAAAATAAAGTGTGAATTGTGTGGTGAAAAAACTAGCCGAGTGGGTGACAAAAAACGTACTTTTATGTCACAATTTCCACTAGATGCAGATCGGTAAGCAATTTTATGCCATTTATTTCCAAAATTAAGTTAGATTATGATATAAATAATTCGTAAAAGTTTTAGTGCTTTTTTGCAAGAAAATATCCTCCCTATAATAGGTATACCTACCCTATCGTAGATAGGTAAACAATACATTACATAGTGCTTGACTGACACATCAACCTAGATTTATCGATATCGATAAGTATTTTGTTTTACGAAGCTGAAATAATTCTAAATAATTTGTTTGTTTGCTGTGTTTTTTAAAGTTTTCTTTTTATAGGTAGGTACCTACCATAATTAACGCAAAAAATACATTATTTTATACCTAGTATAGGTCGCGTCACGTAAAGAGAGCCTGAGAGGGAAGTAGCGGGGGTATGTTTGCGCCTGTGTTCACTCGCTAACGAACCAATAGCACTCGCTATATCAATGGTATGAAGTGCGCCGCGTTACTTCTCCACCAATAATCGACCACTGCGCAGTTTGACAGCGCTCTTTTTACATGGCGCGACCTATAGGTTTTTATATCATGTAAATTTTTTAGGTGCAGAAAATGGGTCAAACTAACAGGAAATGAAGACTTAGTGTTTGTGCCAATTGAAAAGTTGCATCAATTGAAGTTTGTTTGTGGAAAGCATTTCCTACCTAAAGACTTCAAGAAGAAAAAGACACAGCTACGGAAAACTGCTGTCCCATCTCTTCATATAACAGCTACGCCTTTACCAGATAAACTGTTGGTTGATTTTCCATTACATATACACAGAAGTAATGTTGGGGGAACCAAATCGCCCCAGCCGGCCCACCCAGTCCAATCTCAGGATGACAAGCTTGAAGTCAAACTTGAAGGTGAGATATTTTCCGATTTGAAAAAAGCCTTTGGATTACTAGTATGGATTCCTGTCTGTATTCTGTGGTATGAAATAGTGGTTAGTTGTTTTTTTGAAATAATCTACTATGTCCCACTGCTGGGCAGAGGTCTCCCGCTAAATCCTCCACTGAACCCTGTCTTTGGTGATCTTCCACCACTCCTCAAACACATCAAGATTGTTAAGTTGTTAAAACAAGACACAAAAGATATTTTTTTAGTCGCCGCAGTGCATTGACTATTGTTTAAAAATTGAGTGAAAAAATATTGAAATAAGAATAAATATTTAAGATTTTGTATACTTTCAGATCCTTTGTTGTTGCCTTCAGAAATGGGCTTTGAACAGGAATCAAGATCGAATAGTCCAAGTAAGCAAGAATTCTTGTGTACTTTAACCTACTTCCTACTAAAACTAGTAGTTTGCCCCGAACGAGATCTCGTGCACCGTTGGTTGGTGGTTTATTAAATAAATAATATAAATAAATATCCTTGGACTAAGCAACTTAATGCTTGTGTTATGGTAACCAGATGACTGATATACTACATAGATACATTTCTTTGTAAATACATACATACCTACCTACTATAGATAGAAAAACAGACCCGGAACAAATATCTTTAGAACATACAAACATTTGTCCCATGGCGGGGATCGAACCCGCAACTTCCGCGTCTCAGGCGAGCTCGTATTAAAGAATAGGCTACTTTTGATTCCGGTGTTCCCATGGGAACGGGAATATTCACCGCGAGTAACACAGCTAGTACATCAATAAATGTAAAATCTATTATTATACTTATTGCATATAAAAAGTCGAAAGGGATTTGGTTTTTGATCAGAATTATGATCTAATTATCCATAGACTATTTAAATAGCGAGCTTTAAACGGTGAAGGAAAACATCGTGAGAAAACCGGCGGCTAGTCAGCCCCACACGTATTAAGCATTGTCTCTCCTACAAGCCTCCATCTCAACTACAGTGTGCTCAAGCGTAGGCAAAGCCTCCTGACTCTGTATAAATCATCTAGTGAAGGCCTAAGTTTATTGAAATAGTATGTATATAAGATTTTTGTATACTTTCAGATCCTTTGCCTTCAGAAATGGACTTTGAACATGAAGCAAGATGTGACAGTCCAAGTAAGCAAGAACTCTTGTGTACATTATCCTACTATCATCATCATTATCATCGGTGCTTTAACCGATACAAAAAATCATCTTACTAATAGTTTCAGGCCTCGGCTTAGAGGGTCCGTAGCCTAGTGGTCAGGCAGCTCGGCTTAAGAGCGATCGCTTGTATCTACGCAGGTTCGAATCCTGCCGGAGCCTTTAACTTTTAGTAAGATTTTTCATTTATAATGAAATTTCCAATACCTAAGTGTGGTTTAACACTGTAAAATAATAAATAAATTATCCTACTACTATTATAAAGGTGAAAGTTTGTGTGTGTGTAAGTGTGTTTGTTACTCTTTCACGCTCAAACAAAACTAAATGACAAGATAGTGATTTTACTTAGGCGTGACGTCATGCGCTCTGATTGCTGTTATACAAAACATGGCGGAATGCTGTAATTACAATAACATTTTGACCAAAAATAGCATTAATTTTGTTATTAGATCTAAAACTATTAATTTTCTCTGTTATATAGAACCCTCAGCACCAACTTGTCACAACGGCCCTAAAAATATAAAAAGGACATCGCACAGTCCGGGTAAGTGTTTTCTTGTTATCAAAGACGATTAATATCTAGAAGACAGACAAAGGCCATACACAAAATCGTAACCCTGATCCCACAGTACCAGGTAGCCTGGTAACTTTAAAACATCAATTTTATCAAAGAAATTTCAATACTTAGTAGTAGGTAGCAACAATATTCAATATAAATTTTTTTTTAAGTAATTTTAACAAGAAAGTAATTGAAATTTCTTGGATAAAATTGATGTTTTAAAGTTTCCAGGCAATCTGGTACGGGTTACGATTTTGTGTATGGCCTTTGTCTGTCTTCTAGATATTAATCGTCTTTGCTTGTTATGAAGCGCTCGTGGTGAAGCTTGCTAAAACGTTCTTGATAGATCGTTGAAAGAAAGAAAAATCATTTATTCTTGGTGATTCTAATGCCTGTTCCAACGCGACTCCCTACACCAGGGAAAGACAGGCAAGAACCTGGTGGTGTAGGCCTAGCTTAAAAGCGATCCCTTAACAATCTAAATTCTAAATAGTCAAGCTTCAGTGTGAAGCCAGTCGAACAAAGTAAGGCATGTCAAACAAAGTAAAAGTAATTGTAAAGTTAACAAGATAACACCTCAACAAAAAGTTGTCTGGCATCACACGCTACACTGGGCTGACTTAAATGGTACCTACTTATCTAGTTATTGTTAAGCATGTTTTGGTAAAGCTTATTAAGGTAGAAAAGATGTTGTATACCATCAGGCCACGCAATTTTCATCATCATCATCATTCTCCTGCCCTTATCCCACGCTAAGTGGGGTCGGCACAACATGTTTCTCTCTTCCACTCTCCTCTATCACTCAACTCTGAACCACTCC
The DNA here is from genome assembly GCA_963582015.1 of Xanthorhoe designata. Classification (NCBI taxonomy): domain Eukaryota; kingdom Metazoa; phylum Arthropoda; class Insecta; order Lepidoptera; family Geometridae; genus Xanthorhoe; species Xanthorhoe designata. The sequence continues at coordinate 62,942 of OY757057.1, read as the reverse complement.
TCTTACATTTATATCATCTTTCACATGAATAATTACAAGGAATAATACTCTTTCTCTACAAGAATATTCTTTTAAACCTTCGAGTCGGAAGGTTAGTTATGTTGATTGGAGTTTGTTGTAAAAAAAGTACAGTATTTCCCATAAAAGAACCGTTTACTGTTTCTAGTCTCAATTTAGGCACACATAGTTTATTTTTATTTCTAGTTTTAATTTTGTGCATCACTTTTTTTTTAAGTTGTTTATGTATTTGTTAGTGTGCAAGTTTACATAGATATATTGCGAAAAAACAGTAAGAATATTTATTTCTTTAAAACGCTCTCATAAAGAGTCCCGACGTTTCAATTTGTAAATGGCGCGGACAGCTCGCTTTTGTAAAACGAAAATAGTTTGAATAGCTGCTGTGTACACTAGAAACAGAAAAGGGCCTAGTATCGAGCCCTGTGGCACACCCATATCAATAACTGACCCTGAGGACTTTTCACCTCCTACTTCAACTTTAAGGAGTCTCTCAGAAAGATAAGATCTAATAAGGTTAATAGCTTGGTTTACGACACTATAGTACTTTAATTTGGAGATTAGAGTCGCATGAAATACGCAGTCGAACGCTTTCGACAGATCGCAGAAAACTTCGACGTCTTGTGAGTTCTCAAAGGCATCATAAATGTGCTTTAGAAGCAATGTACCTGCATCGGTTGTTGATCTACCTCTCGTAAATCCAAATTGATGCTGGTGTAAAAGTCCGTTGAGATTAAAGTGAGAGAGCAGTTAATTAAGAATTAGTTTTTCAAATATTTTACTTAACGCAGGCAGAATCGATATTGGTCTATAATTAGCGGGGTCAGTTTCATTACCAGATTTAAATAAAGGAATAACTTTAACGTGCACCGATGCACGGCGCGTTGATGCTCCAGCCGCAAAAGTCACACCCGACACTTTCTGTGGGAAGTAAAAATGGTGCGAGCTAAAAGGAACATTAAAATATTGAGATGCCCCACACTCATCTTCATTAGATGTGGAAAAACTCCCTCGTCAACACAATTGTTAAAGATATAAGCTAAACATGGAGCAATATCACCAACAATAGTAGCTAATATCTTAGTCGAAATCCCAAATACATCCTCAGTGTTTTAATATTCAGTGTTTTAAATATTTTGACAATATTGTCTGCGTTAACAAAACTAAACTTGAATTCATTTGTTAAGCAATGTTCTGAGCGGTCACTACTTTACTTGGATGGGTGACCGCAAGTGGCATTAAGCTGAGCGCTTCCGTGCTTCGGAGGGCACGTTAATTTGACGGTCCCGGCTTTCAAAGTCGTTAAGCCATGACGGAGGCCTTTTAGCGGCCTAAAAACTCCGTCACCAGAGTTGGTCACTTGCTCATACGAACTTTCTTAGGTATATCTTGTTATGTTACAGAGCCTTCCACTTCGACTTTGGATCCTAAGAGAAGAAAATTGGATAGTCCAAGTAAGTGTTTATTTTATAACGACCTCCGTGGCGTAGCAGTCGGCGAGTAGCCTGAGACGCGGAGGTTGCGGGTTCGATCCCCGCAACGGGACAAATGTTTGTATCTTCTACAGATGTTCCGGGTCTGGATGTTTTTCTATCTATAATTGTATGTATTTACAAAAAAAAAATTATCTACTATGTAGTAAGTATATCAGACATCTCATCTGGTTACCATAATACAAGCATTAAGTTGCTTAGCTTGGGACTAGATGACGCCGTGTAGAATGTTCAAGGATATCTATTTAGTCTTTCTTAAACTTTCGCGATCACAGTTCATGCTTTTAAATTGAAATTTACAGGATTTTATCGCGTAATTTACCTTTTATTATTTCCCTTCGTTCCGGCTGTGTTGCAACAACCGTGGTCGCGGGCGAACTGGAGTAAGTGGGTAGGCTCCGACGAGAAGCGGCAGTTTATAAAACTACCCTCCCTTAAGCTTCACAATTCGGAACGGCTGCATGTCCACCACAGCACACGACATTAACTGTATCTTTACACCGAAACTTTCCATCACGACGCGCATTACACCTACTAATAACTGGATTCCATGATTGAAATTCGGATATTTCTTGATTTCTATTGCTTCACGAATTATTCGCTTATAATACTGAAATTACTGAAATTAAATTATTCCCTTATAAGGGAGGGTAGGGTAGTTTTATAAACTGCCGCTTTTCGTCGGAGCCTACCCACATACTCCAGTTCGCCTGCGACCACGGTAGTTGCAACACAGCCGGAACGAAGGGAAATAATAAAAGGTAAATTACGCGATAAAATCCTGTAAATTTAATTTAAAAGATATTTATTTATATGATATTAGTATAGAGGTTTAGACTTATCAACCGATTAACAAATTTTTTTCTAATGCTGTTCATTATTTCTGCTTCAGCACCAACAAAACCGATGGAAAGAAGTCAATCTCCACAAATATCATCTCAGATGCGGAAGTTGATGAAGAAGTTGAAAACAAGTCGCATTCAATTAAGACAACTGCGACGCAAAGTGGCGCAAATAGACAAGATATCGTCACCTGTCTTGAAGAGTTTTATAGAATCTTCAGTAGCAAATCATCATCGCAAGCCCAAAGGGAAACGTTGGACGGAGTTAAATAAAACTGTCGCTCTGGCGATATACCAGAATTCGCGAAAAGCATTCACATACCTAGCCCAACTGTTGCCGATGCCCAGTGTGAGAACGATGCAAATAATTATAGAAAATATAAAAATTGACACCGGCATCGACGCAACTAGTATGAGACATCTGAAGAAAAAGACAGAGGGTTTGTCCGAGAAAGATAAGATATGTGTGCTCTTGTTCGATGAAATTGAACTCAAACAGAATCTAGTGTACAATAGTTTTATGGACAGAATCGATGGATACGAGGACCTCGGTGATAATAGATCAGTAGAAATCGCCGATCACGCGCTAGTGTTTATGCTTCAAGGCATGCGCAAGAGTGTAAAAATACCTATAGCTCATTATTTTGTTAAGGGAAGTCTTGATGCTGAGAAATTGGCTGTTTTAATAGTCGATGTGATCCGAGCGGTGACGAATGCTGGTTATGAAGTGATTGCGACCGTTTGCGATCAAGAACGAACGAATATGGGCGCGTTGAATTTACTTTGCACTTGGGGAAATTGTGAGGAACCGCACTACTTTGTTTTGGATGAAAAGAAAGTGTTTATTATATATGACGTGCCCCATCTATTCAAATCGATCAGAGACAACTTCATGCAAGGCGGGGAATTGATATTGGGTAACAAAAAAGCGAAATGGGACCATTTGGTCAGACTTGAGCAGAAAAATCAGACGACGCTTCATGTAAAGACAATAACAAAGTTACATTTGAACCCCAAATGGAAATCCAAGAGGAAGGTAAAGTTCGCCGCTCAAATTTTAAGCAATACTGTTTCTGCTTTTCTGAAACTTCAATCATTTGAGTATCAAGAAGAGAGCGAGGAAATTCTAGATACAGCACAAATAATTGAAGAACTCGATCAATTGTTTGACTGTACCAATGGCCCGGCTTCCAGAAATGATATAAAGAGAAATGTCCGTGAAAATGTAAGCCGAACCAGTTTTCACCACAAAAAATGGATTCATTATCAAGAGATATTACAAACACTTAATTTCCGCACATCGGACAATCAACTTAGATTGGATAATATAAGATGCGTCACTGGATATCTCATTACATTGTCGTCCCTACAAAATATTTGGACCTACTTGAATTCAAAGAATTTCAAAATTATGAACCTGCGACAATTCAATATGGATGCATTAGACAATTTGTTTGGTGTAGTAGAACATCTCTGTCCTACAAATAAAAGTTCCACGTGCCAACAATTTACATGTGCATTCAAATCTGCGATTGTTACTTGCCTCTGCGCACCGGTGAGAGGAGATGATTGTGAAAAGGACAACAGTGACATTTTAATTGATTTCCAAGAAATTGTGTTTCCAAAGAAAAAGGAACAATCTCTGCAACTTGACATTGTAATAGATACTAACAGTGACATTCTCAAAGATGCTCAGGAGAACGTCGCAGTTTTACACATGTCTGAAGTCACTGAGATACAAAGAGATTTGGCAGAAATTGATAGAGTGTTTAAAAGCTTTGAGAAACAACCCACTGTTTATATCAGCGGATACCTGGCTTCAGTTTTAATCAGAGGCGACTGTATGCAATGTGTGAGTGCTTTGAAGGTGTCCGACCCGACACCACATGCATTATACAATTACACTGCCTTGCAAGAATGGTGGAAAGATAAAAACTCTTTAACATACCCGAGCTTACAATTATGCGAGGCTACTGACGAAGCGATTAGGGTATTTGAAGAGAAAATTACACCGAATATATTCTCCATAAATGTATGCACGTACTCTAAAATAGAAATGCTCGCGAATGTTGACGTATCGTGGATGTGTAAGGAACACAGGAATGCAATGGCGAACAAACTATTTCAGCGTTTGTGTTTACTGTTCATCAGAAATCACTGCCATTATGTTAATAAATTGTACACGCTTAGAAAAGAGGCCTCTAAAAAAGTCTCACTACTTTCTTGGTTCAAAAAAGATGTTTAAGAGCTATATATGGCCTTCACAGCACTAATTCGTTACGTGGTTTATTCAAACATGAGAAATTTTTAACACTTACGGGAATTTATATCTAATAAACAAGTTTGTTTGTAAAAAATAACCAGGGATACTTCTTTGCAAATAAATCTAAACGCAACCTTCGTACTATATATAAATATAATATATGTATTCCTCAAGTTAATAATTGTATGTTTCACAAGAGTACTTACTACTCCTCTATTAGAATTTATAACCATTTACCTCAACACTTAAAATCTCTATGTGTAGATTCTTTTAGCAGTAGACTTAAGAACTGGCTTATTTCCAAAGTGTATTACGATCTGCAGGAATTTTTCAGTGATTGAAGGTAGGTATTGTGAGCATTGTGATTTTGATTGCATTTGTGAGCTTAAGTAGTTATTGGGGGCAATTCGGAGTGTCGCAAAAGCTAAACTAACCTAATTAAAACTATTGCCATCCTTTTTATTCCCATCGCTATGAAAGGGACGGCAACAATTTTAGTTAGCTTAGTTTAGCTTTTGCGACACTCAGAATTGCCACTATTAAGTTTTTTATTTATGTTGTACGTCCGAAAAGGGCAAACTGTTTGCACTTATATTTAAACACAAACCTACCACCTTTGTAAAAATTTCAACAGTTTACAATAAAATGATCTTATCTTATCTTATCTCAGTTGTATCGAAAAAAGGAAAAAAGCAAGGGATTTCATAGACTTTCAATCGTACGAATGGCGATATTCTATTAGAAATAGTTGTTCAAATAAAATATTAAATAAATTTCTTTCTTTTTATTTGTAAGAAATACAAAAAAAAGCCGTGTTGGCCAAGTGGATTAGTACTGAGTTTCGGTCCGAAGGGCGTGGGTTCGAATCCCGGCCGTGTATCAACGGACGTTTTAGTGTCGAAAAATTTATATGCGCTCATTGTACGGTGAAAGAAAACATCGTGAGGAAACCAGTTAGCTTTCTAATAGCGTCGATGGGCTTGCATCCTGTCACGTATAGGAATTTAATTTCTGCAAAGGTATTTCGTTGGACATACCTCTGACTACCCCTACTATAGACATCTTCAAAAGGATAATAAATTGCATAAATATTTAAAAGAAATGTCTACCTCTCTCTGGGTCACAGTCGGACAAACAAATATTGACGACTGTCTGCGTAATCTCGTGATCAGCCCCCTGATATGCTCTTTGCCCCTGATTGTGTAACTTGTCTCTGATTGTATCCAAGTTGTATCCATTGACAATATATCTTTCCTTCTTCTGAGGTTGTATCAAAACAAAAATCACAGTAAATCGCGTAAACAACTGTCAAATATGACAGTAATTAAGTAAGTTACTTACTAATTTACATAATCAGCGTTAAATCTGACAGTTAATTTCGCGAGTACTGTTATTTTTGCTTTGATACAACTTGGATACAATGCGAGACAAGTTACACAATCCAGGGGCATATTTCATTTTTTTAGTTGTGGCTCTACAAATGCATCTCAGTGCATGAAAAGCGGTACTGTACCTTTAATGAACACTGCCATCTATAGGCTAGTAGAAGTACTAATTTACCGTCTTAATAACAGTCAAATCAAACCGTCGTGCAAATAGTATATTTACTTAAAACATTATTTTATCTGTTGTTCTGTGAAGGGTTAAAATAAACATGGGTGCAAGCCTTTTTGCCTTTTTGCAAAGAGAATGTTACATTACGTTTTGCACCGCCAGTAAACTTTATAGTATTGGACATTTAATTTTGTGCTTAGGTATGTTTTACTTACAGAAATACCTTTAAGTAGGTATTATATAAAAAAAAATACCTACCTAATATGACTGTATTGTAGCTTTGGTTAGATTCATGATCAAATAACACCAATGTGTGAAAATCCAGTGCAGCGCCTCCCCCGGTAACTTGCATGAACTAAACATTCCATACATCTAAAAAACTTGAACTAGCGAGGATAGATTAGGTAACTGTTATACTAGGTAGGTACCTACACTAAAACCGCCGGTTACCCTACTGTTTAGTTAGAGCACTTGCATTGCTGTCAGAACTTCTCTGAGCTGGCGTCTTACCGTTGGCGCTATCTTGCAGGGGATGCAACAAGGCCTTCGATTTCCAGCCCCCTGATTGTATAACTTATCTCGATTGTATCATTTTTTTTTTTGCATAAACGTGGCAACCTATTAAAAACGCAAATTGTGAGTAATTTTTATAATGTAAAAACATTACACCTCGTGCAATTAGGAGATGGACACGATAAAATAAATTGAAACATGTCTAACACTAACACTAATGTACCTACCTACCATGAACGAATTAGCTACCTATTCTCATTTTTCTTTTATTTAATAGTTTCAGATTGTGTGAATGCATTTCTGGTGAAGTCACGATGGTGGCTGCATTTTATTTATTGCGTGAGTACCTACCTACCTACTTACCTACTATTTTTAACCGACCTAAGGAGATTTCTTTTAAGGAAGAGTAGAGTAGCGATAACGGAGTTTGGTGGCCACCAAGTGCAACTTCGCTACTCCATTATTTATTACACTAGTCCTACCTAGGAAGATGGATTAAAACATCCATGAGTCCTACACTAAGTATATAAAATAAAATTATTACAGAGGTAACTATAGGGACGTACCTACCCACTTAGTATTAAAAAAGGTCATTCAGTTTTTTTAATTTCCTATGTTCAACGTAATACTTAATAAAATAAAATAGGCGGCGGTGCTAGTTTGACCCATACAGACACCTTTTTTTTTTTTTCTGGCTTTGCACTACCTAGATACATACACCTTAATGAATTATCTAAGTTTTTGTATTTTCAGCATGTTTATTTATCCTAGCAGCGGGCAAGCCACCTGACAATTCAACATATTTGACATCTGTCAGTGAACCCACACCTACCGAAAAAGATCTGACCACGCAACTCTCAAACATACACGATGACCAAGGTAAGGGTAACTATCACTCTTGTCTTATCCCACTATGTGGAGTCGGCACAACATGTATTCTTCTTCCATCTCCCTCTATCAAACGTCTTCGCACTACTCACTCCTTTCTTACTCATGTCATCACTCACACAGTCCATCCATCTTTTCTTTGGCCTAGGTACCTCTACAGTTTACACCTATGTCCTATATCCATGGTACATCTATATCTAATAGGTAGGTACGTATTATTTTATCTGTGCTAATACCTACTCTCCTAGTAACGTGACATTCTTCCCTCCTATCCACATAACATGACCATACCAAGCTAACCTATTACTCCTCATCTTTCATTCACTGGAGCCACTTTCACACAGGATGTGTGTATTATATACTTATGTAGGTACTTACCTACTCATTCCTTATCCTGTCCATTCGCGTGACTCCACACATCCATCTTAACATTCGCATCTCAGCCGCATGTAATGTTCGTTCATCCGTCCCTTTCATAGCCCAACATCATATATTACGACAGGTCTAACGATTGATTAAATTTTCCCCTATATTATTTTAATAGGTACAACAGAGAGCAGTAAACGTGTTAACGAAACATATCCGTTTACTCAAACAAACGAAAACGATCGCAATGAATACGAATATAAACCGTTGAATAATCCGAGGAGTAAAAGATCAGCAGGTCTTCAAAGTGTTTTCAGATCTCTCTTCGTCAAACCAACCAATCGATCGGAGTTCAAAACAAGTAACGTTAGAACAAGCGTTACAGATAATAATGCTGACGAAGCAGATACAAATAAAATATATGCGAGAAAAGATGAAGGAACAGCGAAAGAAAACATGCTGTATAAACTAAATGAGACACTAGAAAAATTTGTGAAGGCGTTGTCAATTTTGGAAAAACAAACCAATCTTAAGATTGCCGTCTTTGATATACCATTGCGAAGATTAAAAAGAGATGTAGACGTACCACATGTTTCTGATACGAAACTCAATGTCACATCTAGCAATGTTACTAAAAATACTGATATTTCTGGAAATTTTACTAAATTAGAGGATGATAAACGTGGAGCTTTTGTCGTAAACCGTACTAATTCAGTTGGTAATGCAAGTAATGCGACTCAACTTCAAGATAACCCAGTTGATAATACCAGATCTCTAAGAGATGATAATGTTACTGAATCCCAAGAAACTGGTGACACTGCTGTTACTTCTAGAAGTAACATTGACAATGTAACAAACACAAGTAACATCAATGTTACTCACATAAATACCCACAGATCGTTCAATAGTCAAAGTGATGAAACAATAAAATCCGCTCTGGAACTCATACAACAATACATTTTAAACATCAAAAACCACAAAAATGTATCTGAAGAGAGTTTTAAAATGGGGTATATAGTGTCGAGTTTGGAGACTTTGGAAGAAACTTTAAAGAAAATAATGAAGAGAATAACATTAGAGGGAGATAACGAATGGGCTCGGAAGATTTCGGTTAAAATCGAGATGTCAAAAAAGGTTGTTTCTAATCTGATGGAGTATTTGAGGTCGCATACCGATAATGTTGAATGGCAATAAAAAAATATTTTCCTGTTATATATTTATTGATGTTGTTTAAAATCAAAGATTGAATTGTATGACAGAACACTAGTATCTAATATTCACATTTTTTTTAGCGGAAATCTATAGAAATTTATCTAGGTAGGTAGGTTAACAAGTTATAAGTAGGTATAATCTACGAATAAGACCGCGGTATCTTAAAATTAGTCTAAGCAGTGTTCTGTCATACAAAACTGAGGTAGGTACACTTTACTTACACTTTGGTTTATCTAATAATTGAAATTAATAAATTAATAAATAAACTAGTACCGAGATTAAAATCAGGCAGGTAGGTAGGTAGGTACCTACATATTATTTCGTTCACTCAAATAATTACCTATACCTACTTAATATAAATTGAACGTTTTAGAGGCCTACAACGTTATATGGAAGATACCAAAAGAAGACCAAACAAAGCGGTATCGATACCGAAAGGCAAAACATTTGTGATAACTTTATGCGGTACCTAGGTAAGGTATTATCTTCAGCGAATAAAAATATAATGCTTGACATGAAGAACATTTCTGTGCTGCCCCCATAAGATTAAAAAAATTGCAACTCATTTCTCATTCTGTCTCAACATTAAATTTATCCAAATCAGGTTCATCCAACGAACTCTTCGACAACTGCCTCAGAATGTTCTCGAATATTCTTGGCGCACTTTTCGTATTCGGCAGAGATATGTCAGTTTGCGTCGTCACTTCGGCTTTCTTCGGTTCGGTTCGTTCGTTCTCGGTTTTTAGGTTAAGTGTGAGCGTTCGGCGCCTGTCTTCGCGGGAATGGGATCTTTCGACTGCGCGGGAGAGGACGCTGCCTAGTAGATGTGCGCAATGGATGACGCGTTGCGCTTCTTGCGGTGATAGCCGCAGTCCTTCAGTGCGAATGATGTTGCTGATTTGTTTTAAACTTTCGGTTGGAGAGCGGGCTCGGCGGTCGGAGAAATCTGGAAAAATTGGTTCGAGATCAAAGCAGGCGAGTGTAACGAAATGTCTGCAAGTTTGCAAAGAGCTCTTTCCGAACGCGCCGTAAAGAAATAAGCTGCTTTATGGGTGTTTATGGTAAGGTGTAGGACTGTAGGTAAATAATCGTCAACGTCGTCAGCGCTGTAGGCAAACCGAAAGCGATCGTGCCAATAATCGCAGGCCAGCTTATGTTGGTGAAAACTGGAAGACCAACATAAGCTGACCTGCGTTGATTGTTACGATGCATCGTTTTTGGCTTATTGACTAGACCTCCTGTTTGCGACGAGCTCGCTGAGAATTCTTTCGCCTCGCTTTGGCTGCAATGCAATGCAAAAGAATCGCCAATGTTTAGGCATTGTTGATTGTAAAGACAACAAAAAATAAACCTCTCCTACCAAACTCGCTTCCATCCAGTTCCCTGTACGGCGTGGGACACCTGTCGTACCCGCCGGGGGGCGCCCTCCCCCCGTAGTCCGCCCAGAAGCTGCTCCACTCCCCCCCTCCCCCTCCCCCTCCCGCGCCCCCCGCGCCCCCGCCGCACGGACACCCCGCGAGGTCGGCCATTGTACGCTCGGCCCAGCTGTGGCTGCAGCAACTGTGAAACATAATCGCTATCACTCGTGTGGTTGCCGCGATTAGAACTGAGTCGTCGGGATGAAAATCATTTATCTCGCTCGCATTTACTGGTCCGAGCGAGATAAATGATTTATAGTGAGTTATAGCCGATTTAGATAGTCGAGTTATAGACGAAGGACACTTGGCCAGATTTGGTGTAAGGCCGTGGTGACCGAGTGGTGGCCAAGAGAGAGCTATAGAAGCAGGGGCAGACCATCAGCCCGGTGGGTGGACGATATAGAGGCCATAGAGGGAAAGGCATGGATGCGAACGGCACAGGGCCGATTAGAGTGGCGTTTGAGGGAGGAGGCTTATACCCAGCAGTGGGCTATCATTTGAGCTGCCAATGATGATAGTCGATATCGATAAGATTTAAAGCGATTTGAGAAGATGCAAAGTGTTGCACATTGCGGTTGTTGACATATATATGGCCGGACGACTCGGTGCATAACGCGAGCACTAATAGTATGTACCTAAAATATACCAATCGATAGAGCATAACAATTTAGATCAAACTGCATGTTTACCTCATTTTCGACAAAATGTCCATTACGTGAAGTGATACTTCTAGTATCGATATGATTGTATGAGATAGTTGATGTTAGGAGTGTTACACCGACACCCTAACGTAATATAAGTAACACAACATACAGTGGTACATAAAACCTGCTTTTTTTAAGTCGGTTAGAACGCAGCATCGATGACTGCAGTAATGACTCACCTGGACAGTATAGGGCTTGGTTCAGCGCGCGGGGAGAGGTCCGTGGACGATGGCGAGTACTCAGGAGACACGGAGGAGTAGTCTGTGCCATATCTGTCAACCACGTCAACCATCCATCACATTTTTTATCGTGGTGAGTTCGTATGAGCAAGTGGCCAACTCTGGTAACGGGGTTTTTAGGCCTTCGTCATGGCTTAACGACTAAAAAGCCGGCTCAGCTGATAATGCCACTTGCCATTGCCATCACCAATCCAGTTGACCACTTAAAACATAGCTTAACTTCAACGATCTATCAAGAAACCTAATTTTTAAGACCTTATGTACCTACCAACTTGAAGAAAGAAAGAAAGAAAGAAAGAAAGAAAAATCATTTATTCTTGTAGGACCTCAAGGATTACTTAAGTTTCGTTTTACATGCTAGGTGATTCTAATGCCTGTTCCAACGCGACTGCCTACACCAGGGAAAGAATAATTATGAATATGAAAAAGAACATCTTAGCAAGTTTCGCCACGAGCGCTTCAGATTTACGAGTAGGTACCTGTAAGGGCTTGCAGAGGAAGAAGTCTTGAACAGGCTATCCCGGCTGCAAGAGAACGTGCTGTCCCGGCTTGGCTTGTGGTCCGACTGCCGGCCCCTGCCAGATGGCAGGTCCACTGAGACGTGGCTCCTGGCAGTTGGGAGACCAGATCTTGACGAGTCCACTGATTGTTGGGTTTTGGTCCTAGAACAAAAAATAATAGAGAATACACGTTAAATCACTATAATGGCCAACACGTGTGGCGTGTAATTTCCTTACAATTCAATTCATTTATTTACACATAGCATAATAACATTACAGTTAAAATATATAGGTACCTAAGTACCTACTTAGAAAAATAAACATACCTAATGATAATGTAGGGATTCTTGATGCATTTGTGTTGTGGTGGAATTAACAACACGCTTTTTTGATAATTATTATAGCGTATATATTCTTACTTTTGGATTACAAATAGTCAGCCTCGGTGAAATAAGTGGCAATTCGAAATGTCGCAAAAGCTAAACTAAACTAACTAAAATGAATGCCATCCTTTTTATTCCCATCGCTATGAAAGGGATGGCATGGCAACATTTTTGGTTAGTTAAGTTTAGCTTTTACGATACTCCGAATTGCCACTATAGTTTGGTTATTATAAAATTGCGAGTGTCCACGAGTGACGCGTCGATGAGGGCGCTGGAGTCCTCCTGCGGTGCGTTCGGAATATGTTCACCAGTAGTAAAAGCTAGAACAGATAAAATGTTAACAACAAGTTACATTACCTTCTCTCAACTCGCGGCTGTATGTGTTGCAACGACGCACTTCGTGGTTTGTGCCGCGCCGGGCTCGCCCTCACTCCATCGTGTACAGATGCGTGATCTTGAGCGGTTGACTTTAGGTTGCCATCAACTGGAGTTGACCTGTGGTTGCCATCGACTGGAGTTGATCTTTGGTTGCCATCAAATGGATTTGACCGGTGGTTGCCATCGACCGGCGTTGGTCTATTGTTGCCATCGACCGGCGTTGGTCTATTGTTGCCATCGACCGGCGTTGGTCTATGGTTGCCATCAATTGGAGTTGATCGGAGGTTGTCAGCTGTCTTGTAACCTTCAAGATGTGTTGGTTTGGGTGTTGATGTGGCTAGCGGGAATTTGCCTTCTTCGAAGTCTGATAACTGGAAACATAAAAATGTGATTGGTAAATGGTTGAGAATGAGAACCTGTCTCTTTGAGAACAAGCAGTTTCATAGACTTTTTTAACATTAAAATTACATTTCTCTCTGCAATTAAGTATTATTCTCTGTTTACTCTGTGTTACCTCACACTACCCTGCTCGCTTCGCTCACCTGCGAGAGGTCGAGCGACATATCAGGCGAGGTGGGGCTCGCTGCGCTCTCCGCTCGCTCGGAGATGCGGCGGGCGCGGGGCGCGGGGGCACAGGACTCAGAGGGGCGGCGACCGCTGCCTGGCAGGGAGTTAGCTCTGTCTACCCTGAAATCATAATCAATGGCCTATACTACATCTAAATACTTATATGATTTTGGGACCACCTCGAGAATAATAGGCTTGAATTTCAAACAAAGAAAAAATGAATCAAAATCTGTCTAATATTGACGGGATAATCAGTAAACATAAATAAGTGTAAAAAAAACATACCTACAGTGGAACATAGTAGGTAGGTACTCCTCCTTTTTTGTAAAAAATTTAATGAAATGAAAAATGAAAAATGAAATATGATCACGACTGTACCTTTTTTGTAGTCGGTTGAAAATACATTAAAAATTACCTCTTCAAAATCTGCTTCCCCGTTACCATAAAATCTAGACTTGGTCGTGCATTTCTCTTCGGCGTGGAGTGAGCCGAGTGCGAGGGACTGGGAGTCTTCTTGTCCTTTTCTCTCTTCAGGCTGTTATTGCGAGGGAGCGAGACGGAACTCCTGCGGGAAGATGGCCGACTGCGCTGTTCCTCCGGTTCGTCAGGATTATCTCTTTGCATTGTGAAATCTGATAAATTTATAACAGAAAGAAGACGGTCATTTTTTGGTAGTTTATTCCAGAGAAAAAAAATATTACCTTTGATTTTAATAATTACAAAAAACATGATTATTTTCAAACAAAGGAACGCGAAAAATACTGTCAAAATAATCTCTGTGAGTGTGGATTGTTGACATCTTTATCGTCAAGGTTTGCTTCGCGAAGTGTGGATGATATTATTAGGATTAATAATATCATCAAAATAGGTAGGTACATAAATGAGATTGAATATTCCAAAAATTTGCTAACAGCGCCATCTATTGTCCAGCGGGGGCAAGATAATTATAGGCATTTAATTTAGCCGGATAATGGGGGCAATTCGGAGTGTCGCAAAAGCTAAACTAAACTAACTAAAATTATTGCCATCCTTTTTATTTCCATCGCTATGAAAGGGACGGCAACAATTTTAGTTAGCTTAGTTTAGCTTTTGCGACACTCAGAATTGCCACCATAGTGGCAATTCTGAGTGTCACCATAGTGGCATAGCTAACTAAAATTGTTGCCGTCCCTTTCATAGCGATGGAAATAAAAAGGATGGCAATAATTTTAGTTAGTTTAGTTTAGCTTTTACGACACTCCGAATTGCCCCCATTAGTGGCAATTCTGAGTGTCGCAAAAGCTAAACTAAGCTAACTAAAATTGTTGCCGTCCCTTTCATAGCGATGGGAATAAAAAGGATGGCAACTATTTAAGTTAGCTTAGTTTAGCTTTTGCGACACTCAGAATTGCCACTACTCTGTCTCTATCTATAGTGTTCCGCGAGGTCTAATATCCTGCTAGGAAGACTAATCCTGGTATCCGTTACGATAGCGTACACATAAGAGAACTCTCATTTTTTTTATGCCCAAAAAATAGTGCATAAATAGTGCATAATTAGTGTAAAACTGAAAAAAATAGTGCCTCTTTGGTTCAAGAGATAATGACCGTTCTTTATGGGTACGCTATCGTAACGTTATGGTAGCGTACCCATGCCCGTTCTCAGAAATGGCTAATACTACAACGACGAAATGTACACACAAAAATACATAAGTACCTACAGTGGTACATAGAACCTCATCCTTTTTTGAAAAAAGTAGAGTAGAAACTGATCCACTACTTACAGTTTACCACCTAACCTACCTAAATTGGTCGGCTTATGCAAATTATTTGTTTTCCCTGACTGTACCACAATATTTTGTTCCTAGAACTTTACATCGACTTTTTATATTGTTGCACAAGGAATTTGCATAAAGTAAAGCTACTGGCAGAGGCACTATTTAACGCACTATTTTTTCATATAACATTTATATTATGAAACGCTCGGGTCTCGGCGCACTAATTCAATGAAAAATGGGTACGCTATCATAACGCTAACCTCAAAATTTTTTGAAAGTAAGGTTCAATATCTCCCTTCTTATATGAGCAATCAGTTTGAAATTTTGCATAGCTCAGGCACTAATTATGCACTATTTTTGTGTGTACATTTCGTCGTTGTAGTATTAGCCATTTCTGAGAACGGGCATGGGTACGCTACCATAACGTTACGATAGCGTACCCATAAAGAACGGTCATTATCTCTTGAACCAAAGAGGCACTATTTTTTTCAGTTTTACACTAATTATGCACTATTTAAGCACTATTTTTTGGGCATAAAAAAAATGAGAGTTCTCTTATGTGTAGGTACGCTATCGTAACGGACACTAATCCTGTGATACTATTTCTAGCTATTTTGCGACATAACACCGCCACCTAGTGATGAGTTGCATATTATAAAAGTACGTTGTGGATTTAATGCAACAGATGGCGCTAACAAGCATCGCGAAAGTTTTTTATCATGTTTTTTACAAGCTTTTCTTTAGGTTCAACTGTCCCGGGATTAGTACTGTACCTAATCAAATCTAGCAAGTTAATTGATCCACTTCCCAGTGTCTAATGTATGTAGCTAAAAATTGGCATAGGTACCTAAGTACTTAGATAGATTCATTCAAAAAATTATATGAAGTGTTAGATAGATAGACGGGATAGAGCAAATGATAACTCCACAAGTGGGTCAAATATTGATAGGTACTGCTCTCCGCGGCTCCCCACGCGTGGGACCCGAATAAAATGTACGTACCTAACCAAAATAATGTCTTTCCCAAAGTGAAATTATGTTTCATAGTAACGCATTTACTACACAATCGATATCTAAGTAGAGATAGTGCTAGTTTTATTTTTCAAAAAGTCTGGGTTCGTTTCCCGAGCTAAGTACTTAGGTAAGTACTTACAAGTTTTCTTTAAATGTATGAATGCATGTGACAATGTTTTAGAAGTGATCTTCGTATGTCTTATCGTCCGATACTTATAGTTTTACCCCTTATTCATATTGGTTTAGCAAACCCACTTGAGCTAAAACGGATTAATTCTGTTGCTATCTCTTTTCATTGACATAAGAGTATAAGATAAGAGTAGGTAACAAGAAAAAAACATTCTTAAATCTTTTAAATTGACATTTTATGAATAGGGCCAGAATGTGCCACCCTGTCTATATAAGTAAAGAAATATAGGTAGGGGTAGCAGTGATTGAAGATAGGTACCTAGGTATAATAAACTGAAGGATTAGGTAGGTACATACCTTAAGTGACTCCCATGAAACAACTTATCCTAAATATGAGAGTGATCTAAACAAACTCCAAGCTGATGTTGTTGAGGTCACAGGAGTACTGAGCGTGTGCGGCCCGAGGGACACGCATGAGTGGAGAGGACAGAGGGCGTGGGAGCGAGCGGAGAGGGTAGCGGAGCGGTGATGCTTTGAATCCGCCTCAGGGCCAGTGGTGTCTACTATCTCTCGTGGAAGTTATGCTAGTCAGGTGTAAAACAAATACACAATTTGAAATCAGTACGAAGCTAGGTAGGTATACAACCAACTCATCCGCTCCGCTCGACCACAGACAATCTCTGTGACACAGTGGGCGAAAGCCCGCCTGAGACGCAGAGGTTGCGGGTTCGATTCCCGCTGCGGCACAAATGTTTGCATGATCTGCAAATATTTGTTTCGTGTCTGGGTGTTTTCTATGTAGGTATAATATGTATGTACCTATTTACAAAAAAAAAAAAAAAAAAATGTAGGTATCTATGTAGTTTATCAGTCCTACACAAGCATTAAATTGCTTAGCTTGGGACTAGATGACGCCGTGTGGAATGTCCAAGGATATTTATTTATTTATTTAATCTCTGCCGAGAGATAGAGCGAGTCGCTTGTCACCAATCATTTATTAATTACCTACGATCATGAACGACCTACAACACAGTACACACCATCCATAAAGTACCCAATACGTAGTAGGTAGGGTAGGTCAAATCAAAAATTTCAAATTTCAAATTTATTTATTCGGAACGAATTACATGGTGAAGTAGGGTACAACAAGGAACGTTGACTACCGCAAAAGTTGAAAACTGAGTAGCAGAGTCACACGTACACGTAAGTAACACGAATTTCATTATTATTTAAACCGTTTCAGAAATGTGTCCTTGTTCTGAAAGAAAGAAAGAAAGAAAGAAAGAAAAAATCATTTATTCTTGTAGGACCTCAAGGATCACTTTTACATGCTAGGTGATTCTAATGAAACTCCCTGCTCCCTAGTGTGACGTTACATGTTTTTTCCTCCGTTTAGTTTTAAATATAGGTATTTAGGTTCTCAATAATTTTCTTGTCAACTCGTAACTCGTGAGTTTGAGTGTTACCGACACGCGTGCTAAGCTAGTGGAAGCTTTGGACACATTGGGGTTTAGTGGTGGCTTCCCGCTACCCGCTCCGCTGTCCGCTCCGCTGTCCGCTGTCCGCTCCGCTTATGACTTTATTGCGGCGTTGATGAAGGGTGGCGGGCGCACCGGCGCGCAACAAGTAGCCTATGGAGTCGCAGCGCTAAAACTTTAAGGGTTGATTTTCAACTTATTTCAGCAAAAGCGCTCGTGGCGAAGCTAGTTATGACATTCCTAATAAATCGTTGATCACAACTTAGATGGGTGACCGCAAGTGGCATTTTAGCTGAGCGCTTCCATGCTTCGGATGGCACATTTAATTTTCGGTTCCGGCTTTTAAAGTCGTTAAGCCCAAAACTCCATCACCAGAGTTGGTCACTTGCAGGAACTTACAGTAGGGTTACCGGCGGTTTTTGTATAGTATAGTAATCTATCCTCGCTCACGTGTCAAGTATTCTAACGGCTAGTCTCAATAACCTATCTATCTTTGAATTTGCTTACTGCGGGTAGATATTTGACATTTCTTTCATACAAAAAACGTCAAATAGCTACTGACAGTAAGCAAAACCAAGGATAGATAGGTTATTGAAATTGGATGTAAATGTATGGAATGTTTAGTTCATGCAAGTTACCGGGGGAGGCGCTGCACTGGATTCTCATACATTTGTGATACTTGACTCGGTATCGAGGTCAGTATCCAATACTACGGTAAACAGGCGTTAACCCCCCTGAGCGCTTCCGTGCTTCGGAGAGCACATTCGATTGTCGGGTTCCGGTTTTTAAAGTCGAGTTGGTCACTTGCTCACATAATTTTGAGAATCTGATGAGGAGTTATAAACAGACATGCACCCCGAAAATGCAGGAAGCAGCAAAATTATAATTTAACAACGACCTCTGTGGCGCAGTGGGCGTGTATACGTTATACGTTATTATTATAGTTATACGTTATCCTACTACGTAACTCGTAATATACGTAGCAGTGTTGTGTAATAGTGCGGGCTCTATTGGATTGCAAGGATTTGGATTCAACAACTTGGGGACCCGGACTTCCTTACTTCGTCGGCCACAAAGGATCAACTAAGTATCCCGACATCAAGTAAGGTCTTTTTACTTACCTTCTATTACTAACTTCAACATGGAGGATCTGATGCAAACTTTGGAGGGAATTCTCGCTGGCATCAAGCAAATTGAGATCAACTTCTCCAAGGACTCCGCTAGCCGTAAAACTCGTGAGTACTTAGAGAAACGTTTGGATAGGCTAGATAAACTTTGGGCAGATTTTAAGATAGTAAATGATAAGCTGACTCCTTACGAAAATACTGATAACCCATACTTTAGGGAAGGTCAGTTCGCAAGGGCCAGGACTTACTATGAGTCCGTCAGACAGAAGATAGCATCCTCTTCAATGCACTTGATAACTGAGAAAGCGCATGAGATCAACCCACCAAGTACGCCTATTGCGACACCTGGTCAGATGAAATCTAGCATCCCTGGCATGTCAGCACCACCACTGGTGCAGGTAACTTCACCGACTGCTGCGCCTAGACGCACAGAACAAGCAGCCGAACTACTCAGCATGCAACGTACTAACTTCAGATCGTTCGATCGCACAACTAGGCATATAAAGGTAGATGAGATTAAGGTCAAGTGGGAGCTAGAAGATGAGCTGAAAAACATCCAGAATAAATGGAAGACCATCGACGAGCTGCACCTGCAAATCGACAATATTTTGCAAGGATCGGAGCCCAGCTACGACGAGGAGTTTTTTCACTACGAGGAATTATTCAGGACCATCAAAAAGGCCCTGAATGAAAAGTTAGCGTCGACAGCGCATCTACAGAATGCTACTCCAAAGCTTGAAGTACCCGTGTTTAGCGGTATGTATACTAAATGGCCTACATTCTTTGACTTATACTCCGAAAGTATTCACAACAATCATCTGCTAACTAACTGTCAAAAAATGCAGCACTTAAAGAGTAAGTTGAAAGGCGAACCTGAACGTTTGGTACAGCATCTACATGTTTCATCCGAGAACTACGAGACTGCCTGGGAGCTTCTTAACCACAGGTACAATAATCCTCAAGTACTTTTCACTAAACATGTTGAACTGTTTCTTAATCAGTCTGTTATGCAAAAACAAACGGCTCACGATATTAAACGAATCTATGACACCTCCATGGAGAATATACACGCCATAGAGAACTTGGGAATCGATATTTCAACCTGGGACCCTATACTGGTCCACCTAATAAGTAAGAAACTCGATCCAGAAACTTATGGTGACTACAAAGAAGCGCGAAAATCTCCGCGAGATATACCTAAACTTAAAGAGCTCTTAGATTTTCTGGAGAGTAAGTTTATAGCTCTAGAGCCCATAAATAAAAAGGAAAAAGATTCGGCCTCCTATCAGCCAAAGCTAAGTAACCCCTCTCATCAACAGCAGAGGACAATTAATAATAAATATAATCCGCAGTATCAAGGTCAAGGACGGTATCGTCAGAACTATGGAAAATCAGCAGATCAGGAATACCGCTCCAATGCCTGTACTAATTCCTGTCCCCATTGCAACGGTAATCACGCTTTATACCGGTGCCTCACTTTTAGAAAACTTAAACCTGAAAACCTATTGAAGGCATTCAAAAAAATAGGTGTATGCAAAAATTGTCTTACTAAGCACGACGTCGGAAAGTGTTACAATAATCGCACGTGTAGAATTTGCTCAGGTGACCATAATTCGCTATTGCATGACGCATTCACTTTAGCAATAACATCGACTTTACACCCGACTTCGGCTGGAAATGACAGTGAGGAAAAGATGCAACAGGAAAAACAGCCATCGTTGTCGCTCCCATCTACTTCTAGGGATCATAGAGTCAATCATGTCGCCAGTGAGGATGAAGAAATTTTACTACCCTCTATGTCCGTTAAGATAAAGTCAGTAGACGGCACCTTCACTACACTCACTGCACTACTCGACCAAGGATCTCAGATTTCGCTCATTTCTGAAAGGGCAGTGCAACTTTTAGGGCTTCCAAGAAAAAATTTCAATGCATCTGTGTGGGGAATTGGAGATGGATCAAAGCAAGGCCGAGGAATCGTTTCGTTAGACATAGAATCAATTTATGAAAACTTCAACTTTACTACTCAAGCGTTGGTGATCCCACGAGTCATCAAAAACTTACCTAACTCTACATTTAAAAGACAACATTGGGCTCATCTCGACTTTATTCAGCTGGCTGATCCAGACTACAACCTTTCGAAGCCCATTGATCTGTTACTCGACGCTAGTGTCTACTCTAAAATTATTATGAACGGGCTCATTAAAGGTCCAGACAGGGCACCTATAGCTCAGCAAACTAAAATGGGCTGGATTTTATCAGGCAATGTGAAAACCTTCAATTGCAATGTAGTGATAAATAACATTGAAGAACTCTCTAAATACTGGGAATTAGAAGAGATTTCAGATAGCCCTACTGAATTAACTACAGAAGAAAAATACTGTGAAGAGCTTTATCAAAGGACAACTCGTCGCCTGGAGAATGGTAGTTACGAAGTTGCGATACCGATGAAGCCATATTTTGAAAGAAATCTGGGCACCTCTAAAAATAAAGCGATTGCTCAATTCTACAATATAGAAAATAAAATGTCAGCTAACATCGAGTTCTCGGAAAGTTACAAAAAATTCATGTCTGACTATGAAAAACTAGGGCATATGAAACGCGTACAAAGCATAAACAATGTATCTTGCTATCTCCCTCATCACGGCGTTCTAAAGGCTGATTCAACAACAACTAAATTACGCACAGTTTTTAACGCGTCATCCAAAACTTCGACAGGGAAAAGCTTAAACGATTTGATGGAACGTGGGCCCAATCTACAAAAGGACCTGCAGAGCCTAATACTTATCTGGCGCCATCATAAATACGTTATAACAGCTGATATTGAGAAGATGTTTCGGACCATTTATATAAGAGAACAAGACCAGCCTCTACATACTATTATCTGGAGACCCTCACCACAACAATCCTTGGGAGAATTTACTCTAACTACTCTTACCTACGGAACTAAGTCCGCTCCTTATTTAGCTATGCGAACTCTAAAGCAAATTGCTATGGATAACGAGAAGTTGCGGAAGTACCCGTTAGCAGTAAAAGCTCTGAAAAATTCGTTTTATATGGACGACCTCCTGGAGGGTGGCGATACCATAGAGGGAACCCGAGAGTTACAACAGCAGGTATTATGCGCCTTGGCTGAGGCTGGAATGAACATCAGGAAGTGGTCGAGCAACACATCAGAGCTCACTAAATATCTACCCGAAGGGACTGTTGAAGAGCCACTTAGCTTCAAATGCGGTGAATCAAGAAAAACGCTTGGACTTTGCTGGAAGTCGGATTCAGATACATTCACCTTTCAAAATAAATTCGATGACGTGACAAATACCGACAAACTTACTAAACGGCAGTTACTGTCATTCATCTCTAAGATTTTCGACCCCCTGGGATGGTTGTCCCCACTTACGGTGAGAGCCAAACTACTGTTCCAGAGAACATGGGTCGAAGCAAATGATGCCTGGGACGATCAATTACCCTGCGAGATAACCCAAGAATGGCATCAGCTAAAAACTGATTTTCAAAACTTAGATAAATTTAAAATCCCGAGATATTTAGGTGATAAGCAATACAAGTATGAGATTCATGGTTTCTGCGATGCTTCAGAAAAAGCATACGCGTGCGCTATCTATATTGTAACAATTAATTATAAGGGCGAGTACACATCAAGATTGATAACTGCTAAAACTAAACTCGCACCGGTGAAAAATAAATTGACTCTACCAAGACTAGAATTGTGTGGAGCTCTTCTACTATCTAGACCAGGGGTTCCCAACCTTTTCTTGGTCAGGGACCAGTTTAATATCATTCTTGTTGACAGGGACCACTGCGTAGATATAATAAAAATAAACTGTAATAATCAAACTGAAACTTTAATCAAAAACTCAATAAGAAATGACATTAAAAAGAAACAATCATATTTTTAGGATTAACTTCTGTAATTAAAAAAATTAAAACGCGAATTAAATCGTTAGATATCTACATTATAAAAGCAACATGGCACTTTTGCTTAGAGTCGGTTTGAATAAGGACGCGAGCGAAGCGAGCAAAATTTTTTTAAGATACAAACAACGTGGCACTTTGTTTTGCTTAAGGTCGTTCTCATCTTGTAAAAAAAAGATGCGAGCGAAGCGAGCAAAATTTTTTTTAAGATGAAAGCTTCGTACTTAGTGCTGCGCTGGCAATAGAATCCGACGTTTCAAAGTGGTCTATAAAGTTACTGAATAAATATATTTTGAGTTTGCTTTATTTTGGTAACGGTCGGTTCTTATGCTGTGAGAAACGATGCGAGCGAAGCGAGCAAATTTTTTTTAAGATGAAATCAACGTAGTGCTTGATTTTGCTTACGGTTGGTTCTTATTCCGCGGTCAGAAATAACATAATTTGCTCGCAACATACTCAAAAAGATAAAACGCGCACACTTCGCACACAGGGGTGGCGCGGCCTTGACTGACACTCAAATTTAACAAATGACAGCACAAAACGTAGGTTCCTTGCACACGATAAAGTGGGTAGATTGCAGACGTTGTTGAGGCAAACAACGGCTAATGGCTCACTCACCGCCCGCTAAATTTAAAATCATTTGCGGACCATATTTTGGCTTCTGCGGACCACTGGTGGTCCGCGGACCACTGGTTGGGAACCACTGATCTAGACTGATGGAAAAGGTCTTGGAAACTTTTACTGAAAAGAAAGTGACTATGTATGCCTGGACGGACTCGATGATTGTACTGGGATGGATATACGGAGGAGTAAACAAATGGAAGGAATTTGTAGCAAATAGAATACTATCCATTCTGAAGACCATTCCTGCATCGAGTTGGCATCATGTGCGCTCTGAGGATAACGCAGCTGACTGCGCCACAAGAGGAATGAATGGCACGCAGCTGTTGGATAATCTCTTGTGGTGGGAAGGCCCAAAATGGCTACACGACTTTGATCCTACCTTGATTAAAAACAAAATTTATAAACCTCCTTCCGTTGAAGCAAAGAAGCTCGATGTGAACGTAGCCTTTTGTGAAAATAAAAACGATAACATTATATTAAAGCTATTAAATAAATGTAACTCGATACAGCGCGTGGCAACAATGACCGGCTGGCTATTACGTTACATTAAATGGTTGCGCGGTAAACAAAGCACATGTAAGCAAAATTATCTATCAGTACATGAAATGAGTCATGCATATAATTTAATTATCAGAACTGTACAACAGTTTGAATTCTCTGAAGAAATAGCGCAATTAAAAAGAAGGGAATGTCTAAAGAAAAATAGCAAACTCTTATGCCTGAACCCGGTCTTGGAGGAGCAGACCGGATTACTGAAAGTTGGAGGTCGACTAAATAACTCCTATCTTCAACAATCTACTAAGCACCCTGTAATCTTGCCAAGCCATAGCCGACTTACTGAACTTATGATCGATCAAGCGCACAAGATTACTCTTCACGGTGGACCCAGTCTTACTCTGACATATCTAAGAGAAAAGTATTGGATATTATCTGGACTACGCACTGTAAAACATCAACTACGTAAGTGTGTGAAGTGTCGAAGACACACGGATCAAACCAGACCACAAATTATGGGAGATCTGCCGGAACCCAGAGTTACCCCCTCACGGCCGTTTACTCACACCGGTGTCGACTTCACAGGACACTTCGACATCAAGGCAAATAAGGGTCGTGGAGTGAAAACTACAAAGGGATATGTATGTGTCTTTGTGTGTCTATCGACAAAGGCAGTACACTTGGAGTTGGTGTCGGACCTTAGTACTCAAGGATTCTTAGGAGCCTTCCGACGATTCTGCTCGCGCCGAGGTACTCCCAGCGATGTATACAGTGACAATGGTACCAATTTTGTCGGAGCCGACGGACTATTAAAGAAAGAGTACAAAGCAATTATTAACACTATCAACTCTACTTTTTTCAACAAAATAAAAGATTTTAATGTTCAATGGCATTTTAACGCTCCAGCTAATCCTTCGGCTGGAGGTCTGTGGGAAGCTGCAGTCAAAAGAATGAAATATCATTTGAAGAGAGTTATTGGAACACAAAAACTTACTTACGAGGAGTTCACAACAGTAATCCATCAAATCGAAGCTTGCCTGAATTCTAGACCCCTAATCGCTCTTACGGAAAATCCAGATGACATGTACCTTACACCAGGACATTTTTTAATTGGAAATTCATTATTATCGAGACCTATAACAGAGCCTGATAACATGTATCTCACAACTAGGTGGCAAATGGTACAAGCGATGAGTAAGGATATATGGAGAAAGTGGTCATCTGATTACTTACAACAATTGCAAGCACGATCCAAGTGGAGAACTCCGACGAAAAACTTAGAAATTGACGACATAGTTCTCGTCAAGGAAGAAAACTTACCCCCTGGTAAGTGGGCCATAGGAAGAGTGGTGGATTTCCATCCTGGAACGGACGGCCACGTAAGAGTAGTTTCCGTGAAGACTAAAAATGGAATAATAAAGAGGCCCTGTATAAAACTTTCAGTATTGCCTGTAAAAGATTATCCACAGGAGCATATAAATTATCACGTAACTACGAATGATTCCAAGGCCAACGAGCACGAGCCTCGTATCGAAACCTTTAAACAAAGAAGGGGAGCTAGGCAGGGCCGGGGATTTTGTCATTTCGTCACTATGGCACTTGTACTTTTCTTGACAATACTTTCCCCTGCACAATGCACACACAATGTCACGTCTCTGGACCAAAACCAAAGCATCTACTTTGACAAAATGTACAACATGAATGTCATAAGAGACGAATGGAAACTCATTGTGTACTATAATATGTCCTCATACTGGACAGGATTATATAACATAAACAATTACGTTCAATACTTAAATCACTATCTAATTACTGCGACGACTCCATTACCAATCCAATACAAAGGCATAATATATCAACTGCAACAAGAGATATCTGAAATCGATCACTACAACATAATTTTAAGGAATCAAAATAGGAGAAAGAAAAGAGGATTAATTAATGGAGTGGGTTACTTGGCTAACACATTATTCGGTGTTCTGGACGATTCATTCGCTAAACGCTATGAGAAGGACATCGAAAAAATAACGCTGAATGAAAATCACTTAAAACTACTTTTAAAAAATCAGACCAGCGTATTAGAAGCTCAGTACAACATTATGCAGAGAAATGAAGCTATAATGAACAAACAATTTGGCTTCATCGGAAAACAGCTGCAAGACATTCGATCTCGAATGGGGGATCTACAAAAAGAACAATGGGACGAACTTAACATTCTATCCTTATCATTCTCTGCAAATTCAATCATAACAAGCTTGCGTCGTATACAAGACAACTTGATTGATACCATTACAGATCTCTCACATGGGCACATAGATGCACATTTGCTCCCTCCTGAGCAGCTAGAAGAACAAGCCAACGTTATATCGGGTCATTTACGAGGTGATCTGGCACTAGCGTGTGACAAGCACAACATTCGAGAAATCTATAAACTAATGAAGGTTAATGTTAAGGTCGGAGAAAAATACTTGATAATCGAAATTAAGATCCCACTTATAAACAAAGATACGCTGGAAATTGACCAATTGATAAGCCTGCCTCATTCAAATCATATTGTGCGATTCGCAACACCCTATATTGCTTTCAACCTACAAAAGAATCTTCTTGTACTAATGACAGAAACTGATATTCAAGCATGTGTTCATACTACAGATAACCGCCTACTATGTCCTATAAACAAACCTATTTACGAGTTGCCGATTACACACTCAATCTGCGACATAAAAATCAACAATAACACCGAACTATGTAATACCGATAAGTTACCTTGTAAAGAGCGGTGGATTAAATTACAACACAATAACAGGTGGTTGTTCTCATGTTGCGCTAAGTGCACCATACGCATATTTTGCGCAGACGACATGCAAATAGAAACACTGACCGGTAATGGAATTCTTGACATAGGTCAAGGTTGCCTTGTAAAAAGTAACAGCATCACTATATTCGGTCACAACAACTACTTGACCAAAATGAAAATAGAGGGAGAATTGCCAGTCATACCAGAATACTCAATTCTCAATGTTTTGGTAAACTCTTCGACGATTCCAGTTTATGTTCCTGAAAATCACACGCACGAATGGGCTCAACTGAAACCTCAAATAGAAAACTTAAAAGCCCAATCCGACGTTTCTCTAACCGTACACGACGTTCATCAATACACGGTGATGTACATCATGCTAGCGATGTTTATCTTGGCGGTTCCGGTGATCATCATCATCATTCGGCGGCTAAAGGCGAGGGTAGCGACTGACCCCTTGACTGCCACATACAGGGCGGCCCCGGAAGAGGACACTAAGGGTCCAAGGCAGCTACAAGCGTCTAGTGTTGAAATGTGCTCCTTAAGTGTTTCTAGTTTAGATAAAGCAACCTCTATTAGCCCAAAAGTGACCCCGCGAGTGCGTACCGTAAAACTAAACATACCCATCGCGAACAATTTAGACGCTACCGCGACCGCGAGTGATAAGTGATTTACTTAGGTTTCTTACTTGAATAAATGAAACTGGACATTCTTGAACAATATTTTAAAACATTTTATACAAAACTTGATTTAAACTTAACTTGACTTTGCATTTTACGATAATTTGTGTATTTTATGTTATTTAGTACATTTTACGTTAACTAGATTAGATAATTATACTTTTATAACTTTCCTTGTTGAGTGGCCAGGATGTATGAGCTATTAGCATCATACAATTATGTGACCTACAAAATGTGTAGGCTATGCGTAAGCGATTTGTCTTTGGTCAATGTTCAACATTATTACCACTTATTTATTTAACCTACTTTATAATTTTACGTGTAATTGAATTATGATTAAATCAGTAGTTGCAAACTAGCACTCATTGGGTTTGGTTATTTCTCCACCCTTTTACTAACTTCACTAAACTTAGGGTAGAACCCCTTACAGGGCGATAGCCTCCCTGAAACAGACGTTGCGGGTTCGATCCCCGCCGCGAGACAAATGTTTGCATGATCTGCAAATATTTGTTTCGTGTCTGGGTGTGTTCTATGTATAATATGTACCTATGTACAAAAAAATGTATCTATGTAGTATATCAGTCATCTGGTTACCATAACACAAGCATTTAATTGCTTAACTTGGGACTCGATGACGCTGTGTGGAATGTCCAAGGATATTTATTTATTTATTTATATTGACTGAATCATCTTTAAACATCCTTTAAAAAAATAACAGTGGAACATAGATGCTCTCTCCTCTCTCTTTTTTTAAATCGGCTAAAAGGTATTTTTGTCTCAATTAAATTGTCTATTATATGCGACTCCTAGTAGCTCCTGTGCTGCCACCTGGCTGCTCCTCTAATGAACCACACACAGATATAAAAAGATTATCTGACCTCAATATTAAATCTTCATTTAGGTACCTGCCTTTGACCTATAAACCTATAAAGCATAATCAGTGAATACAAAATTAAAGAGATTTAATTAAATAAATAAAATTTCCTTAGACATTTTTCACAGCGTCATCTAGTCCCAAGCTAAGCAACTTAATGCTTGTGTTATGGTAACCAGATGACTATAGGTAGGTTAGTACTTACATTTTTAGGTCCCTAAACTACAAACTTATAACATTCCTCTTTTCTGTACGGGGCTAAAAATGAAATAAACATGAAACCTATATGCAATTTTTGATTACAAATGACTATGGAGTAGTCAGCGGTATGTCCGAATACCTACATACTTATCTGTTACCTACCTAGGTAATTTATTTTGAAGAAGTATAAGGCATTACCATACCACAGATTATAGCATTACCCTACCTATTATTAAATCAGCCATCTCTTTAGCACATAAATAACACTGATGCATTTAATTTCTAAAAAAACTGGTCGAAAACTTTCAAGTTGAAAGTCAAATAGAAAACAGATGATTCCAAAGAACCGGTCAGTAATCTATTATGTGGTGACGAGCCGACGAGCTTGCAAACTGTCATGAAATACCTTTGACCAAAGTTAGATTTAAGACCTATATCTTCTACAGAATGCCATACAAATGTCTTTGATTTTAGGATCAAGAACTAACAATCTTCCTAGTTTTGATTAGGTATCTATAACTGACATACCTACACTCAAAACTAGATATACCTACATAATTTAGTATATTAATATAGAAAGAAATATATTTTTAAAGGTTGTTATTAAAATTACCTAATAACCACGAAATCCATATTGGTGGCTATTCGGGATGTCGTCGTCCACAAAACTAAAATAATTTGACAGCACTAAAATTGATGCCATCCTTTTTATTTCGATCGTTATGAAAGGGACGGCAACATTTTTAGTGCTGTTAAATTTAGTTTAGTTTAATTTTGGCGACATCCAGAATAGCCACCATTTTCTTGCTTATTTACATAGCCATTTGCTATTGCAATAATTAGGTAATCAATCACAACAACACGCAATTTTTATCTGTGAATTTCAATGATAAAATCCCTCCAAGTAAAACCTTTATGAATTACATTTAATTTAATCCTGGCCATTAATGAAGAAAAAAATTACAGACGCCATTTTTAAAAACAAATTAAGGTTTTCTTAGGACGAGTGCAGACAGGCAACTAAAATATCGCATATTTTTTTTTTACATTTTGATACAAAGGAAATACAGTTAAACATTGTGAATTATCATCGTTCAAACAATAAAACATGTTGAATAAATTAAAATAACTACTCATTAATGTATTTTAATAACAATTGCAATTTTCTGTTTCTATAATTCAAAATATTTTATAAGTACTATATAAATAAATACAATACTTAGTAAAGACTTTTTTGTCGGCCTTGTAACCTCAGCTTAATAATATTTTATGTTTTACTTTTTATAAAATTATTTTTGTCCAGTGTTATGAACTGTCAAATTAAATACTTTATGGGTTTCTTTCAAGAAATTAACAGGTATTTTAACTACATACCAATTTATTATAATTATTTCTGTCATGACAAATTATGTTTTGGGCAGAATCAACATCAATGTTTACAGAGAAGGTCAAAAAAGTAAGTGAGTAGATAGGTAAGTTCGTATGAGGTTGAGGCCACCATAAGTGTCTTCATTTATCTATATATTTTATTGCAACTAAAAAACATCAATAAAAAGAGCACACGTAATGGGAAAAGGCAAACGGACCCCCTCACTCCGGATTAACGAAAAGGAAGTTTTGTGACAATTTTCGGGGTCAGCTTATGTTGGTGGATACTAAATTCGTAATAATTCACCAACGTAATAGGAACCCGAAAATTGACACGAAACTTCGTTTTCGTTGATCCGGAGTAAGGCCCCGGGTCGCTGGCTAGTTTCGTAATAAAAGAAAATTCAATTTTTAGTGACATTTGAGTATGTTGAACTTGCAGCCGCATTCCTCGCTTACTCGCGCTTGCGTCACTCACCCAGTGCGGACACCGCGCGTTTGCGAGGAGGAGGACTCGTTTTATTATTATTTATTTTTTATTTTTTAAAGAATTATGAGAAATACATGATTTTATATCGGTAAGTAAGATTATTTTTTTTATGACAAAGGCGCAGTGGGCGCAAAGCCACTGATTCACGGGGATTGATTTTGATTTTGTTTTTTTTTTATTTTGTAAGTCGAAACTGAAGTGATCCTTGAGCTCCTACCAGAATAAATGATTTTTCTTTCTTTCTTTCTCTCTGATATTGAGATCGTACATTGACCTTTAGCTACAATATCCCGCAGCTTCCGCGCGCGTGGAGTCTGTAGCGTTCTCTCCGAGTGAAAGTGTGACCCGGCCTCGCGCGGCCTTCAGAGAAACTCGCGAGGCCTACAGGCGGCCTAGGTATCACATTTTGACGCTTATGTAACTCTGATTTACATGTTATTTCTATAGGTAAGTACTAATATCATAAAGAGGTAAAGTTGGTTTGTTTGTATGTTCGGGGTAATCTCCGAAACTACTCATCCGATTTCATAAATTCTTTTTGTAGCAAGCATGGACTTTCCGAATGAACATAGGCTATATTTTATCAAGGTACCACGCGAGTGAAGCCGCGGGCGAGTAAGGAAAGTATTTATTGATTGTATAAAGATAACTCAGAGATATCTAAAAAAGCCGTGTTGGCCAAGTGGATAAGTATAACCTACTTCGACTTTCGATCCGAAGGTCGTGAGTTCGAATCCGGCCGTGCATCAATGGACTTTTCGTGCTGTACTATTTAGATGCATAGCACGAGGAAAACATCGTGAGGAAACCCGCGGCTAGTCAGCCCCACACGTATTGAGCATTGTCTCTCCTGTGGATATGGCCGGCAGCTGAGAGGTTGGTTTAGATGCTACAAGCCTATTCCATATGTGTGGGCAAAGCTTGTCTTCTGACTGTCTGTTGTATAGATAGATCATCTAGCAAGGACATGACACAATAATATTGCAAAAACCACTTTACCGGATTGAAATTTCTCTTTACGGATGCTTAATAGATGACGCTGTGTGGAATGTCCAAGGATATTTATTTATTTATTAAGCTATTGCATAGCTTCTATCGCGGGCCTTGAGCGTGGAGACCGAATCCAGAAATTCCGTAACGAAAATAACCCTAACACCCCCCATGCAATAGCTTTACCGCGGCAGTCCGAGTGCCACACGTCTTTTTTATTTGTTTAATGGTGGTCTTCTTCTTCTACTTCTTTATTTAGGCTTCGCCGGCTTTTGCCACGCATTTAGCCACTACCATGTTATTATAATTCAAGTAGAGTCATTTCCTCAGACACTTGAGCACTCTGTATTGTATTGACTTTGACATGGTTATGTCAGAACCGTCACGTTACGTCACAACGCCATGACATGAGATGTGGCCAATGTGTGTCGCCATTAGCGGGACATTGTTGTTTGTAGAAAGCGGAAATATCTGTAATGTAATGACATTAGTTTTGATGATTTTCCGCTAACTTGTATACTTAATTAAATTTTAATAGTAAAAATTATTGTACCTAGTATACTTAAAAAACATTTTCAATACATAGGAATGAATGACCAATGATTGTGAATTGAATTTTAATTACAATATACCTACTTACCTAACTATTTGTATGTCATGACAATGACTGAATATGCAGAACTATTTAATGTACCTACCTACCTAACATGCTTGTGACATAACCATATTCAGAACAAATAAATAAATCTTTATCTTTATCTTTATCTTTAGGTACTTACATGTATATGTTACTAAAATCACGCCTCTTTTCTATAAAAAAAAAAATTACTGTCGTACCTACTTCGAGCGGCAGTATATTATATATCTGGTGTTTTTGTAATAAATATTTAATTTCATATAAATAAACAAATTAATTCAAATAATCAGAAACTGGGTTGAATAATAATTTAATATTGGAAAGTATACGGACGCGAGCTTTCGACACTTTCCGTTTAAAAAACAATATTTGGCGCGTGATGTCATTCTTTGTCATATTGTTACAAAATGGCGCGGAATTTGGTGTCGTTCAGAAACGGAACTAGAATTGGGAATTTCGTTCGTGTAATAAATTACGACAAAGTGCGAGTCTGACATATGCACCGAAGCGAAGGTACCATTACGTAATAGGTAGGTAGGTACGTAAGAAAACTGAATCTGTACAAACCTTACCTACTGGTTGAACTTTGCAAAATATTGTCAAGTGCGAGTCGGACTTGGGCACGAAGGTTCCGTACCGTTTTGAGAATATTTGAAGCGTCAACCTGCTGTCGTTATAATATCGAGGAAAAAAACGTCAGAAAAACACGTTTGTTGTATGGGAGCGCCCTTAAATATCTATTTGTTGCATAGCTTCTATTGGGGGCGCGGGCCTTGAGCGTGGAGACCGAATCCAGAAATTCCGTAACGAAAATAACCTAACACCCCCCATGCAATAGCTTTACCGCGGCAGTATTAAGGTGCCACACGTATTTTTTTTAGTATTTGTTGTTAAAGCGGCAACAAAAATATTAGGTATGTAGGTAGGTATATCTGTGAATTTTTCAACTGTCTAGCTATCACGGTACATGAGATACAGCCTGGTGACAGACAGACAGACGATGGACAGCGGAGTCTTAGTAATATGGATGGCGGGACCATTTACCAAGACTGTCCTGTTTCTACCCCTTGGGTACGGAACTCTAAAAGCTGCCTTGCGTAATGTAAAGAGATGACTGAACAAAGAGAAACGCTCAAACAAAATGGCGCGCCCGTTCCAAATTGAAAATATTCAAACACGTTCGGAAATACTTTCGCGGACACAGATAATGATATAACGCATAGGTTATGCAAATAACAGAAATACCTAAACATTATTTCTATGGTTTTAACCGACTTTAAACAAGGAGGAGGTTCTATGGTCCACTCGTTCGTTCGTTCGTTCAACTCTGGTGACGGAGTTTTTAGGCTGCCTAAAGGCCTCCGTCATGGCTTAACGACTTTAAAAGCCGGGACCGACAATTTAACGTGCCCTCCGAAGCACGGAAGCGCTCAGATGAAAATGCCACTTGGTCTAATGGTCCACTGTATTGTGTATTTTTTACTTGATGGTATGTTCGTTCACGGTTTATTTCGTCATAGTGGATCGATTCATAATTATTTTTTGTTTGAAAATTTTACTCAAAAAAGGTCTCATAATCAAATTAAGGATCTGTTGAGGATATTTTGGAGTTATGAACAGATATAAGTACCTACCTCGAGAGTGTAGGAAATTTCTCTCTTCTTCACAAATTTATAATATTGCCACACACTTATGTCTCTGTAAAGTTTGTTGGATAAATAAAAATATATTGATACTCAAAAACATAAAAATAGGTAGATTTTTAACAGTTTTACCTACAATGTAGTAGATACAATAAATACTTAAATATTATTCTGACCCACATCAAAACATAGGACTATATTGAAACACACATGGAATAAATAACTAAACGATAAATAGTTTAATGAAATAGTAATGAATTTAAGGGAGGCAGAACTTAAAAGTCAGAAGAGAAGCGAGTTTTTAGTATTTTATGAACTTTTATGATTTTTAAATAGAAAAAATGAATGGTTTATTGAATAAATGCTTTTAACTTTTTAAATGAACATATTTACCTATATGGTTGAAACCGCGAAGTATTAGGTATACTTACCTAATTATACAGGGTGTAAAAAGACGTCTACCGAAAACGAAACGGGGTGGTACAGCACCCCAAAAGACATCTAAAGAAACATTAGTTGTCTGAAAAAAGACCGCGGGCGAGATCAGCTGTTCGCTGTCGTACGAGCGTAATATGCTATGCGTAATATTGCTGTTTCTTTAATTTACTTGTTTATTTCCTTTATTAAATGATCTAATTAGGTGGAAATGGTCTTATTATGTTGTATGATGTGTATGTGACTAAAAAAAAAAAAAAATATTTAAGGTAAAAAAAAAAAAAAAAATTTTTTTTCGCTAATTATGTTCAGTACTATGGTCTGATTGCAACCCATCAGTTTTCGGTAGTAGTCTTTTTACACCCCGTATAAGTAAACTATTCATAGATTATAATAAAATGTATCTAAACATTTTATTAACAAGATTTCTTTTGCCTGCGCATCGATTTAATTAATTTTATAGTTTTTTTAATACATATTTATTATCTTACGAAATAAAAGTTTTTTTTAAATGTTTACCTGTTCTTCAGTGCAAAAGACATCAACGCGCTCGTTTTGCTCAGAAATGAAATGAAATGAAATTAAACTTTGTATTACCACAGAGTCCACAGATAATTTTTAATAGGTACCTATGTACATACCTACAAGTACCTACATATACGTACATATATTTAGTAATAGAAAATAAATATCCTTAGACATTCCACACAGCGTCATCTAGTCCCAAGCTAATCAATTTAATGCTTGTGTTATGGTAACCAGATGACTGATAAACTACTTATTATGTTGTTTTTATATAATAACATTACATTACATAATATTATAGATAGAAAAACATCCAGACCCGGAACAAATATCTGCAGCAGCTTGCAACAATATGATGATTCGAACTGCGTATATCAAATTGCTTTTATGTTTTTCAGATCATTTTGACTAGGTAGGTAGGTACTCTAGCTAGACGCTCATATCAATTTGACGCTGACTGTACCAACTTGAAACAATAAATGAATGAATGAATGTACAAAAATTAGTGTCGAAATCCCTTTTAAGCAGAAATTTCAGATCAAGGGGATTTTGACACTTAAATTACCGAAATCACTTTTGATGTTAAATTTAGTCCCGCGGGCATCGAACCCACACCCTCCGCGTCTCGTGGCGAAGCTTGCTAAGACGTTCTTAATAGATCGTCGAAGTTAAGCAACGTTCTGAGCGGTCACTACTTGGATGGGTGACCGCAAGTGGCATTAACATCTGAGCGCTTCCGTGCTTCGGAGGGCACGTTAAATTGTCGTTCCCGGCTTTTAAAGTCGTTAAGCCATGACGGAGGCCTTAAGGCGGCCTAAAAACTCCGTCACCGGAGTTGGCCACTTGCTCATACGAACTTACCCACTGCGTCACAGAGGTCGAATATGTTTAATGAGTGTTGAATGCACAAAGTGACGTTTCTCGCCATTAACGACGACATCCGGAACACACCTCACGGATAAAAGAGAAAATTTACTGAGGAATCCTGTTTTTGAGAGCGTGTGCATGGCAATTTGACCTTTATTGGTATAGAGGTAAGGATGATGTTTCGTTGTGTGTTAATAGTTTGAGTAATTGCACCATGATTTTTGATTGGACGAGATTTTTTGTATGTTTTTGGATGTAACTGACTACCAACCTAAAATAAAGATAGATAATTAATTTGCATTAATGTACTTTTACCTACTCTAGTTTACCCGTAGATGTGAAAATATTAAGCTATTGCATAGCTTCTATCGCGGGCCTTGAGCGTGTAGACCTAATCCAGAAATTCCGTAACGAAAATAACCTAACACCCCCCACATGCAATAGCTTTACCGCGGCAGTCTCCGAGTGCCACACGTCTTTTTTTTTTCTTTTGGTGACATCATCAACTTGACCTAAGTAATGTAATTTAAAAGGTAAGTAGGTATTTCGTATCAAAGTCATTTTTTAAACTAAAATATTTTTAATATTATGGTGCCCAGCGGAGTTTTTGATGCAGTTACTTATTTGATGATCTTAATTACCAACTAGTTTATTTCTCTGAGATTAAAATGGGCTTATTTATATTGTGAGAACTAATAGTAATAAGACTAAAGCATGAGAATCGAACCACGACCTTTCACTAATAAATGTAGCAATATTCATAAAAGCGTTGCAAATGAGAAGAAATTGTGCGCGTGTCAGTTCGACACACGCCATCTTTGTTGCGCAATCATGAAAATCAATTTACAATTTATTGAAAAATTTATAATAAATTGTCTGAATCTTTTTCTTAAGAAACTTCTGTCCCTGGCTTTGCTCACGTGGTACCTGGATAACACGTACCTACTACAAAAATAGAATAGTTTGTCTTTGTGTCTGGGAATCGAACTAACTGAATGTGAAAAAATTAATACCCCTATTTTTATAATGCCAATCGTAAGGTAAATGCTTATTAAACAATAAATAAATTTTGTTTATTTCTGGCAATGAAATGTACCTACTTTACTTACATTAGTACTTAATACATTGACCCATATCAGACAAAAATAATTTATTTAAGTAGGTGCCTGAATGGAGAAGTTTCCTTTGTCATTTTTCAAGATATTCGAAAAATTATTTCACCACCTATTAGATTCTTAAGATCTTGCTAATAAAATTAAAAAAAATGGTTTTTGAAGTTTAGGAAACTTCTCCATTGTGCACAATACAAGTGTTTGTAGGTACAGGTACCTACAAACAGGTAGTAGGTTTCCGTGTAGTACACTAACCCCAATCATTTTATTACGTTTGTTCAAACAATTAGATCAACTTAAACATCACCAACCCACATTACATCAACACAAATAACACGTAATGATGGTCCCCCTACTACCCATAGTGTCAATGAAGACAGAGATGAGTAAACTAAACACAAAACCAACCTTAAAGTGATCTAATAAGGTGGATAATCGAGTGTATTCACGAGAGAAGGTTTATCACATATGAGAGGATACCCCACTTTCTTACTCCATCACATCGGCTCGTCAGTACCTTCTCGCATCTCAACGGCTTTGGTCGCCGGATTAAAAAAAAATGAGCTGTCACCGCGACAGTTCATAGTGACAGTGACAGGTGTTTTTTATTGACATTTGGTGTTGTGATCGCTGATTGGATATTTTATAAAATGATGGTAAGAATTCTGAGGAATGTAAAGAAAGTGTGTTGCCTACTTTAAGTTGCGTAGGAGCTTTTAAAAAGGAAAAATTATTTTTGTAGACAAAAATAAAATATTTCAAATTTAGTTTTAGAACTATTATTTTTATAAGTAGGTACTTACGTTTATTAAAAGCTTATTATGTTTGATTCAAAGCTCATTCTTACTAATATTTTTTAATTGAAAAATATGGTAAATAAGTACCTACTTCAGTAATAAAATGTTGAATGCTATAAAATTACACGGCTCAAGTTTATTTAGAACTTTAGAAACACACTAGCTTACTCGCCCGCGGCTTCGCTTGCGTGGTACCTACCTTGATAAAATATAGCCTATGTTCATTCGGAAAGTCCAGCTACACATCGGTGAAATAATTTTTGAAATCGGATGAGTAGTTTCGGAGATTACCCCAAACATACAAACCAACTTTACCTCTATAATATTATTACTAGCTGCGCCCCGCGGTGTTACCCTCGGTAGTTAAAAGTAGCCTTATTATACCATATAAACCTTCCTCTTCAATCACTCTATCTATTAAAAAAACCGCATCAAAATCCGTTGCGTAGTTTTAATAGGGATATAGGGCCAGAGAAAGCGACTTTGTTTTATATTATGTAGTGATACGTTGAACAAGGAATGTTAAAAAACTAAATGTACCTACAGTTTGAATCATATCATAAGCTTTTTTTTAATACCTATGTAATAGCAAAGACGATTAATATCTATCTATAACAATATTCAATATAAAAAAAATTTTAGGTAATTTTAACTAGAAAGTAATTAAAATTTCTTGGATAAAATTGATGTTTTAAAGTTTCCAGGCTATCTGGTAGGGTTACGATTTTGTGTATGGCCTTTGTCTGTCTTCTAGATATTAATCGTCTTTGGTAATAGTTTCATTTTGTATAGTTTAGGAGGAATAGCGAAAACAGAGTTTGGTGGCCACCAAGTGTAACTTCGCTACTTCTTCGCGTGTTCTCAAGGTGCGGTAGACAAATGAAGCGCTCGTGGCGAAGCTTGCTAAGACGTTCTTGATAGATCGTCGAAGTTAAGCAACGTTCTGAGCGGTCACTACTTGGATGGGTGACCGCAAGTGGCATTTATATCTGAGCGCTTCCGTGCTTCGGAGGGCACGTTAAATTGTCGGTACCGGCTTGTAAAGTCGTTAAGCCATGACGGAGGCCTTTAGGCGGCCTAAAGACTCCGTCACCAGAGTTGCTCGTACGAACTTACTTACTTTTGGTAAACCAATTCTTTCAGATTATTGTCATTTTAGATCCATAGATGTCTAATGGGGTAGTCAAAAGTATGTCCAAGTGCATATTTGGTACATACCCACGTTTTGCAGAAGTTAACTTTCCATACGTGACAGGTTGCAAGCCCATCGACGCTGTTAGAAAGCTAACTGGTTTCCTCACGATGTTTTCCTTCACCGTGTTAAGCGCAAATACATTTTTCGAAACGATTAGTCCATTGATACACGATCGGAATCGAACCCACGAAATCAAGGTACTAATACTAAACCACTTAGCCAAGCTCAATTTAAATAAGTGTTGCTTTAAAACTTTTAATTCTAAGGCTCAACTCACACCAAAAGAGCATCGAAGAGCAGCGAAGCGGAGCGCAGTTTCAGTAACATACGAATTTCAACTTTATTTTCATTACAATAATACTTATTATCGCAGAGAAGGCGCGCGTATTCGAATTCGCCGGAATTTCTGCGAAGCCGCGGGCATCCTCGCGACTCGTTCGAGTTTCTCATGCGATAATAAGTATTATAGTAATGAAAATAAAGTTGAAATTCGTATGACACCGAAACTGCGCTTCGTTTCGCTGCTCTTCGATGCTCTTTTGGTGTGAGTTGAGTCTAAGTCCTTAACCTAGGTTTTACCTCAGGTGTCCTAGGCATTGCATCAGCATACTAAACAAGACCTACTTATTTAAATAAGTTTCGTATCTAGCGCGGCTTTCAATCATTTGCTTTTAGAAAAGAGACTCTTGAATATTTATTAAATTTATTGATTTACGAAAGTTTAATTTATTTTTATGCATCTCAAGTTTTACTTTTACAATTTCTAATTTTGTGTCTTTGGCAATCTCCAAGGGGCCAGTGGAGAATTTTGGGGGAAATCTTTGCCCAGCTGTGGGACTGTTATTAAAAAAATGGGACATAATTTTATTTAAAAAAAAATGTTTTTTCCATTGGCAAATGGTGGCTGCTATAAGCTCATTTGATACAAGCTTCCACACACGGCTTCGTTCGCGTGGTACTAACCCAGACGAAAAGTAGCCTGTTACATTCTTGATCATAAACTATGTAGGTACACTCGTTTCAGCAAAATTAGTCCAGTACTTTTCGCGTGAAAGAGTAACACATATTCAACCAAATTTAGTGGGATATAAGTAGGTAAGTGCTAATATTATAAAGAGGTAAAGTTGTTTCAATCAATCAATCAATCATTTATGATTATGATTATGATTGATTGAAAGGTAAAGTTGTTTGGTTTGTTTGTTTGTTTGTATATTTGCGGGACAAATGTTTGTATGTTCTACAGATATTTGTTCCGGGTCTGGATGTTTTTCTATCTATAATATGTACCTATGTATTTACAAAAAAAATTGTATCTAAGTAGTATATCAGTCATCTGGTTACCATAACACAAGCATTAGGTTGCTTAGCTTGGGACTAGATGACGCCGTGTGGAATGTCCAAGGATATTTATTATTATTAATCTCCGAAACTACTCATCCGATTTCAAAAATTCTCACCGATGTGTAGCATGGACTTTACGAATGAGCATAGGCTTCATTTTATCAAGGTAGGTACCACGCGAGCGAAGGCGCGGACGAATAAGTTAGTTCACTAATAGCATAAAATCAGTAGTGGCAATTCTGAGTGTCGCAAAAGCTAAACTAAGCTAACTAAAATTGTTGCCGTCCCTTTCATAGCGATGGGAATAAAAAGGATGGCAATAGTTTTAGTTAGGTTAGTTTAGCTTTTGCGACACTCAGAATCGCCCCCAATATGTTTGTAAAAGCGTCAATTTAACGTCAATTTAACGCCAATTTAACGTCAATTTAACGCCAATTTAACGCGATGTCCACGCCATTACTACACAATGAGCACGACATTACCTTATTTGCTGTGAAATTATCGTGACGTAATCTGACAGCACTAAAAATGTTGCCGTCCCTTTCATAACGATCGACATAAAAAGGATGGCATCAATTTTACTATTGTCTTTTCAGATGTCGCAAAAACTAAACTAATCTAATTGGCTAGCACTAAAATTGAGGCCATCCTTTTTATTTCGATCGTTATGAAAGGGACGGCAACATTTTTAGTGCTGTCAAATTAGTTTAGTTTAGTTTTGGCGACATCTGGTTGACACCATTATTTACAAACTTATACGATATGACAGCTTTATATAGAACATCATAGAAGGAAAAAGAAGGAAGACGAGAAAGAAAATATCGTAATCACATAACATCTTTTTTTAGTAACAAGCAAAGACGATTAATATCTAGAAGACAGACAAAGGCCATACACAAAATCGTAACCCGATCCCGCAGTACCAGATAGCCTGAAAACTTTAAAACATCAATTTTATCCAAGAAATTTCAATACTTAGTAGTAGGTAGCAACAATATTCAATATTTAAACATTTTTAACTAGAAAGTAATTGAAATTTCTTGGATAAAATTGATGTTTTAGAGCTTTCAGGCTATTTTTTAGGGTTACGATTTTGTGTATGGCCTTTGTCTGTCTTCTAGATATTAATCGTCTTTGGTAACAAGCCAGTAAACTCGTGGCGAAGCTTGCTCAGACATTCTTGATATGTCATGATATGGTGACCGCAGGTGTTACCAGCTGAGCGCTTCCGTGCTTCGGAGGGTCCCGGCTTTTAGGGTGTTACCAGACTAATCGATCGATCGTCGATCGATGTCATCGCTCGATGGCACGGAGCGGTCGACGTCGATTAACGGTCGATCGATTGGTCTGGTAACATCCCTATCCCGTAGTCGTGACGAAGGCCTTTAGGCGGCCTAAAAACTACCAGAGTTGGCCACTTGCTCATACGAACTTACTTTTTTAATAATCTTTTTAGATTTTTAAACATAATTCATAATTCATAATTCATTTATTTGCTTCAATGTGGTATGTACAGAGATCTTATAATAACTAATTAGTAACACACATTCCCCATAACATCTGGGATGCAAACTTAAAATAATTGAGTCTATAAGTATTAAAATGTCAAAAATAGATAACATAATAATGTAAGTCCCAATAATGCACATGAATAAGCAAGGTAATTAGAAAATAATAATTAATTTATAAGTTCCTTTAAACTATAATAGTTTTTGTCTATTAGCCAGATGCGCAACTCTTTTCTGAATTTATTAAGAGGAAGGTCTTTAATGAGTACTGGCAGTGCATTATAAATTATACCACACATTACATAACAGTTGTTTTTATATAGTTCTGTTCTTGGGTTTTTGGGCAATACTATTCTATTCGAATTTCGCGTGTTTCGCGGATATAATTGATGTGCTTTGAGAAAAAGATCATTGTATTTCTTTACGAACATACTAGTCTAAATACCATACCTACATTACGTAACGTGAGTAATTTGCATGTAAATACAAAATGTGGGAGAAAGTGTGGACTGGCACTAATTGTCTGTCTGTCACTAATGTATGTGCATATTATAGATACGGAATTACCTACTTAGGTACATTCCCCACTAGATTTAAGACCTAAGTTATATATCAGACGACCTCAGTGGCGCAGTGGGTGGAGGCCCGCCTGAGACGCGGAGGTTGCGGGTTCGATCCCCGCTGCGGGACAAATGTTTGTATGTTCGGTAGATATTTGTCCCGGGTTCCGGGTCTGGGTGTTTTCTATCTATAATGTATGTATTTCCAAAAAAAATAATATCTAAGTGGTATAACAGTCATATGGTTACCATAACACAAGCATTATGTTGCTTAGCTTGAGAATATGATGTAAAAATTACCAAAAATGTCGTCTAACTTCAATGATCTACTAAGAACGTCTTCAAGCTTCGCTACGATTGCTTATAGGTCTTGCCACGTAAAAAGAGCTTGGTCGGGGAAGTAGCGGGGGTATGTTTGCGCCTGTGTTCACTCGCTGACGAACCAATAGCACTCGCTAAATCAATGGTATGAAGAGCGCCGCAACACCTCTCCACCAAACATCGACCACGGAGCAGTTTGACAGCCAGCGCTCTGTTTACATGGCGCGAGCTATACGTACAGTATTATATTATCTGTGGTGGTACATAATGCCGGCGGAAGGCAGTTTAAAGCAAGTGCGATGTGATTGAGGCATTGTTTTGTTTGAGACAATCGTTCCCGCGCGATGTCGGCCATTGTCTGACTTTGAAATCTCAACATTGGAGTTGCATTCTGTATGTAGGACACAATGGTTTATTATAATTGATTTGTCTGCTTTTCAATATATAAGAACAA
This sequence comes from Xanthorhoe designata, assembly GCA_963582015.1. Lineage (NCBI taxonomy): Eukaryota > Metazoa > Arthropoda > Insecta > Lepidoptera > Geometridae > Xanthorhoe > Xanthorhoe designata. The sequence continues at coordinate 20,260 of OY757057.1, read as the reverse complement.
AGTTACTAAAAATGGACGAAAAACTAAAAGTTTACAGCTTCGACGGGATTCGAACCGAAAGATACAAGCGATCGCCCTTTAGCCGGGCTGCCGTAACCACACGGCCACGAAGCCTATGACGCCGAAGACGAAACTATCAGTAAGGATATTCAGTCAGGCAGGAGGCAAGCTTTGCCTACACTTAACGGGACACTGTAGTGCCTGGGACATTGTTGAGATGGAGGCTTGTAGCACCTAAACCATCCTCTCAGTCGGACATATCCACAGGAGAGACAATGCTCAATATCAATGAACATGTTTAGTAATCAGTGATATTTTCGTAATACCTATGACCTAATACAACAAAATAGCTTTCTAATCGATCTAGGCGAGCCACGCCCATTTCTAGTTCACACCAAATATGTAGGTACATATATTCGTAAATATCTTAGAAAGTGATCGAAAGTTAAGAACCTGTTTTGAGGCGGATGTGATGCGGGGGGAGAGGGGGGGGGGGGAGGGGTAGGGGGGGGGGCAAATACCTGTTTTTGACATGTTTAAGTCAAACTGCATTCCGATGTTATGCAATAGTATTGAGAGTTGAATGTAGAAACAATAGTGGCAATTCGGAGTGTCGCAAAAGCTAAACTAAACTAACTAAAATTAATGCCATCCTTTTTATTCCCATCGCTATGAAAGGGATGGCATTAATTTTAGTTAGTTTAGTTTAGCTTTTGTGATACTCCGAATTGCCACTAAAAGCTCTACACACATACTAACCTATTTACTTAGGTAGAGATAAATTAAGTTTACTTAAAAGTTGACAGTGGACTTTTTGACTCCCGTCAATTTGAGATGTCAATGTTGTCTTTTTGTTTTATTTTCCAAAACTTGTGTTTTAGGTGGATTATTAACTGTTGAGTGTTCGTGAACGTACATAAGTGTGGGCAAATGAAACAAAACTGGACATCATCGCATTTCGAGTTCTCACAAAAAGTCCATGTAATGCTTCAGTAAAGACCCACATCTTTACTGACGCTGACTCTGACTTTGACTTGACTAACTTGAATTATAATCACATGGTAGTGGCTAAATGCGTGGCAAAAGCCGGCGAAGCCAAAATAAAGAAAAAGAAAGTTTACAGTTTCCAAAGAGCATGTTTCAATAAATCATAGCCGTTTTGAAAACCTCTGGAACTCTTTTAATCATCTTCAACGGATTTTAAACTGCACCTACCTGCCCCCTGATTGTGTAACTTGTTTCACATTGTATCCAAGTTGTATCAAAGCAAAAATCACAGTAAATCGCGAAAATAACTGTCAGATTTAACGCTGATTAAGTAAATTTGTAAGTAACTTACTTAATTACTGTCTTATTTGACAGTTGTTTTTGCGATTTACTGTGATTTTTGCTTTGATACAACTTGGATACAATGTGAAACAAGTTACACAATCAGGGGGCTGGTATTCATAATCTAGTTAGAGATTTCCTAAATCTGTTGCCGTCTCTTAAGAGGCCGTAGGTAGCAAATATGTGGTTTGAATCGTATTAGATCTCAAAATCCGTGAAAGATACCACCTTATAATGTTTGGAGAAATTAAACTTTGAACTTTTATCTTGCGTTGTGGTTTTTTAGAAACACGATTGGTAAAAGTTTTCTCGATCATATATTTTTTTGAAAAATACATGTTTTTCACACAGTTTGCTATTTATCTCAGGAACAGAACGCTATTTTTGTTGGTTTTATGTTTTGACAAATAGCCTAGAAGTATTCATTTAGTTCTGGTTTTTTAATTTTTCGATTACTTGTTTAATTAACTTGTAATTAAATAAAAACTGTTTTTTCGCTATAAATTATGTTGCGTGTCTATCGTTCTGCGCTTCTCACTCACGAGTAAAAACATTATTCGCTCTCCCGCTCATTCCTCGGCGTTATGGCACACACTTAACGTTGACAAACGAGTAAAGAAACAGCATTATACGGCCTTGCCAATTCATTATGAATAATTAATTGTGGTAAAGTCTTGCCTTGTTAACATTCCACATGAAGCACGCTACAGGGCACTGGAGTATTCGCTATGGTGTATGTAGTTCGACCCCAAATTAACTTTACTACGCTCTTAAACTTCGGACACAGTCATAAACTCGTTTAATTGATGTTTTGATTAATTACTTTTAAGAAAGCCGCGGTTTTTTCCAAATTATGTTCAAAACGCAGCATTTAGACATTTAGCGACAGTTCCGAGCACGATCACGCAGAGGTCAAGGCCGCGCTGCTTCCTAACTGCGCATGCGCACACGTCGCGCAATACTGTAGCAAAGTAGGTACCTACGTGATACCACAGATAATATAATACTAAGTATACGTGATACTGTAACAGTCGTAATCGGTTTAGTTCAATGAACCATTACCTTGTCTATGCACACTACGTTTTACGAAAGCAGTCACTGCGCCATTTTAAGCTGTTTAAAGCCCGTCACACACTTAGCTATACCTAATATATATTACTATAAATAATATATATAAAAAATGATAATATATATTACTTATAGCAAGGCATATTACGATATATTTTCTATACTTACAAATATTCAAGTGACCGCACACGCAGCTATAATCGATATGAATATTTGTATAGAAAATATATCGTAATAGGCCTTGCTATAATATAATTTATAGTAATATATATTATAGCTACGTGTGTGACGGGCTTAATGCTCGGTTCCTATTATTCTTATAGAAAAACATCCAGACCAGGAACAAATATCTGCAACATGCAAACATTTGTCCTGTGGCGGGATCGAACCCGCAACCTCCGCGTCTCAGGCGGGCCTTCGCCCACTGCGCCACAGAGGTCGTCAAATGCTTGAGTTGCCGCAGCCTCTTGAGGTCGTTAGTATAAGTTCAAGAGCTCGTCACACAATCTCTCGCGGGCTGCGCTTGCGCAACACAGGCGGCGAGAGCGGAGAAAGTCAGGTGACCGCCACAGACAAATGTGCAGATGAGACGTATTACTATTATTTTTGTTTTTTTTTTATTTTTACTGCATATTCATTTTTAAATTTATTTTATTTTCCTGTATTTATATTTATTTTACTGTATGTATTGTTTGTGAGAGAAAATAAATAAATGATTGATTGATTGATTACTTTACCAACGCAAGTTTTGATAAAGAGGATCACAATTTATCGGAATCTTTTATTAATTATTAGCGCGCCCCGCGGTGTTACCCGCGGTGATTAGTTCCCGTGGGAAAACCGGGATAAAAAGTAGCCTATTAATTAATCCAGAGTATAAGCAATCCTGGTACAAAATTTTATTCAAATCCGTCCAGCCGTTTGAGCGTGAAAGAGTAAAACGCTCCGAAGCACGGAAGCGCTCAGCTGATGATGCCACTTACGTTAGTTTACTTCGACGATCTATCAAGAACGTCTTAGCTTTAGTCTCAATAATCTATCTATCTTTGAATTTGCTTACTGTGGGTAGATATTTGACATTTCTTTCATACAAAAAACGTCAAATAGCTACTGACAGTAAGCAAAACCAAAGATAGATAGGTTATTGAGATTGGCTGTTAGCAAGCTTCGCCATGACACTCGTGCTGAAGCACTCGAGCTTTTAGTAAATAAACTAAAAAGTTAATTAATCCCCATTAGGTAGGTACGTTAAAAATAAAATAATACCATTAAGAATCTTTTTTTTTCAGAAGAAATCTGATTTTTAAGTATTACAACGTCCTAAACAAAAGATAGGTAGGTAAGTACAATTTAATTTAACTTAGAAATTAGGTAGGTACTTTACTTACTTCGTTCGTTCGTTCGTTCGTATTGAGCAAGTGGCCAACTCTGTTGACGGAGTTTTTACTTACTTACTTTACTTTACTTACTTACTTACTTACTTACTAAAAATTGAAATTGTTGCAATTCTGTAGGCAATTTATAGCATTTATCAGTTCTGTGCTCGCTCTGTGTCCGGTCACACGAGATACTTTCGTCTTCAGCACGTGAAAGCTGCTCATCGCTGTTAAGGACTTGCCACTGACTACTGCTAGCTCCCTAGATAGTTTCACGGTCAGTTTATGAAAGATTTTGGAATGTAATTTTCTTCCGTAGTCATGTCGGCCGAATGGGTTAGTCTCCCGACTTTCGTCGAAGGTTCTTTATTTATTTATTTATTGTAATAAGTTTACAAAGCAGTTTACAATCACAATTACACCTTATTTAATAGTTACAGTATTGAACCAGATTATAGACCTACATGTCTTCTTCTTCTTCTTCTTTATTTTGGCTCCGCCGGCTTTTGCCACGCATTTAGCCACTACCTACCATGTCATTTTAATTCAAGTTTGTAAAGTCAAGTCAAGTCAAAATCATAGTCAGCGTCAGTAAAGATGTGGGTTCTTTACTGAAGCATTACAAGGACTATTTGTGAGAACTCGAAATGCAATGATATCCAGTTTTGCTTCATTTGCCCACACTTATGTACGTTCACGAACACTCAACAGTTATTAATCCACCATTATTACACATTAACATTCGCTAAAACACAAGTTTCGGAAAATAAAACAAAAAGACAACATTACTTCTCAAATTCCCGCCAAAAAGCCGCCCCCCAGGGTCATTGACAGAGTTCATGCGATGACATTACACTGTCACTTGACTACTTTCACTGGATGTGACGTCACCCTGACCTACCGGTTTCTTTTAGAAATGAATGAGAGAAATCTGTAATATTTATGCGCAAATAGTTACGCCCACGACAATCAGGAAATATCAAGTTTTTTCGTCATTTTTGTGAAATACATAAAAGTGACAATTCTGGATGTCGCCAAAACTTAACTAACTGAAAATGTTGCCGTCCCTTTCATAGCGATCGAAAAAAAAAGGATGGCATCAATTTCAGTGCTGTTAAATTACAGATTGGCAAAAAAGAGTAGAAAATAATGGGGGCGCCACTGTACAACAGTTTTATTCATTATTTTTCACTATTGCGTATTTATATCACCGTTTGACCGCTCTAAGCTAATAATTTGAGAATTTTTAATCTATGTTTACATAAAAATGATGATACGTCATTATTTTGAGAATAAAATAGTTCCGATTCAAGACTTTTTTGCCAAGCTGTAGTTTAGTTTCGTTTTTGCGACATCTAAATATTAAGAAAGAAAGAAAGAGAAAGAAAAATCATTTATTCTTGTAGGACCTCAAGGATCACTTTTTAGGTTTCGTTTTACATGCTAGGTGATTCTAATGCCTGTTAATTATACCTAACTAACCTTATTTTGGAGCTAAATCAATTATAAAATTTTAATGTCCAGCATCATTTAAAATAAATGAATATCCTTGGACATTCCACACGGCGTCATCTAGTCCCAAGCTAAGCAACTTGATGCTTGTGTTATGGTAACCAGATGAAGAGTAGGTTCCTACTTAAAATATTATATATTTTTTTGTAAATTAGGTATATACCTACATACATACTAAGTATAGATACAAATTTATTTTAATCCCATGATACAAATCTTACTACACAATACAAGTAGGTACGTGATAGAATAAATTTAAATACTTAATGTAAATAAACCATTTTATTATATTAAGGCAGTTAAGTTAACTTATGTTAATTTAAGTATTTACTTATGATAAGGTCGGCGTTGTTATTGCAGTGATTATGTAATAATTTAATAGAGGTACATATTTTAATATTTAAAATTATGTTGTTGTCGTAAAAAGAGAGCTATAAATTTATTTTTCAACAGACCAATGCTTTATTGTACAACAAAAGAAAGAAATAAACACAATCAACGAAAAATTGCTAAAGATACAAGTACAATTGGCGGCCTTATCGCTAGAAGCGATTTCTTCCACACAGAGACAAACAGAGTTCTAGAACAAAGGAGGTTCTACTTATTTTTAACATCTAATTTAAAAGAATAGGTGCCTTTTTGAATATTTATTATTATTATTAGTAGGTAGGTATGTAGTACTATTTTAACCCCCGACGTTGTCACGCACCGATGTTTTTTTTTTAAAGTTGTCAATCAGTTTTATCACGAAATTAAAAACTACCACAACATTTAAAGTTCAAGAATCAAGCTTTCATTATTGAACAACATCGATAGTAGTGGCAATTCGGAGTATCGCAAAAGCTAAACTTAACTAACTAAAAATGTTGCCGTCCCTTTCATAGCGATGGAAATAAAAAGGAGGGCATTAATTTTAGTTAGTTTAGTTTAGCTTTTGCGACACTCCGAATTGCCACTAGTACCTACCTACTGAACCAATCGCCGCAGACACTTGATTTTATTTTACTTAAGTACTTGTATTATTTTGTTTCAGTTGCCTCGATGGAGACTGGTAAGAATGATACGGAACCGACGTTAAGCAACGTTCTGAGCGGTCACTACTTGCATGGGTGACCGCAAGTGGCATTATCAGCTGAGCGCTTCCGTGCTTCGGAGGGCACGTTAAATTGTCTGTCCCGGCTTTTAAAGTCGTTAAGCCATCACGACTGTATCCCGGGAGCGGTAGACATTTCTTTCAGATCATTAGGCAATTTTTAGATCTTTTTCGAAGATGTCTAAGGGGGTAGTCAGAGGTATGTCCATATACATACATATTTGGTACATGCCCACTTTTTGCAGAATTAACTTTCCATACGTGACAGGTTGCAAGCCCATCGTCGTAAGTATAGTAGGTAGATATCGGATCTTTCGGAAGTTATCGCATTTCCGAAGATATCCGCAGATTCAATTTTCAAACAATGTATGTTCAGATACAGAGGGTAATTAAGTAATTATTAAAAGAAGTGCTTGAATGGCGCCGAGTCGACACGACACTCTCATTAACAATCAGTCAATGAACTAGATACTCAAATGACTCGGAAGCTCATTTTATTACAGATGAAAGGTATAATTTTAGATTAACAAGTAGTAAATTACATATACCTACCTACATAGGTACAAGTAACATAATATTTTAAACAGAATATACTTATAATGATGACATAAGTAAATCGAACTTAATATCGAAACCTTACACCTGTATTATGTTGTATAAGTGATATAGTTACACCATTGACTTCCGTCACATCCGACGAATGGAAAGCTACGCGACAAACACCGACATTACACGGAGTAGGTCACGGGTTCAATTCCGAGAATACCTTGAATAATGAGCAGTGGACTTGCAACTATGGGTAAATAATAATAATAATGCCCCATGCATGCATACCAAAGGTCCGGGACTCCATAGTCCCGTGATGGTAAACCTTGACATACATAATAATAATAATTTATTTTAATAAACATACCTATGATACAAAAACTCAAATAAAACAATAGTCGCTAAACTAAATACTTAAATAGCTTGTTTTAAAGTTTCCAGGCTATCTGGTACTGCGGGATCAGGGTTACGATTTTGTGTATGGCCTTTGTCTGTTTTCTAGATATTAATCGTCTTTGGTAGTAGGTACTTTACTTAGTTGGTAGTGGCAAGGACGGTATTATATCGTCCTTGGTGGTAGGGTATCCGGACTTTCAATCAAAAGATTGTAGGTTTCAGTCCCGGCTGTGATTTAAAAGAATAAGCTCACATTTACTCTCTCTCCTGAAAAAGAAAATTTTCGTTTTGAATAAATGATTTCGTTTTGATGTTGAATTTACATGCGCACGAGCTTTAAACGTTGAAGAAAGATGGCGTCAGGACAGGAAACAGATTTAATCGGAAAAGGTTTGGATTTTTTTTTTACACAGACTGCATTTCATAAGAAGAGAAAGCAATTTCCTACACTCTCGAGGTGCTTTAAAAAAATGTCTACCACGCTTTGGGTATACTACCTATACAATGCAAAGTTGTGATCATAAGTATTCGTTTCGGTACCTACCACCTGATAGAATAAAGTCGCATCAGCCGTTTTGTAATTATCTAACGACGGTAGGTATAAAATCTCAAAGCATGTAGGTAATTTCACCGGAATACAACCATTACAATTTAAAAGTGTCTTAATTGAACCGGAAAAGGAAATCAATAGACATACTGACATCCGCCACCTAATTCCTACTTCCATTTTCAAAAGAAAAACTGTGAGAATCTATTGTAATTGCGTTTCGTAATCATAGAGTTGAGAAAAACCGCGGGAAAATGTGAAGATCGTTTTAGAAGTGGGCTGGACTAGATTATAAGCCTGGGTCCACCGTCCACCGGGCAGGAGATGGCCGGAGATGGGCGCAGTTAGAAAGATCATAAACTTTACTACAATCACTGAGTAAAATCACAGATTATATATACACTAGTACCTATAGATTGTTTTTACCGTAAGTGGGCGGAGTCAAAGTTATAGTTAATTCTTGAGAGTTTGTTGAAGTTGGATGGATGGATGACAGCTAGTTGCAACAGCTGAGTGCTTCCGTGCTTCGGAAGGCATGTTGCATTGGCTCATAGCTTTTAAAGTCGTTAAGCCATAAACGAGGTCTTTGGGCAGCCTATAAAAACTCCATTAAAAGTTAGGTATACCTACAAACATTCTAGAAAAATCCATGGATGCACAAATTCCATTGATTCCAAATCGCAATGTAGTGTAGCGGCTGAAAACTTTTTAATAGTAACGATCAACGGGAAATAGTAATTTCTATTTACAATTATATCTACCTATCTATCTAATCAGCTCACATCTACCCACTTCTGAGTACTTGGGCCTCTTATTTTCACTCCATTCTTCAATATATCGTTCAAGGGTAATTCTATAAACTGTTGGAGCTCGTTCTCTAACGAACAAAACCGTAAAATACTTTTGGTTACTTATTTCACATCTCTCCGTCTCGCTTCGCTCCGCTCCGCTCCGGCGGACACTAGGCCTAATGTAATGTATTGATATTATAGTGGAGCATGTCATGTGTGTGACCTTTGAAAACAAAAGTTTTGTATTCGTTGGAGGCCTCCAGGCGGACTTAAATACACCAAAACACTTCTTTAATAAAGTTTAACAGAATAATGATATAAAACAAAAGTTTAAGCAGACGCTCACTCCGTTGTTTGAGTAGAAAAATCAGTCCCTGACTGCGCCTATGTATTTGGTTTTTGGTTGATTTACAGCCGGTTTTACGAACGCAGACCATCTCTAAAATAAACTAAGCATGGTCACGTGACTAGTGTCAAATGAGGTACAAATTCGCACTATCACGGGATTTGACCATTGATTAGTTAAAGATGATCTGCGTTCCAGAAATCGGTTGTAGTTACATAAATATTAATCTGGTAGATACCTACGCAGAAGTGAGTAGAAGATATAAAAGAGTAGAAGAATTAGTTGGATAGATCGATAAATAAATGAATTCAAAGTTCAATACCCAATATTGTATAAAAAATACTTACCGGAGAGCGTGATGAAGAATGTAATGAGAGTGAATGAGGCGAAAGAAGTGTGTCAGGATCGTAGCAAGTGGAGATCCGTGGTCTCTGCCTACCCCCATGGGAAAGAGGCGTGATTTTATGTACCTACTTATGTATGTATGTATGTAAATACTTAGCTACTTATTTGATATATATTTATGTATGTAATGTTTCAGGTGGCGGCGGTGTGTCTGTGTGTGGCGCTAGTGTCGGCTGAGGAACAGGACTTGCAGGCCGAGGCGACCAACTCAGGTAAATATCTACAATCACAGATTATAATACACTCTACAATCAAAACCAACACTGCTAGTGTTACACTAGCTATACTTCGCGTCACGTAACAAGAGCGCTGGCTGTCAAACTGCTCCGTGGTCGCTGATTGGTGGAGAGGTGTTGCGGCGCACTTCATACCATTGATTTAGCGAGTGCTATTGGTTCGTCAGCAAGTGAACACAGGCGCGAACATACCCCCGCTACTTCCCCGACCGCGCTGTTTTTACGTGGCGCGACATATACTTAGGAAGGTACATAGGTAAGTCACACTAGCCCTAGATGCTTTCATTATGTAGGTACAGTCGCCTGCACTAATATGTATAGGTACTTACATTTCATAATTTTTAGAATTATGTCTTAATAATACCTAGGTACTAGAAAATAACACAAACACAACTCATATTTATAAATACCATGTACTAGGTACACGGGGTTTTATCGCGTTATTTACCTTATACTTATCGGGACGTAAAGAAATAAGGTAAATAACGCGATAAAACCCTAAATATGTAGGTACCTATTTATAAATATGAATTGTGATCGCGAAAGAAAAACAAACACAACTGTTTTGTTATTTTATTGAACATGCTCTATAAGATAATGGTACAAGTTGATGGTTACCTACACACACATCCTGTAACATCATACCAAAAATGATGTATTTGGTGGCTATTCTGGATGTTACCAAAACTAAACTAAACTAATCTGACAGCACTAAAAATGTTGTCTTCCCTTTCATAACGATCGAAATAAAAGGGATGGCATCAATTTTAGTGCTGTCAAATTAGTTTAGTTTAGCTTTGGCGACATCCAGAATAGCCACCAATGTTATACATTATGAGTGTAGGCCGGATAGCCGACATCGCGGCGCGGACTACAGTAGTGCGTAAACACGACGCGAAGTATGGATGGGCTATAACACAGATAAAAGAATACTAAGTAGCTATAATATGTATGACTACTTCGATCCTAAAGCACCTTATTATGTATGACTACTTCGATCCTAAAGCACCTTATTGAGTAGGTACCTAGATGAGGTGTTGCCGACTTTCACTTGAATAGTTCAAGTTCGTTGACTCACCCATCGGTAAACAAGCAAGCACCAGAAACGGCAAAACAAGCTTTGGAAAGTAAAATGTATGCAAGAAAAATATATAGCGATAGCTCGTACGTTAACAGATGTATTATAACTAATCAAACTTGAACTTGACTAAACAAAAATTGTATTTCAGTCATAACATTTTTAGGTACTTACCTATCAAAATACCCTTGCAAAACATCATGATCTAACAAGTCTAAAAAAGTTATCGGTAAACAGCGCCATCTATTGGGGAGTATTAAGAACTATAAAGCCCAATGTCCCCTAGCATGCATTATTCGCTACGAAAAAACTTATGAATAGGTGTAGATATTTTTTGTTCCTGTGTGTTTCTTTGTTCATAAATAAATAAATAATTTTATTTATCCTATGATAACTTTTTCCTAATTTTTTTTTTATAAAGCATTTCTAGTGATAGTTTTGCATAAGTAGTAAAATGTAACAACGTAATTTTATCAATACTTACTTAGGAACTATAATTAGTGACAAGGTTCACAAGTCAAGTTGTTACGATAAATTTCTTAATTATGTTATTGTGTTATCAGGTGCGACGGCGCAGAAGCGCGAGGCGGGGCCCGAGCTAGGCGGTGCGGGGGGATTGCTCAACTCGTACGGCGAGCCGCTGCCGCACGACGCGTACGGACCCCCGCAGGCGGGACCTGTTAGTCAAGGTATGTACCTACTCACACACACACACACACACACACACCCTCACCCTCACACACACACACACACAAAGGCCGGTCTCGTTATAATTATAAGATAATTACCTTAGGGTATTAATAAGCCGAGGGTAAAGCAGCAGTGGTAGTTTTGGGGACTCAGACTCACTTATAATAATTCTCCATCACGGCTTGTTGCTAAATTCAATGCTAAGCTACATTCAGATAGAATATACAAGTGCGTTATACATCACGGTTGTCAACCCTTGATTATTAAAAGGTATATCTGTATTTATTAACATAGAACTTTTTAGTTTCAGAAATCCAACTTCCGGGACACGCAGTGTACGGCCCTCCAGAGCTACAGACCTCCTTCCAGGACCCTCCTCCCGGGGCGTACGGCCCCCCCGCACCCGTGTCCTTCCCCAGCCAGAGCTACGAGGGCCCCCCGCCGCCCGTCTTCAAGCCACGACCTTCCTACGGACCCCCGAAGCACTACGGACCCCCTAAACCCTCATACGGCCCCCCGAAGCTTAACTACGGTCCGCCAAAGTTCTTCGGACCGAAGAAAAACTACGGCCCGCCGAAACAGAGTCTGCCGAAACCGACGTACGGAGCCCCCTTCAAGCCGCCGAAGTTTATAAACCCCAAACCTATCTACGGTCCTCCGAAACCGATCTTCTCCGCTCCGAAACCTATCTACGGTCCTCCCAAAGTGAGCTACGGAGCTCCGGTCAGCGTGCCCATACAGAGCGTGCAGGACTTCCAGTCGGTCACGCTCACTCAGAACATCGGAGGCTTCAGCGGACACAACTCCTTAGACCTCGGTCCCGCGCCCATCTACGGAACTCCCTTAGTCTCGCTCCCGGTCGACTTGAAGCCGAACTTCCCGCTGCCCACGGACACGTACGGCCCGCCCGGGCAGGCGCTAGGCGGAGAAGTGGTAGTACAAGATGTGTCCAACGTGCAATACGGACCGCCGCAGCCCGACCCGGATCCCCGCCCCCCGCACCCCGGCATCCCCGCCCCGCCCACCCCCCCGCACGTCCTCTACGACGGCTGGAAGCCCATACCTGGCGTCTCCCTCCCCCCCGGCCGCGAACACGTGGAGGATCAGTACGGACCGCCCCCTCCCCCGCCCGTGCAGGAAATCCACATCAACTTGGAGCAATCTCCTCCACACGCTGATAATCATCAATTCATAAACATCAACAATCAACAAGGACAGTCGGCGCCGAGCGTGGAACAACACTTTCAGTTCTCGAACCAAAACTTCGATAACCACCACTTTGAGAGCCATCACAATCAGAACCACAATCAGTTCTCCGGCGCGCAGATCTCCTCGGGCTACTCCAGCGTCCATCAAGATGCGCTGTCGAGCGTGGATCTGAACGCTATCGTGGGCGGAGACACGAACCAGATCGATCAATCCAAGGCGGTGTTCGAAGCGCATTACACAGACCACGACCCTCAAGGAGACTTGGCTTTTATTCAATCCAGCATTCCATCGGGGAAGCCGCACGACACGTACGGCGCGCCTCCCCTGGACTCTCTCTCCGGTGGTCACTACCCGGCGTCGTTGCGGCAGCAGGGCGCTAAAGGGCTGGTTCCACCTTCGGGTATTTACGGCGTCCCTCCAGGCGGTCAGTACGGAGCGCCCCCGAGACCTCCCCCGGCTCACCTCCCCATTCCTTACGGATATATCTCCGGCGGGGGACACTCTATCCACACCGGCGGCAGCACGCCGCGGCAGCCCATCAAGTTCCGCGAGCCCGTGCCTGAGGGTCTGATCCAGCATGTCGGACAAACCACACACGGAAAGGACCATCACGGAATCGACCATCTGACTCAAGGCCCCACATACCTGCCTCCTCCGATCGGCGATATCAAAGACGGGAACCACGCGTTCAGTCACGGACTCCACTCCGTGTCCCTCTCCATCGAGCCGACGAGTCTGTACAGTCTCCCGCACGCTGGCAGCCCACTCAACTTCCAAACCGCACCGAGCAGTCTCTACGGATCCCCGATCGACTCCTACTCGGTTCCGTTACTGACTGTAGGAGACCACACAGCGTCCGGCTCCAACACGAACTCAGTCACGGCGACAATAGACGGCGCCACCATCGACTCTAGCATTCTAGCTAACTTGTCCAGTCTGGACGCTGCGGAGATTCTGAAGCACTGTCCGTACCACGAGGCGATATTGAAGGCCGCGCGCTCCGGCGAGAAGATTTCTGCTGATTTAGCGTCGAAGTACGTCGCGAGTTTGAGCTCCTTAGGTTCATCGCTGTCGAAAAATCTAATTTCTCAGCAGAATAGCTTCAGTGTCCCCTCACCGGGCAGCGCGGGCGTCTCCTACAGCTCCAAGGACCTCTCTACCGCGTCGCACACGCTGGTGCAGACGTTGGCGCCCGCAGAACACAAACACGACAAGTATGACAAGCTGAAGAGCAAGGCCCTCAGAGATATTAACAAGACCTACAAAGATGACAAACTACAGTATGTTTCCGACCAAATCTTCAAGACTTCGGAGAAGATTAAGAGCTTGAGTGAGGAGGCGAAGAAACTGCAGCAAAAGATAGCGTCCACCAACCACAACATTCAATCCAACGGACAGGACATCGCGGTGAAGGGCAAGCAAGGGACCTACTCCTTCCAAATACAGTCCTCAAACGGCAAAGACAACCCGACGATCCCGCACGACCAGTTGTTGTCTGAAGGTCTGCTGCAGAGCATTCTTCAGGCTATCGAGCAACCGGGCAGCCGCGGGCCGAGCGGACATATCGCGCAGACCGTGCACAGTAACGGACATTTCCAAAACTCACAAACTCAACAAAACAATGTTCAAAACTTTAATTACCAGCAACCGCCGTCGGTCAACTCTGCCAACTTCGAAGGATTAGTTTTACCTGCAGGGTACGAGCCTATAGACAGGACGAAAGAAAAGAAAGATCAACAAGTGCAGAGCAGTAATATAGACACTAAAGTATTTCACAGTGAGCACCAGCACAGAGGAGACGTCCCGGACTGTGATCTCAAGAGCGAGCACTCGATCAGACACTCCGTGGTGGTCGCTCCGCCAGATCTGAACAGCATCAAGCCGGTCCAGGAGTTGGACGAAAATGATGTCGCAATATTCTTCGATAAAGCGGAGGACAAATCCGAGCCCGTCACAGAGATCTCCGTCGCTACCAGCATCAGCGAAAATGTCGACGAGTACAAAGGGAAGGAGTTCGGAGCGAAAATCAAGAAGACTTAAGCTGAATTGAAAAATGTAGATTCTAGTCGTAGTTTTAACCAGTGAGCTTGACTTTAGAGGCTATTTACACTAAAATATAGTCACACGAGGAGGTTTTGTACAAAATATAATAGCTGACAAGCAGAACATGCTGAATAATAATATTGTCAATAGACAATTTAAAAAACTGTAGAAAATAGCTGTTCAAAATAAATGTAACTAAAGCTAGAACAGCCGTGTTGGAGTGTAACCAATTTGTAGGTTAAGTAGCTCACTGGCGCCATTTTCTAGGTATGACCACGTATGACGCCATCTTAGAAATCGGATTGTTACGTTTAGTAGAACTTGGCGCGCATCCACAGTTTTTATCGAAATAAAAATGAATCTGGATGCGCTTCAAGTTGCCCTTCAAGTTCTGATAACTTATTGAATGTAATATTGTGTGTAATGTAAGGAGTCGGGTGTTTATTTATTATTTTGGATGAGTGTACAAGTTGTATTTGAAGTTATTAATAAAATGTACAGTTGGATTGTGGTTTGTTATTGATTAGTTTATTCATATGAACATATTTATCGTGCTATTCTATACCAAAATTAACTTAATCTTTGATTTTTTATAAATATCACGTAGGTAGGTATTACTACTTAGTTATTACATACTAGCTGCTCCCCGCGGCTTCCCACGCGTGGTACCCGACAAAATTTACCCTTTCTCAAGGTCTACTTACCTACCTATAACTCTTTACCAAGCATCAAAATCGGTTCAGTAGTTTAGGCGTGAAAGCGTAACAGACAGACAGAGTTACTCTCGCATTTATAATATAGAAGTAGGGATTTTATCTAAGTGAGGGTACTTAGCTTAGTTAGATAGGTACTAAAATAAGTACTACATAATAATAATAACGAGGGTAGTTGGTCATTTCTTCACTGATCTCATCAATCAGCGCAGCTAGTGACGGTAGAAATTAAAGTCGTGGCGCAGGGCGTGTCGATCCGAATTTACATTCCGAGTGTTATTTTTCTTTAGACTTCTGTAGAAACCTATCTATTGTGGTTGTAGGTTGAATTGAGATTGTGTTGTGATTGAGTTAAAAAAATCGAAATATTCGGAGTAGGTGAGTAAATCGTGTTTATGTTCAAAATAGTTGTCAGGTAGGTTGTGTACAGACTCCACGTGTTCAGTGAGTGACGTGCGTCATCATCATCATCATCATCATCCAGTTTACGGAAAACACAAGAACAGAAAAGTTCTTGTAGAAACTGCGCGGCGTGCCAGAAATGCCTCTAAGTATACCTATTGTTCGTGTAGGTCTAGGTAAGTATACAATTGTATTGTTCGTGCATTATCATGTTGTCCTTCTTTTTCCACATTCGAAGATCAATAAAAATATAGATAAAATTATAACGGTGACGGAACAACGAAAGAAAGAAAGAAAATATCATTTATTCTTGTAGGACCTCAAGGATCACGTTACGTTTTACATGCTAAGTAATTCTAATGCCTGTAAAGTACAACAATACAAGTAAAGTAGATTATTTGTCTGTTTCATAAAATAAAATGCGCGAATGAGAATAATAATTATGTAGCATGCTACGCCGTAGCTGGTCGTAGCGTTTCGTAGCAAGCCCTACATCTCTAACGACACTTTACATGCTACGTACATTTAGGTACTTAGGTCTAGTCACCCGTGTCGTGTAAACGCCACATTATGGATGGCGATGGTCTTGTGAGGTATCTATTAAAATTAAATATGATCACAACTGTATTCTCAAGATGCGGTAGACACATTCTTTTCGGAACTTTTTAGGTTTTTAACAACCTTTAAAGAGGTCTACGGGGAAAGTCAGAGGTATGTTCACATTTTGCCTCGTAAAAGTTGCATCTTATTAAGCTAACCGGTTTCCTCGTGAAGAAATGTTTTCCTTCGTCGTTTAGAGCTTGTGTAAATACGCATTTCAATTTTACCGAAACGAAAAGGCTAATTGGTGATTAGTGCAGGGCCGGGTTTCAACCCACTACCTTCGTATCGCAAGTCAAGAGGCTAGCCCACTCGGCCGACACGGCTCTTGGATGATGGTGAAATTAACATACGAGTATTTTACTAAAGAACTAGAAATGGACTTCAGAGCTTCTGTGCGCCCCGCGTGCGCAGCGGCCGCGCGGCCGGCACGGGGCCCGACACGGCGGGTTCAATCAATATCAATTACTAGTATTATTTTATCTGTGATATCAATACAATACTTACTAGGTTTTGCAAATGACTTACACATGTACTCGCCTGCGGCTTCACTCACGTGATACCTACCTTGATATAATATAGCCTATGTTCATTCGGAAAGTCCATGCTACACATGGTGAAAGAATTTGTGAAATCGGATGAGTAGTTTCGGAGATTACCCAAAACATAAATACAAACAAACAAACAAACCAACTTTACCTTTTTATAATATTAGTTTAGAATAGATAATATTAATTTTAAACGAAACACTAATTAATTCAAATTAAAATGTATTTATTAATTATAGTTATAGAAAGTATTCGAAAACCATTGCTGTGAATTAAAGATTTTTTTATTATTTAATTAACTTAATTTGAAATAGCTCGAATATCTTGGGAATCGAAGATTTTGATAAGGTAGGTACATAATATTATTTATTTTCAATTAAGTAACTAGAAATCGACTTAAAAGTCAATCTTTGCATGAAGGCGTGCGCTGCGGCCGGCCGGCCGAGTGTAGTGTAGAGTGTAGGGCTTATTTTACTTTCTTTCTTTCAATTCAAAACCCCTGATAATATCCCTTCATTAGTAAGAAAATAGCTTAAAATGGCTGAGCAGACTTTCTTGAAACATAGCCAAGACCACCTTCGATGAGGACACCTTAGATCGGTTCAGTAGCTTAAAATTGCCTAAAACTCCTAAAAGGACTATTTTTTGACAATTTCTTGCTGCAATTGTTTAGCTGCCTATCGCCAACAAGATGCAAATATTTTATTCCGTTTATCGTGACTCGTACCCGATCGATAACACTCCCCTTTTTCAGTGTTCAGTTTCAGTTAACACTGAACACAATCAATGTTTTTGAATGAAAATGAATGAACTTCAAAATAAGATTCTAATTTCCTGTCTTAAGGTACTACCTACCTTGGATTTGTTTAATTAAATGAAATGAAAATGAAATATGATCACGACTGTATCCCGGAAGCGATAGATTGTTTAATTATTTAAAAACTTTCAAGTAAAAACCCATCATGTTAGGGATATGAGAGACCAGCAGTAGACATGATGTGCAGGAGGAGGTGCAGCTGCTCCGCGGCCACCTGGCCCACAGCTCGTGTGCCCCACACCGTGTGTGTCGGGAGGTCGACGTGCACGCGGCCCGCCGCGCGCACGGGGACCTCACGACACACACGGTACTGCTAACTTTTTGGAACCTAACCTAACTCTGTAAAAGTTTTTCACACCTAACCTAACGTTTACTCTGAAAATATTGCTAACTTTTTCGAACTTAACCTAACTCTGTGAACATTTTTCGGAACTGACCTAACTTTGATTTTTGGTTTTTGACCTAACTTTTTGGAACCTAACCTAACTATGTACCTATAACAGACCTAACCTAACGTTTGTACCGGAAAATATTGCTAACTTTTTCGAACCCGACCTAACTCTGCGAAAGTTACCCTCGCTTGATAATTTTTATTTTAAAGCGAAATACCTAGTTAATCGCATGAGCATTTTTAGCGTAGGTACCTAATGTACAGGCACTTAAACCACTTAAACTTTATTAATTCCGAGTGAATGCAACTTGGCCACTTGAGTCATGGTAACGCGATAGTGTTTATAATTATATAGGTATTAATATATAATTATATATAAACCCACTTCCGGCCCAACTACCCGCTCCTGTGGAGGAAAAACGACGTGGCCGAACCGCACGCAACTAAATAAAGGTGTTTTTTTTAATTTGGTGTTTTTTTAGGGAGTCACGTTGGAACAGGCATTAGAATCACCTAGCATGTAAGACGAAACTGAAGTGATCCTTGAGCTCCTACAGAAATAAATAATTTTCCAAATGACAAGAGTTGACAAAATGACTAAGTTGACAAAATGTTAACAGGTACAGTGACGAAGTTGACAAAATGACTAAGTTGACGACCCAAACCCAAACCGTTTTAATAGATAGAGTTACAGAAGTTCGTAATCTGGGTCTGCTGATGGACAGTTCGTTGCGTTTCGAGAATCACGTAGTACAAACCGTTCGTAATTGTTTCTATAGATTGTCTGTTTTGTATCGTATGCGACAATACTTAAGCACCGACCTTAGAATCAAGCTTTGTGATTCTTTAGTCCTCTCCAAACTTAACTACGTAGACAATGTTTTCGGAGGATGTATGTTGGCTAGTTCTAGGAAGCTTGTACAGCGCGTACAAAACGCATGCGTTCGTTTTTGTTTCCCGATTCCTGCAAGAGCTCATATATCTCCATACATAAATAATCACGGTATTTTAAACATGTCATCGCGACGTAGCCTTCACTTTGCAACACTGCTGTTCGGAATCATAAGAGGTCAGGTACCTGTGTACTTGTATGAGAAACTTAAATTTTCTGCTCGCGGTGTCCGCTCTGCAATAAGATTGAATCATATACAACATAGAACGACTGCATTTCGTGGAAGCTTTCGTTATGCTTCCACGAAATGCTGGAATAATATCCCTCCTCCAATAAGAAATTTAACTACTGTTAATTCATTTAAAGTAAAATTTAAAAAGTACTTGATAGATTTACAAAAATCCGTACCATAAGTCGTTCTTCGTTGTATCCTACTACATTTATATACCTTCATATACTTAACTGTGTAAATTATGTCTGCGTATCATATTTATTTTAATTTATATTAGTACCTACCTACTGAAGTGTATAACTTTTCTTTATGATCATTATTGTACCTATACCCAATAAACTTGTATGCGCGTGTCACACAGCAGTTGATGCGCAACTGCTTTTGGCGCCACTGAAAACCAGCGCTCCAACAGTCATGATGCTGCTGGAGCAAATGCTGAGGGGTAGCCTTATTTTCCTGTCTGTTATTTTCATTTGTTTAAGTTACCCATGTTTATGTTGATGGAAAATAAAAACTTTTTCTTTCTTTCTTTCTTTCAAACCCAATCCCAAACCCAAACCCAAACACAGACCGAAACCCAAACCCAAACCCAGACACAGACAAAAACCCAAACCAAAACCCATACCCATACCCAACCCCGAACCCAAACCCAAACCAAAACCCTAACCTAACCCTAACCCTAACCCGAACCCGAACCCGAACCCGAACCCGAACCCGAACCCGAACCCGAACCCGAACCCGACCCGAACCCGAACCGAACCCGAACCCGAACCCGAACCCGAACCCGAACCCGAACCCGAACCCGAACCGAACCCGAACCCGAACCCGAACCCGAACCCGAACCCGAACCCGACCGACCGAACCCGAACCCGAACCCGAACCCGAACCCGAACCCGAACCCGAACCCGAACCCGAACCCGAACCCGAACCAAAACCCAAATCAAGACACAGACCAAAACCCAAACCCAAACCCAAACCCACACCTAGACAAACCCAAAAC